>OY293833.1:14855375-16055375 GCA_958507055.1 Crioceris asparagi
TATTTGGATTAGCGGCGCATTCTAGAATGATTGACGATATTTTGCCATAATTAAATATTCTACATAATTGAGTTGTTCTGATATCAACCAATATGCTTATTGTCTGAAGAAGGGAAGATAAACGATATTTCTGGGTATATCTTTTGTCATTTTGTAAGTTTTAACCATGTCTGTCAATAAACTAAATACTAAATACTCACTTTTATGGGTATTAGAATACACTTGTTTTACAGAGTAATCTTTTTTCTCCTTTCTTGTGACTTTATTTGGACACAAACTAAAAAAATCAAATGTAAAATAATTTTTATTGATTTGGTTATTTTCGGTGAAAATGGTTCTTTGAATCTACTCAAATTTAATAAGTGTTCAAGAGAAATACCCATATGTAACAACAACTTGGAATCTAGATGTTCTTCATAGTATGGGTGGTATTTTTGGATATTATATAATGGGTCCAGAGTTTTTTGAGGAAACAGTGAACAATGAAGATTCGCAAGACTCTAGAAACTCAGTTTCATGTGTGCCATAGAATCTGAAAATATGTCTTAACTAGAGTCTGATAGGAATTATTTACCTATCATCTAAACGAGCTCAATGCTTATGTCATGAGGGTAAAAATCTAGTCTAGCGGTTTTTAAAATAAAAAATCAATTTTTACTTCCCTCAATAAGGGAAGTATTGTATGCAGGTAAAAAATCGACCTCGAGATTTTTGCTGATATTTACGTTTTGGGGTTCCTAGATCACGAAAATCATGGTATCTCAAGTCCGTCGATCTGTCTGTGTGTCTATAGTCTGTCTGTAGTCTGTTGGCGTTGTAGCTCAATAACGGCTTAACCTAACGCAATGTAAGGGTTTTCGTTAATCATATATACAGGGTGTCCAAAACATTAAGTGTCAATATAAGAACAGTAGAAGCGACGAGGTTGTTTCCATCTCGAAGCGGGGTGGTTTGTCTAGGGAAGTCATAGGTAAAGGCTTTTACCAGTTTTTTTATTATGTGTGAATCATAAATATTTTCAATTTGGCCAAGCGATAATTATTAGTAATAGAATACAATCTCTGGACCAACTTCACAATCTTTATAACTCTTACATTATGTTGTTTTATTATTTTTAGTGCGTTATCTCAGGATGTCGGTCCTAGTCTTTTTTAACTTAGGTATAGGTATATCAAACGCTGACTATGGTTTGATGTAAAATACATGTTAAAAGTCTTTATTTATCTGCTGATATCAATAGGTTTCTAATCGTTCAAGAATTCTCAATTAAATTTTTTGATTGCTTCATACTTTTAAATAAAAGTAGTTCTAATGTCAGTTTAAATCGTTTCAGCCGTTTAGGTACAATGTCTATCATAACTATATTTGAATAATGAAAGATATTCATTTCAGGGTTTATTCGTCTCAAAATGAGTGAACCATTCAGATTTCCATCGGAATACGTAAGCAAATTAGGTATTTAATTATTCTGGTCTCACAAATCAGATTTGATTTTTTTAGTATGATGTTACCTTGGCGAACTCAAAAATTGAAAAAGATAGGTGGTTTTGTAACAGTCAGCTTCAGCCATCTCAAAATGTGAGTATTTACTTCATTTCATCTCTAATGCTATACATATTCTTCATTTTGTCCAGTATGTAAAGCACAATGAAGGTTACAAACAAGATCCCCATATTTCATCCTCTCCAGATTCAGATCCATCAAGTAAATTCCTGGTTGTGGATGACAGTATTCAAAATCAAAACAGTAATGGAGTAAGTGTTAGTCTCACTGAAATATAGCATTGTGCAAGTGTTTTCATTATTACAGAAAATTTCACTCTCTGATCAAGATTCTTCATTGACAATTAATTCCAACGAAGATCCAGAGTATGTTCCCAATCTTTCTGATGTTGCTTCGGTTAGTACTAATTTTATTATACTACTTCCAGAACAAATAGAGGCCATAGGTCATTATTAAGAAATGTTTGTTTAGTGTACAGGGTGGTCCGAATTATAAAGGCGAAACTTTAACAGCATATTCAGCAGATAAAAATAATTATAAAAGTTCATATAAACTTATCTCCAAAAACGCTTGGTTTTGGAGATACGGGGTGTTGAAATATTGGGGAAAAAAACGTTTTTTCTTATTTTCAAAAAAAATCTTTTAAATTTTGCTTTCAAACTTAGTAGGATTATTGCCACTTAAAAACCAATGTAGAGCATGATAAATACTTGTTTTTGTTTTACCAGTGGCGTTCGTCAGACCGTTTTAAGTATTTTAAATAATAAAATGTACGCCAATGGTTTATCGCAATTCTGTTAATAAATTTACATATATTGATCAATTCTAAAAATGTAGTCTTTTCGCTAAAACGAACCGTTCTCGGGAAAATATAATTATTTTAAATAATAAAAAAAATCTCCCATGGTTTATAGCAAACCTCAGATATTAGGTGCACATGCAAACAAAAATATTATTTTCTCGAGAACGGTTCGTTTTAGCGAAAAGACTATAGAGACCATTTTTGTTTAGAATTGATCAGTATATCTAAATTTATTATCAAAATTGCGATAAAACATTAGCGTACCATTTTTTATTATTTAAAATAGTAAACACCAACGCCACTGGTAAAACAAAAACAAGTGTTTATCATGGTATAAATTTGTTTTTAATTGGCAATAATACCTACTAAGTTTGAAAGCGAAATCTAGAAGAGTTTCTCTAAAATTGAGAAAAAAAGGATTTTTTCACAATATCTCAACACCCCGTATCTCCAAAACAAAGCGTTTTTGGAGATAAGTTTATATGAACTTTTTTAATTATTGTTATCTGCTGAATACGCTGTTAAAGTTTCTCCATTCGGACCACCCTGTATACTTTATTTCCATTTGATGTAACTAACGAGACCTACCTGTGTTTGGTTTGCGCAGTAAGAAATGATCCCATAATTTTGTAAATATCTGATTCACCAAATTCAAGGAAGGTCTCAAAAAATTATGGCTGTGATGGATTGATTTTCTGAATAGATCATTTTTTACATTTAATTTGAATCATTTATTTCCTATAATTATTTGACAAGTTAGGTACCATTTGAGTAATTTCTCACATCAATTGATAGTTTTTATATTATATTAAATAGAATATCAATCAAATATAAAGCTAATTCTTTATTTTTTAGGAAATATCATCGAGTTCCCCTCTAATATTATGTACGCCGCCTGACAGTCCTTTAATAGAATCACCGGTGCTAACAGAAATAAATAAAGATAACTCAAAAGTAAAAACCTATGTGACTGCTTCATGCTCAAAGTCAAAATCGAACAAAATGGTTTTTTGCTACTATTGTGAGATGGAAGTACAAAATTTTCCTAGGCATCTAACACGTAATCACAAATCTGAAATAGATGTTCAAAAAATATTATCTTTTCCACAAACAAGTAAAGATAGAAAAAAGTTAATTTTTGCTTTAAGGAAGAAAGGAAATTATCTCAGAAGCAACATCGATTCAAATAAACCAGTACGAAGAGGAGATGCTGATACAAACTATCTGCCTTGTATACACTGTCTAGGATATTATTCATCCAAGAATCTTTGGCGACATCGAAAATTTTGCGAGGCTAATCCGCATAAGGGTGAATCTACAAAAAATTCGATGTCTGAAGCACAAAATTTTCTGCTTGGCAAAATGAGAATCGACCCTCAACTAAAAAATGATGTTTTTCCTAGAATGAGAGCTGATCAAATCTCTCTTGTTGCAAAGAAAGACACGCTTATATGCACCTTTGCGTCTAGATATTTAAAAATTCATAGAGAGAAGCATTTCATTCTTGTGGCTTCAAGAAAAATGAGAGAGCTAGCAAGGCTCCTTATAGAAGTAAAGAAACTGAATCCTGATATTACAAGCCTTTATGAGGCCTTAAAACCGAACAATTATGATACTCTAGTCTGTGCAACAAAAGCAGTTTCTAAATATGACTATGAAACCAAATCATATCAAGCTCCAACCTATGCATTAAATATGGGTACTTTAATAAAGCAGTGTTGTGATATAGCCTTAATTCAGACTCTTAAAAAATCAAGTGAGATATCAACAATTTACTCGGCGAACCAGGAAGCAGATCTTAAAACTCTAATACAGTTGATTAGTGGTAACTGGAAATTTGACGTTTCTAGTCAAGCTGCAAATGATCTCAATATGCTAAAATGGAATAAGGTTACTTTAGTGCCGCTGGCCAATGATTTAAAATTACTAAAAGATTGTCTCCTTAAGAAAGCAAATAATGCACTATCGCAACTTAAAGAAAATGACTTAGATGAGAAATCGTACAGCATTTTGATGGAAACCATATATTGTAGGATTATACTGCTAAACCGGCGAAGGCCAGGGGAGTTACAGAGACTTTGCGTTGATACTTACACATCCATAATTGCTAATAAAAATCCTCAAGGATACGAAGAATTCAACGAAGTTATCTCAGAAACTGAGAAGATTTTAATGAATTCCTTCAAACGTATTGTAATACGAGGAAAAAGAGGTCGTGGAGTCCCTATACTATTGAGTAGGGATGTTCAAGATCACTTGAATGTTATAATACAACATAGAGATAAAATTTTGAAAAAACCTAGTGACTATCTTTTCGCAAATCCCGGATCAAGCGAACCGATCGTTGGATATAAAGTTTTACGGAAATATGCTACACTGAGTGGTGCGAAGAACCCAGATGCACTAACGTGTACCCGGCTGCGGAAGCATCTAGCAACACTGACTCAATTATTCAGTATGACTGAGAATGATATGGAGCAACTAGCCTCTTTTATGGGTCACACCTTGAGTATCCATAGAAAGTCTTATCGACTTCCTGATGATATTTACCAGACATCCAGAATTTCTAAGTTACTTATATTGATGGAAAAGGGAGAAGCTGGAAATTTCAAGGGCAAATCTCTAGACGAAATCGATCTTAATATGGAAGACAATTTATTGGAAAACATTGAAGATGAATCAAGAGAAATAGAGAATGAAGAAGCAGAGACACCATTTGAAGTTCAGAATAAGATTCCAAAGGACATATCCCTACCTGGTAATATTTCAGGAAACTTAGAAAAGCCTAAAAAGAGAAATTTGGTTCCCTGGACAAGCAATCAAAAAAAAATTGTTATCTCTTATTTCAAGAATCATATTAAAAATAGACGTCCTCCGAAAAAAGCTGAGTGCGAGGATCTCATTTCCAAAAATGTTGAATTGTTGAAAACAAAGAACTGGTTGAAAATTAAGGTTTTTGTCCAAAATCAATATTCAAAAAAGTAGCTTTTATATAGCCCTGTAAAGTTTCCATGCAAGGATGAACTTTTTCCATACAAAAGCAATATTTGGAAGTAGTTTTTTAATATTTTTCTTAGAATTCTTTGTTTTTTTTGTTATGATATGAATAAAGATTTTATTTTAAATTCATTAGTATTTTCTTTCTCCACTGCCTATTATTTCTCTGATTCTCTGATCTTTATTTTTATTCACATGTACTTTATCACTAAAATTTTTTAGACTCAAGAACGTTCAGTTGAAGAGTTTTGAAATAATTTAAAATATAATTTTCCCGATGTTACTCTCTCTTGTGATGAGTCTAAACTCTACCATTCATAATATGACCAATATTCATTACACATATAAGAAATAGCGTACACTGTTGCCGATTTGATGGAAGAATCAAAACATGCAAGTTAGCTAGCGTATACGTTGGAAGACTTATCCACTGGGATTTCGATATAGAATATACAAGGCCGAAAATATACACGCGACAGTGGCTCTCGTCACATCTGCGTCAGATGCTTGAACTGAAATAACCATATAATCGAAAATCCGGTCAGAAGTCCTCCAACTCAAATTTGTAGGGAAGAATCATTACTTAGTTATGTTTCATTTAACAGGCGTTGCGTTAGCTCCTCCGTATATGGAGGAGCTAACGGTGCCGGAGGACCTATTCAATGTAACTGGTCTATTAGAGGAGGATTTATCCAATGTGGTATGTATATATATATATATATATATATATATATATATATATATATATATATATATATATATATATATATATATATATATATATATATATATGAAAATACAGGATGGGCCAACGAAAACTTTACATACCAATTTAACGAATGTCCCATCAAAAGATGGGAAAATGCTCGGACCCGTCGATTTTTGATTCGAGGGTGAACAACTTTGGTACTTTTTTCAGTTCCGTAACTCCTACCCCCTAACGGGGGTAAGCATAACCCCCTGATTTTAAATAGAGATCAGGGGTATTGCTATACCTTATTTCAAAGATCTCATCGAGTTGATACTATTCTAAAAAAACAAAAAAATACTTGTTTTTCTAGTTTACTAAATGCTGGAAATGACCAAAATTCATTTCAATGCAGTAAAATAAGTTCTGTTCAAAACATTCCCGTACATTACGCAACATTTTGGGTGTAATTTGACGGCATTCATTTATTATCTGATTTCGCAAATCTTCCAATAAATCGGGCAGGTTACCATAAATCCTAGATTTCAGATGACCCCAAAGAAAAAAGTCCAGAGGAGACAGATCAGATGAACTGGGTGGCCCCTTCTTCCAATCCAATTTTGAGGAAAAGTTTCTTCCAAAAATTGACGTACAGGTTGTACAAAATGAGGTGGTGCGCCATCTTCTTCATTCTCCAATACTTGCACTAGGGCTGGATAAATAATGTTTTCTAATAAATCCTGATAAATTTCGCCACTGAGGTTACCTGGTATAAAAAGGGGCCGATTATGTTATTTCCATAAATAACCGCCTAAGCATTTACTTTTTGTACATGTTGAGTATGCAATTCATGAAATAGTCTAGGATTTTCGTCTGACCAATACCGACAGTTATGCCTGTTTTGAGTTCCGTTAAGGTAAATTGAACACTCATCCGAATAACAGATATAGAACCTGTAATATTGATTATAGTTAATATTTTTGACCACTTCACAGAATTGGAGTCGGCGATCAAAATCATCGTCATGCAGTTCCTGAACCAATCGTATCTTGAAATGATGAAATTTATGTTGTTTAAGGATTCTCCTTATTGTTGTGCGTGATACACATGATGCGTCAGACAATTTCCTAGTACTGTGGGTCGGATCCATTGCTACATGACCTGAAACCGCCACTTCCATCGCTTTGTCTCTTTCATGCACTCTCTTTTGATTTTCGACTGAACCAGTAGCTTCAAATTTGGAAACTAGTTGCAAAACGTAAGTAGTGGAGACATTTCTTTCAGGATGACGTTCGTTAAATAAATTAACTGTTGTTCGTCATTCTTGAAAACAATTTTAAAATTTCCACCCTCTCTTCTACGGAATACACCATTTTATTCTAGTGAAAACCACAAGCGAGTGAAAACTGTGGTAACATTCGTAAAAATCACAATGAACTGAGGTCAATAAAGGAGTAAATAGTATGATCTCAATCTGTTTTGAATCAAAAAATAAAATAAATAAATTCTGAAATGCCAGTCTGATAACAATAATTTTCCTCAAGGTCAATTACAAATATTTTACCTTGTCGTTTCGTTATGGATGGAAGTTTTTGAGCAAAATTTTAGGGTCAGATAGTACTCCATCTTTGAAATAAGGTTTAGCAATACACCTCATTCCTATTTAAAATCAGGGGGTTGTGCCTATTAGCAAAGTTGTTCCCCTTTGAAACAAAAATCGACGTGTCTGAACATTTTTCCTTATTTTGATATTGAAGTCAATACATCGGCAAAGATTAAATACACCAAGATAGGACAGTCAGAAAGGCAGATAAAATGTGAGAGAGATAAAATTTGCTCACCAGCTCACCAATTTAAAGAGTTAGGTAGGTGATTTCAATGGCGTCGGAGCATCATTTTTTCCAAGGGGATCATGAGCAACGATTAAATACTATATAATCGTTGATATTACTCTATTTGTGTCATTGACTGAATGCATTCCGCAGAGTGAGATTCAATTATTTTGTTTTATTCTTTGTTTTTGAAATATAGAAGATGAAGAAAATCGGAAGAAGAGAGGTGCATACTGTATTTACAAAAACTGTACGTCTTATTTGTGTTCTGATGAGAAGAAAGTCAGTGTTTTTCGAGTTCCCAAGGATGAAATCAGGTGAGAATTTTGAAATTATCTCAATTTCCAGTGATACTGAGATAATTCGTACATTTATTATATGAAAAACCATCGTATTGATTTTTTCAATTATTGCTCAGTATTATCCAAAACTGTAATATAAGAAAAATTACTAATAGGAGATTACTATTCTATTGCAGATGTTAGAAAATCTATATCTATAAAATATTAGAAATTTTATATTAAAAAATCCTGTGAACTCATTATTTCAAATATTTATTAATGTAGAATATTATCATCCCTGCCCAAATTTTCCCCTTATTTATTTAATAAAGTCGTAGGTATTTTAGATTATGAATATATTTTCTCTTGAAAAATAATAATTATCTATTTTGTTAAATTTATAATTATAATTATCGTTACATATTGTCAAGATCGGTTATGATAAAATTTTATTTTTCATACATAGTTTTGTTTTATTCCAATTCCACACCCAAGCCAGATGTATTTAAAATTAGTTAAATCCATATAATTAAGTTTAATCGTTTCATTTAGGAAATGCTATTAAAATGATGGTTTGTTACAAGAAAAGATTATCGTTTAAATTACTTTTTTTCTGGAATATACATATCTAACTAATTATTATCAAAATGAAATAAAATTATTGAATCAATACTGACCCGAACGTACGCTCATGTAAATCTCATTTGCATACAATTTCGAGGTCTCGAGCCCCTTGTCCATTTGCTCAGCTAAGTAGTCGAGGTGTTCGCATGGATGTGAATTTTCAAAAAGTGTTGGGTCTAGCATAACTTTTTGGTACACTTATACGAGGACGAATTCAGATGTATATATTTCATATTTGAACGTTAACAGAAAAGATCTGTCTCAATTTCGATTTAACCTGGTAGCACAGTATTTTCTGAAAACGGCACTCAAGGTCACCAGTACCCGAGCTAAAACGTCAAAGGAATTCCGCCGGGTGTCCTATCTTGGTGTTTCTAATCTTTGACATCGGGGTGTAAAGTTTTCATTGGACCAACCTGTATGTATACATAATTCGAACTGTGCCAATTTGAATTATTTAAATTTATATAGCACATTTCTTATCGCACTAAAGATAAATAAAAAAAATGATAATATATATTTTTTACAAAAAATTGGACCGACTTTATCAGTTGTTGCTCTGAAAAATACAAAATAATATTAATTCTATTGGTGCTGGTAATTTCGAAGTTGTGCCGTTGTAGTTTGTTGTTGTAGGCACCCACTCCAAAAGAACCAGCACCAATAGAATTAATATTATTTTGTATTTTTCAGTGCAACAACTGATAAAGTCGGTCCAATTTTTTGTAAAAAATATTTATTTCACATTTTTGAGTGTAAAATTAGTCATGAAAATTGTTGAACGTTCACTAACACCCAAAAAGTTATAGGTAGGTTTAGCTTGTACTAGCGAAAATACGCATTTCACATATTTCAGACTTTACCATTGCGAAACTCGGAAACCGTAACTCTTTTGAAAAAATGTTTAATTTAAATGTTTCCGGGTATGGTCCCCTTTCTAATTTTCAAATCTCGAATTTTCGATTTTCAAAAAAATTTGCCCCTTCCACATAGCTGAAACACATATTTCAGACAGTAGCGCTTAAACGTATGATTATTTTCAAAAATGTCCAATTTAAAAATTTCCGGATATGGAATTTTCGTTAATTCTGTCATCTCGGATTTTCGATTTTCGAAAAAATTTGCAACCTCCACCCCCTTTGGGGGCGGTTTTCGGAGGGAATGAGATTTTGGATTTGATTTTCCTCAATATGGGACCATTTCTGAACTCTCCTCTTTCAAATGAAACAAAAATCGTCTAAATCGGAGTACGTTTACTATGCGAAACGCGCGAACAGCCAAAAAAAAATAAAAAAAAGCAATCTTACAACCGAATTGTATACCTTCTCCTCTTTTGAAGTCGGTCAAAAACTAGAAAAAGTTGAATTGAAATTTTTTTCAAAAGAGTTACGAAATAAATACGTTCTACAAAAAACTGGACCGACGTTATTAGTTGGTGCACTGAAAATTACAAAATAATATTAATTCTATTCTGCTGGTGCTGATACTTGTGAAGTTGGTGCTAAAAGTTATCAATCTACCTGCAAATGCACAACTTCAAAAGTAACAGCACCAATAGAATTAATATTATTTCGCAATTTTCAGTGCACCAACTAATAACGTCGGTCCAGTTTTTTGTAAAAAAGTATTTATAGATAAGATTCATTCAAAGTTATTGCCAACTGATTTCGCATTTATATAAATAAAGTTTAAGTAGTTCGAACTATTTCAGTAATTTACATAAAATAAGTAAAAGGAAATCTTTTGGGAAATTCACTGTCAATAATAATAATTATTTTGGTTCTAATCCAATTCTTTTTCCTTTAAAATGGTCAAAATGTAAAAATAATCTATCATCTAATACATTTGTATGGTTTCGAAAATGGTAAATTAAATTTTGTGATATTAAAATATTTATAAATTTCATTGAGCAAAGATTCTAATAACAAACCTTTGTGGAAAAAATCAAATAGTTACTATAATAGCACCAAAGATCATTGAGTTAATTTTTCACTTCAATAGCACAAAAATACACAAATAAACTAGGTACTACTTAAAAAGCCACTGATTTCAAACAAATAAAAAAATATATAAACTTTTGCACTTTACGCACAAAATATTCGTCAATCCAACAGAAATATGAACACAAAAACATGTTATACAAAAGACAGTGAAGTAGTGGTTAACAAATAAAAACAGGGTATTGTGATTGTGAAGGCAAACTGATAAAATAGTTGTTCTACAAACAATGTTATTCCATCTCATTAAGTGATATGATAATGCGAAAACGTTATATTATGTATATTCAAAATCTTTGGAATAAAACAATTTTCATTCATTCAACTAGATTTGACATCAAACTTGCTTGATAATAAATACCAAAAATATTTTTTTACAAAAGTTGAACCGACTTTACCAGTTGCACTGCACTGAATAATATAGAATAATGTTAATTCTATTGGTGCTGGTAATTTTGAATTGGTACAGTTATACTATCACCAATAGAATAAACATTATTTTATATTTTTCAGAGTACCAAATGATACAATCGATTCAAATTGATCACAATTCCATTAATGGTTTCGGAGAAATACGTGGACAAACATACAAAACCCAATAAAAATTTGTATATTTGTTTGGATGCCCTTAGCTGACGTCTCCTACCTATAATCAACCTACCTGCCAAATTTTAGATTCATAAGTCAAGTAGTTTTTGCGATTTCGTGTTTAATATATGGGTATATATTTATAATTTCAAGGGCAAACTGTACTTTGCAATTAATTTTCGAAAACAATACAATCAAGCTCGTTATGCATCTATGATGTATATGTAGGTGTATATTTTGATAATTGAATTTACAAATTAAATTAAATTTTCCATTGCTACGCCACTTGATTTGAACTACTGACCTGCATTCACAATCAGAGAATGCTAATTTATTTGTAAAGTACTTTTCAATTCTGCTGATATATTTATAATGTAGATATGCTATCGAGACCAGCACTTTTAACTTTAAAGTGAAACTGACTGACAACTATAAGCCCAAAGGGTAAATCATGGAAGATTTATACAATAATTATTGATGGAAGAAAGACACGTCAGTTTGAACTGAAGACGGAAAGTCGGAAATAGAAGAATATGTATGTATAGAGGTGTTTCTCGAATGACAACTGAAACATACATTCATTACTCACAGTTTCTTCTTCCCATAACATACTCAAACGAACCCATTGATGTCGGTAAAGGTCACAATCAAGGTGGCCTGGCATCTCACAAGAAAGAAGAATATCTATATTCATTTTCTTCTTGCCTTTTTTGTCTATTTTACAAACTATATAATTAGAACCAATAGATAATTGGTTGTTGAACTTTCAATAAATTTATAGAATTGCGATAAAAATTGAACAAGTTATGTGAAAGAACGAATATTAACCATATTTCTTAACACTATGAGGACACAATCAGACTCAAGAAAGAAACTTCACCTGACCTGATTCAATCGAATAAGAACTCGCATTAACTAATTGAATAGAATCGATTAACCAATTAGGATTATAATTAATTAATTAATATTTACTATAGAACGGTCAAAGTATTACTTTTTCGATATTATACAGTGTGCCCTAAATGGCGTAATAGTCTAGTTTAGCTGCTTTTGTTATGAAAGCCTTAAAAAATCAAATGTTTGCAAAAATATTTAAATGATTTCTCGAAATGTGAAAATTAAAAAAGAAATCGCTGAAATACGTGCGAAATAGTTTCGTAGGGAACGACTTTTTAACCACTCATAATTTAATATATTTATACGAAATTCTCAGTGCCGACAATAGCTTCATTTAAGCCATGCGTACTCACGACTAATTTGGAAGATACTATTTAAGATTTATAGGAGAGTAACTCCTGGGGGCATGGAATCGAATTTTGATTAAAAAATTGACCCTCTCGATATTATTTTGTACGTGTTTCTTTTTTAATGTTCAAATTTCGATAAATTCGATGGTGGGAAGTTTTCAAATAAACACCCTGTCTGTTTGAAATTAAAAGTATCTTATATAATATAACTTATTGAGTCATCTGTTGAATCATTACGCCAAGACTGGAATTAATAATTATAAGTGCAGTATTATCGTCTTTAAACATAATAAATGAAACGATTATAGGTGAAAAATATTTTGCTTTCTTTTATTTAAAACAAAAGATTTATTCTATAATCAATAATATGAAAAAATAATATATTACAAACATGATTGTTGTTAGGTACTTCTGTTACGTACGTCATTATCAAATAGCTAATTTATATTTCAACATTTTGCAAAAGTGTTCTCGCGTGTTAGTTTAATTGCAGTAATATGCGATTAACAAATACATCATAATATGATCGCTTCTACAAAATGTATAAGGTCCATGGTTGAAATGTCCAAGTAATTATTCATTTTATTTGAAAACCTTTATTTACTATTAATATATTCTCGAGTGACGAAATGTTGGTAGATTTTTATCATTTATATATAGAAAATTAATAAGAAATAATAATCTTGAACAAGTCTTAACAAAAGTAAAAGAGATTCCGGCGTAATCTGTATAATAAACAACTCAAACAAACATTTTTTAGAAAAAAATGGACCGACGATAAATTCTATTATTGGTGCTGGTACTTTTGAAGTTGGTGCCACAAGTCTTCTTTCTATCTAACAATAATTGCACAACTTCAAAAGTACCAGCACTAATAGAATTAATATTATTTTGTATTTTTCAGTGAACCACCTAATAAAGTCGGTCCAATTTTTGATATTAAATATTTATTTCACACTTTTGAGTGTAACATTAATCATGAAAATCGTTGAACATTCACTAATACCAAAGAAGATAGTACTTAACCTATATATATTCTTTGCTTATACTTGTAATTTTATTCTGCTATATCTGCTACGTTCCTACAAACAATCTCTTTAATTTGGCTTTATCATATCTTCGAAAAAAATGCCCGCTCCACATAGCGGAAATAGACATATTATACTCGAAAACCGTAACCGTAACTCTTTTGAAAAAATGTTTAATTTAGACGTTTTTGGATATGGTCTCATCTTTAATTCTGCCGTCTCAGATTTTCGATTTTCGAGAAAAATTGCCCCGTATAACCCCTTCGAGGGCGGTTTTTAGAGGAAAGGAGATTTTAGTTTTGAGTTTTTCTAAATATGGAACCATTTCTCAACTCTCTTATTTAAAACGGATCCAAAATGATCGGAGTACCTACGCTGATTATGCAAAACGCGCAAATAGCCATACATAAAAAACTTCTTTGAAAGTCAGTCAAAAAATGAGTCAGGTTTTGATTAAAGAAAAAAAATCGAAAAACTGTTATTGTCTGTTGCACATACAAATAAATCTGAGATTCTTAAAATTCTTCAACATATCTAATGAGCTAGCAGCCGGATAGCCTTACAGATACTGAAAAAATGCAACAAAAAATGTGGCAATCAGGACTAGTTGACATAAATGAAACGTTTCATGAACGATGAATAGTTCTCACAAATTGTTTAATTTCTACTGATAACTCGAGTACAATTGATTAACTAACAAATAGAAACAGCGAAAAAAATAATCTAATTAAATCGTTCAAATTAGCACCCGATAAGTATTATTTTTACTTATTACTCTTGAAAATAGTTAATTGTTGACATTAAGAGAAGATCAGTTTTTGAACACTGAAAGCTAATTGTTGTGTAGATTTATAATCCAGGAATAGAAATTGGTGCTTGTATTTTAAATAAAATAAACAGTTCGTTATTTTTCAGTATATTTCATCCAAACTTAATAAGCTGTTTGTAAGTATACGATTCTTTAATTAGTTTATCAGTGATATTATCATTAGTTTTTGTTGTTTTTCTATAAACTTCAAAATTACCAGAACCGATAGAATTAATATTATTTTATATTTTTCAGTGCACCAACTAATATAGTCGGTCCAATTTTTTGTAAAAATATTTATTATTATAAGACTGATTATTTCGCTCATCTGTTTTTCAATCAAGATGCGATTTTTAAAGAGAATTTTATTAATAGAGAAATACGTTCCTCTCGAGTTACCTATCAAAATATGGCCGCAAGTAAATTTCAATTAAAATTTTATTAACGTTTTTTTCCGAACGAGTCATTTGTTATTGTTTAAGAAAGATTATGTAATTAACTTGAAAAGAGATATACCTATGTAAAGAAATTAAAAAGTTTGAGTAGCTATTTCTTAGTTGGACGTAACCAGGTGTGAACAGATATGAATTATTATTCTGTTTAATATTATATTATTAAAAACACCAAATTAAAGCTGACAGTATGTAGATTTGCCGAAAACTATCTAAATTACCTAAATCATAATAAGTTATGTTCAAAACGGTCGTAATTATTTTCATTTCTATTAGGCCTAGCTCCCAATGGATGGCAGCACATGTAAACTAATAGCATATTGAATATATGTATTTGACATTTTATAGGGTACGATCGTAAATATTTGCTGCGTTTAGCAACGACGCCGTCTATTGTCTATTTTATTACCTATTAGAACACCAAACCCTCTCCCTTTCCCAACTTTTCAAGTTCGAGTTTAGAAGGACTATAATACCGTATGTGTTTTAGAAGTACAACGATTCTATATTATTTTATAATTTCTACAGCATAGTCTTATTGAGCCAGTCCTTGTTTTATATTTTATCAAAGTTACTCCACATTTATGAAAAAGATTAAATTTTTGATTGGTCAGTCACTTAGGCTTTTATAGGGAAGCTGATATCTTTTGTATTCCCTTTGATGTGGGCATAGCATATATATGTACATAATATATAATATAGGTGGATGCTATTTTTAGTAGGAATTGTCTACGTTAATCTGGATTTTCTATTCACTGGAGTCTCTTCCATGACCTAGAAAATTTGAGTCACCACCACTAAAATGACGTATATTCTTACTAACAACTTCTATGTACCTACTGTTTTTTGCTGTTAGCGATTCTCGAGTATTCGGGGATTATTTCTCCAGACCTCAAGATCAAGATAAAATTCTATTCGTAAGATATTCTATCGATCAATACGGTGAAGTACACGTTTTTAAAATTTTGTTTATTTGGTCAGCATGCTTGTTTATAATTCGGAACCCGAACTTTTGATACATTGTTCAAATTTTGTCACAATCAGTATTGTGATTGTCGAGACATCAATAAAAATGTCAACAAAAAGTCCCTAGGTTATGACGTAAAAGCGTGGAGTGCGGTCGACAGTGCTTCAAGTCATATCATCCTGCAGATTCCAGATGATATTCTGCGGTTATTTATTAAATAAAACTCTTCCTTTCCAATTAATGACATTTCTGATTGATGGTCATGAAATATTTCCTATTTGTAGTCAATCTCTTCCAAATTCACAAAATTTGGCCTGACGAAGAAAATAAACATTCTCGAAAGCTCGGCTGAATCGAAAGAATTTTATTTATCAGATGACTGCATCAAAAAATCTCCTTTATTATTTTATTATCTATTTCTGGACAACGTGAGACGCTTCCAAGCTGGAATACGTGAGCAATAATAACACCAGATAGAAGCAGACTGAAGCCAGTTATAAGTGATTACTTTACATAAACAAAACGTAAACATCCGACAATGTAAAATGTCTCAACTGCTGCTGCTGCAATTATTTCATAAATAGACACCATCTACAGTGTGTTCAATTCAAAACACTCCCCCACTACATGTGGTAAGTACGAGTAGAACTCGTACGCCGAGAGTTCCGTACATTTGTATTAAGATAAAGCATATAATGACTTTATATGATAAATTATGAGGTATAAATAATTAAATAAATTCAATTTTATACATAAAAAATTCAATTTCAGGAAACTGTTTTATATTTATGATTATATACTACTATTACTAGCTGTTGCCCGCGACTCTGGACGCAGATAGTTTATCACCTAGATTGAGAATTCAGATACAGAATACCTTTTATCCCAAAATAATGTTCCTTAAGACATATCTATACCAAATTTCAAGTGGATACGTTGGTCAAAAACAAACAAACACCAAAAGAAAAAATAAAATAAAATAAGATATCACTCAATATCTCATACCATTTAAAGATTTTTAAGCGGGTAGCTTCTTGGAGGGGGGCGAGGGGTTGAAAGGGGCGACGCAAATTTTGGTTAAAAAGTTGACGTATGTCTTTATCAATGTTCACATTTCGATAAATTCTGAGTGGAAAGTTTTAAAATGAATACCCTGTATATTACAATGTGTTTCTCATAAGAACAAATTGATATTTTCTGTTTTGATGATTTTATGATAATGTTTGGATTTGTTGGGGAAGAGATGGTAGGCACAAAAGCAATAAACACTCGAAAGAGTAGCAAAAACCATTGTTGAGATTAAATTGCAGCAGAATTGTTATTCAGAATAGCTGTATGAGTGCGACTCTCTGGAGGCACTACTTTGAAAATTGATTGGAAAAAATAAACTGTGGCAAGCAGGAGTTGAACTCATACCGTGAGGGTTCCGTACATTTGTATAACGGAAAAACCGTAAATACAAGGATTTTATCAGAAATAAAGATTTATAAATAAATATATTTTAATAAATAAATTTGTTTTATCCCTATCATTATTCTATTATATTTTCTGATATAATCATTATATTATGATATTTTTATAAAAGTAATTGTTTTAAAACTTAAAAATTCAAGGCGAAACTTTGACCCAATGGTGAAGGGGACACAAATGAATATCCGATCAATAAAAATCAATATATATATATTCATAACGCTCTATAATACTAAATTAATGAATGAGTGCGGCCCTCGAGGTACATACCATGAATTTCCCACTACATTGATAAGAGTAGAAGTTCTACCTTACTCGTACTACAATGCTCTATTTTATACTATAGACGTAATCCGATGACCAGCAGAACTTTGTATTTTACCTATGTCTAGACTGATTTTATATTCAATAAAAACATAATGCAGTCATTTAATAAATAAAATTTGTTGAATTAAGCCAAGCTTTCGAGAATGTTTATTCTCTTGTCCATTCGTGAATTTAAAATAAATTAGCCAAAAACAGGAAAGATTTCATAGCCATAAATTAATTAAATGATATTTGTAACTGATGGCTATGAAATCTCTCATGTTTTTGGTTAAATATATTTTAAATTCACGACTTTTGCCCTGGAGAATAGAATAAACATTCTCGAAAGCTAGGCTTGAATCAATAAATTTAATTTATTAAATGATTCCATCCCCAAGAATAATCTTTTTCCCAGAAAAAATGTAGCTTGAAACATATGTTCAACAGAATTTAAATATTGGGCATTTGTTTTTAAAATATTGAAGATAAGATCTGTGGATAACGTAAAAAAAATCTTTGAGATTTGCTGGCAGACAGATAGACGAGTTGTGATTAATTCCATTAAGTATTTTTGATGATATGAATGTATGCGATGAAACCAGAACACTGTTAAATACACAAAGAAAAACTTAATAACCTACACCTAAGTTAGACTTAAAAAAAACTGGCTAAATTTAATTCATATGGCCAATTAATATTAATATTAACTGAATGATGAAGCAAACACAAAACATTCGAATTAAATTTAGCTTCTTGTGTATATATCAAAAATGTCGATCTCTGTGCACTATTATTTTTTTAGTTCGAGATATCATCACTCTAAACAACACAATTTCTTACCTATCCCAACAATTTTATTTTTCTATTATATATCCTTTTCTGGCAGTGCCTTGATCTCGTTCAAGTTTATACGTAATACTATAAAAATTAAGAAAAAAATATTAATACCAATTGTGTTTGAATAAAGCCAATAATTTTTCAAACAAAAATTATTGATGTGAAGTAGTTGCTCAAAAAAATATATGTAGAGGGAGAGATTATAAGATGATAACATAAAAATATTGACAGCCTACTAAAACTGGGAATATATCAAAAACCTTGCACACGGAGTGGGTCGGGGTAGGTCGGAGCGTATAAAGCACACAGAGTTCATTGCATGGTTTGTGCTACAGCTCCACCAGTCTGGAGATAATGAAATTCACCCAGAGGCGTATTTGGCATAATTATTTATAATAGTTTATATCAGATTCGCTCCGACTCACGCCGTGTGCACGGTCTTTAATAACTGACAATCAATTCTGCACTTAAATATAAAATAGAACCACGATTATTAATCACAAGTACGAAAACATAAACCAAATTTTATGGAACTCGTTTTAGATGAGAAAAGTTAAATCATAGATTTATGTAAACGAGGCATTAAACTCATGAAAGTATGCGAAATATATACCACATACTCGTAAAATGATAATAACATTCATAAATAGTTTCAACATAAAATTATGATATGGTTTGCAATTTCGATAAGTACGTTTAAAAGCACATAAGGAATGAAAGTTCTGCTTGTTATATTATATTTTCTCCAATATCCAAATATATCATGGAGGTCAAAAAATAATAATTTATAATAAGTAAATAAGATTTAGAATTAGATAGGTATTTTACTTTCAAAAAAAAAGTTGCTACAAATGAGAACGATTTCTCAGCACGTTTTTGCTAGATCCAGATGGGAATTAGTAGTCATGTCATAAACAAAGAGTGTGTTCAGATAACCATTTAGATGAGCCATCCGTCCACGGCAGCAAACATAATCACACATAATAAATGTGAATTAGCAAATAATTCAAACGAACTGAAACTAAAGATTGATGAACAGTGCGGAAATTATCAAGTCACTTCTGTTATTTCCAAATATTATTAAGGTCTGCAAAGTGAAGTTCAAAAATATTTCAATCGACATGTGAATTTTATATTTTTGTTATTATCATATCACATAAGCAAAGAAATCTTGATCCCACATCTAGACAGCAGATGGATGGATATGCATTATCTCATCTCCACAAATGTTTTGTGAAGAATCACTCAAAAGCCAATTGCTGCTGCAGACGTAGACAAGTAGTAAATAATAGAGTTAAGGTCAATACCCTAATGCCTGGTAGTAATTATTATTCTCTCTTAGGAAGATAATAAAAATATATTCTACGACTCTCTCATCTCAGTATCTCAGCTCCATTTCTTATCGCCTGCAATCAAGAGAGAGATATAGAGAAACAGCATCTACAGGGGCATGTCACGAAATACTTAAGCTAAAGGCCCATATCGAAACCGATCGACTCAGGATGAAATGCTTTGGAAATGTCAGTATTCACAGAGACCATAAGGAAACTCATGAGTTGCCTGGGCAGAATTTAACTATATTTCTCTAAAGAACTGTTTTGTTCAGCAACCATACCAAAAAAAATACGCCTAAAACTAAGAATTTTTCTGTTTCAAACCCAAAGAGCTTTTCTTTAGAAAGTCAACTTAAAGATTACCTGCTTTGATTGAAACTGGTAGATGTTTTGTAAAGAAAATATTTAAAAACTGGTATTCTGTCAATATTATTACTCTCCTATCTAGGTGAGATACAACGTACATCGGTAAAGTCAATGTTGTGTCTAGGTCACCTACAGTGTCAGCACATTGACTCCTTATCGAAAACAACAGTCGTTTTTCTTTTTGATATTTACAATAATTACCTCATTAATAATTTTTGGGTGTTGACTACCTTGGCCCACCACAACAATGAATCGAAGGGACTATGTCATTCATGTCTATTCGTTTAAGTAACAATTTCAGATGATTCAAGTAAATAAATGATGAAATAAAGTGATGTAAATAAAACTAGAGCACATGAAACGGTAATATCATCTGTTCTGGATTCATATTATGCATTATTTCTGACAAAGCTCCATTATATTGATAAATAATTATTATATTATTCTATTGAGCAATGGAATCGACGTACCTACTTATTTAGTTAAGCCAGCACATCTCGCTTATCTCGTTTCACGGTAGAGACTACACAGAATATTATATTATTCTCAAGTAGTTGAACTCGAATGCAAGATTAATGTCTTCTCCAAAGTAGGCTTTGAATCGCCTACGTTTCGCACTTGAAGATAATTTCTACATAAAAGACTGATATTCCGATTCGTTTCATTGCAACTTGTTGAATTTTCTCAGCCTTGTGGAGTGGAATAGTTAGAGGATCATATAAATAAAATCAATAAATAAATGAGCTACACGATATAAGGACAGCTTGGAGCTCAAGGATTGTCGATTCCGGTCAAATGGCTCCGTACCATTGAAATAATTTTTAATGAGATAAGAACTTTTCAGCAGAAAAGACTATCGATTACATTAGAATAAATATTCTTTACCAGAACTAGGACCGACTTTCTTAGTTGTATTGGTGCTAGTAATTTTGAATTGGTGTTACTTACCTAAATGAAATGGATAGGAAGTAGGTAAAACACACAAGAGTTTATTTTATGGTCTGGAGATAATTAGACTGCCAAATCCACAAATTCAAAAGTACCAATAGAATTAATATTTTTTTGTATTTTTCACTGTACTATATAATAAAGTCGATCCTAGTTTTGTTTTGTTTTAAATGACATCAGAAAACTGTCGTCGCCACAACTATCAAAAGCGCTGTATGTGAAAAACTGACTAACTCATATTTTATTCGCCTTATCTGATTGTTCTATCTTAAATATTCTATAATCTTTGCCGATAACTTTCATGCTATACCTTCTAAGAATAAAATATTCCTGACCCTGATTCAACTCTTCTATATATAAAACACATACCACCATTTCATTACCTATTCAAAACAATCATTGTGTAGGCGTGTTTCGTTTACTGATTTGTTTTTTTCTCTTCTACACAGCCTTTTTACTATGGGTGACTGACTGACCCCTCTCGTGAATTAAAGTTTATACTCGAGAGATTGCCTTCTTGAAAACTATTTATTACACAAAAATTACATGGACATATTATAGCAAAGGATTATAATTACTGACTGGCTACAAATTTGCGTGTATATATAATAAAATATGAATATGATGGGTCAGCAGATCTTGATGCATGTATGGTACTGTAATTCCTCCCCCATTAGATTCAGTTTCCGATTGTCATAAAGGAAGTTGAACATCTTGGAATTCCATAGATCGTCTTCTTCCACCATCACCTTGATTTCGTCTTCGTATAATTTTCTTAATAACTGCATATGACAGAACAGTTACTATAACTCCATACGTCAGGATGGTGCAGGCACTGGGCATCAACAAGATTTCATCAGGACTTTGGAGCATGGGAACATTTTGGATCATCTAGTTCCAGGTGTTCTAGATGGATATTGTCAACATTGGCAGCTGGTGAACTTTCTTCAAAGTGTGTTTCGGGAGGGAAGAAGGATTGGCTGCCTCAAACATTCCCACAAGTCGTAGAATTTCTTCTTGTTCATTACATTGAAGATGAACAGTGTTTGTTGGCAGTTTAATATATTGATGTCAAGTATATCAGCTTAAAAAGGACTATTAGGGATGATATCTTGAAGTTCAATAATATCACATATGAACATATTCTGGTTAAGTTCTAAGCAGGAGTTGTCAAATAAAGAATATTGCAATCTGTTTTTTACAACAAATTTAGTTTTTTGGAATAATTGCCTTAAACTGACCCTTATTGAAAACCGGGATGGGATATAGAAGGAATTTATCTGGAAAAACAATAGGGATGCGTAAGATATAGTTGATTTCGTTATTGACAATAATGTAATAGAATAAAGAATGACGATGGTGTATAATTTTTACTGATCCAAGTTTAAGCGGAATTAATTCAGGGTTACATTCGAAGTTGCTAACTGTGATGGTTCCCCGCATTCCGAGCATTGCGGGTAATCTGAAAAGAGGATCGAGTCTTATTTATCAAATGAATATGATACTTGGGCATTTGAAAAATATTTTCGTGGAGGTCAATTGGGTCTAGGGCGAATCTGTAAAGGCTGTTGAGAGAAATTCATTTGATTTCTAAAAAAGTTGTTAGGGGTATGTGTGTTAAACGGAGCTAAGTGGACGTGGTGGACTAAAGTTACTTGGAGGTTGTTTATGTGGGATGTTTGTTCTAAATGTCGGATTGTCTTTCGAAATATTTTTATTAGTGGATGACTGGAAATAGTTTACATTTTCTTCTTGTAAAACATATTGAAGTGCCTGATTTAAGGAGTCCTGCTAGAAATTTCGTAAATCTAAATTTTGATATAGTAATATTTTCACAGCTTTCGCTTCATCTATTCGTTCGTGGAGGTTTACGTAACTACAAAGTAAGTTCAATATGTGTAAGATACGGTCATGGTATTTCTGAGGATGTTCGTTATTTGATTGTCTCTCTGATCACTAAAGTTTCTTGTCAGAATATCTTTTAATTCCTTCCAATTAGCTGGAAATTGTATATTAACAATTGACGTAGCATTTTCTTTCAATTTTGATATTAATTATGAAAGCCATTTGCATTTGCCTGATCATGAAATTGTGCTATGATAGACTCACTTACAGAAAGAAACCAATTCAAGTTATTTGGGTCTCCAGAGAAATCTGGGATGCAATTTAAATATTCCGCTTTGAATTGACTCATACTATTTGAGTGATCGTTAGTTATGTTATTAATAATGGAATTTATAAGTATTTGTCTTCTGGTACTAAAGGAATGAGCTTGGGAGTCAGTTTAAGGTATTTCCAAGTTCAATTCTTATAAAATAATTGATAGATTTTTAACAGACATAAAGAAATTAAAGATTGCAACTTACAGTAAAAGAAAAACTCAGAGCATTTCTAACAAATTATAAGGAGTCTTAGCTGATCCAGCAATGTGGGTCCAAATCAGGTTGATATTTCTTGCAAATCTGGGCGATGCGGTCCCAAATTTCGGTGATCGGGTTGTGGCAGAACTCTCCTGTTCTTCAATAGATTAAGATACCAACGGTTGATGACCCACTCAGGACTCAGAACCATCTCACAATTGTTCGAAAATTCGATCAATCGCAAAAACGAACACTGATCAATCGATTTGATCAATTCCGGACAATCCTACTGACTGCGTCAATTAAAGTGAGATTGCCTTTTTTAAAAATATTTATTACAACAAAAATTAGATAGCAAAGAATTATAATTACTGATATGAATATGATGGGTCAGCAGATCTTGATGGATGGATGGTATGTAATTCGTCGATACGAGTTAAGATTTCCATCATAGCATCGATCGCCGCCAAACAGAACGGATAGAAAAAAAACACTTCGAGGATGTAATGTAGATATTCAAAATACCTCCAGATGGCAAATGGCCAGCGGAAAAATACACCCAAACATTTAAATCTTTACATAGTATAAAATGGAGTCGCTTCCGCCGTCTGTTCGCTTAGATCTACTCAACGGATTTTAATGCAGTTTTCAGCAATAGATAGAGTAATTCAAGAGGAAGGTTTATATGTATAATACCAAAGAACATAGACTGTATTCTTTGATAATACATACATATTATAGTACAGAAAAGCCGAAAATTTCAAAGATTGGTAATGTGATGTCGTAACAAACATATTTTTGTGCGCTTAAATCGCAAACGCTAGCTAAACCTTACGAGATAGATCAAATTAATGTACTACGGAATACGTAAGAGATCCACAAAAAAGTCCGCGATGGTATATGTCTATATTTCAAGATTGACTCACAATAACCATTTTAATGCTAAATGTGCGAAGCAGGGGCGGGTCTCTAGTTGACTGATAGGAGGTTATAATTGTGCAACAAATATATGAATTATATTGAATGTTGTCAATTAAAATTATTAATTTCCATTTCTATACGTGTGAAATCGTAATTTGAGAAACAGTGAAGTAAAGTATTTGGTTCCATGCTTGACTCTCATTTGCGTGAGAGCGTACGTAAACTCATTTACTTTCCACACTAGCGCAGTGAAGTAGGTCGCGGTAGCTACTTTACTTACAAATGTGGTAAAATGAGAAGTATAGTCAAGGCTATGTAGATGTTGTTTCCGCAACACCTGCATGGAAAGTTCAAGTCTCAAGAACTGATTATCGTGGCGAAAGTATTCGATATCCGCACCCATGATGATAACATGCAATTTTATGACAGTAGTGCGGAAAGAATTTTTTTCCAGCCAGTATCATGAATTACTTTACGCATTAGAGCGAAAAGTAATAACTTTTAGCACGCAAGCAGCATTCAATTTTTTTACTGTCAAAAAGCCACTCTCGTCCTTCAGTGAATATGACACATACCTAGGCAAAATCACGATTGTCAGATAATTAGCCCCTTTACGCACTTGTAGCATAAGCTACTATTATTCAACTAAAGGTAAATACCTTGAAAGATATCAGATCCAACAGGGAAGTTAATAATTTGTCTCATAAACAAACACAGTCTGTCATTCGAGATAGTTCAGTCACACATATAATGATCAAATGAGGCAATAATAGTGGTTCTAAATTAATCGTGTTAAATTGATGTTGCGATCAACATAGGGTGACCCCAGATGATGGCTTCCACTTTGGTCGTATATATGGAGTATGTACTTATATTGCCTGCAGTGTATGTATCTTGTTGGAGCCCTAAGCCGAACAACAAATCGATAGAAAGCAAGATTATTTCTTAGCAATAAATATAGCTCTCAGAAGATCATAAAACTTCTTCTACTTTTTTTCTGAGAATGTTTCCTATGAACAAAAACACACCGGCAATTCATGTACAGTGGAAAAATAATGTTCACTAATTAACAAAATAAAAGCATGCGGGTAATTATCTCAATACTGTTTGTAAATGAATTTAATGGAATTAATTGTGTTTCAAAAGGACCAATGTTGAAACACATATATTTTTTACAAAAAAAGAACCGACTTTATTATTTGATGCACTGAAAAATACGAAATAATATTAATGGTAGACATTTCACAATAACTGAAGTTGTTAGAACATCAAAATATGAAACTTCACAAATTTTCAATGCTAATCCTTTTTTCGTCGGTATTACGCATTGTTACAAGTAGTTTATTTCGATAGTATTTCTACCAATGACGGTCGAATTACATTAAATCTATTCAGAACTGATCATCCTCTATGAACAAACTAGAGGTTTGTAATTTGAATTTAATTTTTTTCACTAATGACTTCCTGGAATGTGCCCTACAGAAATACCTGGGCACGATTGATTGTAACGTAATACAAAATAATATATACCCACATAAAAACGAATACACTGCAAAAAATAAAATAGGGCATTGTTAACAAATTTGGTAGAACACCATATATCGAGAAATAATGTCAATATTTGCCTGATCACAGATTTTTGTTAATTTTTCAAAAGTTTCGACAGCCGCCATTTTGAAAATACTTGTCGAAGCCTTCTCTATAATCTTCACATAACTAATTATTGCACCTTTATCAATGCGACTTGAAAATCTGAAACCAGCTTATGGACAAAATTTTTTAAAACAAAAGACAGTAGAAAATGATCTATTTAGTGGATCTACTAAATACACAGAAAATAGACGACAAGATTTTGAACGATTTAAAAAAAACTAATGCTTGATGACCATTTTGAAGAACAAGAATTACGTGATAGTGAAAAATGGAGTATTACGGGGATATATATATATATATTTGCAAATTAGAAAAATGATTTCTTAAGCCAAAAATGCTTAAAACCATTTAAACTATTCCATATAACGGGTTTGTTGTTACTGGCAGTGTATTTATTCTTGTAGTATTATTAGATCACCGGAAGTCAGGATGGCAGAACGAATGTATTCCATATTTCCTCGTACAAGAAGGGGGTTGTGGCATGGTTTGCCTTTCGACGAACAGGATATTGCGGTACCTTTGAAAGTTTCGAGGGTCATTCAATAACTTTTGTTATATTTGAAAACATACAGGGTGTTTATGAAAGGTCTTCATAGAACTTCACAGGATATTTATATCTGCTCTAGTACTAAGTTGTTTTAGTTTACATATACGGGTATAAACTCTTGGAATTAAACTTTGCAAATCATTTTTTTGTAAAATTTTGGAATGGCTCAAATGAATAAAAAATGTTTTTTCCCTTAGACATAAGCTCGATAGTTTTTTCTGGAATCGATCAATATGTAATTATCAAGGGATCTCTTAAAGGTCTTCAGAAATCATCAGAATCATTGCAAATATTTTCTATGTATACAATCGAAGAATGTAGCGATGAAAACTTTTGAATTAATGGGGTTAAGAATCGAATCGTTAAATTTAAGTGCCTTGGCGCTTGAAAATGCATAAAAAAGTCAATTTTCACATCATAATAATTAAAAGAAAAAACATGCAACTCTCCATATGTGTTAACATCTAACTGAGTGTACTGACATCATAAAATAGATAATAAAATATTGTTTACACCAGAGGAGCATATCAAATGTTATGTTCTATTTTTTCAGTAGCAAATGTACAAAAAATAAATGCCTACAAAAGTGCGGTTATTACATTAATTTATAAAGATTATTGAATGAGTGTCTCGAAATATCTCTGTGAAATATGTCAATTCAGTATTATTTAAGAATATTTTGGACCGACTTCAAAAACAGGAGGAGGTATGCGTTTTGAAAAAAGGGAGTTGAGAAATGGTCCCATATTTAGAAAAATTCAAATCCGAAATCTCCTTCCCTCTAAGAACATCGTAAATATGACACGGCAAAATTAAAGATGAGACCATATCTGGAAACATTTAAATTGAACATTTTTTCAAGAGTGATGGTTTTCGAGCAATGGTAAAGAATGAAATATGTATATTTTTTACCAAAAATTGGATCGACTTTATTAGGTGGTGCACTGAAAAATACACAAAATAATATTAGTTTTGTGTTTTTTGTAGTTAGAAGACTTTTGGCACCAATTTCAAAAGTACCAGCACCAATAGAATTACTATTATTTTGTATTGTTCAGTGCACCAACTAATAGAGTTGGTCCAATTTTTTGTAAAAAATATTTATCTAAACTTTTATTCGATTATCTTCATTACTGACTGTTTAAAATTTAAAATTGTAATTGTTTCCTAATAGCCAGGTGCTAAATAAAAATTATTATTTATAATTTTTGAAACATTTGTGTGAGACTTAAACCCATTTTTAAATAGTTTTATTACTTTCGGTTCTTGTATCGATGGACTCCGCAGCGATTTCTCAGCCCCCATACGGTCTAGAGACATGAAATTTCGAATTCGTACTTAGATCGCAGACATCTCGCCGCCTGTTAAGCTCCAAGTTGATAAATTATATTATCTCATTCAAGCAAGATCAAACTATTTCTTCAACATGGAACGACAATGGGATCCGTCACTGGAATTACGCACGAGCATAGAGCGTATATATACGTCTCTGTTCTCTGGTATATAGGTACTCTCTGACAGATATATTACTCTATGGTTATGTCACGCTGTTCACTGTCAGCTGTCGCAATTGTTAGGTGTCAGACGTTGATACTACTAATTTAAAATTTAATTTTGTGTTGTGGTAGACAAACAGTAATTTGTTATGGAATTGCTGTTTCTAGCAAACAGATATACATAAGTATAGTTCAAATCAAGAAAAGGAGAGGTAGCAATAATACTTCATCGGCACGGTTCAAATCTTAAATGCCTAATAAGAACTATTTGTAATTTTTTTTTTAAATTCCACTTGTTTGTTTTATTGCTCATAACTTTCACGATTAGTCTAAGTTTCAATATTCTAATTCTCAATATCAGTTTATTTAGAACAAATTTGGAACTTCAGAGATATTTAGATATCTTGAAAACATTCATTCTTTTTAATTGTTTCAAAAACAAAAAGCCCTGTTTCAGAAATGAAAAATAAAATATGTAATTAAAAATATCTTTCAAATGAGCGATACATCTTACCATTTAAGATGTTTAAGAGGGTAGCCCCTGGAGGCAGGGGGTTGAAAGGGGCGAAGCAAATTTTGGTTAAAATTATTTCGTAAGTATTTCAGCAATTTCTATTTTAACGTTCACATCTCTATTAATCCAAGAGTGAGAAATTTTGACTCAAGTACCCTGTATAATATTAATGAATTGCTTGATGACAAAAATAAAAAAAACAATTATTTAGATATTATATTTAATTGGAATTTTTATTTTGATAGGTTAATTAAATGCTCAGATATTGACCAATGACCAAATTCAGTGGCGTTATGATTGCTCCCCTCTGCGTGGCTATTGCTTGCTTCTAGAACCTTTCCTGATTATCTTGATAACATATTGTTATATGGGCCTATTCAATAATGTGGGCAATATAATGGAAGGTGGAATTGTTTGAATATTCATGAGGTTGATATAAATAATTTGCATATGACAAGGTGTTACATATTATACTTCATCATTTGAAAAAAATAGGTTATCCATAAATTTGAGCGATGCTAGATAAATACTGAACGAATGAAGTTAGAATATGAAATTTCTGAAGGCAATTCCAATACCCATGCAGTATGTAAGTATATTTTATTTGTAAAATGTATGTTATATTCTGATATTTTTTACGACCCGCATATTTTCAAAAACCAATAATGATGATATCGTGCCGGGAACAATTTCAATCTGTACATGAATACTCATATATTTTGATCCAGTAATTCATCATTGAAAATCCATACGCTCGGAATCTATTTAGATTCTGTTTGATTGTGAAGAAAGTGATAATATCCACTTCGAACTTGTTTCAATAGATGAATCTAATGGATAATGATTTTTGATATATGTTTATCTACATTTTTAGTTATTGTAGAACGAAACTGTGTTTTACTCATCCCGACCTCACGTTTGTTTAATTGATATTGTCAATGGACGCACCCATATCAGCTGGTTTTAGCAGTTCTATCAATAATAATTTATATTGGCCTATTAGTATTTGTTTGCACAGTTAACTTTTAATTTTAACCTTCTAGCAATGTAAGTGCAACAACATTACAATACATTTCCAACACCCAACATTTTCAAACCCACATATTCATGCAGTGCAGACTCAGTTTTTTGAATATCAATGAGAAGCCGTAAAGATGAAAGAAGTACGTAAGTAAGGAGAGAGAAAAAACAACGCTTGTTCATTGACCTCCAATCTACGAATCATGGAGAGCATTTATTATTATTGCATCCACTTGAATTATTATCCTCACTTGCATGCATACAGGGCGTACGATTTGAAACTTAGATAAATATTTAAAAAAAAAATGGACCGACGTTATTAATTGGTGCACTGAAAATTATAAAATAATATTAATTCTTTTGGTGCTGTTAATTTTGAAGTTGTGCAGTTGATAAATTTTGGCACCAACTTCACAAGTACCAGCACCAAAATAATTAATATTATTTTATATTTTTCAGTGCACCAACTAATAACATCACATAAGTCACGAAATTCTATAACCCACGTATATTCTTTGCTTGTAGTTGTTATTATTGAGTTCCACAACATCGCTGCGGAAATACGCTAAAGTATTTTAGATGTTACCATTTTAACACCGATTTATCTCGAAAACCGTAACTCTGCGGAAAAAAAATTCATTATAAATGTTGCTACAAATAATTATGTCTTTCACAGATTTTCAGTTTTTGAAAGAAATGGCCCCTTCCACGTAGAAAAAATACCCATATGTGAGATTTTAAAATGAATGTAGCCCGAAAACCGTAACTTTTTTGAAAAAATGTTCAATTTAAACGTTTCCGGATATTGTCCTATCTTTAATTAAACCATCTCAGATTTTCGAGAAAATTTGAACATGCCAACCGGGCGGTTTTCGGTGAGAAGAAGGTTTCGGATTTGCGTTTTTATGAATATAGGACCGTTTCTCAAGCCTCCTTTTTCAAATGAATCAAAAATCATTAAAATCGGAACTCGTTTACTATATAAAAGGCGCGCACAAAAAAAACAGAGAGTCGAATTGTACACCTCCTCCGTTCGGGGTTCGTCGGTCAAAAAAAATCACTGAAATACGTAAATAAAACAGGTCAAGTGCAAATCGGACTTGTACTCGAAGGGTTCCGTACCATCGGACAAGAACTGTCGACGGTTCAAAAGTTTACTGTATGGGAACCCCCCTTCAATTTTTAAATTTATTTTGTTTTCATTATTTGTTATTATATTAGCTATAGTATTACTTAAAATAAAGTAAATTCATTTTTATTCTTATTATAGTTCAAGATATAAAGCGATTGTTAAGGAATTGCAAAAAACGCCTAAGAAATAACTTTTTTGTATAGGGGCCCCCATTGTAGAACAAATTTTAATAGTTATTACATAACATACTTAGTGTCCAAACGAACACTATAGCAGCAATAGACAAACACATTACGGTTCAGGAGATAAAGCCCGCTGCCACACAGACGGACGGATAGCGGAGGCTTTAAGTTCCGGATGAGAATCTTTGGGTACGAAAAACCATTGAACTAGGGCAACAGCGTTTGTACTAAAATCAGCTTCGCCCCTTTTTACCAGCTAGCACTGGAGATAAAAAAAATCTTCACACCTCGAGAAATTCGATGTGGAATGTTTTAGAATGAATCACCTTGTATACATCGAGAAGAAGAAATAAATATATACGCGTAGGTTGGGGGGACCATTTTGCATAATAACAGTAAAGAGAATGGCGCAAAGAGGCGTTGATATCCAAGACTATTTCTAACACAAGCCAGTCCATGATGTTTTTGCGTTAATTTCCAAAGATTTTCGACGTATCGCAGCATCGCGCAAATAATGTTTCACAATTGAATGCTTAGTAGTTTATTTATGCTCTACATTGAGACAATCCCTGTTGGTGTTTTGTTTGTCAAGATTTTCAACGTATCGCAGTATCGCATTTTTAAGGTTTCACAATTGAATACATTCTTATAATAGTTGACTATACTTTACCATAACATTGACCCTGAAGTGGATGTTTTCATGAAATAAGGAATATTGGAAAACTCGAATACAAGTTTCCATTATTCCAATAATACAAAAACAACTTCAATTTACAAATCGCACAACTACGTATGTATTTCAAAAGTGGTATACCGCTATTCATGATATTTGCTACAAAGTTTGAAAATGCCATAGTTGAAACGAATCTATAATCCGTTATAATCAAGAATTTTACATAATGAATTACTTTCGGGCTTAGACTATTTTGAAATAGATTCAGTGCGGTGTCAAAATCTATTCTCAACTGATTATTTTCAGGTATAGATCCATATTTTGTCTCAAATATCTTGAATAGCGCTATACCATTTATTTTAGATAAGAGATGCGACAAAAACAAAAGCTTGTCTACGTTGGCCCCGATTGTCTGTCCGCACCCGAATTTATTAATTCAACCTTTTACCACAAAAAACTGAAAAAATATTAAGAAACCAATCATCTACAGGGTGTTATTATTTCAAAACTTTCAACCTGGAAAATACTTGAAATGTGAACGTTTATAAAGAAATTGTTGAAATACGTACGAAATAATACCGAGGGGGTAACTAGTTAACCAAAATAAACTTCGCCCCTTTCAACCCTCCCTGTCCCCAGAAGCTATCCTCTTAAAAATCTGGTAAATGGTAATAAATATCCAGAGCTATAGCTTATTTACAAGGTCCCCATAAATCATGTCTTTTGATGTTTCATTTCGGGCTATTCGTTTTTGAAAAAGATAAATAAAAGACAGTTATCTCTGAAGTTCCAAATTCGCAATGTGTTTATACGGCTAAATAAAGCGATCGCAAGCGCTAGTTAGCTATTGTCATTAAACTAATAAAAATTTTGGAAATCATTGAATATAAGTGAACGTTCAACGATCTTGATGTCTAATGAAGCACTCAAATGACATTTACTTTGTTTTATTTACAGTGTGGTAGAGATATCACCGATATATAAAGATCTAAGAATATTTTATATAATAATCTTTGACCCGAGTTCTACCAACATTAGATGAGAATAGAGATTCTGATGTAAAAAAAATAAAATCAATTTGCGAACTCTTCAAATCGGTAGGTACCCATTATCAAAACAGTCTAACTCCGATGCACTTTCACATAATTTAAAATTCATGCAGTCTTGAGTCGGTCTCACTTTTTGTTCTGAAGAGGCTGCTTGCTTTACTGATATTTGCCGGATACTGAACTTGAGCTAATTGGATTTGTTGCGACGCTATCTCTTTCTCCTCTGATGAATTTACTTTCAGGTCGGTAAATAACATTACAAAAAAGAATCGACAATTTTATTTTCTCTTTCTTCACTCAATTCTAATAGCTTCACTAATGATCTATTGGAGCTTCGGCGAGGTCTTCACAATGACATTTGAACACCAACAAAATAAGTTCAATGTATTTAGGCGGTTGTTATTAAATACACATACGTATTTCAGAATTCACCACTGCTGTAACTCGGAAACCATACATTTTTGTGAAAAATGACCAATTATGTTGCTGCATACAATCTCTTCTTTAATTTGGCTGTCTCATATTTTCAATTTTCGAAGAAAATGCCCCTACACACATATTTCAAACTTTACCACTGCTATAACTCGGAAACCTATTTTTTTAAATGTCCATTATAAACGTTGCCGGATATGCTCTCTACTTTAATTTTGTCGTTTCAAATTTTCGATTTTTGCAAAAAATTCCTCCTCCACCCCCATTGGAAGAAGTTTATGGGGACAGGACACGTTGAAAGAAATTTTGAAATAAACACCCTGTAAAACAAAAATTATATAATTTTCTTGTACCTCCTCGCTCAAGATCGATTACTTATATAGAATGTAATAGAATTTCATTAAATCTCTAAGATGACACAAATATAAACAAATAAGCTCGATCTAAAATGCAATTATGTATTTTTTAAATCTTATTTGTGACTTTACTACACCTGTAAGATCACGTGATAGTCAGGACTAATTCTATACGTGGAACAGAACATTGATATATCTACTGATAAATCATAGTCATTAGTTTCGCGGAAATTGGCGATCGAAATATTTATTAAAATTTAGATGTCGTGTAAATAGTTTTTTCTTTACATCGATTCCATCTAATGCATAATAAATTGATGTACGGCTAGAACTTTGTCTCCTTTATTTTGACTACTTATTTATAAATCGAGAGTCTGCAAAAAAATATACAAGCTGCAGTTGTAAAGTCCCATTACTATATAATAAATTAAAGATAATTAGTTATTTATAATTAAATGATTAATAATTCAAATTATATAAATATATTTATAAACTTGAGAATGACGTATCATATTGTCATCGAAAGATATTATTATTCACTCATTACTATTGAAATTTGACATCGAAATTATTCATTATAAATTCTATATAGCCATATTATTTAATTATTGACGCTTATCACGTACCTACAGTATTTATGAGTCTTCATTTCTATGATGTATGATGATATTTTGAATATCATGACATAATACAACAAGGTGGAACAGTTTAAAAACAATAAATATTTTTTAAAATTGGACCGACGTTATTAGTTGGTGCACTGAAAAAGATAAAATAATGTTAATTCTATTGGTGCTGTTACTTTTGAAGTTGTGCAGTTGTAGGTAGATTGATAACTTTTGACACCAACTTCACAAGTACCGACACCAATAGAATTAATATATTTTTGTATTTTTCTGTGTACCAACTAATAACAATAATAATAATAATAATCTTTATTCAGGTTAACATACAAATCTTAATTTAAAAAAATAGTATGCTAATAGATTGTCTGACTTAGAAAGTCCAACAAACCCCTACCGAGATGCAAATAGCCTCTGTGTGTAGACCTGAACTTAATAATGTATTAAAATCTACAAGCTTAACATAATGTAAATATACATATTAATATACAATAAATAAACAAATAATAAAATTAAAATGCAACAAAACTATAAAAACAACTACAAATGTTAAGAAAGACACATGATGTAGGAAGTATTAAATATTAAAACAAATTTCTTAAATAATATAACAATATCTATGTATATTATAACTTCAAATTATTTAAAATCCAACTCTTACTTACTTACTATCGGCCCTAATGTATTTGAATAAGCTGAACCCCAACAAATAATTCCGTAAAATAGGACGCTACAGAACAAAGCATGGTATAATTTTATTCATTATTCATTTTTTTCAAGAATATATCTCATTTTATAGAAAACAAAAAGAAGGTATCTTACTTTTTTAACAATACTAAAAATATTTTTCTTCCTATTCCAATTTTCATCTAGTATAACACCAAGGTATTTAACTTCATTTACCCTTTTTATTTTATCACATCCACAGTTTAAGTTATTATAACAAACATCATCATGTATTGTGAGTCCGTCTGTAACAGGGAGCTTATCCGCATATAGAGACACATATAAAACACTGGATTTTGACATATTTAAAGACACTTTGTGATAATTAAACCATTTCCTTATAATTTTTAAGGAATGTTTGGCATTGGCTGTAATTTCATCCCAACTCTCACCACTACACATAATGACTGTATCATCCGCAAAAGATACAATAACACCCGGTAAATTAAGATTTAATAACCCATTAATATAGGCATTAAATAATAATGGACCCAAAATTGAACCTTGAGGAACTCCACAAGTAACTAAGCTGTAAGAACTTTTAACACCATTAATGAGAATACACTGAAATCTATTTGATAGATAGTTACGCATCAAATCATTAACAATCCCTCTTATACCTATATCATTCAATATAATCAATAGAAGTTCATGTACTACCGTGTCAAAAGCCTTCGCTAGATCGAGAAATATTGCTATTACCGATCTGCTATTGTCAAGTTGGTTACATATGAAGTTATTGACATAATTTAACGTTTTTAAATATTTATTTAAACTGTTGAGTGTAACATTAGTTATGAAAATCGTTGAAAGTTCTCTTATACCATTACCCATGATTTGCTTGTACTTGTTATTATTCAGAAATCTAAAAACATGTCTCGGAAATACGTTTATTTTAGACTTTACCAATGCTGTAACTCGAAAACCGTAACTCTTGCTCAGATTTTAAATTTTAGAAAGAAATTGCCCTCTCCACATAGCGAAAATACACATACTTGAGATTTTAACTTTGCTGTAATTCCAAACTCTTTTGAAAAAAATTTAAACGTTTTCGGATATTGCCTTAATTCTGCCATCTCAGATTTTCGATTTTCCAGAGAGATTGTCCACCCACCCCCTTCGGAAGATTGTCCCCCACCCCCTTCGGAAGATTGTCCCCCCACCCCCTTCGGAAGCGTTTTTTGGAGGGAAAGAGATTTCGGATTTGAGTTTTTACGAATATCGGACCATTTCTCAAGTCTCCTCTTTCAAATGAATCAAAAATGACTTGTATATACCCCCTCCGTTTGGGTTCGTCGGTAAAAAATAACATTTCCAAAGCATTTTACTCGATCGGTCAGGTTTTATGCAGTCAGCTTTTAGATTAATATGTTCCTTTACCTAACCGACAATTTTTTTAACCAACAAAGCTCAGAGAAAAATGAAAGTATAGTTTTGTTTTCTATTTTTACAACTCTAAGTTAAAAAAAATGAATTGACTCAAGAAAATGTGTCAACTATTGAGCTTATCATGTTTCTGCTATCTACAATAACATTATCAACGTATGGCTGAAAAATTACGTGCCATAAACGTTCCATGTTTATTGTTACTTAATAAAAAATAAGCATACCAGAAAGACTTGATAGTGTTAGATAGTTAGATTATATTAGTGCATAAGCGTTATCAGGAAAATAAGTGTTACTGTGTGTCTTGATGAATAAACCACGAAAAAGTTAATGTTTGATGAAAAAAAATCCTGCATCCAAATTCTGTGATTTACATACCTAGTTGTTAGTTATCATAGATAATGCTGCCATTGAAATTAAATTAATTATATTATATATTCATTACATTATTAAATAAATGAAGATCGAATTAGCTACTTGCCTACATATTTAATTTTATAAACCAGGTAAATATTATTTTACCCCTTTGCTTGTAGTTCAGTTTTGCTGAAACTTGATTCGAATGCGGTTGAGTTGATTTCATTGAGTATCTTCTAATTAATATATGTTTTTAATATAAAAGAAATTATGGGTTTGACAAAAAATTGGAACAACTTTATTTGTTGGTGCTCTGAAAAATACAAAATAATAATAATTCTATTGTAGTTAAACAGAATACTCTTGGAACCAACTTCACAAGTACCAGCACCAATTGAATTAATAATACTTTGTAATTTTCAGTGCACCAACAAATAAAGTCGGTCCAATTTTTGGTAAAAAATATTTATTTCACACTTTTGAGTGTAACATAAGTGACGAAAATCGTTGAACGTTCACTTACGCTAAAGAAGATAGTACTTATCCTATTACCCATGTACCTACATTCTTTGCTTGTACTTGTTATTATACAGAGATCCAATAAAAACATTGTGGCGGAAATACGCATATTTTAGACTTTACCACTGCTGTGCTCGAAAACCGTAACTCTATGGAAAACATGTTCAATTTAAATGTTGCTACAAATAATCTGGTTTTTAATTTGGGCGTCTCAGATTTTCAATTTTCCACATAGCGGAAATACATATATTTCAGATTTTAACATTGCTATGACTCGAGAACCGTAACTCTTTTGAAAAGATGTGCAATTTAAACGTTTCCAGATTTTCGATTTTAGAGAGAAATTGCCCCATCCTTCCCATTCGGGGGCGGTTTTGGAGGGAAGGAGTTTTTATGAATATGGTACCATTTCTCAAGTCTTTTCTTTCAAATGAATCAATCATCAAAATCGGAGTACGTTTACTATTTACAGCGCGCACACAAACCAAAAAAAGCAGACAGTCGAATTGTAAACCTCCTCCGTTTGGGTTCGTCGGTCAAAAAATCGTAAAAATCCGATGACTCATAGCCAATGGTAAATTAATTTCTATATTTTTCGTTCAATTCTCCAAACCCGATGAGGTTTTTGGAAAATGTTCAATCAAAAGGTTTTCGGATATGATCTTTATTTTGCTATCTCAAATTTTCAATTTTCGAGAAAAAAATACTCCCTTCACCCCATTTAGGGGGAAGAAGGCATTGGATTTTTTTTATTTGGGACCATTTCTCAACGCTTCTCTCTCCATCGCAAACATACATAAAAAAGCAGTTCGAAGTCGGGCAAAAAATTTTATATAAGTAAATATTTAAAAAAAATGGACCGACTTTATTAGTTGGTGCTCTGAAAAATACAAAATAATATTAATTCTATTATTTATTGATCCTGGTACTTTTGAAGTTGGTGCCAACACTCTTCTATCTTACTACTTCAAAAGTACCAGCACCGATAGAATTAATATTATTTTGTGTTTTTGAACGTCCACGAATACCAAAGAGGATAGATAGTATTTATTCTATTACCCACCCACGTATATTCTTTGTTTGTACTTGTTATTATTTATAGATCTCAAAACATCACGGCGGAAATACGCATAAGTGTTTTAAATTTTACCATTTTACCACCGCCGTAATTTGAAAACAGTAACTAGTAAAATATTAATTGCCCTCTTCATCCCCTTCGGAGGTGTTTTTTTTGAAGGTAAGGAGATTTCGGATTTGAGTTTTTACAAATATGGGACCATCTCTCAAGTCTCCTCTTTCAAATGAATACTATATACAACGCGTGCATAAACCAACAAAAAAGCAGACAGTCGAATTGTATAACTCTTCCGTTTGGGTTCATCGGTCAAAAATAGAGATAAAAGATGAATGCATTGTAAATAGAAAATTTCTCAACCTTTAAGTCATATCTAATAATACTTCATCTGACGTTGTACGCAATAATTACTTCTATATATGTTAATAGCGTTGTTGATCATAATATGAAGTATTCCAATGAATAAAATATAAAATAAGGCAGATAAACGTGCTTTTATCTTGACTACTCTTGACTGAACAGGTAAAAGTTGCAAATGCACATGCACAATCAATGCAAGATTCCTTCAATCTTCACGATATCTTCATTATTTTTTGAAATATTTGTCAGTGATACTTTGCCATCCTTTTCGACTAAAATGCGCTACAATGTTTCTTTCCAAGCGGCTATCTAGCGTCGACAAAAGCTATTTTCCGCCAAACGCCCCCGCCATTGTTGCCGCTATATTTTGAAATTGACAAATATAAAAGTAAACGTTCAACGAATTTGGCTAATAAACCAATAAATATTTTTTCAACAACGCGTTGGCCACGTTGCGCTCCATTAGACTCCATAATGCATTCTTAGTTTGAAACGCACTAAAGAATATATTAGTCTAAACATGAAATTTATAACAAAAGAAAATAAAATGCGACATCCAATTTCTTTTATGAAAAAAAAACAAAAAAAATTGATCTGATTTGGAGATTATATAAAATTTGAAAAAAAGATATATCTCATCTATTATATTACATGTGAAATTCAAACATCATAGAACGCATTTACTATTTAATATCACAAATAGATTGAGTGAATAACAAATCTATATTCTAAACAGTCAACAGGTGATATTATATTATGTTTCATGCAAAATTTAAACTGCAAAAATAAGAATATATTATCTTCTCTGAGTCCTCAATACAATAATATTAGGATCAAAAATGTTTCAAAGCAGAAATATCACTCCCCGAACATTAAGGGCTTTGAATATCAATTAAAGCGTCTTAAAGGAACTGCCTGCTTTTGCTACATAATACCTAAAAAGCCACATGCCGACAGAAGAAGAAGAAAAAATACTAAACAAACACGACATACTATTCGAGAAGACGGTTTCTCTATGGAACTGAGTGATTATATATCACTGTCCCTTCCTCCCTTTTTTTGGCTTAAGAGGCTAGAGTTCAAAACTTACGTCATCATCTTCATCATCGGCTATCAGCATGGTATAGAAGAACATATCGATATATGTATATATACAGGTCAAAGAAAAAAAATAAAAGCTCGAGACAAAAAATACAGACACACACGAGATGATCTTTATAAATGGTAGTTGATGAGTGAAGAACTTTTCTTCTCCCGATGTGTTTTTGTTTCGTATGTGGCACACGAAGGACCAGGCGGCCAGTGTCAAGTAGTCTAGTCTATACTATAGTCTCACTGAAGTGTTGTAATATGTAGTATAATAGTTATTGCAATGCGCACCTTTTGCCCTACTAAATTTCTGAGGCAATCAATGCCCGCTAGGGTGCAGCACAGTGTTGTTGTATTATGATACACGTTGAATTATGAGAGAATGCATGCTCATCGCACAAGACATATAATAAATACACTGCCCGAAAACGAAAAAAGGAAGTCCAAAGTGCCAAAGTTTCTTGGAAGTACCGATTAGTTTGTTTGTCCCTAGTATAAGGTAATACAAATATATCTTTCAATCCTTGTGAATTTGGTTTGCACTATCCCCCCTCGTTATGTTATTTATTTCGTTTTCATATTAAAAAACAACTAGAGAATATATCCTTGATATATTATTTTAGTATACAAAATATTCGCTAGCAAAATGCAATTATATAGGTTATATTATGGCAGGTGATAGGTGATATATTTGAGGTTATGTTCAAGTGAAAGGATCAGCGTTTTTGTTACAAGAAAATATAAAATAAATCACGGATAAACATGAAATAATAAGTTGACTCGATAATAACAGGGTAATAATATTAGACATGTTGATTTCAATTGGCTCAGAGTTTATTATATTATTTTGGAATTTTCGAAGCATGTTAGTATTTTGTGAGGGAAATCAGTAAATATATAATACGAAGATTACTCACCTCGACAACTCTGAGATTCTGTTTGTCGAGCAGGAACTCCATGGACTTGTGAGGCCTGGTGGTGCCCGATTGTTGTCCGTTGGTGCCGTCAGCTGGCGCAAGCCCGACACCTGCCCCAGCTCTGTGATGGGACCTGGTGGGTCCCAGATCGAGAAGACTCCTTGTCATGGGAGCGGCACCGACACCACCACCAGAAGCACCACTGGAGGCAGCGTTGCTCGTGATGACGGTCACCTCGGTGTCGAGGTCGGTCTCAATGAGTCCGGCGCGACCTCTCGACCCCTCCATCTGGTCGCGAACGCCTCCGCCGACGGAATCGATGGTACGGCGACGGCGCTCCCTGCCCGCCTCCGGTCGACCGCCACTCTTGACGCTTGCGTGGACGATGCGTGGCGGCTGCCTTGGCAGTGGTGGCTTCGAAGAGGCGCCACTTTGTTGGACCTGCTCCTTGTAGTTGTTATTCTGCGAAGACGTGGATGGCCCTTTCAACGGTATATAGATGTAATCATCTTTGGTGGCCTGACGTTGGTGTGACGTCATGAGCGGCATCTTGCCGGCTGAAACAAAAAAAGATTTGTTAATCGCAGTTATTAAAAATAATGTGGCAAGCACTCATGCTCATTTAAGGACTTCATAGGAGATAAACAAATATTGGTTAAGAATAATGAATAGATATTTCTCACAAAAAAATAAGATTTTATTAGTTGGTACACTGAAAAATCTTCTTCTTAGTCTTGTCTTTATGGCTGAAGAGTTTTGACACGAAGGTTATGCGCATTGGTTACTTAATTGTCTCCAATGCTGGCGATTGTCTGCCGATCTCAAGTTGGTTTGCAGCGGTTGTCCATATCCTTAATTTTGGTCTATCCATCTTGTCGGGGATCTGCCTCTAGGTCTTTTCCCCTCAATCTTACCCTGGACAACTATTTTTTCTAAGCGAACATGGCTTCTAGTAACATGACCGAAGTATTTTGATATGTTTCTCCGGCATATTGTGGATAGTCGATTTCGTACTTGGAGTTCATTTAGTATCGACACGTCATTTCTGTGCGCTGTCCACGGTATCCTGCACCACATTTGAAATGCATCTATGCGCTGTCTGTCGGAGTCTTTAATAGTCCAGGACACAGAACCATGAGAATATGGAAAATACTAATGTATTGACGGAAGCCATTTTTGTATTCTTAGTTATTTGTCTGTCTTTCCAGATTTTAACTAAGTTGGACATGGCATCTCTTGAAATCGATATAATTACGTCTTCTGATTTCGGCTTTGTTTCCTCCTTTGAAAAATACGAAATAATAATAATTTTCACAAAAAAGCTAGTGTGAACATTAAGGGTCGCATCAATAAAATAAGTATCACCAATTGATTTCTCAACCCCTGAAAACCCTAAACAGCTAGTGGAGACCTTAAGGGTCGTATCAATAAACTATGCCCCTCCAATTGATTTCTCGACACCAGAAAGCCCTCACTGCAAATTGTTATTGAGGGTGATACCCATAGAATATGAGGGTATTGTCAATCGATTTTTATTGAAATATGCGTAAAAAGTTAGTTGGTATGGACCTCACTAGGTCATATCCATTGGGTATGAAAGAGCTTCGTACCTTAAAACTTTGCAAAAACCAAAAGAGTAATTATTGAGTAATACATATTTTAGCCAATCCAAATGTGGTAATTGACCCCCTTTTCGGCCATTGTCGTAGAAGATAAGCAATGGTGATGAATGATGAACAATACACTTACTTCTTAAAATGTCACCATTTTAAATAACGTGAGAATGATAATATATGCTTACAGATCTTTATCAACAATAATAATGCATCTACTTGTCACGGTCATTAGTCAATTGAAATTAATGAAGCTTACTTAAATACTGTACATATTACATATATTATAAGCGCATTTATAAATGCTAACTAAAATTACGAACAGTAATACATATGTATCCTCTGTAAACCCTAGAAAACAATAGTAGCGATTATATTAATTTATTTTATTTCTTACATAATCTATTATTATTATCCACAAATCCTAAAACCATTCATTTTGCACTATAAAACAAGCATAATATTTGTTATTATATAACATGAACAAAAAATACTCTCTTCTTCTTACTTTGATATAAGACTTTTTATGATACACTTCGATTATTTTTTAGTCTATTATACTTTTCTCATTACTGCAAGGATGTCTTCGAGTTAGATGCTTTTGAAGTAGTCTTACATTTGTCAGAATACAAGTACGTATGGACGGGATTCGGTTTCCATAATTCCATCAAAGCAAAACTGCTTTGACGATTGAATTGTACCAATTACTTGGTATGGTACATAAATACAAGTACATCCTAGTATAAAAGATATCACGATTGATGAGCAAATATCAACTTTATATAAACTTTATTTGTCCAAACTACGAGAAGAACACTATTAAATTCAAATAGTAGCACTTCAAATTAATTGAATTGAATCAATTATAAATAGTGAACGTGCTCCGATTTTCATGATTCTTGTTTCATTTGATAGAGGACTATTGAGAGTTGTTCCCATTGATAAAAATTGTCATTCAACATGTCCTCCCCCTCAAAAACTTTCCTAAAGAATGTGGAGCATTTTTTTAGAAAATCGAAAATTTTAGACGACAAAATTAAAGAAGAGACCATAGCCGGCAACGTTTGAATTGGACATACTTCAAAAAAAACATAGCTTTCCGAGTTACAGCAGTGATAAAATCTGAAATATGTCTCCGCTATGTGGTGGAGGCACTCTTTTCGAAAATCGAAAATATCCAACCAAAGTAAAGAAGAGATTATATGCAGCAACATTTAAATTGGACATTTTGCAGAAAATGTACAGTTTCTGAGTTACAGCAGTGGGAAAGTCTGAATTATGTGTATTTGCGCGATGTTTTGAAATTTCTGAATAAGTATAAGCAACATATAATCTTCATTGGTGAACGTTGAATGATATGATTTTGATGACTAATGTTATACACTCAAAAGTGTAAAATAAATATTTTTTATAATAAATATTTTTTACAAAAAAATGGACTAGTACCAGCACTAATAGAATTAATATTATTTTGTACTTTTCAGTGCACCAACTGATAACGTCGGTCCAATTTTTTTTTTTAAATATTTATTTCACACTTTTGAGAGTTACATTTGCCACGAAAATCGTCGAACGTTCACCATTATCCACGTATGATTTGCTTGTATATGCTGTAACTCGAAAACTGCAACCCTATGGAAAAAATGTTCAATATAAATGTTGATACGAAATACCAATAATCTAGTTTTCAATATGGTAGCCTCAGATTTTCAATTTTTACACACATTTGAGATTTTAACATCTCTGTAACTCGAAAGCCATAACTCTTTTGAAAAAAAAATCAATTTAAACGTTTCCAGATATTGGCCTATCCTTAATTCTGCCATCTCCAATTTTTGAGAAAAATTACCTCCACCCCCTTTGGGGGCGATTTTGGATGGAAGGAGATTTCGCATTTGAGTTTTTACGATTATGGGACCATTTCTCAAGTCTCCTCTTTCAAATGAATCAAAAATCATCAAAATCGGAGTACGCTTACTATATACAGCGCGAGTACAAACCAAAAAAAGCAGACAGTCGAATTTGTATACCTCCTCAGTTTGGGTTCGTCGGTCAAAAAATTGTACTTGGGTTTTTTCGGGACGTACAATTCATTGGTAACACTCAATACGCAATTTTTGTTGAATTTGTTGTTTATTCATAACAACTACCTGCTAATAGTTGTCGACGTCGGCCCATAAGTTGTAAACTCTCCCCACAAGTAATATATTCAATCATAAGCTAACAAAAGGGTTCATTATTTGCGCTTCCGACAAAATATTCAAGATAGCAACTGATCGAAAATAAAGAGGAATGCGTTATTTCAATTTAGTGTGAAATATTAAGAACTTGTTATAGTAACAGTTACAGGCTTATCCTTGAAGATCGAAAAAATAACTATCGGGTGGTGTTGATAAAATTGTTTTCTTTTTCGTAATTTAATTTTTGTTAAATATAATTATCATTTTTATTCACATTTATGGAATTACTTAGAGGAGATAAGTATAAAAGTTTATTTAGTGAAGACATAAATGCATTTTTGGCCCAGATGTCTAATTTGCAATTGCATTTTGATAACAAACTGGGATGATGGGGGGACATACGCACTGATTTATTACTTATTACTACCTTGTCTTCCAAGTATGTATGTTTGATAACAAACCTGCACCACAAAATGATAATTACAAACCGCACTCACAAACTTAAAACACACGGCATATAAACAATTTATTATAAATGGACAACGTACGTATTACCGTTAACCATGCGTATATCTAGTTTGATGTTCAACTATATGCGGCTGAATGTTATGTGAAATACCTTCACGTCCAGGTGTCAGCTGTTTTTTTTGGACGAGAAATTGCCAAAAGGGGGTGGTGCCCAAAATGCCTCAAACCGTTCCGCAGGTAGTCACATAGGTGGTGCATAACTAGGACTAGGGCTGTTTGAAGCAACTCGTAATTTTAGCCATACGCACCAATTACGAATGTGAAAGTTGTTCAACCGACTTCAAAAAAGGAGGAGGTATACAATTCGATTGTATGTTTGCTTTTTATGTATGACTGTTCGCGCATTTTGCATAGTAAACGTTCTCCGATTTTGATGATTTCTGATTCATTTGAAAGAAGAGAGTTGAGAAATGGTCCCATATTTACAAAAACTCAAATCCGAAACGTCCTTCCCTCCGAAAACCGCCCCCGAAGGGGATGGAGTGGCTATTTTGCTCGAAACTCTTAGACGGCAGAATGAACTATAAGACCATATCCAGATTCAACGATTTTCATAACTAATGTTACACTCAAAAGTAAGGAATAAATATTTTTTACCAAAAATTGGACCAAATTTATTAGTTGGTTACAAAATAATATTAATTCTGTTGGTGCTGGTACTTTTGAAGTTGGTGCCAAAAGTCCAACTACAATAATTTAATAGAATTAACCTTATTTCCCAGTGCACCAACTAATAATAAAATCTTTATTCTAATTATCATTAGATTATTATTATTTCACATTCGTAAATTTGAAATAAGAAACTTTTTGTGGCCAGATCATGTAGTGAAAAATACAAAATAATACATATTTTATTAGAACTAGAATGACTTAACTTATGAATATCTCCAAATCAATTTTCATAAGTTTGTAATTTAAGAATCTATAGATTAAATATTATTTTGAATTTTTCAGTGAACTCGGTCCAATTTGTTGTAAAAGCTACTTAGGTATACCTGTTACTTAGGTTATATTCCCAGAATTAAGGATTTAAGAATTCCCACTTAATCCCATATAATTACCAATAATAGTGTATCTTATTTCCATATTTTGACCTCTCCTGGTATAATCTTTTGAGGATTAAGTTTTAGTTAGCCACTCATTGAACTTGAGCACAGAATTACCAGATTAATAGTTCATTTCTCTTATGACTTACAACGCAAGGGCTCTTCAAAATTACAATAAATGATTTTGATTTTTTCGAAAATCGAAAATTTGAGACGACATAATTAAAGAAGAGACCATATCCGGCACCTTTTAATTCGGACATTCCGAGTTACAGCAATAGTAAGTAAAGTCTGAAACAATTTGGTGTTTTAAAATCTCTGGATATAAGGGAAAGTTCAACGATTTTGAGAAGTAAAGATACACTCAAAACTTTAATATATTTTTTTTACAAAAACTATTTTTTACACAGTAATTTTAATTCTACTGGCGCGGGTAAAAGTTGGTGCCGAAAGTCTTCTATCTACTATAACTGAATTACTTCAAAATTAGTCCTTTTGAAAATTAAACAAAAAAAAAACATCACAGATTTTTAAATTTATCATCGAATGAAACCAGCCCGACGTTGAAATCAGTTTTATTTTGAGATCGAAATTCGTAACAGATATCCCAACAAACACACAGACAGACAAATATTCTCTTGTTCCCGATTATCAGAATCCATGGTGTGTTAAAAACGTATACACACGAATTATTACATATATGAATATTTTTTTCTATTATAAAGTCAGTCCAAAACTGATACATAGTGATAATGTATGTGAGTAACTCGATATTTATTAGATCAAATGGTATCAGCGTTGAAATATTCATCAAAACAACATTTTTGTTACGTATTATCCATATTTTCAATGTCAGTTACCCATCAAAAATTATGTACGTAATGCTCTGTTTATAAACATAGATGATTCTTTTACAGGAAATAATGCATTAAAAAAACAATATATGTAAGCAAAGTTAAACGGTAAACAACTTGAAAACATCATAGGGAAGTTTTTAGAAAAAAATTTCAATCATAAGTTTTCTGTTGTCACTCGGAAATGTGAAATAAGTAAGTTTTCACAAAAAATGGACCGAGTTTAATCAAGTTCAAAAGTACCACAAACAATAGAATTAATATTATTTTGTATTTTTTCGGTGCATCAACTAATAAAGTTGGTCCAGTTTTTGGTAAAAAATATTTATTTTTCTGTGACGGGAGAAAAGTTTGAAATTTTATCTCTGTTGGCAGGTGACAAAGTATCACTTTTTCCCGGGTAGATATATATATATATATATATATATATATATATATATATATATATATATATATATATATATAAATAAAAAGATGTTCTTGGGGATTCAGTCATATATTCAATAAAATTCTTTGATTGAAGCGGAGCTTTCGAGAATGTTTATTCTCTTCTTCAGGGCAAAAATCGTGAATTTAAAATAAATTAGCCAAAAACAGGAAAGATTTCATAGCCATCAATTACAAAGAACATCTTTTTACAAATTTGTAATTGATGGCTATGAAATCTTTCCAGTTTTTGGCTAATGTATTCTAAATTCACGATTTTTGCCCTGAAGAAGAGAATAAACATTCTCGAAAGCTCGGCTTTAATCAAAGAATTTTATTGAATATATGACTGCATCCCCAAGAACATCTTTTTATTTATATATATATATATATATATATATATATATATATATATATATATATATATATATTTATATTAATTAAACTGACAGATATTTGATTACTTCAAATGTTTTCTTAGCAGCACATGTCTATTCGTCGCCTTATTAAATCATCGTTTTTCCCGTTACAGAAAAAAATAGTGTATTATACACGGGAAGAAAATTAGATTTTAGCTCTTGGTTTTTTTGGCTCCCTCCGCTACGCGTCGGAAGACAACACAACCTCTAACTAAAATCTAGTACTTTTTTCTCTTGTATAATAAATAACTATTTTACACTTTTGGGTGTAACATTAGTCACGAAAATCGTTGAAAGTTCACTTATACCATTACCCATATGTATATTCTTTGCTTGTACTTATTATTCAAAAATCTAAAAACATCGCGAAAATACGCATATTTTAAACTTTACCACTGGTGTAAATCGAAAACCGTAACTCTATAGAAAAAATTTTTCAATATAAATGTTGCTAGAAATAATCTGGTCTTCAATTTGGCACTTAACAAAACTCTGAATTAAATTCAATAATTATGTAATCAAAATAAATTGTGGAATTCCTTCATAAATGAAAAAAAGCCAAGAACAAAAGTTATTTCAATCTTACTCTGCTAAATAGAAAACTTGATTATTTGGTATATATTAACAGAATTTCTAATCAACTATTTTGAATGTCAAATGTCATAAAAATAAATGTGATAGCAAAGCTATCTATCTGTTTAAAGAAGAAGCCGCTAAATAAAATTGTCAATTATACCATTAAAAAATTATTATCATCATTGAAATAAGGCAAGTTGTTTGGAAAATTTAATTTCAAGACGCACCTTGGATGCGTCGTAAATCCACATTTTATTTTCCTTTTGAAGAAAATGATAGATAGATGCGAAATTTAACGAGTAGTTTGGTGGTATTATATAGGTCTCGGGGTCGTTTCAACATTTTATTATCGAAGAAATCTCAGTAAAATAAAAAAAGCTCTTATCTGATGGTGAAGTGCAAATGCGTCTCCAGGTTTTCAACAACAAGTCCAGATCTTAAAATCCACAGAAAAGATGGCGTAATAAAACGTAAAATAACGATAGAGATTCAATCAGTAAATTGATCAAGGAAACGTCTCGATTTTTTTCAATAAACACAAGAATTGTGCCCCAATAGATAACTTTTATTTATTAATAATAATAATATATTCAGGCTAATATACAAACCTTGATTAAAAAAATAGAATGTTAATAGGTTGTCTGACTTATTATAAGCCCTACAAACCCCTACCCAGATTCAAATAGCATCTGAGTTTAGACCTGAACTCAATAATGATTTAAAATCTACAACCCTAATATCATCTAAATGTACCTATTAGTACAATACAAATAATAAAATGAAAATACAACAGAACTATAAATACAAATGTGCAGATCATCATATGATATAAAAAATATTAACTTATATATACAAATTATTTAAAATCCCACTTTTAATATGATAATGGAAAAGTTTATTTCTTTTAGATGATTATCTAATCTATTGTAGATAAGTTTGGATCGATATAAATTAGTTTTTTGCCAATATTTAATTTAGTTCTATTTACTGCAAGCGATTTATGTCTAGAATATACAGACGCTTCAGCATTAGAATACTGTTCCCGTAGAACGCAATACATAATTATATATATAATATAAATATATTTTTGATCGATATTTAACAATCGTTTCTCACAAAAAAGGTTGTTTTGCTTATTAAATGTTAAAATTTTGATAGGACGCTTTTGTATTCTGGCTACCGGCCATAATGCACTTGAATAAGTTGAACTCCAACAAATAATCCCATAAAAAAGCATGGTATAATTTGAACAAATCATTTTCGTCAAGAATGTTTATCCAGTATAAGTATAACACCAAGGTATTTAACTTCATTTACTCTTTTTATTCTATCAGATTTACAATTTAAATTATATAACAAACATCATCATGTAACGTCAGTCCGTCTGTAAAAGTGATACAGACACATTGAAAACACTCGATTTTGACATATTTAAAGGCACTCTACGACAATTAAACAATTTTCTTATAACTTTTAAGGAATATTTAGCATTGGCTGTAACTTCATTCCAACTATCATCACTACACATAATGAATGTGTCATCCGCAAATGATACTATAACACCCGGTATATTTAGTTGTAATAATCCATTAATGAAGGCATTAAATAATAACGGAGCCAAAATTGAACCTTGAGGAACTCTACAAATGACGAAGCTGTAAGAACTTTTAACACCATTAACACTCTGAAATGTATTTAAGAGATAGTTCCGTATCAAATAATATAAACGAAGTTACCTGCATAAAGAAAAACATCCAGTCGAATTGTATACCTACTTCATTTGAGAAGTCGGCCAAAAAATCGAACACATGACAGAAATTATTCGAAACAAAAGTGTTCTTTTATTCGCTCATGTTGATACTCGGTCATCTATAACTCTTACATATTAATAATCAAACCGGTTATGCATAATAATTCTCATTCTTTATAAATCAAGCAGTAGGTCAATAGAGGAGGTAAAGGAGAACATTAGCCCAAAGTGTCGTGAGTTTTCATTGATTAATATTATAGTCGACATCTATTTTAGCTGGTGTAATGAAAGATACAAAATAATATTAATTATATTGGTACTGGTCATTTTGAAGCTGTAGTTAGACAAAAGACTTATGGCACTAACTTCAAAAGTATCAACACCAATAGAATTACATAATATTATTCTTTCTGTATATTTACGGACACCAACTAATAAACTCGATCCTGTATTTTCTAAAAAACACTCCTGAGTGTAACATTAGTCATCAAAATCATTCAACGTTCACCAAAATAAAACGTTGCTGTACGTGTTCTGAGATATCAAAATTTAAACGTTTCCGGATATTTAATTATGTCGCCTTAATTTTTCGATTTTCAAAAAAACTGTAATTTGATTTCAATGAAACTATGAAAATGGATACTATCGTTTCTGAAGGGTGTATCAATTTGTCGATGTTCAATAACCCATTCTTCAACAATAAAAAAGAGGTGTTATCTCGTGAAGTGATCCATTTTTAATAATCCATAGATAACAAATGGCGGTAAATTAAAATATTCGGACATATTATAATTGTTATTATTGAGAAGCATTTGCGAACCCAAGTTATTAGGAGCTTTTTTCATACTTTCGTTATATAGAATCCCCTTTCTATCTCTAAGAGTTGTTAATGGACAGCTTGTATAGTTGTACCAAGTTAAATCTCAAAGATAAATTTCATTTGAAGGGAAATGGATTTCCACGCATTCAGAATCACAATACATTTCGGTTATTACGACCTAATATCTGCATTCCCTTTGGACCCGCTCTATATGGATTCTTCTGTATAAAAAACAAAAACAAGAATTTTGTTCTCATTAGTGATATTTCAATAATAGTCGACACCCAGGATAAATTCTATTGAATAACAATATAATAATAACTCCTTAGATAGATTTTGATAATAATATGATAGCAAAGATTCAGTGCAAATAATGACAGTTGAGAAAAAAAAACATTAAAATGACTGTACAACATCCGCACTGATCAATAAAATTAACTCGAATTTTAAATTAGTTAAAAGTTTCACTTTACAATGTAATTTGATTCTGCAATTGAAAGGGAAGTTTGATTTATTTGTTTTGTTATTTTTTCGCAGCATAAATAGAATATTTGTCTTACGCTGTGGCTGAACTCTGATGATTTTTAAGTTGTTATGTAATCTAATTAATGAAGAATTATTATTTACTTTTATATGTAAGTGATTTAGTTACTTAGTTTGAAAAAAAATCGAATGTCACTAGAATCAAGTTCGATAATGCTAAATTCTTAAAAATAATTTATTTCAATCTTCTTTTTAATTTATAAAAAAAATTGAAGATAGAAAACTCGTTCGCCAATTTTAAAAGTCTGTTCCTACGACACATGAAATTTTCAAAAATTAGGTAGGTAATAGAATAGCTAGCTACTGTTATACCAATAATCGAAAGATACGTTGGATTTCCAAAAATTATATTTGAGACCTCGAATGAAGATCGAAATCGGTGCATAGCAAACACGAAAAGCGCGAGCCGAGATTATTAAAAACATCCAATCGAAATTTTATACGTTCTTCTCATATAAAGTTGGATAATTAAAACGAAATGTCATTAAATTGAAATTCGAGATTTCTCAATTCGGAATTAACATACAGAAAAAGTATTGGGATGATCATGTTTATAAAAAAAATGTGCTGTTTACATCAAACTTGGAAAATTTAAAAATAAATTTCAGTGATATAGTATTGATAAATACTTGAAATAAACATAGTTATTTTATCTTCTATCTTTACAGTTTGTGGTTTAGAGTAAAGTAAGATGAACTATTTTTGCAATTTATAAAAGACTAGAGACATTTTTCCTTTCAATTATCAGAAAATATTTAAAAAAGTTTTTACATTACCTGCTGTAGATGTGGACTGTCCATTAGATGATGATGGCTTCTTGGTTTTATCATCAATAATTTTGGCGGCATTTCTCAAACTGAATCGAAAACTCGCGAGTCTCGAAAAGAAACCACCCAACTTCCCGGCCGTGGAAGTGGTAGTTCTTCGTTGTTGTTGTTGTTGCGCATGGCTAGCTTCTTCAACAACATTGTTATTGTTGGTACGTAACAACTGGTGCTGGTGTGGGCTGCTAGCATCCATAGCTGCAACTGGTGGTGCGTGGCCGATGTAGTTGTTATTGTTGCGACCCGCGCCTCCCGCCAACTCGGCAGCGCCTCTATAACTGGAACTGGTGTTGTTAGAGGTGGTGGGGGTAGGTTGCTGGTGGTTATGATGATGCTGATGCTGATGGGCACCACCGCAACCAAAGCCCATGCCCTGGTCCAGATGGGTATGTTGATATTGGATACCGTCGCGATCCACATAAGCTTTGATCGTGCTGCCGTCTTTGTCTTTTTTAATCAGCTGACTACCTGAAGATCAACAGAAAAATAAAATAGTCCAGTCAGTTAATTTGAAAAATTAATTTCAATGAAAATATATATAATACATTGATACATGAAAAAGTTGGTTGAGTTCATCATTTTTGCATTTTTTATGCACGTTTTCCTTTTACGGTTCCGTATCCAAAAGTTGTCAACGGGACCCTATCACTAAGCCTCTGTTCTACGCCCATGCGTCTGTCAAAGCGCGTGCACACAGCTTGGTTCGGAGCGTCTCAGGCACACAGTACTAATTTTATGGTTTGTTGTACATCACCAGTCTGGAGATAATGATAATCACCCAGATATTTAGCATAATAATTTATAATGGTATATATCCGACCCGCTCCGACCCACGCCGTGTGCACGGTCTTTCGGAGAGCTGTATCGCATGAGCCGTAATAGACTCCTATTGATCAAAAACTACTAAATTTCCAGATAATCGAGATTTATTGCAGTCTTTCATTTCACATTCTAGATATGTTATTTATGTTAAAAACACGATAAAATAATGTATATATCTCCATATTGTTGGTACGTATTTGCTCGAGGTGCAACAGCAGGAAGGGGATATATTCTAAAATTATCTAGTTGAATATTCCATAGCCGAATATATTCTGTACAGTTCGACTGGCTGCAAAAGAAGGATTTTAGAATCTTTTGTGCAAGGTTTTTGGAATTATTATTTATACGAGGTGTGAGAAAAGTTAAATATGAACCTTTTTCAGATGAAGCGAGCCACACCCCGCACTTTCGAAACCAAATATGATAAAATTATGTGTTTTCCATGTGCTATTTACGTCCGAACATGATTAATTAATTGTTCAGGAATCAGGATCAGGATCAGGAATTAAGTGCTCTTTATTTACTCGAAGATAGGATGATGCAGGAATTTCGTGTTCCGTTTTTTTCACTCTCCGGATCCAGTTTAGGTAATTCCAAGCTAATAACGGGCAATCTGCTTATTACTAAATTATGTGATTTTTAGGTGCTATTTACGTACCAATATGATAAACTTTGTGCTAGAGAATTTACCCATTTGAAAAAAAAAAGTTGTTTAACAATTTCCTACTTTCTCAGCCAGATTTTTTCCTGGTCAGGATTTTCCGACTTTAAGTAATCATGTTGGGACGTAAATAGCACATAATTTTACCATATTTGGTTTCTGCAATTTCGAAAGTGCGGTGTGTGACTCGAAAAACCTTTACCGTTTTCCATCTCATGCTGTTTCCGAGATACCCATACATCCGTCACCAATTTTGAACAAACTGTAGATTATTTTAATCTACGGAATTTAACTCAATCAGAATAAACAGGTACTACTTACTGAAAAATGTTAATTGAAGGGATATATTGCAGAGTACAATTATGCATCATTATGCATTCCTATGTGGAATCAATCTCGCATCGACTTTTTTCGGCAAAGTTAAATTAATGAACCAGCAAATTGGAACAGAGGATATCACCGGATGTTTGAGAAAAAAGTGACGACTAATGGCACATACCTATGAACTGAAATGTACTTTCATCTTGAAATAAAATGAAATGAATGAATTACATGAAATATCCAACGATCCCATAAAAAGTAATTCGAATTAGGCTATTGCAAATGTGAACGATGCTTCTGCATGTCTATGCTAGAGTGTGAGTGTGTTCGGATGTCCTGTTAAATCAGCGAACGGTCCAAGGCAGCCATAACAATCACACATCTATACATATCATATCGTCATCATGCAGTTAACACTGAAGAGATTTCGGCAAAATATTTGCTCTGAAGAAACTCAATGTCATCGGCATCAATCTAGGAATACTTTTATCACGATATAATGTCAACTTAAAGGTTATACTCAACCGATTGATGAGTATTATCATCTACCATCTTGCTCGGAGTCAGTGTTCTGTGGTCCAGCCTGTCGCCTGTCCTGTCACATTTCACTCGCCAAGATACTAAAGATTACCTATATCTAATTATATACCGTCTTTAAGTGTTTATACATATGGTTTATACGTTTATACTCTTGTGTTACGAAGTTTGCAGCTATATATTATTTTTGATGCTATTGCACTTTTAGATATCCAAAATTTTGGATCCCATTGCGCATGCTCCGATTTATGATAATAAACTCTTTCTTTGAAAATAGAAATACATTTGCATATTCAAGGGCAAGGGAAACTTATGCTGAACATGTGACGGAACCTTCCCATGACCTTAAATTAAATTTTATTTTCAAAAAAGGCTCAACGACGACAACTGGCTACTGAAATGACAGGTGTCAGGCAGGAATACTGGACACAAGATGACGGATGATAATACATATCCATACAGTGTTCTACGTTTAGTTCGGATAACAATGCAAAGTTAGCTAAGTAACGCCATTCTAAATTCAATATGGCGGATTTCCAAAGATGGCGGACTGGTTATTTCATATGGACCAATGACCTATTTGTTGTTAAGTTATTGATATGGATCCAGATGGTATGGGAATCAAATGACATTCCCAAACATTTTGTCAAAATTTAAAATTTAACTGTATCAATGACAGTTCCCACAAGAATCGTTTATATTATTATATATCTACAGGGTATCTGGACAGTTCATGTCAAAATAATAATAGCTTACAGTGGAAACCAAAATAATAATAGTACTTTACATTAAAACAAAAAGTACGAATTCAGTATGTCCGAATAAAACAGGGTCATTGTATCTAATAGCGCCAGGATATGTAGCTAGATATACGTTTCAATAACGCATACCGATTATTCACAGAAGTTTGATAAAATAAAATTACAAGTTGGCTCCAAAGAAAAAAAAGGGCATATTAAGATCAGAAGACCGAGGTGGCATTGGAAACCACCTCGGCCAATCCATCAAATGGGAAATGTAATATTATGTAAAAATCTCTTCAAAGAGATTGTTCAAACGAGGAGGTGCACCATCGTGCATCAACCACATATTAAATATATTTCTTGTTAAAATTTATTATGACAATTTAAAGTAGCCACTCACAATCCTGTGCCGCAGTATGAGGACGTACGTTGGATAATGGCGGATGCACACGGAACGAGTCGGAGTGGCTAGTGACCTACCCCAGCCGTTATGGGAATTTCAATGTAACAGCATTCGATGCCCTGTGCTCAAACAATAAAAGATCGAGAGATTCGGTTAATTCAGATTGATTCAGTAATTTGAAAGAAATGGTTAGGTAGTAGGTAACGCATACAGAGTTTAGTTTATGGTTTGTGGTACAGCACTAGTCTGGAGTTAATGTGATTCACCCAGATGCCAATCATTATCTCAGGTCTCTGTCAAAACGTCGATTTGGTACAGTATTGAGCCTAAACTAATACTCAAGTAAAAAGTATCAAAGTGAGGTTGATTGCATTTATTTGTGAATAACAAATTACTATTAATCATGTTCTCAATGAAATTGCTATTTTATCTTTTTTATCCAATATTCTATAGACAGTGTCTGATAGACTGTGACAACACTGAGGCAACAACGCGATTGCAACTAGTTGCTAAATTTTACATAATACGGGGGCCGACTGGTGCTGTACCACAAACCATAGAATAAACTCCGTGTGTTTTAGCTACTGCCTACCCATTTCGTTCGTTACCGACTCAGTGTGGAAAGATGCACACCACTCCGCAACACTCAATCTCTCGATCTTTTATTGTTCCCAATCGCTTTGAGGACAGACGGTGGACAAATGTTGCATTGAAATCCCATTAACAACTGACGCGGGTCGGAGCTAGTCAGAGTTGTGCATCGAGCTTAATATGAAATAGAATGGTTGTGCATTTTCGATACGACTGTTTCGTTTCTACACCTTGGAATTAGATACGTCGGATATAACATTTGTTCAAAAGTATAAATTTTAATCTGCCATTGTTGAATTATATCGGTAAAGTACAAATATTTTTAACCGTTTTTTTAGCTGTATAAATGTCTTTGGAAAGTTAACTGAAAAATGCACCATGGCCAAAAAATTTAAACAAGAATTGACAATGTGCGAAGTGCTTGGTTGGGAATTGTTAGCCCTATCATTATCGACATGACATTATCGAACACCCTGTATTTTATGGTTAAGGCAAGGCAATGTCAACAACAATAATTCTGCATCTACATACCCCGCCTCTTCATGCGATTAACGTCTGGTTGACTCTTACTGAAATCCTGTTGTCTGAGATTCCTCAAATTATTGACAAACTCCCTGCACGGATCATCTTTGTCAGATAGATCCGGTTGCGAAAATGCCAGTCTAGCCGGTGTACCTAACCTAGCAGCCCTTGGCGGCGCCTGCTGTGCCTGTGGCGGCCTTTGCTGATATATTTCCCTTGGTGGGGATGGCCTTCGATCGGGCGATGAGCTGCCAAAACTGTAACTGGACTCACGATCCGGCGTCACTGTCGAGACGCTATCATTGTCGCGCCAATTCACTTCCGATACCACTGGTGAAAAGTGTACACCTTTGGAATTTGTCGAGCCATTGAAGCTTTTCACGGATGCACTGAATGCTCTATCATCGTTATCTGATAGACCGCTGGTGCTTGTGCTGGACTTGATGATGCTATTCTTACGTCTGATGTCCTGCACGGATTTCCTGCGTTCTTCATCATCAAAGCAACTTACATGACGAACCAGTTCAGACTGGTTTGGAGCGGTCAAATTGGGTGTGCTGGCTATTATGTTCCTTTTTTCCATTGGCGTGGATATGAAATCATCTTCATTGTTTAAATGTTGTGTGCTGTTGGATGGGATGCTCTGAAGACTTTGCTCCGATATGGCTTTTAGAACCTTTTTGTCGAATTCGACAATTGGGGTCTTGGGTAGGATGGGTTTCTTTTTGTTGTACAAGCTGTGTTCATCATCGCTGAGATCGACTCTATTGGCCATTGCCTCGGCATAGCTGCCTTCACGTTTGTAATAATGCGTCATTTTGTTGTTGAAATGATCGACGGTTTCGGATTCTAGCACATTATAAGTTTCACTGATATGCAAATCGGTCAAGTCCCAATCTTTGGCTGCCACTGATTCACCTTGATTATTGCATACACTTTGACCACTTATCAAGTAATCACCAATCAAATTCAAATCTTTGGGCACACTGCACACGCTAATGGCCGATGTTCTGTTGCTACTGTCATAGCGATGAAGCAGCAGGTCGGGTACACTCTGAGATGTCGACGATGTTTTAAATTTAGACGCGCATTCTTTGCCGAAGTCTAATTTTAAGATGATCGCCGAGGCGGCCTTACCAGTTGCGGCCACCGATGATGTTGATGCCTCCATTAATATTTGTTGTTGTTGTTGCTTTTTATTTTTCATAAAGTGGTCGATCAAGGGTGAAATCCTTATTATTGGTGATTCCTCTTTGAACATAGACAGGTCCTGATAGCTGACACCAAAATTGCCACTGAAGTGCTGTGAACAAAAAAAAAACAATATTTCAAATACTTTTTTTACAGCAGAGCATACGAATATATTTGTTCCAATTCAAATGACTCTAATAACCGAAAATGTGTATGAATCTGTACTCCTTGATATTATTTCTTACGTATTTCGGCGATTTTTCTATTGTTCATATTTCGAGACATCCGAGGTGGTCAGTTTTGAAATGAACACCATGTAAACGCAAATATGACGAATGATTTCCTCCATAAATTAGAAAAAATTTAAACCGTTTTTCATAAAATTATCTACTTAAATCAAATATTTCACATTACCATAACATTTATTGATTTCTAGAAATAGTGAGACTAATTTTTGAATGTTCCTTAAATAGAAATCATTACATTTTCTGAGTTAAATAAACTTTAGAATTGTGTACCTATGTATCTGTTCCTGAAAAATATCATCAAAATTAATTCAAATTCAATTGAAAATCAGACGATTTCTAGACATGGCGTATATTAAGTTGGACAAATATCAAATCTAAAATTAGATGGAAAGCATGAAAAAACACGTGCGCCGGAAATTGAATGAATTCGCTCCTTTAATTTAAAACATTTTTCCAATTCACAATATATTGGTCCTGTCAATGAGGTCGTATAAATCACCAAAGTTATTTTAGAAGTTGTTGAATACAAAAACAAATTTTCATTAATAATGAATCATCTATGAAATCTTATGTTAAAGACCGTGCACATGGAATGGGTCGTATATATCCCATAATAAATTATTATGCCAAATAGGCCTTTGAGTGAATCTCATTATCTCCAGACTGGTGCTGTACCACAAACCGAAAAATAGTACTGTATGCTTTACACGCTCGAACCCACTCCGACCCACGCCATCTGCACGGTCTTTTATATAGCGATTGCGATAATGAAATTTGTAGTTTGTTCTATCATGGGCTCTCGTTAGTCTCTACCTATTTCCTACAGCAGAGAGCATGCGCATTTCTAGTGTTGCCGCTAAAATAATTTTCTCTATCAATTATTTCGCGATAGCCAAAAAACGAAGATATAATATTATTACCATTACTGTTATTAACATTAAACGAAAACACTACGATTCATTAATAAAATATGAAACAGTACCTATTTGTGAGCAGTTTTGATTAGAATATATCAAAGTTATGTATTTCTGAAGCGTACAAGAGAGTTCGCTTTCCATAACGGCGCTATGGCAATTGGGGAACGATCTAATAATAATATTAAAAATAAATAAGAGATTACCTACACAATATTTTACTGTGTAACGAAACTTTCATTATCGGACCATAATTTGCTCATAAAACTCTGCCTGTATATTTAAATAATTTAAAGAGACAATCTATTATTATCTATACATTTTGAAACATATGTCATTTCAATAATATACGCATTATATCTATGAGAAACTATTCAATCATATTGTCGATAGGTACATTATTTGTTGGTTGTCAAAGTCAATGATTTTGAGAGGTCTATAAAAAAAAGTCACAGTAAAATAATTTAGACGTATTCGTTTTTAGGACAGATAATACAAAATTTATGTACTACTGTAAATATTACCAACAAATGTGAAACATTTTAAAATGTGAAAGAATTTTTAATAAAAATTAATCTTATTCTGCATTAGTGCTAATTTGTCCTGGACTATTTTCTAGGAGGGTACCGAGAATGAGTAATAAATTAGTTCTCATCATAGCATAAATAAGAGAAGTTCCAATAACATCACAACTAAAGATAATAAAGTAAAATTATAAAAAGCACATTACACACTTTATTATTTTGGTTGTCATAAAAATCATTCATTTCCCACAAATACCATCTACTACAAAAATGATGTCGCGAAGTAAATTTAGATCGCTGGAGAAATGGAATTCGTAACGTTTATGCTCCAAATAAATATTCCAGATGTTTTGCGATACCTAGAGACGGGAACCATCGTTTTTGCCATAGGTATATGTATTTGCGTGTACCTATAGACTGGTCATTTTTTGACCGACGAACCCCGAACGGAGGAGGTATACAATTCGACTGTCTGCTTTTTTTTTTTTTGGTTCGTGCGCGCCTTTTATATAGTAGACGATCTCCGATTTTGATGATTTTGGATTCATTTGAAAGAAGGGAATTGAGAAATGGTCCCATATTCATAAAAACGCAAATCCGAAATCTCCTTCCCTCCGAAAACCGCCCCCAAAGGGGTGGTGGGGGCGAATTTTCTCGAAAATCGAAAATCTGAGTTGGTATAATTAAAGATAGGACAATATCCGGAAACGTTTAAATTGAACATTTTTTCAAAAGTGTTACGGTTTTCGAGATAGACGCATGTTAAATATGTATTTTTGCTATGTGGAGAGGACAATTTCTTTCGAAAATTGAAAATTTTTCGATACTACATGAAAGATATAATTATTTGTAGCAACATTTATAATGAACATTTTTTCCTTAGAATTACGGTTTTCGAGTTAAATCGGTGTTAAATGGTAACAACTAAAATATTCAAGCGTATTTCCGCCGCGATGTTCTGAGATCTCAATAATAACCACTACAAGCAAGGAATATACGTGGGTAATAGGATAAGTATTATCTTCATTGATATGGTATAGTGAACGTGATTTTCGGGACTAATGTTACACTCAAAAGTGTGAAATAAATATTTTTTACAAAAAATTGGACCGACGTAATAGTTGATGCACTGAAAAGTATAAAATAATATTACTTCTATTGGTGATGGTACTTGTGAAGTTGGTGCCAAAAGCGATCAATCTAACTGCAACTGCACAACTTCAAAAGTACCATCACCAATAGAAGTAATATTATTTTATACTTTTCAGTGCATCAACTATTACGTCGGTCCAATTTTTTGTAAAAAATATTTATTTTAGTTTCGATTAATTCGTGAACAAATAAAGATATCAATTCTGAATTTATTATTTTTATTATTACCTATCTAATTTTATTATTCTTTTTTCTGAATCAATTTCATAAGATTTGGAAATATCTGGATCTGGATAAAGTTATCAGTATTAAAATAAGTCGATCTATTAGGGACCCTACTTTGCATTTCTCCAAGAGTAGCTCATGTGTCATCAGAAGACAATATTTTTACTTATTCCGTGCTTATATCATTGGGAATATCATTAACAAGAAAAAGAATGATTGATGGCTCAAGACAGATCGTTAAGGAATACCAAGAGAAAATGTACATTTTTTATATTTCAAATTTCTGTTTAGATAGTCAAAACATTTGAAGAATAAGTCATAAGTGACAAAACAAAATGTCTTTTGTCTAAAAAAGTACAAACATAATTCAGTAGGTAAGTGAGGTACGTGGCTGATTCCGATGATTTGTTTTTCCCAAAAAATTTTGATAAAGTATTAACAAATCTTTTTATGTGGTATAAACAAAACAAACTGTCAAACATTGACATGAACTCATTATTATGTTTATATTGCTTTTATATCTCAAATCACTTGGCGAATGAATGAACAACTTACCTCGTGGAATCCTTCACCGTCATACGCTGGAAAGCCAATGCCAAAAGGTCCTCGATGCTTTTCACTACTTTTCGGGGGGGTGATGTTGACATTTTTCGGTATTTCTTTCAAATTATTGACACTCGATGATTTGGTGAGATGATCCCCATAACCACTATCCTCACTTAAGTTTTCAGCCGATATTTTATCTTTACCACTAACTTTGTTGATGACGACAACAGGCAGGCTATCGAAGCTACGCCATGTCTTCAAATTATCTAGTGATCTTGATACATCCATAGTGCCATCACTATCGCTACCGGGTGATTCAGATCCTGAGAATGTGGTGGCATTGTACAACAGACTGTCGTTGCTGGTTTTCTTTCTCGCCACATCTATTTTGATAGTTCTGTAAAAATCATCTTCATGACTGAGACTATCCGGGCTGATGTTGATGTTCTTTCGATTGTTGTTTGTCTCTAATGAATCATAGCTAAATTGTGAATAAATGCTTGGTGAACTTGATGATGTCTCCAGCTGGCATTGCTTCTCTAAGGTTTCGAATTGCAGAAGGCTACTAGAACGACTCAACGAGTTGAGATCATCGTCGGTATTATTGTTATTCAATGATAGAAAATAATCTTGTTTACGACGTTTGGCTGGACAGGCCAATTCACGATCTGAATCGTACTCAGCATCATCATCTGAAACAAAAATGGGCCTTCAAAATATATAAAATTTGATATGAATGATTGATGTGAAAGCTTTAATAATTGCTAAGGTAGCCAACCAAAAAACGTTAAAACAATTTGTTGTTAAACAATCATGATCAACCTGTTTGCTCAAAGCAAAAACCATTTGACTGATATTAGTTAAGAAACCAACACTTCAATATGATCAAGACTAAATCAAGGGTGTTCAACGCACATACAAGATGAGCTACACACCTTTAAGTGTGTATGAGGCCGGTAATACTTTGTTGGCAACCAGGTTGATCAACATGATTGTACAATCATATTGAAGTTATGCAGTATGGACGCCTTAAATTTAACTATTCATTTTTGGTAAGTGTTTGTGGGTTATCGCGAGTGTATTTATCTTTCGGAATATTTACAAAACAAAAATTTAAAATTATTTTATTGTGTCCGATTTTCAATGATTGACATATCTCTATGTTCAAGGTCCCTAGAGTTGGATATGTTCTAGAATTCTAGGTCATTTTAGAAGAATGTCTGTATGTCCGTATACACGCATGTATGTGTCAAATTTTCTTCAAAAACACTCAAATGTCTTTTGTAAACAGCATATCCAGATAGATAAGTATAATTTTCATTTCATAAAATGGAATTTCCCTCTCTTTGAATATTGATCACTGCTAATGAAAATGTAGATATGTATAAAATAACGATATTCAATATTCAGCAGGAATGAAGTTGAAGGAAATTGAAAAATTACAATTATAAAAAAAAAGTTTTTGTTCAAAATATTTATTAACAATAGTTTAACCACGACAGCAATTATTTTCCATTTTTTGTACTATTTCGCCATTACTATTAATTGCCAACAGGCCAATTTAATTTTCTAGTACAATTTTATAACCTTAATTTCCACGGATTCAAATCAGCCCACGGACATATTCATCTTTATATTTTATATAAATTTATATATATTTAATATTCCTGACTTAAGACTGTGACAATTTATACACCAACCTGAGTTTCGCCATCATACATTTCAGAAAAATTCATCAACATTTATGTATGTATCTAGGTACAATCCAAGAAAATATCTGCTAGGATGCGATAACTACAGAAACAATAGAAATTTGAGAGAATACACTTTAAAAGAAGATCACATCGAATCTTTGCAATACAAAATATAACTGTAGTATCAGGAAGAAAAGTCCAAGCAAGCAGTGAACTTGTAAGAATGCCAATTGTTTAATTATAAATCAGCTTGTGTTCATTCTTGTGCTCTGTTTTATGCTAAGTTCACACCATGCTAATAATTTGAAAAGTAATATAACAGAATACGAAAAAAAAACGGTGCTAAGCAAAGTCATCACTTTTTGCTTTACTATTGTCTTAAATATTAAATAAACAGCTCAATAAAAACACAAAATAAAGTTATCTCAATAAAGTTGTGCAAAAAAAGATATCCAAATATGTCACACTCTTCTTCACCAACAATTGATTTTAACAATATGTTATTCAATTTTAGTTCCGCTTCGGGCTCTCTACATAAAAGTAGTCTAACGAAAAATATATTAACATAAATACAAACATTAAAACAATGCCGTTGACAAATACCTTCTTTACATATTTGAAGGCAGTGCAAATCGAGATCCAACCACCAAAACTGTGATAGCGAAAGATCTCGACAAATAACATACAATTTAAGAGAAACAGCAAAGGAGAGCCAATAACTTTGGAATCTGAACCCTAGAAAAGGGAACTGAGAAGTTTATATATCGAACTGACTGACTTATAAATATTGCTGAAGAAAAGTGAACACATTTTTTTAACATTTGTGATGATGATGGATGATGATATTGACTTACAGTATGATTTTTGTTCCTCACGTTTGCTTGAGAAGATATAATGAAAATATGACAAATTAGGGTTACTTATCAAAAAATATGGGCATAACTAAACTTGTAATTTGCCTACAATAATTCTAGAAATAAATATTATCAGTCGTAGGTCGTAGTTGCTTGCGTTTGGTGGGAGGTGGAACCAGTGCAAGTGCAATAGAGATCATCAGTTTCTCAACTCAGATTTTCAAATATTAATATTATTTAATAATGAAATGAAAATTCATGTGGAACTTAATTTCTAGATCCTTATTCATTTTCCATGCTTGCTAGTTTTACAATTCCAGAAAAAAAACAAAATATTAGAGCGTAATTATAATTGTTCAGCGCTTATATTTAACAGAAGAAAAAATCGCAAGCACAAAAAAAACAACGGAAAAAAATCACGACAGCCTGTAGCCATCGCAAAGGTTAATTTCTGAAAATTCATTGAACTGAAATTTGATCATCCATAGATTTTAGATTTTAGATAGATTTGTTTTCTTTATTAACTTTTATTTTTTTTCTGTGCATTTTATATAAAAGTGCTTCGAACAAAAGTTGTAGGTAGGTACTTATTATATCTATAACCCAAAATTATTTTTAATGATATTTACACTACGTCCCTTTTTAAATTTTCTTTCAAATGTTTGAATGGGCGCCATTTTGAAACTACTTACTCGATAATGCCCAATAACGAACTCGGCCGAGATATTTAAGAGATTGATTTGATTGTAGCAAATTTGATTTTGATATTTCCAAAACTGCGAACCAGTTTTTTTGGACCTACTTGTAGGCATAACAACATGCCGTTTAATTTTTTTCGAAATTCTAAAGTGTGAACGATCGCAATAAGTACATTTCTATAAGAAAATTATGGACCTATTACTGTATTAAGTTAGTTGAGCGTATGCAACCAGTTGTTCAATTTTGTGTAATGTGGATTGCATACTTAAATGAGATGAATTTGAACCACTCTATACATTTTACCACAGTATAAAGAAATATCTTTATACTGTGATATTTATTACTGGATCTCTGCGTAATTGCTAAAAACTATTATAGCAGATTAGTTAGAAATATTCACATGAGAAAGCTTTCAACCCGAATGGTGACAAGAAACAAATTAGGAAATATGTTTTTTTTTAGAATTTAAGGAAACTTATAAAGGCCTATTCATCACATTTAAAAAAGAATTATCGAAACTAGTAATTAACATTTTTTTGTAAGCTAGGTACCTATAATACCCAAAACATTTAATAAAATCTCTTTCATGGATGGAACCAAGCGCAATCAAAATGGCAGTGATAGTTGTGAAATATATGCATATAATTTATATGCAAAACATTGTAAATACCAATTACTGAGTTACATGCAAGGATGCAATAAGAGATAATAAAATATGCGTTGTGTAGGAGTGTTAAACGATTGGATAGTTTTGTATTGGCAATAATGGTAAAATATTTACAACAGATGCTAGAGATCGATCGTTATTATTCAGTAATATTAGTAAATCAGTAATAATTTTTAAGTCTCAAGAACGCAAACCGTGCGATTCTAACCAAGTGTTGCTCATGACCTGCAGGCAAATCTGACCGACATTAAGACATAACGAAATATTTTCTAACGACTATTCATTTCTACACTAGATGACCGCCAAAGAAATGCAGTCAAAGATCTACGCTCCTGGACGGTAGCATCGATAATTTTACAATACCGGATGTAAACGGATTTATTTCTTCTACAATTTTAGAGATACGTAAATGAGATTTGCTTACAGAAATCATTTCAGGTTTAACTGGAAATGACAAAAAATTAAAAATTTGTATTAGACGACCCTATATATTTCAGAGAAACTTGTGACCTGTGAGATTTATGAACCAATTTGAAAAATATGTAATTTGTTGCAGAATATCTGAAAACTATAGAAACAAATCAGACCTGCATATACCCAGATACTTTAATTTTCTTTTTGTAAAATAGACATTTTTTGGACAATTATATTTAAAAAACGTTTATATTTGACTTTTAATAATCAAAATTTTGAGAACATTTTTTCAAGACAAATAAAAAAGACAATTTTGCTATTGTGCTATATTTATAGCTTTAAAGGTACAATGGGAAACTTGAAAGAACTTTAGGTAGATTTTCTTAGGATTGTTTACCTACCACCTAACTACTTAATTTTATGTAATCCATTTTTAATTCCAGTTTAAATTTAAGATTTTAATGACTTTAATTTATTTTCTCAAAGAAATGTACAATTCTGATACTGGAAAGCTGAGGGAAAAAACTTAATTTTTGTAGGGCCGGACTGTATTCGATTCCTAACCACATATGTTCCTAGGACAGCAAGATAGGTTTACCGGTGGCTAAGTTCGTTACTAACCACGTCGGTAAGTATTTTTCTTACCGATATAATTGTATTGGCTGAAATCTTGTAGAAATTATAGCAATTAATTTCGGGATACAGCATTTAATTAATTAAAATAAGAAATACGTAAGTTTTATTGAATGTTTCATACAATTTACCAAATACAAATAATAGTTACTATTATATTTTATGTATTGGGGGTATAGATTATATGTTGTTGCTCTGAGAAGGACAAATTCTGCCATTTTCTAAAAACTATAAGAGAAATTAATAACAAGCACTAAATAAGATTTTATCAGAAAAAATGATTTTCAAAATCAAAGCAGTCAAGCAAAAAACTGTAAGAGTAATCAATTTCGGAATACAGCACTTAATTAGTACTTAGTTAACCCTACAAGAAATAAAAAAGAAGTTCCCAAAAAAGTTTATTTTTTAAAGTTTCCTCTGCTAGCTTCAGATCTAAAGCTAGTAAAGCAGCAATTTTTCAAAAAAAATATAAGAGCAGTTAATTTCGGAAACAACAAATATTTAGCACTTAATTAGCTCTACAAGCACCAAATAAGATTTTCTAAAAAAAGATTTTTAAAAGAAAAGCAGTCACTTTCCGAAAAACTGAAAGAGCAAATAATTTTGAAATACAGTAATTAATTAGCACTTAATTAGCCCTACAAGCACTAAAACAAATTCTCAAAAAAGTTGATTTTTAATGTTTGCTCTGCTAGCTGTAGATCTAAAGCTATCAAAGCAGCCATTTTCGATAAAACTACAAGGCAATTAATTTCGGAATACAGCAATTAATTAGCACTAAATTAGCCCTACAAGCACTAAAAAAGAAATTCTCAAAAAAGTTGATTTTCAAAGGTTGCTCTGCTAGCTTTAGATCTAAAGCTAGCAAAGCAGACATTTTCCATAAAACTATAAGAGCAATCAATTTCGGAATACAGCAATAATATGTTCTCTCTGATCTTTATTCAGTTAAACGCAACAACTCTTGTCTATATCAGAATGCTCCGCATGAAGTTAAGAGATACGTTTTCAATTTCGTCTCTGAAATCAAACTAAATTATAAGTGCTAGATTACCAAAGGAAAATCATCCAGGTACGGTTGTGTCTCGGACTATAGCGGTGTTGAAACTTGTGTTTTGGTGGCGAAGTAGTTGTAGCAGATTCAAATCCATAGAGAAGGTTTGTTATATAAGATGGTTGGTTGCCTCTGATTAGATCGAAGATGCGTTTCGCCCGGCCTTGTCCAATAACGGTCAATCCAGACTTCCAAGTTTCTGCTCGTCTGCAGAAAACAGCACTGCAACTTGCCCCCATAACAAAAAATACCCCCGAAGCTGTTGGGTGAGAACGTAAGGGCAGAGGTAGAAAGTAGAAGAAACAGGCACGGACACTAAGTTCCAGTCGCAGTAGAAGTAGGCGATACAGGAAGCGTCGTAGCTATCATTCTTTACTCATTTATATGGTGCAATTATCTATTTTTTATGTTGATAATTATACAGATTCATTTAAGTTATATTTTATTATTATTGCTGCCTTTGGCTGATTCAACTGGTTATTAACATACAACTCATTAGGATCTGAATTTAGCAAAGACATGCAGATAAATACTTTTTTGGATCTCTCGATACAAGAACGATCGATAATAATAGAAGTTCTTGTATTTATACTAGGTATAAAGTATTATAGTACGGGTAACTTTCACTGATCTAAACTGTAACTGGATAAGAATAATAATACATAATTACAAACAAAAACACGCCCCTGATAAAAATGGATTCCATGATGCAATGCACATGTGCACTTTCAATTGTACGTATTATCAGGACTTGACAACTGACAAATACAAAATACATTGCTGGCCCTTCACCGATAATGGCTGTGTACGTTGCTGATCTTTTTAGCTTACAGTGATCCGCCGCGCATGAGCAATAAGTTTTGAATCGAGTAATTACTTACTATTTCGTCCATTTCTATAAGCCTGTTCTATTTTACAATAAATAAGACGATTAAAAACCTGACCCTGTGGCAGGTTGACAGCGTCTTCCATAATGTGAATTTCATAAATCAATGTCATATTCCAATGGTATATTTTTTACTTTTTTCGTTTAAATTTTTGATAAAAAAACAATCGTTATAAATGAGTAACAACAATTTTACTGAAGACAAACCTTGTGTTTCGATGCATATCACCGAACCAGCCTCCGAATCAGTAGCTAGCCAACCAACTGGTGAATCCAAGTCGCTGCATTCTGATCGCAGATCATCGGACGTTTCCTCCAAAATAGTCTCTAAGTAAGCAAAGTTACCGCCAATTCCACTGTTACCATCGAGTCCTCCAGACAAAAAATAGTCAGCATCTGAAATTATCCAAGAAGTAATCTCCAATTAGCCAAGAAAAAAAATTACCGATACAATTTGAGAATAAATTTTAAATTGTCTATCATTCTCTATAGTCAGAACAAAATTAGTCGTCTTGTGTTATGTTATCATTTTTTTTAGTAAATTCTTGTTAATCTTGGTGTTTGGTATTCTACTTCTACGAAGCAAAGATGCAACAAGTCACTTGACTCAATTCTTGCGATATAAGCAAACCTGATGGATGCTAAATTGGTGCCACTGCCAGTTCGATTAAATTAATTATAGATCGTGATCGACAATCATAGATGGCAATCAATTGCATCAAGTCTAGTTCAGAGTTCAATACATGCAGCGAGCCAAGTCTACAGGGTGTTCATGTCAAAAGGTGGGAAGTTTTGAAATGAACAAGATGTATAACATTGAAGTCAACATGGCATAAGGAGCGTTTTGGAACAAAATTAACAATATTTGAGAACAATGATAATGATGATGTGTGAGTGCGTTAACTAAAATAAATTTTTATGGGAATTTATTATTATCACAAAAATGGAACTGTGATAGGCAATAATTTGTTGTTCCAAAGCCATATAGGTAGGTACATATTTTCAATCAATCAACAACCTTAAACTGTTGAGAACACTTTTTAGGGTTCCGTACCCAGGAGGTAGATACTTGAAATTCCGTCGGCTCTTACCCAATAAGATAGGTAAATTTCACGGTATTAAATTTTTATTATTTTTTCTTTCACTTTAAGGGAAAAATGCTTCAAACAATAGTCTAGGTACAGATTGTATCTATCACTCAAAAATATTTTTAATGAAATTTAGTTAATGGTTACTTTTGGAGATTTTTTTAAAGTTTGGTCAGCCGCCATTTTGAAACTACTTGTCCGATCATGCTCGTTAACGAACTCGACCGATCGATTTTCACAGCAAATTGGAAGTTGATATAAACTTTCGTAAAACAATAATTTTTGTCATCTTCATTGACATACTACACTAAGCCGTTGATTTTTTTTTAGAAATTCGATTGGGGGATCGTTCACAATATGTTTATTCCATACGAAAAATTGGTATTGGAACAGGCTTTAACGGTACACCCCAATATATTTATTTTCTACTCAGTAAATAGGTACTAACTTTAAAAAGTAACTCCGGGCGGGTTTCATTATTAGTATGATTGCTGAACAAAGAATGAATTTTGATTCTTCAGTAACTGATCCGGTCCGAAACGCTTGTCTATCCCTGTATATATTTTTATTACTTGCCTGGATAATAATTAGAATGTTAGTTAAAATCTTACAGCAAAAGCTCATGAACAAAGCAGCTTGAAAATAAATAAAATATATATTAAAATGGATATTAATGCGTGATAAAAATTTTGAAGATCCAAGATTGAATGATGACATTTTCAAATTGCATATCAAAATACAGGGTGATTCAAAAAGATGGGACAGAATTTCAAATCGCTATATTTCCTTTAATATACATATGTACTTGAATTCTTTCAGGTATATTTGAAAGTTGATGCTATAATGTTTTGAATACTGAAAGACTTCAGTTATAGCCACCAAGATACCCTGATCTCACACCCTACGATTTTTTCATTTGGGGGTTCGTGAAAGATGTTGTCTACCTACCACAGTCTTGAATGACTTACGAAACCGTATCACAGCTGTCCTGGTTAAGTCAGTAGCTCAAGACATTCGCCATCGAATGGGATCAATCACATTTAATTGACAGATTTCAAGTACAATGTATAGTGCAGGAAATATAGCAATTTGACATTGTGTCAAACTTTTGGAATCACCCTATATTATAATGGCTGTGCCAGGTGTGCCAATGAAAAGTAGTAATCAAACGAGTATGGGAAAGTATTCAACATATCTTTTACCTGGAGACATAATCCTCAACAAAAAAGTTGTTGACTTGAAGCTCTTACTATGTTAAATGGACGATTGAATCATTTAATCCATTGATGACTGTACAACTGAAAGAAAACATCAGGATATAGATATATCCTATACTAAATAATATTCAAACTGAAGTATTTAAATGCGTTGAATAAAAATATGTACTTGTAAGTATAAATATTTTTTACCAAAAATTAGACCGACTTTATCAGTTGGGGCACTGAAAAATACAAAATAATATTAATTCGATTATTGCTGGTACTTTGGAGGTTGTGCAATTTTAATTAGATAGAAGACTTTTGGCACCAACTTCAAAAATACGAGCACCAATAGAATTAATTAGTTTTGTATTTTTCAGTGCACCAACTGATAAAGTCGTACCAATTTTCAGTCAAAAATATTTATTTCATACTTTTGTAACATTAGTCACGAAAATCGTAGAACGTTCACTAATACCAAAGAAGATGGTACTTATCCTATTACCCATGTATATATATTATGTGCTTGTACTTGTTATTATTCAGAGATTTCAAAATTTCGCTGCGAAAATACACATTCAGACTTTACCACTGCCACAGCCGTCTTTAATTCATATAATATTAAAGACGGCTGCTCTGCCACTGCTGTAAATATATTCAATTATTTTTCCATTATTCAATGAAATGAGGAAAACCAAGAAAATTAAAACAGTTCTGTTTGAAGTGCTCGCTAGAACTCTAAGAGTTCTATCGAAATGTTCAATAATATTTTTCTGTAAATTTATTAATTTATAAGATATTCGAAAAAAATAAATTATTGAAAAACAAAAAAAAACACAATAGTTCTGTTTGCAGTTCTTGCTAGAACTCTATGAGTTCTATCGAAAATCGTTATACCGTTTTTGTCTAAAATTAGTAATTCATAAGATATTTGAAAAAAAAAATTGAAAAACAATAAATATCCCTCAATAGTTCTATTTAAAGTTCTCCATATAACTATAAGAGTTATGTCGAATATCCTAATAACATTTACCTGTGAAGTTTAATAACTCACTAATTCATAAGATACAAAAAATATTTACAATGTTGATAAAAAATCAATTCACAAAGTGTATGGAGCCAAATGTCTAATATACCCAACTTTGCATATTTTCTCTGGAAGAAAATCATATCAAAACGCGTTTTATAGTTTCAAAGAACTAACCTCACAAAAAGACACGAATAGTGACTTGGTTTCGTTTTATTTAGAGCTAGATGTAAATAATTATGATCAGAATTAAAATATGACATCCCTACCTCATAAGTTGATAAATATTATTTATGTGTAAATATATGCATAATGTCTTATAAATGAAATTTCATCCTGATATGCTCCCGAAGTTTTCTCACCATAAAGTTTGGTATAAGGATTTTCGATAGAACTCTTAGAGTTCTAGCAAGAACTGCAAACAGAACTATTCTGATTTTTTTTTTTGGTTCTTCAATAATATTTTTTTTCGAATATCTTATAAATTATTAAATTTACAGAAAAATGTTATTGAACATTTCTATAGAACTCTTAGAGTTCTAACGAGTAATTCAAACAGAACTGTTTTAATTTTCTTGGTTTTCCTCATTTCCTTGAATAATGGAAAAAATAATTGAATATTTTCGTTTTTTGTGAACATCTTATGAATTACTAATTTTAGACAAAAATAGTATAAGGATTTTCGAAAGAACTCTTAGAGTTCTAGCGAGAACTGCAAACAGAACTATTGCGATTATTTTTTTTGGTTTTTCAATAATTTATATTTCTCGAATATCTCTTCAATTATTAAATTTACAGAAAAATGTTATCGAACATTTCGATAGAACTCTTGGAATACTAAATAGAACTCCGAACAGAACTGTTGTGAGATGTTTTATTTTTCCAATGTTTTTCGTAAAATTGGTTGTTATCCTCATTTTAGTTTTTTCAATTTTTTCACGAAATTCGATAAAAGTATTAAATTTTTTCGCAAAGTACTCTAGAACTATTCCATACCTACCAGGAACTCCGATAAAATATTAAATTTTTACAAAAGTGGTTGCTACCCCCATTTTGGTATTTTTCATTTTTTTCACGTAATTCGATAGAAATATTTAAATTTCATGGAAATTACTCTAGAACTATCTAATATCTACCAGGAACTCCGATAAAATATTTAATTTTCGCAAATGTGGTTGCTAACTTCACAGGACTCTCTGAAAATACAAAGTAATATTAATTATATTGGTGCTGGTACTTTTGAAGTTGTGCAGTTGCAGTTCGATTGATAACTTTTGGCACCAACTTCACAAGCCAGCACCAATAAAATTAATATTATTTTGTATTTTTCATTGCACCAACTAATAACGTCGGTCCAATTTTTTGTAAAAAATATTTATTTCACACTTTTGAGTGAAACATCATTGACGAAAATCGTTGAACGTTCACTAATACCAATGAAGATAGTACTTATCCTATTACCCACGTATATTATTTGCTTGTACTTGTTATTAATGTAGAGATCTCAGAAGATCGCTGCGGAAATACGCATAAGTATTTCAGATCTAACCATTTTACCACCGCTTAACTCGAAAACCGTAACTCTAAGAAAAAAATGTTCATTATCAATGATTTTACAAATAATTAGGTATTTCATGTAGTACCCACAGATTTTCAATTTTCGAAAGAAATCGCCCTCTCCACACAGCAAAAATACTCATATTTGAAGAATTTAACATGCCTCTATCTCAAGAACCGTAACTCTTTTGAAAAAATGTTCAATTTAAACTTTTCCGGATTTTGTCCTATCATTAATTATACCACCTCAGATTTTCGATTTTCGAGAAAATTTGCCCCTCCAACCCCTTCGGGGGCGGTTTTCAGAGGTTTTCAGAGTTTCCAGGAATATGGGACCATTTTCAAGCTTCCTCTTTCAAATGAATCAAAAATCATCAAAATCGGAGAACGATTACTATATATACAAAGCGCGCACAAACAAAAAAACTCCTCCGTTCGGGGTTCGTCGGTCAATAAATACGTCAAGATTTTCTTGAAACGAAACCAGATATGTGATGAACCTACCTCCCCTCATTCTATATAGTTTTCCGCATGATATATTGAAATACCTTATTGCCTGAAATACAAGTTATGGGAACAAATCATTGTATTTATTTCGGAATGGATCTGGTACTACTTCTGATATTGCCAAATAAGCAACAAATCAAGAACGTTTTTTACGTTTTGACCGACTTCGTGCACCGATTTTGATGATTATTTTTGCATCTGAACAAGGATGGCTGAAAGATGGTTCCATCTGCAGGGCTTGGTCAAGCTTATTACTTTGAAAAATCCCTTCGAATTACAAGATTTTCTGATGTTTAATCACTCTTTCGATCTCTTTTTTGTTTATTTATTGTTTTTAGTGCATCATCTAATGAAGTCGGTCCTAGTTTTTTCAGAAAAAATATTTATGATGATTTCAATCTACCTCGAAAAATACATTACAAGTGTAACGGCATTATTATTTAATTATTATACCTTGCGTTACGAACGCTTGCAATAAATCATTAAATATGGTTGTAAAACTTCTAGAAAACAATAAAGTGTAATATAATTTGAAAATGATCGTAATAGCATTTATGTAATGCGAAATTGATATTTCGACCTTGTGATGTTGCGCCTAGAAATAGCCGGATTGAAAATCAGACGCCACCCGTATTGAGGAAGAATATAATTTTGGCAAATTAAATAACGTAATACATAAATAAACATACATAAACTTGAACTTGACATTATATGTTAATAAGTTGAAAAAACATGATAAATAAATTAATAATAAATTCATTAGTTAACGAGTGTTGTTTTTTCCACGTATAAAATTATTTTTATCCATTAAATATGATTATGATACGTTGATTTTATTGATTCCAGAGACTGGAATAAGTTAGATTCTGATCCACTTTCGAGTGCGTTTATATACAATGACAACAGTTAGGTAAAAAGTAAATTGGCCAAATTTAGTTAGAAAACAATATAATAATACTTTTACGAAAGTATTATTTATTTTCAACTTAATACACGAAAGAATATCTCTCCTATATGGTATACGTTTTCATCTAATTATTTTTATGATATTGGATAGCAAAAACACAATTTAAACCGCTCAATTTCACACTTTCTCTAGTTTCATCATGTTTTAAATTGGTTACGATTATTTAACAATGCTCGACTTTTCTGTGTAATAATAATTTTTGCATTCAGATAGAGCTATTCGATAATTTTCAAGCGATTCCGAAATAAGCTATACCTAACTCGATACTTACTTACAACCCCAGTCAAATCATTCAAGATCAACAGGATCTCTATTCTATAAGCTTTGGCATAAGTCTATAAGAAATTCAACAAAAAGCAGGTAGAATCAACAAGTGCAAACTTGTTTTAGTAAGAAAACACAACCAAACATTTCAGTGTTACTTACTTTCAAATATTCATGTTAAACCAAAGTTTACAGAATACTATAAGTTGGGTCACTCTTGAAATTTTCTTTGTCGATGGAACCTACAAGGGACGTCCTATATTTAAGCAAGAGAAATAATAACACATTTTTAGATTGGCCTATTTTCTGATAATACTTAGTTAATATATAATATCATTATAGTTAAGCGTGTAATTGACCAGTTTCAGAGAAAACAGGTTCTAAAATGTAAAAATATCATTTTTATCAAAAAAACTACACGTATACATAACACAAAGGAGACAAATTAAAAAAATAATTAATATCTCACAAAATAAGTACATTTAAGAATACCTAGATAATTAGATTATTTATTTGGTATATAATAGAAAACAATATAAATAGAAATAATCGTTAAGTAGACTCTATTCAAATTTTACAAATATTGAGTTTAACATTCAATTTACCAACACCTATGACCTGCCTCAAATGTTTACATGAATGACGATTCAAACATTTCTTTATCAGATAACCTGTAATATAAATCAGGGAGTTTCTTTCGGGATATTTTATATTTTTATAATCGCATGTGAAAACTTTCAAAGGAGTAAATTTTGGAAAAGCAGACGGAGCAAAGACTTGATCCCGTCGTTCCTATCTTACTAGAATATCCACTGAACAATACCAAAGTTTACAGCGAAATGAGACTGTATATACGCAAGCCCCTAGACTCTAGACACTGACTCGCTCAGAGTTCTAGATGTGCGTGTTGGTGAGTGTGACCCAACTTATAGTAATTCTGTAAACTTTGGTTAAACTAATCTAAACTTATACTTTATACTTGCCACTTGCAAAACATTCCATGAGAATTATCTCAAACAAGAAAGCATTGAAAAATCATTTACTAACAAGACAAAGTCATAGTTATGTATAGATAGATTATAATGAATATATGCATGTTGACCTGCATAAACAAATAACCATACTTACCACACTAGAAGCCAGACTACCGAGATTTTGAAACAATAAATCTAACTGTACCATAATTAAGAAGGCAGTTGATTAGAATTCAATTTTGTACTAAAACTAGGGCCGTTTTCATTAAGCTGAAGCATTTTATTACAAATTTTCTAAACTTTCTATCTCATCGTTTTTTCATAATGCCGCATATCAAAGAAACAAACTTGCTTTTGAAAACATATTTTTACATAACAATATAGAATGTCTCTCTTATAGTTTCCAAAGAAAAAGCTCATTTTCAGCTTCAGCTTGTGAAGAAAATTTGGTACCTAAGTACTTAGAATAAGTTTATTGTTCCCTACATTATTTTGATGTGAGTATTAATGAAATATTTGAAGGAAAAATCCATAGGTACGAGGATAAAATGCATGTATCGATTATTTCCAAGGAATGTAAAAAATACAAGAGCCTATCCCACATATAAATCCAACGTATTGCATTATTGATAGTACTACATTCTTAACAAATGAGCGTTGAACTCATTCTCTCTGTTCAACACAAACCACTTAACTTTTAATATTAACATCCTTCTAAACAGAACGGATATAATAATAATAGTTATGTATAACTACGCCAAGTTGTTGTTGGTTTACAAAAAGTGCCATTATCTTTATACGACTTTTTGAAAAGATATCGAACAAACTACAATATGATACAGGTCATGCATTCAACAGAACCGATCGAAAAGATGCACACTAAAATAATGTCAAATAACAGTAGTATCTGGGTTTATTTCAAAACTTCCCACCTCGTATTTCTGTAAATCGCTGGAGAAAATAAATAAGAATGATATTTACATAAGGAAAATTCAAAACTACAAAAATATGTTTTTGAATGAAAAAATACTTTTACAAAAGATTGGAACGACTTTATTAGTTGGTGAACAGAAAAATAAAAAATAAAATTTATTCTATTGGTACTGGTAATTTTGAAGTTGTGCAATTGTAGTTAGATTGCAAACTTTTGGTACCAACTTCACAAGTACCAGAACCAATAATTAAAATTACTTTGTATTTTTCAGTGCAATAACTAATAAATAAAATTAATAAAAAATATTTAATTCACACTTTTGAGAGTAACATTAGTCATCAAAATCATTCAACGTTCACCAAAGAAGCTAATACGTTGCTTATAATTATTCAGAAATTTGAAAACATCGCGGAAATACACATATTTCAGACTCTACTACTGCTTTTTTTTATTTTTTTTATGGCTGTTCGCGCGTTTTGCATAGTAAACGTACTCCGATTTCGACGATTTTTGTTTCATTTGAAAAGGAGTGATGAGAAATGGTCCCATATTCAGGAAAATCAAATCCAAAATATCCCTCCCTCCAAACACCGCCCCCAAAGGGGGTGGAGGGGGAAATTTTTCTCGAAAATTGAAAATCTGAGACCACAGAATTAACGAAAATTCCACATCCGGAAATGTTTAAATTGGACATTTTTAAAAATAATCATACGTTTTCGAGCTACAATCTGAAATATGTGTTTCAGCTATGTGGAAGGGGCAAATTTTTCTGAAAATCGAAAATTCAAGATTTGAAAATCAGAAAGGGGACCATATCCGGAAACATTTAAATTGAACATATTTTCAAAAGAGTTACGGTTTCCGAGTTTTGAAATGGTAGATTCTGAAATCTGTGATATGCGTATTTTCGCTAGTACAAGCTAAACATACCTCTAACTTTTTGGGTATTAGTGAACGTTCAACAATTTTCATGACTAATGTTACACTCAAAAATGTGAAATAAATATTTGGAGTTGGAGCCTAAAAAATTCCCAGCACCAATAGAATTAATATTATTTTGTATTTTTCAGTGCAACAACTGATAAAGTCGGTCCATTTTTTTGTAAAAAATATTTATTAAATATCCAATATAAATGCTGTTACGTATAATTCTTCATTATTTGGCCGTCTCATATTTTCAATTTTCAAAGAAAACTGCTCCCACCATATAGCGGAAATACACTTATTTCAGACTTTACCACTGCTGTAACTCGGACCCCTATGTTTTTTTGTAAATGTCCAGCTTAAACGTTCCGGATACGGTCTTTTTTTTAATTTTGAAGCCTCAAATTTTCGATTTTCGAAAAAAAAATGCTTCCTCCAACCCCTCTGGATGAAGTTTTTGGTGGGAAGTACATTTTGAATATCGATTTTTTTTATGGGACCCACTCTCAATAGTCCTCTTTCAAATGAAAAAGGGACCATGAAAATCGGAGCACGTTTACTATATAAAAGGCGGGAACAGCCATAAAAAAATGCTGACATAGTATAGCTCCTCCGTTCGGGTCGGGTCATCTCTATAAACCTGGCAAACCCAAGTCATCGGAATTCAATTTGAATGGTGTCATAATTAGATGCGATTTAGGCGCGCAAGTAATAAATTAGGTGCACTAACAATTTTCGAAAAATTGATGAAAAACAATGGGTCTGTTGGGTTTTTTAAAAGTTAGCAAACCTTTCTATGCGATATTTTTTGTGTAAGAATTAAGTGCTAATTAAGTGCTTTTGAAATGCTTTACAAATTATTTGATAATACGAGAAATTACAACAAAAAAACAGAATAGAATATTTCAGGAAAAAAGAATCTGTTTGGGTCTGCCAGGTTAACATATCTTGCTAGGTCTGCAAGCTAGAAATTTTTTCTCAGAATTGAATTTGAATGATATCAAAATTAATTGCTTTTCAGGTGCTATTTACCTAGGTGCGCAAATAATAAATCAGGTGCACAAACGATTTTCAGAAAATTGATCTGCTGTAGGTATTAAAAATCTAGCATACATGCCTTTTACATTATTCTTTTTTAAAATTATAGAGTAAGAATTAAGTGCTTTTGAAATCCTTTATATAAATTATTTGATAATAAGAGAAATTGCAAAAAAACATAGAATATAATATTTCGGGGAAAGATTTTTTTTTAACTCTGTGTCTGCGAGGTTAACATATCTTGCTATGTCTGCCAGCTAAACATTTTTCATCAAAATTGAATTTTAATTATATCAAAATTAAGTGCATTTCAGGTGCTATGTAGGAGCGCAAATAATAAATTAGGTGCAAATGATTTTCGGAAAATTGATGAAAAACAACGGGTCTGCTATAGGTATTCAAAATCTAGCATACCTACATGCCTTTCACGATATTCTTTGTTTGAATTATGGTGTAAGAATTTCGAGAAAATACTTCTTAAAACTCTGTTCGGGTCTGCCAGGTTAGGTTAGGTTAGGTTAGGCAGGCGAAACTGTGGGCAAGAACTGTTTTTAAATAACGAATATTTATTTAAAATTATATTCCATTATTTCTTACATAAGAAAAAATCTATCATTTTTAGTTTTATGGCCATACAAATTGTTATAGGTACTGGTTTTAAATGCTTTCCCTCCAAAAATACCAGACTAGGTGTTATCGAATGACAGTTTGGCATTTAACTTAGTTATTATGATTAGTCGAAAGGACTAGACGTTAGAGAAAATCTAAAGATGCGACCTATCAGGTCTCAAGATTTTTGATTTCTGTTTTTACGCGGTTAAATTTATGTTTTTGTTAATATTTTTTGTTATATAAATTTAGTATATCATTTTTTTAAATTTATATAAATAATTTCAAAAACTCCCAAATTATAGGCTACCAAGACAAATTCAATAAGCCTTTTTTATAAGAAAGTCCAAGAAACTGATTAATAAGATTATGTAAGAAATAATGACAAAATAAAACAATTTCAAAATCTGCCAACATTTATTTAATTAAGTATAGAAAAGTTGGAAAAATTATGTAGGTACTTAGTCAAAAATCTAAATTAAATTGAGAATATAATATTAGGGTTTATTGATATATGTATATTCAATAACGTAGAAATTACTAGACCAATCAAAAATGTTTCTCTTTGGAAATATAATATTTGGGTGAACACTAGAAATTTCCAAAGGCACTTAATTTTCACACCATAATAAAACAAAAAGATATCATAATAGAGTTTTGTTAGATTTTAAAAACCTAGCTGATCCATTATTGTTCATCAATTCTCCGAAAATCGTTTGTGCACCTAATTGTCCTAATTTATTATATGCGCAACTAAATAGCACCTGAAAAGTACTTAATTTTGATATCATTCAAATTCAATTCTGATGAAGAATGTCTAGCTGGCAGACCTAGCAAGATATGTTAACCTGACCGTTATTATTTGCGCACCTAAAATGCACTAATTATGACACCATTCAAATTCAATTTCGATGACTTGAGTTTGTCATAACAAACATATCGATGACGTCATATCGTTTTATTGGCTCACTCTGTGTATTTGTTTTCAAATAAAAAAGCTAATTTGTAATATCATAAAAATGCAGTTTTTGTTGGATAATTCCGACATTAGTTTGCAATTTTTCTGTATGAGAAAATTAACAACATAATTTGCCATTGTTTCATACATAATATCTGTATACAATCGTGATTCAAATGAAGGCGTTTTACGCAATCAAAATAACAAAAAGCGTTGCAACAAGTAGGGAAATTATTATTGTATGTACATACTTGCATGTCTTGCAACGTTTTACGAAGAAGAAAATAAGAGGGTCTCTGAGAATTATTATATATTAATAGTTACTTTATGCGATTTTTTAGGTACATTTCATGGCATGATGTTATATATAAGTAGGTCCAAAAAAACTGGTTCAAAAGTTTTGGAAGTATCAAGTTCAAATTTGCAACAAAAATGAATCTCTTAAATATCTCGGCCGAGTTCGTTATTGAGCATTATCGGATAAGTAGTTTCAGAATGGCAACCGTTCAAACATTTAAAAAAAATAACAAAAAGGACCGTAGTGTAAATATCATCAAAAATAATTTTGGGCTATAGATAAAATCAGTACCTACAACTTTTGTTCCTAGCAAATTTTCATAAAAAGCTCAACAAAATAAAAATTAATAAAGAAAAAAAAAACAACGAAAAAATCTATGGATATTCAAATTTCAATTTAATGAATTTTGAGAAATGTACCTTTCCGCTGGCTACAGGCCGTCGGGATTTTTTATAAATTTGATCGGCCGCCATTTCGAAACTACTCCAGTACGATGATGGCCGTTAAGAACTCGACCGAGATATTTGTACGATCAATTTTTACAGCAAATTTCAACTTGAGAGCTTTCTAAATGCGACCTTTAACGTGTTTCTTCTTTGAGTGCCTTACTCGTATCCGAGCATTGGCGGCTTCTCTGCCTTGAAAGTGTTACCACAGACAAAGTCACCTACAGTTTAACGTGGATTCCGAACCACCGATGTGTCTCAAGATAAATCTTAAGGGCACATCCCTCCAGAGAGCTGTACTATGCGAATGCAATGCGACAGAGACTCGAACGCGCGCCCGCATCAAACGGTCACTCGTCCATCGTATTGCGCTGCTTAACTTCGAAGATCGAAGTCGGTCAGTGTTAACCCTCAGCTACGCGCTCCTCCAAATTATATATTCATTGTAAATTATCCTATACCAGTCATATTTCTGCATATAACTTCAGCCCTTTTCTGGTGAAGAGCTAGATTACGCTAAGACGTCTAACTCTGCCAAAAACATCTAATGCTTGGGCAAACATCCCTTCCGCCATTGAATAACGTCCGACTTTATTACTTAATAATTTTTATTTAAATATAGACAATAACTTATCACTGAATAAAAACATGGATAAAAATATAGTAGATATGTGCAAAGGTTGCTTTTCCAGATTATGAATATAATTTATTTTTGCATCTCATGAATGAGGTATTGTAATTACATATTTATACTTAAATATGAAATGAAAATGCAAAACCTGCATTTTCAATAAAATAGAACAGATTACTGTGCATATAATATATATATATATAATATGTTTCAATACATATGGGACAGTAATTATTTCAGTCTCACCAAACAATTATTTGATTATATATTCCAGTAAACATGTTTTGATTATTATTAAGTAGATTACCAAAACCAAACCCTACGTGGTCAATTGGTCATTATCTCAATACTACGTATTTTGACGCAGAACTACATAAACAAAGCAACTTCAATGAAAAACCTTCTATTTAATATAATTCAAATTAGTTTATATATAATAGTCCAGGATCTGACTGTAAAAACCTGACAGATCCAGTAATAGGCTGAAATGCTTTGGAAAAATTAGTTTTCACAACGACCATAAGGAAAATCATTTTTTATGACTTCTCTAAGGAAGGAATAATTTTTGTTCAGCAACCGCATTCCAATAAAGTAACAGCCCGAAATTACTCTTAGAACTTAGTAGAAATGAAATATATTTGGGTGCCACGTTAAATATTATCCCAATACATTTGCAGCCAACTTATTTTAATCAGTTTGAATACCATAGAGTTTTACAGTGTTGTCAATTCAATATATTATTGTTTTTAAAAATATATATGATTTGAATTCAATATACAAATCCAAAAAATCGAATACATGATGGTGACAGAAAATAAAGTTTTTGTCAAAAAACTTATGGTAAAAACAAGAACATCGTAATCGATTTTAATCAGCTATTTTTTTAAATATACCTATCTGTCATCTGTCCACTCCAGACTAAATGATATTATTAGTCATGCTGAATTGATTAGAAAGACAAAAGTTGGAAAATAGCCGTACTTATGTCCGTATGTCGAAACATTCCAACACACACACACACGCATATATATATATATATATATATATATATATATAATTGTATATTATAAGAAAGTGAAGGCGATCAACATGTATTCGTAACAATAAATTTAAATAAATTATGAGATCAAGATGCTTTATTTCTATATACAGTGTGCCCGAAATTGGAGCATTGGAGGGATTTTAAAAATATATAAGAGATAGAAGATCAGCTCAAATAGGGAAAGAATTGGATGATTCTATGTAAATTTTAATTCTCTATTTGGATTTACGGAATATTATTTTTTATTCTCAAAACTCTTATTTTTTGGTTATTGTTTAAAACATTATTTGTGAATTCTTAAATAGGTTTGTTTGTACATATACAAAACTTTTTAATTTCAACGTCTTGATTGTCTATGGCCTATGGTATCATTCATGATTTTGTTGCAGACGTGACAACACAGTTAAATCAACTTTCATTGCATTCACATACATTACAAGGGCTGATTTGTTAGATTTTGATACTACATATTTGGCAGGCAACATTTTATTTATTTTTATTAACTAAACACTGCTCCAGAGAATTTAATGAAACTAACCTAATAAGCAAGTTGCTATATACCAAATTACCTATGCATCGAATAAAATCTGCTATCGTGAAGTTATGTAAAAATTAGAATTTTCTGAAACCCCATTCTTTACGTAGACAGAATAACTTTCAACTAGGAAATTGAAACGTAGAAACAGGAATCCCGACGTCTAATTCAGATTTGATTACTAATATATTAAACTCTTTATCCCAACAAAACGTTCAAGGTAACTTAATAATCTATTGCATATTGCGATAATAATAGAACAGAGAGAATACGGAAGGGTCTTGCAATGGAATTAAATGCCGTAATACCCGCTTAGCCCATATAAAAGAGTCCTTCTAAGTGTGAACGGACTGCAACTTATCACTTATCACTCTCAAATGCAATCATTACCTTTCAAATATGTAATTGAAAATTATTAAAAAAAAACTTCCATTATTAGGTATACAAGAACGCAGGACCAAACTTTAATCTCTGATGATCTGGCTGGGAAAGATTTGAAAAAGAAGATATCACTAATAGTCAAAACTAATCAATATCTACTTTTTTGCCAACTCGAATTATTATAACAACAATTCGTACGTAAACAATACAAGATTGATCTGAATTTTATCAAAGTATTTTTGACTTTCATAACAAAAACAACTTTTGTTGCAGCTCGTAAATGAACACAGATAATAATTACTAATACAATAATAATCGGCAATATATTCAATAAATACTATAGATGTTGGGGATTTATTTTCATGTATGATAAGATACGATAACGAGTCTTGTTTAAAATTAATAACCAAAAATAATTATCGAAATGGCATGACTACTTACTAATCTATAGAAATGATAGAAACAATAGATGATTTTTCATTGACCAACTCTATTCATTTTATTTCTGAGCTGGTCAGAAGTTCCTTGTTTAAATGTATCTCAATCCTTACAGCAACCATATCCGTATTATTACCAATATAACGATCTAAATTTTCTCTTCAGTTCATACAAAAACTATCTGACGAGGTGTGTATAGCGGTTTCACGAATACAATTATTAAGCATCATGAATGTCATGAATTCGAAAGTTCGAGCATACGATTTCATCTCTTATTTATAGGTAGTCAGTGATGGTACCCAAAATCTTGAAAAAGTTTCGATGTCTTGTAATGTTTGAAACGATCTTGGGCAATTAGATCTAGAATTTGCTAGATTTTAAAATGACAATCTTATCTTTCATATGTAGATCATGCAAATTTTTTAACAAAAATTAAGATAAAATGTTTTTACTTTGTAAGTAAACCTGTCACTTGTCTACATAATAATATATGTTCGTACCAGGATTTCCTATAAAATCTGATCTTTCTAACAATGCTGCTGGTGTTTGGAAACCGTAAGCTGGCAACCAAGGATTATTCCCGGAATTCAAATCCACAGGTTGTCCAGGCCAATCACTTAACACGATATCTTCCATCTTCACACAGGTTATTCACACGATAAATGAAGAATGTGGTACACTAATAAACTCTGTTTCACATAATTTATTCCACAAAAACAAAACACAAGAAATGTTCGCAAATTTGATATATGAAATTTCTATTGGACAAAGTAACAAAAAAATGCATACATCCGTAAATTATACAAGAGGAATTAATGTTTTGGTCATTTTTGCGATGTTATTCGTGGGTTCCCAATGCAAACGCGGATAGCGCTAAAGTTTACATCAACTTTTCTATGGCAACCGCTCGCGACAATAAAAAAACCAAACGAACAAGTTGCCGTGCAGCCGACGTGGATAGCGCGGACCACGTGATCATGTCGGCCAATCACGGCGACGGTGTGATCGTTCGGCGGTTGACTTGATCGGTGATCTTTCTCGCGGGCAGGTTTACAAAATATAATACAACAGTTTTTATTAGTCTATGATACAAAGGAAAAGAAGAAAGCCGTGGTAGGGTAAACACTACAGCTAAGTCGACTAGTCCTTCGATAGAAATGGAAGACTTAGCAATTCTGTGTTTCCTCCTACATTCTTGAACCAAACCAGACTGTCTTTATCTGTATAAATTCATTCTATACGAATGCATTTTCAAGAAAAGAAACTGTGAAAAAAAATTAAAGCTCCTATTTTTCATATAACTGCTTCAGATTTCAGTTCCATTCATAACTATTCAAAGAATGAATATTAATACCTTATATTATAAGTAGGTAGGTAGGTACCTACTTGAATTTCTTTAGCCCATTTATATTTTCTTATGTTGTGGTCTAGTCATCTTCTACAGTACCTATTTATCCAGAGATAACTGAAATGTTACACTATGATCAAAAGTTAATTGATTTATTATGTCTATGATAACGATCCTATTTGTTCTTGCGGAAGGTTTAGAGCTGACATTTTTTCCAAATTATGGCCTTCCCCCATGTGGAAGAAATATTCAATATGAATAAAGAGACGTTGATTATTTGAAACTGCTTGTTTCCGGTAGACTTACTGTGTCGGAAATGAATCGATCCATTATCAGGAATCGAGTTTGCTCTTTTCTCCTCTCTCACTATCAAATAAATTTAATAATAATAGGTACCCTCCGAACATAAATATGAGCTACTACTGCAAGCCGCGTAAAGAAGCTCCGTTTAAAATCAGTATACTTATATATGGTTAAAAAAAGGGAATGTAGTGCCACCTAGCGGTTAATAAAGCTCATAAATAATGATGATATAATAATAATAAAATGGTTTTTGTGTGGACAGATGGCGCAGGGGCCTTAGTGCAAAGATTGGAACACCGCGGCGCTTCCGTCGACTTCATTTCACAAAAATAAAAAATATCAGCATCTTGGGTAACAAGGTCATCAACGTTAAGCTTTAAAAAGTGAACAAAGTTTTCAATAATTATTGATTGCACTATTGGTGAGATGTAATTTACGGTGGATATTGTTATTTGACCACTGAAGAAAAGCGGTAAGTACATTGTAACGCTCGGTCTCTTTGTATTAAAGGTCTGTTTTCATGTTACCGATAACGATTTTTCCACCTAACATTTGTAAAAAGGCTGAAATTGTATACATTTCATTAAGAATTAGCTTATAACTAGACTTGTTAGTATCAACTTTGTATAAGTTATTTTAATATAATGTTGAAATGAAAAATTCCAATCTATTCCCTTCTGTCATTTGTGATTGTTTACGAGTGATCTACATAAAAACTGCCGCCGAATTCAAAAACTGATCTCACTTATAATACGATCTTATTTGTGAAGTATATGGATAATTGACTTTAAGCCTTTAAATGTTGTATATGATAAAATGTTTATAGCTGATACGTTGCTAAACAAAACTTTTATTATTTATGTTATTTTTAAGGTGATAGAGCTGCTTCCAGAGATGTTTCTGCCCACATAAGTTTTGTTTCATTTGGCCGTCGTTCACTTAGTTCCATTGGAAAAATGTAATATAGTGAAGGAATAATGTCCCATCCTAACAGTGTTTATGAAGTGACGCAAGGTGAAGGTAGCTGCCCTTTAACCATCATAAGTGGTGAGAGCAAGATGAACGGTGACCTGTGTAGAGATAACTTGACTCCCAACAACAATTTTTGTGATCTAGTGTCGTCCGCTAGTCCTCTTGGGACTGAAGACTCTACTGAGTGTAATGCGGATGGCAGTGTGAGTCAAGAAAGTGAAATGGATCAACGTGATGAAAGTGTGGACAACTGGTCTGTTATTCGCTCAGTTAATCCAAGTCCAGTGAATGACGAAAGTATAACAGATTCCCAAAATACAGATGGTCAATTTTCCGATCCGTACAATTTCAATAACGAGAAATCGTTTGAAGATGAGCTCCATAATGAACCCTCAGACCATAGTAACGGGGTTATCAAGAAGACTAACAAGAAGAAAAAGATGTCCAGTGGTCCAGGCAGGGGTAGACCTAGAAAAGCTCTTGTGGCAATGTACCAGAGTCAGATAAGTGGTGATAAAGACGCCATCAAGATTAGGATCAAAAAAAATTTTTCCACCCAGGCAAGTCTTTGAATAGTATTGATAAGTATATATACATTCATAAAACTATATATATTTTTTATTATGCAGTTGCCCCCCAATAAGAAGAAAACAGGCTGTCGGAAAAAAAACAAAATCAACTCGGATAACGAGCACTCCGATTATGAAAGAAAACCGAAACGATCTAAACCAAATGCCGCCTCAGCAGTGTCATCTGGTGATAATGATGTATCGAGCACTCAAGAATCCGAACCCCTTGTGCAAAGTGCATGGGGTGATCCATTACGATTACCTTCCCAAATACTTGAAATGATCTTTCATAATGTTGTTGTGCAGGATGGCTGTCTTCCCAGCTTAGTCAGGTGAGAAACGGTTTTTATCTTTGACGACTTACATTTGTTTATTATCTCCATTTAACAGATACAGTAAGGTTTGCCGTTTATGGCGAGATGTATCACTACGTCCAAAACTTTGGTCCAAAGCAGATTTGAACTTTGTGAAAGAGAAAGCAAGAACTGATTTAAGAATACATTGGTTGATACTGAACAGACTGGTTGAATGTCAAGATCTCAATATGGGTAAGTTTTTGATGTGTTCTTTGAATTCGAAATTTTCCAATAACCGTTGATTTTTCATTGTAGGTGAATGGAAAGTTAGAGATATCCAGGCATTTTTGGAAGCTCTATGTGAACATTGTACTAAACTCAAGGGGCTCAATTTAAGCGGATGGAAAGGTATAACACCTGATCATTTGAAATTTTTAACTACCGAATGCAAGAGTTTGGAACGCCTTGATTTATCCTCGATAAATGTGAGTAGTCCAGAGAAATAATTATTTTTGTTAAATATTTTAAATCTTCACCTGGGTAGGTGTGGTACGAAAATTGAGATTGTTTTTATTAATTTTACAGTCAACAGCGCCCATAAATGCTAATCCATTGGTGAATCTGAGTCAGACTATGTCTTCTAGATTGACTCATCTTGTATTAGCTCACAACAAAATCACCAATTTCACACAAATTATGGCAGCGATAACTGTAAGTAAATCCATACTAATATTTATAGTATAATTATTATTTTCTGTTGTTATTGAAATTATACAATGATTTTCAGATCAACTGCCCCAATTTACAATTATTGGATCTATCGAATGTGCGAACGTTCGCGCAATTACATATTGAAAAGTTACAAATTGGATGTTCCAAGCTAAGAGTTCTTCGCATCACTAACAGTCAAATTAAGATGGCTCCAGCAAGTCTGACAGAACAGGTAAAAATAATCATTATATATTGTATTTAAATATCGTTGCAGAATTCCAAATACTAAAAAGCTATATATTATTTCTTAGGTTGCATCTCCCGGTTTCCCTATGCTTGAAGAGCTTTCTTTGGCCGGTTTAGAAGAAGATAAGACTACAACATCACGTTCTGTTGACGATGATTTTATTGAGCGATTACTTAAAACTAGCACCAAGTTACGTTTATTGGATGTACGAGGTTGCACTAAATTGACAGACTCGGGATTGGTAAGAGTACCAGCCTGGGACTTGGAACACCTCTTCTTGAGCGGTAAGAAACAATTTATTTTCGTAGTTTTGCATTGTGAATATCTAAACTCTAAATGTCTATTCTTCTTACAGCATGTTATATAACAAGATTACAAAATTCCGGCTTGGAATTGATTGTTCAAAAGTGGGCACACAGTCTATTGGAAGTGGATTTGGCTTGGAGTACTGCCACAGCCCCCTTAGATGCGGCAGTTTTAGCTTTGGCTGAAAAAGGATCAGAGTCCAAATTGAGGTAAGCTCATATCGGTGCTTGCTGAAGTATGATTGTAAAAAGACAGCACAATGAGTTGTTATCACATGGATATTTCTTTCAGAATACTCAATTTATGTGGATCATCAGTGAGTCTTGAGCCGATAAAAGCTGTTTTGGACAAATGTCCTGCCTTGTACTCCATTAATCTACAATCATGTCGAGCACTACCTAGAGGCATAAAACGTCTCTACACTGGACCACAGGTAGCAGAGCTGCGCAGTAGTCTGCAAAGCAAGCCGAAGACTGATCCTGGCGAATCGGATGGCGAGAAATCACCTACAGGTCAGACCATCTCACCGCGGAATGATTGATTTGTGGATCCCATTGAATGCCCAATGGATACCTGTGGTTGTTGTTTGCCTTGATGTGCGTTATTTTTAGTCATTGAAAGTTTTTTTTTATAGTTGACACAACTTTTACCTTATAAAGAATGAAGAATTCGACGCAAAAAGATCTATAATATATATATATTATAATGGTTTAAAATTTTATATACCTTTCAATGCTCAAATGTAATTTTTGTTTGTAATTTAATGAAATGGATAGTATATAATATACAATATTTAGGCCATTTGATAAAAAAATTCAAACATCACATTTCTCATCATATTAACATGTTGTTAATAATTTTTAATTTGCCATTGGGACTGGTTTAAATTATTTTTGAGTTACTACGAGAGGTATAAAAAACAAGAAATCATTTATCATAACGATGTATGATGCCTTAATCCCTTGTTAACTCTCTAGTAGGGTTTGAATTGCGTAAGTAGTATATACTAGGATTTCAGAATAACGGAATCCACCAACTGCATCAATAACAGAAATATAATAATTGATCAGGATAAAATTAATATCCGTTTATGCAAATCTTGGTATGAAAATTGTTTTTCACTTTAACATCAGTTTGTTTATAATTTAATTTTTATAAGCGAAGGCATGATATATTATTATGACTATTTTCTTGATCATCCAAAAAAGTACCTCTCTGAAATTTCCCAATTGTTATCTAAATATGATATTTCATATTCATGGAAATATTGAATTCTTTTCTGACGTGACAATGTCTCCCACATATAAGCAAATAGCAAAAAGACCAAAAAGACAGGAGTAGTGCTGGTGGAAGATTGATGGTTTTGTCTTTCCAAATTATTTTTTTCCAGGAGGTCTTGATTGCTTCTTCATATTTATGTAGCCTCGCACTCGTTCTTTTTCGCCGGTCTATTGATATTGTGTGATACACGTTCAACTGTATTTTGCATTTGTAATATTTTTTTTGTTTAACGCTGTTGAGCTCTTTATTTGCTTATTGTTGCCGTGCCATAAAAGCCATCATCAGAATCTTTTATTTATTTTTCGTTCAAAACGCTAATGCTGCTGGAGTTGAAAACGAGTAGTATATTGAATCCTTGAGACTAAACGCCTAGGAGCATATTGGAACGCGTCGCCTTGGGGAACGCATATTTGCATTCGCAGTCTATTGGACACGTGTATTGTATTTACATTTTGTTAAAAAAATTCAAAATGAATGATTTACGAGTAAACTATGTTTGCTAGATCTTCATGATACTATGAAAGGAAGATAAGCTCATGCGCATCTTCGGTGACGTCAGTCCGTGACAAAACGTCAGGTAAAATCATATAACGCAAGTTTCAAAAGAGAGAGATTGCATCTGGTAACTACGTCATCCGAAGATTAAAGAAGATATGTGGAACACCTATAGCCAGAACAGCATACTTCTCACTGATCGAGTCCCATTTCAGATACGGTATTGCAGCCTGGGGTGGAACGACAAACACAAACAGGGAAACAAAAGTAGGCAAAAGGAGTCTGGCAGGCCTTAGATATCATGATAGCTGCCGAAGAGCATTTCAAGAACACAAGATACTCACAGTGGTAGCACTATATATCAGTGAGGTGATTCTACTTGCAGTACTATCAAACCAGCCAAAACATGGAGACCACCACCAATACAATACCAGAAATGCATCAAACTTCTTACTTCCCATCCACTACCTAAGCCTCTCTGAAAAGAAGCCAACCTACAATAAACTTCATCTTCAATAAACTGCTCGATCACCTTAAGCAGAACACTGGCATACACTTCAAAAGAAAACTCCTGGAATGGCTCGAGCAACATCCATTCTACTCTGAACAAGAATTTCTAGAACTGAGAAACACCCACTAACTAAAGCTGTAAAAACTGACGCCAACACCATTCTCTACGATTGTGTGAATAAAGAGTTTTGTCTATTGTGTCATATTTTGCGCTGGCTTATAATTCTGGTTGCGGCGATTTAGGGTTTTCCGTATCTAATAAATAATGAATTTATGATGTATGTGGCTTTTGCAATATAATACCATACATAGGAAGGGGATAATAGACGAAGATCTAGTAAAATAAAAAAAATAATTGCCAGAATATGTGGATATTTTGATATTAATGTTCGATTCTCCCGTTTTATCACGGACTGAAGAAATGCGCGTAGTGGTCTTAACGCGTTCACTAACTGAGCATATCTTGTTTGTCCTAGTTCCTATTATTATGCTAGATCTTGATATACTGAGTCTAATTATTCAGATTGTACTGGCGTTGAAACGCTTTTACTGCTTTCATTGATTCCCAAGCAACTAAACGGAGAAGGCTCGTAGAAAAACGCCTTTAGTTACGATCAGGACTAGAAGTGATACAAGATGAGATCTGTGTATCTTTAATTAGGTTACGACGTGAGCTAAATATGTCAACTATAATAATGAATGCCGATAAAGAATAGATTATGAATTGTTTTTAAATTATTTGCGTATTTTCTTGAAAGTCGCAATCTGACCGTTGAAGTTGTCACGCTCATCATAATTTGTCATTTCTTCAATATACTGTTGATTTATCGTATGTATTGGTAACATTTGAGGAAATTAATTTCTTATCGATTTTGTACATAGACTTGTTATTTTCTAAATTTATATTTATTGATATTTAGGCTTTATTTCATTTAAAAATTTTATATTATAATAATTAAAGTTACATTTATGGCAGTTTTTAAAAAAATTATATATTTGTTATAATTTTTATTTAGTAGATATTAGATAATATTGTACAGTACCTGTCTTCAAAAAAAGAAAATCGTTGACACCAATAAATATATATATATATATATATCTATATATATTAAAATGAGAAAAATTGCAATTATTGAGAATCTCTTGTATATTTATAAAATCTATATAGAGAAATTATTACGAGCACCATTGTATGAAAATTTATCTTCTAAAGTATTTATTTCCATAAAAATATTGCCCAAAAACTAAACGTTTCTTCACATGGACTTTGAGTTGAAAAGATTAGTTGAAATATTAATAAACTACACATAATCAAATTATCTTCTCATTTATGAGATACAATTATTCTGGTGATGACTTGCTGTCATTGACATAGATTTAGATTTTCGCTTTCTTTACATTCATCGCCCAGAATGATTTATTTGGTGAACAACATCCAAATGATTCAGATCAAAATTCTTAAATTTGTAGTTTTATTCTCTCGACAGCTTGATCATAAGTATTGTATGTTGGAAACGTTACAGGGTGTGTACAAAAGCAAGGACGAGACTATCAAAATTGAGAAATGATTTTGTTCTTGTCCTGCCATAGAATGGTTAGCATGAACCTTACTTTTCATTTTAATCTATTGAATAGCCTTGGCTAGATCACATTTCTCAAAGTATAACATAGTCGTATAAATAAATACTTTATTGAATATAATCAAACATATTTCAGCGTAATCTCTCTATTTTCATGTAAAATCTGTAATTTAACAGCTTGATTCCCAATTAGGATAGTAGAAATGTAGAGTACACGTTTTGTAATTTTTTCCCTCCTCTTCCCTTCAGCCCAAAAGACTTGGGTATGGATTTGTAACATAAATATGTATTTGTAAATCCTGAATGCAATAAGTATGATAAATACTTTAGAACTTTGTAGCGTGTGCATAAATGTGTAGAAATTCAAAGCTCTGTTGTACAATAATAATAATGTCATGTTGGTGAAGTCAATGTTTTTTAACAAAAAATGTGCGTTACTTTTTTTTACATTTGTGCACTTAATATAACCTGTACTAATATTATGTATATTATTTATATAAATATATTACTAGGTTGAAGTAATGGAAATATTTGTCTTATTTATAACCTGCGAATTCATACAGTACAAACTATTTTTTTAAATCATTGGTGCACAAATTATTTTTTTTCAGTGTTTATCACTGAACCGATTTTAGTAAAATTTTAGTACCCTGTAGGTAAAACAATAAGGGTTACCAAAATAAGCAACAAAATGTATGGCATGTTATTTCGAAAAGATAATTTTTTGGACACTGTATAAGCCAAAATAATTGAATGAAATTCAGACGAGGTGTTGTTTGTAACACATGACACTTTAAAAAAAATCAGCAATACAATTTGAGAATATTGATACTGATTTTTAATATACCTTTTTAGGACTAGAATTATAGGTAGACTGGGCAACATTGATTTTGAGACCTTCTTCTAATGTACGGCCTACGTAAATCACCCTGTATTAGTATACTATATGTTCGTAAATAAATTAAATTCATATAAATATTTTTATAAGAAATTGGACCGACTTTATTAGTTGTTACACTGAAAAAGAAAAAATTATATTAATTCTATTGGTGCTGGTACTTTTGAAGTTGGTGCCTGCTACTACAACGGTACAACTCCAAAAGTACCAGCACCAATAGAATTAATATTATTTTATCTTTTTCAGTGCAACAATTGTTAAAGTTGGTCAATTATTTTGTAAAAAATATTTATTTCACATTTGTGAGTGTAACCTTAGTCAAGAAAATCGTTGAACGTTCAATAATACCTAAGAAAATATAGGCTTAGCTTGTACTTATTATTTTTTATTCAGATCGCAATACATCGCGCGCAAATATACATATTTCAGACTTTACTGCTGTAACTGGAAAACCGTAACTCAATTTAAATGTTGCTACATAAAATCTTATCTTTAACTTGGCCGTCTCATAATTCCAATTTTAAAAAAGTGCTCTTCCACTTAGCGGAAATACGCATATCACATATTTTAGAATTTACCATTGCGAAACTCGGTAACCGTAACTCTTTTGAAAAAATGTTCAATTTAAACGTTTTCGGATATGGTCTCATCTCTAAGTGTGCCTTCTCAGATTTTCGAGAAAAAATGACCCTCCACCACTTTTTGGGGGTGGTTTTTGGAGGGAAGGATTTTTCCAATTTAAATTTTTCTAAATATTGGACTATTTCTCAACTCTCCTCTTTCAAATGAAACAAAAATCGTCTAAATCGGAGTACGTTTACAATGCAAAACGCGCGAACAGCCATAAAAGAAGCAAACATATAACCGAATTTTATACCTCCTCCTCGGTCAAAAATAAGAGGGTTCATTTTTTGACAAAAAATCATATTTAAATTCTACATATTTTTTATATAAAATAAAGTTTTTTTTGAACATTCAAATTACAATAATAAAAAGAGAACGTAAATATAAACATGAAAAATGTTTTATCTAATGAGGGGTCGAAATATTGCGATACACTAATTATTGGATTTTGTACCTATTTGATCAAGTAAATAAAACATTCTTCATATTCCTATATATATATATATATATATATATATATATATATATATATATATATATATATATATATATATATATATATATATATATATGTGTGTGTAGTTTCAATACATATACAGCGTGATAATTTTTTTATTTCTCAAAGAAATTTTGGAATAATCCTCAGACGTCGATTTTTATTTCCATCTTGCAGTAACTTTTCAATTGTGAGTACCCAAAAAAATAATCCATTTGATTGTGTTTAAAGCAGTTCCCGTTTGTCAAGTGATTATTATATAATAATAAATCAAAAGTGTAATTTATCCAACAATATTTTTGGAATCACCTTTGCATGTACTGTTTAGAAACGAAAAAATATATAGGGTGTTGAAAAATTAAATCGATGATGTATATCAAACAGTGATACACATTTAATTTCCTCTTACAGGTGAAAACTCAGACTATTATTTTTTTATAACAAGAATTCGAATTCTAAAATATTTGACTTTACTTTTTTTCATTAATTAGTTTACTCATTCATAGTGACATAAGAAAATGAGAATATACCCTATCTGTCTTCTATGTATTTTTTTCCAAACATTCTAATTTTTTTACAAGGCTATATTCTCGGATATATGAGAAAAAATATAATTTTAATTTACCGAGATTTGTACTTGCAATAAAATGAGAAAATTAAAACACTATTATTTACATTTTTACAATATATTTATTTCAGTTAAAGATACAGACAAATAATTTAATTAATATTCTATCCATTTAGAAGCAAAATCATTTCAAACAATTAATGATTATAATTTAGAAGCGTGAAATTTAATAGATAACAAACAGCCTTGATTTTTTTTTTCTGACTATCCCATGTTTACAGCATTCCAAGCATGATGCCTGACAAGTACTCGACCGGATCAGTAATTTCTTCAATTAAACCTTTAAAAAAAATATAGAGTATGTTAGATATGTATATAAATATATTAAAGAAAGGAATTTTTCTAATCTATCTTACCGGTAACATCACAGAATTCAGAGAACGAAGTGGAAGGTAGAAGATCATTAGTATACAAAGACATCAAATTCTCGGTAGCTTTGAGAAGGGCTTCATCATTGTGACGAATATAATCAGCCAATTTAGTTGACCAATGATCATCCAGGCCGGTAACATTCTGCAAAAACAACAAACAAGATCCGATATGAGATATCGTATATATACCTCTTTCAAAAACATACCTTAAAGAAACAGTCATAAATGCCATTAACTAGGGCAAAGAACATCAAATATGGTTTATAGACCTCATATGGCTTGACTTCTTTGTCGGTGATAGTCTTGTTAGGTCCTGGTCCAGTTGCCATTACATGACGGCAATGTGCCATAACCAATATACGACGCAGATGTAATACACGGAAATTAATCCATCGACGACGGGAGTGTATAAGTAGAGACATTGTAGCCCAATAGAGAGGACCTTCAGCCTCATAGGCTGATTCAACCCACTTTTCTGGATTGTTGTTTTCAAGGTAGGCTAGAAGGTAGCCTTCTTCTCTGAGACTTATTCTCGTGCTGGGAAAAAAATTAATAAATTAATTTTAGTTAAGGATGAAATCAATAAAAATTAAACGCACGTATTAACGACGTACAGGGCAACATGTACAAGATACGGTATCATGTGCATATTGCTTTGTGGACCACCACCACCGGTATCATCGTGGAATGACTTTTCCTGGGCAAAACGCAACAATAGAAGTTTCATATCGTGTACAGTCGATGCGTGGCCGATATCTCTGTAGGAAAAATACAAATTTATTATATAATGCAATATAGGAGGAAATACAAGGTACAATATACCTGTGATTAGTAGCTTCTTGTAGATAAGTATTATGACGTGCCAAACAGCTGGCAAAAGCTGACTCAGGAACTTGTGGTCCCCATAGTGGTAACAATCCATTACATCTGGTATTGGCATTTTGTAAAGCAGCTGATTCCCATTCATCACGAGCTCGTGCTAAGCGTACAGCACTCATATGACAATCAATGTGGACAACATTGAAGTGCGTGACAGTGGTGTAGCCGACAGTCTTTCTTGGTTTCAATTCAAATTCTTCCACATTACATCGTTTAGTGAATGTATATAGACCGAGGACTTTGTTTGGTTGATATTTATATCCTTCACGGCAAATGCAACAAACCAAACCGGACTCTTCGCCTAATTCTTCAATTTGTTGGAGTATTGCAGATTTAGCAGTTACCTGAAAATAAACAACAATGATACACGAACCTTCCTTAAAACAAAAAGGTAATGTATATTACTTGACCCTTGTCGTTGGTGCTCATTCCAAGTTGGCCAAGTTGTTTTTCTCTCATTGCCATGGCAAGACGTTTCTTTTCAGATCGTGTAAAGTTTCTTGCAGCATCTATTAATCTGGCAACTTCGGGCATGGTACATAAAGCTTCAAGTAGATTTTCAGCCAATGATCCCACATGCTCATCCGAAGATACTTGTTCCAGTCTGTGTATTATTGGTATTGTTTCAGCCGATGCAACTTTCATCTGTGTCAATTCATGACTATCTGCTAATCCTGTCAGGAATCTCAGAATATATTTGAGGGCCGGTTTAGAAATAAAATCTTTCAGCTCATCGCTATCAGTCCGCAAAAGTGTTGGCTTCACACATGGTGCATGCTTCTTTATGTAATCAAGTGCATCTTGAACGATATTCAAATTGATTATGTAATCCTTCAAAGTATTACCAATGGCATTCTTCTCAATGCCATTGGTAAGTACACAGAACATTTCAAGCTTAGCTTGGTCTTCGGATGTATGTTCAATATCATATTCATCAAAGTTTAGTACAGGGATAAAATGGTCCAAGAGTATTTTCATTTTTTCCTCATTTCCATAAACAAGAGCGTTCAAGACACGTGTGAGGTGAACAAGAACACCATTACTGTATTTATTGGAAGACTGTAATATTGTAATGAGTAATGTTTTAACATATTCAGATGTTCCGAATGTATGAGAAAACTCAATGAATGTATCCATGGGTTCACTGGTTGCTTTCGACATAACAGTTTCCATAATATCCAACAATTGTTCGGTTACTTGACTAGAATCGGTTTCAATTTCCAAACAGGACTCCAATGTTCTCAAAAATATTGCCATAGTTCCGACTTCAGGTCTAATCAGTACCTCTTGGCAACGATTCACTTTGACGCACAATCTGAATAATTTCAACAACACTTGAAGTAGAGGACGAGCTCGAGATATATTTTGTATAGCTTCCAATCTGGTTACCATCACTTGAAGACCACCGCAATTGGCTAGGACATTGGCCATTTTGTATACTTCTTCATTATCAATAGCACTCTGTGTTTTGTTGCTCAATGTTTCAACAAATTCTTCAGTTGCATCACCGAGCAAACCTCGCATTCTATAAATAACACGCATAGCCTCATGATCGCCACCTTCGGCAACCCATACTTTCTTGTATACTTCTTTCACAGGCAAATCCAAGCTCATTATCTTATTATTTACGAGCAATTCCATTCCATTATCGTCCTCGAGTAGAGCTACTAATTCGCAATCTTGACATATCTTGTTTTTGACATCACGCATCAATGGTCCCATACCAGCCTCAAAGCTGGAATACGGATTACCTAACATGCGACCCTGCAGGAAGTCTTCTTGTTGAGGATCTTTTTCCAAACTGAGGAAGAATTCTCCAACGTCATTCTCTTCTGGATATATTATAGAACATAGACGCTCAAATATGAACACAGGTGTGAGGATGTCTTGCATGCTGTAAGATTCCACTGTTCTGATGCAGATCTCGATGAAATTCTCTGTCTCCTTCTCATTGCCTAAATTTATGAAATAAATGCTTAGGCTAGTCCATAAAGAAATAATAACATGTTATAGCAATCAATGTTTTATTAGGAGATCAAACGATGTCAAAAGTTTTGCTTTCATAAACATATGAAACAAAGTCGGATTTCGTTGGCTTATTTGCTGTTTTTTTATACCGGCAACGTATTTGAAAAACCGATTCGAAAACAAAGAAATCCAAAATATAATTTAAAAAAGCATTTTTATTCGTTCAGCTGATAATTTAAACAAAAACTCACCACTAGTTAAGTCTTCTAATAGATACAGAAGTTTCTCTTGCGTCTCATCAATCAGTCTTGTACGTTGAACAACTAGTCTTCTTAGTGCCAAATATCCATTGAGAATTGTGCCAACTAATTGTGACTTGTACTGAGTCTTGATTTTGGTATCATCCAAAAATTGAGCAAGCAATTCTGTTAACTGATTGAGTGCAAATCCTAGATAACAGAGAAAATTATGACGACATTCTTGGGGGTTTTAATTTCATTCTCGTTCGTCATACATACCTTGTGCTAGATCGGAAGTGAGTGAGATTTGTTCGAGCTGATGTAGCTGATTTATTTCCAAAATCATCAATCGTCCTATAATAAGAAGTACGCCATTGGAAACCAGATATTGTCTGTAGGGACTCTCAGTTATCAGTGATTGATATAAACTAAGAAACTCTGATGAGCTCTCTCCAACTCTGTTTAGTTCGCCCAGTAAAAGTGTCAGTAACTTTAGTATCTAAACAAGTAAATAAACAAATTAAATATATAAATCGAATGTTATGGAGAACAGATATCTCACCTCAAGTTTTCTTTCATATGTGTTACATAAAGTATTCAAAATGTTACACATAACTTGTCGTGCTAGTCGCGAAGATGGATTAAAAATAACAGCTTTAACCCAAGAATTCACGCTAATTTCAAGATCTTTCTTGACATATTTCTTGTACAAATACGTCTTCCATTTAAGATAATATTTTTCCATTAAATAATATCGTCTTGTTTCTTCTTTACTTTCAAATGTTTTTGTTGGAAGTTTATATTGTGATGGATTGCGTTTGGTCCATTCAGAGAAAGCATGGAATGGATCCTCTTCAACAAATTTGATAACATCAACTGAACGTCCGGCAGTCAATAATTTGATATATGATGACAACGAAGAATCGGATCCAGCTGGTAGTGGTTTCTCCTTAAAAACAAAATAAAATTATAAGAGGAACGATATTTTTAATGTTGAGAATCTTACCGTTTCCTTCGGTTTTGGTTTGTTGCCATTATCTAATGGATTCATCAAGATATGGAACATCTTCAAACACGGCAATATGACAGAATCCATAACTAATGGGCTCTTGGTGTTCTTGCATGCCTGTACAAATAATTTGAACATACAGCGCAACTTCAATTCCCAACATTTATCCTCATTTTGCACCATTACAGCCAGAAGTGCAATCTCATGTCGCACACTTGTACCCAGATCATGGCTATAGAAGAATAAGCAATTAGAATTTAATTATGTCAGAAAATATTATAGTTACCTATTAATATGACCGCTGAACGTCAGTTGAATACGACTCATCAATAGCTCGCAAAGCTGTTTAGTTGCTTCAAAATTATCTTTGGTTAAAATACAAAGCAACTGTCTTATTTCCTCTTGATTGTGGACACCTCCAGTTCTTAAATTGTTCCATACCAGCTCAGGAACTAGATCCTATAATGAGAAACAAAGTGATTAATAATAAATAACATAATTAGTTATTAATCAATCTCACCTTAGCGCAAAGCATTTGTCTTGATTCGGTATTGTGAGCCAAAGCTTTGAGTAATGTTAAGCAATGCTCAATAGCTGCTGTAGAGCAACCATAACAACGACTAACGTTACATGGTGTATTCTCTGGTGGTATACCACTCAATACGGGTGTTGTTCTTGGTAGTTCCACATCTCTGAAATAAAAAAAAGTCCTTTTTGATCAACAATATAGAACTATATTTTAATAATAATTACCTGTGCTTTCTATCATAGGCAAGTAATTCTTTTCTTGAGACAAGCACTTTCTGAATGATCTTACTTAACTCCTCAAACGATGTCTTGCATTCGTTACAATATTGCTGTGCTAACATCTGAATAGTTTTATTTATCTTGCCTTGAGCGGCTGCCATTGAATTTGGATGACTAGGTCCGGATGGTCCGTCATCACGTTTTTCATATCTATGTTCAGTTATCTTTACCACAAGCATTTCAAGTGTCGGTTTATTTGCTATAATTTGTTTGTATACTCTATCGGCTTTCTCTAGAAGAGAATTAATATTTGCCACAGTCTTCTTGCGATCTTCATCATTTTCTATTGGCTCAATGGCACAACATGGTCTGGCTAAAAGGCTGAAATCGAATTTGGCGTATTTGCAAAAACCACATGCATGACAGAGGAAGGGATCTTTTTCATCATAATTGATAGCTCTGCACTTGTGGCATTGGTATACATTCTCTCCACAATTAGCACAAACGCCAGGATTTGCTGGTACTGAAGCACTGCACCTTGGACATTGGAGTGTTTCAGATGAGGCTTGAATGTTTTCATAGAAATCGGCATATTCGATCATAATGTTACAAGCTACGATCGGTAACGGGAATTCAATCTTGACTTCTGTCTGTCCAGAGATTAATGTTACCTTTTTGGCCTTATGCCAGAGGGCAGGCTTGTTTTTCAGCTCCACCACAGCTTGTACTGATCTATTGTTGTAGTAAATATTTATTGTACGCACCATTTTGGTGCGTTTCAAATCACCAATTCTTACAGTTATCTTGCTAATTGTATGACTGGATAGAAGTTTCACAATCTGTGTTGTAGTCGTAAATTTGGAATCCACTTTCAATGAGCTCAATTTCATTGTTGTAAATGGTACTTCAGGATTATTACATACCAAACATGGTTCAGATTCCAAAAAGAATCCATCAAGTTCAACAAATTGTCCCATGTGAGCATAAAGATTGGCATTCGGGTGATTGGATAACATTTCATTTTGTGCTCTGAATACACTTACAGCTCTTTCAACATATGCAGGTATATGTGATGCTGATTCTGGCTTCTCGGTAAATTTCAGTGAGAAGTAACCTAACAGATCCACGAATTGTGCTGCCTTTTTACCATATGCCGACAACTTCGGCCACAGCTGCCACAAAAGCTCTAAGAGCTCCTCTTGTTCTTTTGGTTTTGAATTTCTGTAGATCGACTGAACCAGAGCATGTGCTTGCCAGCGTACAGATGTTGTATTTGTCTCTAGCATAAATGTTTTAATAAATCTTGCAAGTACTTCCCTTGATATCTGCTTGCTGATTTGTTCAACTAAAGTAACGCAACTTGATTCTTCGAATAGCGCTTCAATGGTTGAATCATCTGATTTTTCTCTCTCCTTTCTTGTAGTGTTCGATTTTGAGGAGTCGGTTTTCTTGTTGCTGTTAACAACTAGGGCACATTGTAAGAGTTGAAGAATTGTCGGTGCTACACCTTCGTCCAATAAAAAGCTGACTCTTATAAGGAATTGTATAACATCATCTTCCTTGACGCAAAATCGTTGCCAATTACCTGTGCGACTCTGGGCAACCTAATTAAAAAACATAACATGAATCTACTTCACGGACAACTTTTGATGATGAACTTACTTCGACGCAAAATTTGAGATGCTCCATCAATTCTACCAATGAATCATATGGTAGCGAAAGAATATGCTGTATGTCCACAGTGGCTTGATAACCACCTTTGATACAACATTCCTTCACACCTTTCATGTGATTACGTAGACCATGCTGATCTCTCAGTTGTCGGTAGACTTCTTTGTTGCCACAAATGAACATTAGCAGTTTTCTTACTTGCCTTCTTACAAATGGCGTTTGTGGTGTCATCATATAATCGCAAAGGAGATTGTACCTAAAATAAATCACAATATAAATATCATTTTAAAATATCTATACATACTATTTACCATGAGTAATCAAATGCAGTATCAATCGATTCAGACACTTCTGCATGTCTGTGCACTTGATAGGGCAAACGTAAAATAATTTCAGTCAATAACTGTGAGTAAGTTTGGAAAACATCTTGATTATCTTTGACAAATTGTCGCTGAAAGAAAGGCGTCATATCGGGTGGTGGTAATAATAATTGTTCTTTCAATAGACGACCAGACACACCACCAACAGGCACTTCATCATCACCAGATGTACGCCAATAATTTAGAAGGGCCTTCAACATTTTATTACAATAATTAATGATATCAGCTTTATGTAGAGCCGTTGCCGTTGTACGACACACAAATGTTGAGTTATCATTTGCAGCCATTTTATTTGCAGAAACTGATGATCCCGGTGTTGTCTTACATCTTTGCATAAATACACCTATAAAAAAATGGTATAACACAAGTTCAAAGGTTTCAGGGAATTAATAACTTACTCAGTAGTCTCATGAGTATTAACTGAACTTCTCGTTGTTTAGTCCTGCTGCATATATCGGTTCCTATTTCTTGATCGAGCTGTAGTTCAGCAATTATAGCATTGAGAAGAGTATTGAGACAAGCTCTATCACGTTCATTATGTCCATCTAAATCAGTGGTAAGCTGGAGAACGACCTAGAAAAAAATATGATTAGAATATTATTGTCTTTGGAAATATCTATATATATATATATATATATATATATATATATATATATATATATATATATATATATATATATATATATATATATATATATATATATATATATCAATATACTATTTACCTGCAAGAATGGTATGGCTCTGGTACCTTCTATGGTCTTTAATCGCGGCAAATACTCAGATAATCTTTCAAGCAACTGTAAACGTAAAGCCGGCAAACGGCCACTACTCTGTTCTGGTTCATCAATAGATACATCCTCAATTGTTGATGATACAACTGTTGTTGAACTACCTGCTCCCATACCTAAATTTGTTGAAGATGAGTTGTCATGACGCATCACAGATACAATGATGTTATCTTGTACGGTATCACCGTACGCAGATGAACGTCCTGATGCGTTATGTTCACCTGTTAAGCGTATAAGTTTGTAAGAATTCAACAACAAAAAAATCACTTGGTAATTTATTAGCCCAACAAACATTTGTAAGGTAACATTTTTCTGGGTAGATATATTTGAAAAAAAAACTTTTATATATAAAACTTGACATAATTATACCTTGTAATCTGGGTTACCATTTAGGTAACATTTTTTTATCCTGGAAATAAATCTGTTTATACTATTAAATAGAAAAGGCACGATAGAAACCACATTTAGAATGTATCTCAACACAATTTTTAATAAAATGGCATTGAGCAGCTAAAAAGAATATTTCGCAGATTATTATAGCAAGATCAAGGTAAATCAGTAAATAAATTTCAACTTCAAAATAACTGTCAGCTATCGCTCAAAACCTTCAGCTCCTTCTAATCTGAAAACGCGATGTGGAATAGGAGAGAAGAGAAAACTTACCTGTAATACTTTCCACCCCACTACCACCACTTTCTGAACCAGCACTGCCACCTTGTTCTGCAGGAGATGTTCTCAATGTCGAACCATCTGTAGCTGCTGTCGAACCTTCGTCATCAGATCCAGCAGCTGATGCTGTTGTATCACTCATATTGCCAGCATTTTCATTCAGATGCACTGGCTGTATGACAGATGAATTACCGCTGCTCGGCATTCGATTGAGTTGTAAATCACTAACACCACCAATGGAACCAGAACTACCCATCGATCCACTACCATATTGCGCGTGCATATTGTGGAGGGCAGCAGCAGCTGCTACAGCAACATGATGATTACTATCTGAATCCATTTCCTGATCCTATATGAATGCAACATGTATTATTTATTTTGTTATCAAGACACGCAATAATGTATATCCAAGAGGACACCTACACTTGCCTGTAGACTTAATGCGATTGCTAATTCTACCATTGTTTCATCATCCGCATCTGGTGGTATGTCTAGGAGAGGTGGGAAACCTACCACAGATCTGCCCAGCAAAGCTTCTAATGGATTAACACTATCCTGACTAGCATTGTCTAGTAATGCTATAGTTTCAACATTATCAACATCATAATGTCGGGATTCTTCCTGCATTGAAGTGCCAGGAGCTGTTTTGTCAACAGGTTCTTGATTTCTTAACGGTGGTGTGTGGTTGCGTTGTGGGCTAGGGATATAGACTCTTCTACGTTTATTCTTGGGTTTGAGTACTTTGGCCAATGCTTGTTTAGCACTAAACGCAATGGCTGGATCTTTGCAAAGTAAAAGTTGCAAATAAACACCGATGGTAATGTTGCTGTATGAATCACAGCTATTGAATGCATGTACTATTTCAACCATAGCATGAATAACTTGTTCAGTGTGTTTCAAACCTTGCACTACGACTGGTGCAAGAGATGGTATTTCTGGATTTAGAGAATGTAACATCCAAAGCATATCCATCAACTGAAGAAGTAGATGCTGGTTTCTTGGACGACAATCTTTATCTCGTTCTCTTAGTTCTTTCCATTCCTTTGCTGTCATAGGCTTCGAATCAAGAGGATCTTCGAGCACTATGTCTTGAATTGATGTGTGACTATCTGCGAACTTGACTAAATTTTGGGGTCTGCATACAGCAATGCCTCTTACAATCAAAACCAATCTGAAATATACAATAGGTATTAATTTCAAATAACAATAAACCTTTTGCTGCATTCACAAAAATTAAAGCTCACCTATAATAGCTTTCGGCATCTAAGTCAACGATTTCGGCATTCATCATGGTATTGAGGCTGGTCAAAACATGTTGCAATAATGCTTGATCTTTGTAGGCATGATATTGTTGTCTTGTGTTGTGTAATGATGATAGAAGTGCTTTCGAATGTACCTGAATAGATGGCGGTGTTGGTAATGTAAGCAGTTCAGTAGCAACTTTAATTGTTGATGCCTTGAACGAAGACAATTTATCATCGCCAGCGTACAAAGTAAATGCAGCATCGAGCGACTCCAAAATGCTGACTACAAGTTTTTCAATCTGAAATTGTCAATAGGTTAAGATTATGTAAAAGAGAAAATAATTTGTATCAGGTACCTTGTTTAATTGAGTTCCACCTTCACGATTCTGATCACCATCACTAGTAGTGGCCACAGCTTGTTGCATACCACCAGCGTTAGATGATGTTGTCTCATCACTTTCTTCTGGCCATCCGAATACATCTTTTGTTTTACCATAGATTTTGATTGTATCAACAATTGTTACTGTTTCTGGATCTTGTGATGGTCCAATTGTAACTGATATCTTTTTGTCAGCTTGAAGACTTTCTTCACGCGTAAAAGCAATATCATACCAGCGACAACGTGTCGGTGTTAGAGGTATTATTCTGCCGAACACTTCGATGAACGATGGTACTCTTTGTATGTCTTGACTACCAACCATAACTCGCATACCGACCATTACCATGTTGGGATCATTGTTGGTAATTTCAATTGTAAATCCCAATGGTCTGTTACATGTAATGTACAATCCAGTGGTGTGGATTCTATGTTTTAATTGAGCATGATTATAGATTTGTAGTAGATCATTTCCTCCCCATTCTACATCATTCATGACAGTGCAATGCTCAAAGAAATCCACCTTTAGGAAATTATATATAAGTATGTTATCAATATTGATTAGACACTGAACATATATTATGGATACTTACAGGGAATGCCATTGAGCTGGATGTTTTTCCTGCTTTGACTACCTTCTTTTTCTTTGGTTTTATAGATGAATGTGGAAGTGTAGCTTGGATATTTGAAGACATCCAATAACCAGTTTGATCCATATTGGCCATATACATTTTCAAGCTGCCATCTTCACAAAGCAGAATCAATGTGGTTCTGAGCTCGTTGCCAGAATTGTGTCGTATTGCTACCATATCCATGATTTTAGATTTAGCCGGTACAACTTTAATTTCCTGAATGCTAATAGTATCAGGTTTCAACATAAGTATGATTGGATTATTGCTGGATTGCATAACAGCACATATAAGTCCAGGGTGGTTTGGTATTTCAGTCCATTGGCACAATGGTTGGGTAGTTGTATTACGTGAACCACCACCGTTACTCTTGCCACCATTACCATTTGTAGATGGTATATTAATGGGAAATGCAAAAGGAAGACAGTTATTTCTGGGTAGTAACGGTGACATAAAGCTCTTTCCATGTACATAACTGTAGAAAAGCAAGCCCAATGTATGTGAATAGTAAATGGAAACGCCTCCACCGGCTACGAGCCCATTTACATCCTATAAAAAGCACGTGTAATATTCGAAAAAATAAAAATATTGACAACAAAACTTACGACAACAGCCAAATTGATTACTTCAAGTGTGTTGGTGACATAGAAAGTACCGAATTTAGTGGAGCTGTCTTCACTCAATATTTCTGTATATATATAACCTCCAGATGACATTAGCAGAATATGATATATACCATTTTCATACATGAATGTACAATCTCTAATCTTTCCGCTAGGTACCAGAAAATAATGAGTCGGATTCATAGCATCAACACCTAGATCATAGATTTTGACGAAATCAGCTGTTACAACAGCCAATTGGGTCTGTGATCCTGGTAGCCACAAGGCCTAAGATAACGAATATATAAAAAATACGATTAATATATTAAACTAATTTATTTGTAGTCTAGTGTTTCTAGTAAGGGAAACCAATATAGATATATCTTACCTTGACAATAAAATTCCCAGTCTCTAATTGAGGATGCAATACCAAATGATTGGACACAGCTCCGGCCGATGTGAATGTGAGAACATGGCATTCCTTCAAGCCACACACAGCAAGATAATCTTCGTTACACAGATTACTCGACAACGATAACACAGTGAAGGGTATTGGGGCAGAGGCTAGTCTTGTCAATGTCAATTTACGTGTTGCAGAATCCGCCTGTTTCAACAAAGCTGATAATTGTAATACAGTAATTTTGCCTTTCTCATGTGACACGGCCAGGTGCTGACGACGACCTTGAGTGGATGTCATGCAACACATGGCGACGCGTCGTACATAATGAGCTGATAGTAATTGTCTTATCTGTTGACCCTGATCACCAGCATAACTCATGCGTACATTTTCAAATGCACCCTCCTGAGAACCGAGCGTAGGTACCATCAACTGATCACTGTAGACGTATTTTTTCTGTTTCGAGTAGAGATGCTCCAATGCTTTGATACCACGTGCGTGGCAACCAACAGGAGAATTTTGTAGACATGACTCTTCAACAGAAGGTATGAGAGTTTCGAGGAATTCGATCAAGGATCCGGTTACCATACTGGAACCTGGAATATAATAATTATAACAATTGTGGAAAGTTGTTCCCTACTTTTGATTTACAACTACTCACATAGAAAACCAATAATGTATTCTTTGGAACCTTCCAACTGCTTGACAATATGTCCGCAAGTTTTTTCTTTAGTAAACGTTTTATCAGTCGGTGATGGAGATGACGTTCTTCGTCGTAATAAGCTTTGCAAAGACTCCAAACCATAACCACTAGGGCCTTGACTAGAACTGAACAACCAATAAAATAATTTACCATTATTTCGTTGAAAAATTCAACAACTTACGGTCCAGCAGCATTTGAATCGATTTGATTGGTATGCGGATTCCGCTTAAATAATGCCTGGCAGGATAGATCTTCTTTGGCGCCACAGTCACAGAAGAAATTACCATATTTTGCATATGTTACATCATGGCCCTTGTGGCAGACTCGAGCACATACTGAGCACACCCCAACACCATCAAGCATTCGACAGGTATGGCAATGGTACCAGTGTTGATTCATGAACTCCTTCTGGGTCACCTGTTTAAAATGTGCCTAAGCATTCAAAAATAAAATGTTATTTTATGTTATTTTTAAGTCTAATCATTACCAAAGTACCAAAACACGTTTGTAGTTGACGAGGGATGTTGTAGTTGCATTGGTTGAGATAATTGGCATTTGGTATGTTGTTGGTTATTTGAAGATTTATGTTGAAATATGAGTTGAGCGCCCCAGGTGTGATGATTTGATTGTCGATTTAAATTTAAGCTATTTAGATTATGTATCACAAAAAAAACGAACTACAGAATACAATACGAAAAAAAAATATCGAAACTATTTGAGCAAATAAATCAGACTTCATTCAGAGTATTCACTAAATGCAAGTATCCTAAATTATCAATATCTAATACATAATTCGAGAAAAACATAACCTAATACTGTACAAAGGGCGAAAAGAAATAACTTAGATGAAACTATTTTAAAACTAAAACAATTAAATCCGACTTCATTCAGATTTTAAATTTATTCAATAAATATATGTATCCTCAATTATCAATAGCTAATACATAATTCGAGCCGAACATAACCTAATACTGTATACAGACGAAAAGCAATTAATTAGTTGAAACTGTTTCAAAACAGTTAAATCAGACTTCAGATGTTTAAAGTATTCTATAAATATATAAGTATCCTAAACTATAAATAGCTTGTAATGCGATAACAATAAAATAACAACCCAATTAATAGTATAAATTAAGCGGGATCCAAAATAATCAATATAATAGATAAAAATACATAATTCGACATAGCAAAAGGGTAGAAATTCGCCTAAGATATTATGTCATACACTTAAAAATATAAAATCTAATTAATGAATAAACTATACCTAAATCTAATGCGAATAGAATATACAGTCAATCGACGTTTTTTTTGGAAAACATATATATAATAAAATAAATAATGTTTCTGTATTTTTTCGAATATCTATTATCAGTTCTAATCCTGAAAAACTAAAGATAACTAAGGATTGTGGAACAGCGAAACATTACAGTATCAGCATAAGTGGAACTATTTTGTAAATATGGGTGAGATGTTCAGGAAAGATATTTTCGATATGAATATTTTTTTCAAACATCTCTAGAACAATCAGATATAATTGTTTTTAAAGAATTTTCGTAAATAAAATTATAAATAGTCAAATCAGTATAGTACAGATAAGATCAATCAAATATAGCCTATTATAACTTATTACTCTTTTGTTCATGAAAACCACTAAATCTGTAATTTAAATTTATTAGCTTATTATGGAAATAAATATGTATTGACTGAAACTGATTTGGAATCTTTATCATATGTTTTTAATAGAAAGACGTTAAACGAACCCGAAATATACGTATATCAAAATTTACCTTATAAAAAAAGAAAAATTAATATCAAACTTACTGTGAATGTGCAAAGTTGATTACACAATGAATCTTCATCACTATCTTCACCACTATCAGCCTCATCTTCACCACCAGCTGTATTGCCTTCCTCTTTCCATTCAGCTTGATCTTGATCTAGTGGTGATTCACTTTCCCACGGTGGACTCAATGGTCTTGGTGCGACTGAATGAAGCACAGCTGTCGTTACCACACAAATAGCATCACTTACATATTCCATGACAGATGCTGCCGCTTCTAGAAGTGGATCACTTTTGACACACTCTGGATCAGCAGCTATTTTATCCAAAATTTCTTTGAGAGTTGACCGTTTGGCACAAAGTGCAATCCATTTTCCAGCCGCAGGAAATAGTTGGCTATGACCTATACAATATTTTAGAACAAATGATAATTCTGAAATAATTTACGTATTCATGTATCATGTTAGAATAATGTAGTGTGTAGTATTTGTGTTGAGTATCAAACTATTTTATTTAATACATTACCTCTTCCTGATCCAGCATTAGCCAACATGGTCATAACTACCATTAGTTCAGCAAATCCAGCTCCATCCAGGGATGTAAGAAGATAGGTTCCAAGTTGAATCAGTGCTTTCAAAATAGTAACAGATACCTCTTCTGAAACGTTGCTATTCTGCTTGACAATATAACTGGTAAGGGCCTGTAGCAATTGGCTGTTCTCCTGCACCAAAGCTTTCTGATCTTCACTGGTGTTTGGCGTTGAAGCTGTAGCTAAACTTGCATTTGAATCCTTGTTTTCAATAAAAGTAATCGTCCATTTACCTCCTGTGGAATCTATCGATTCACCTCCTTTGTTCAATGTTACAGTCGTAACAGATGGCTGCATCATATTGGAACCAAGTATCAGCTGACGCAACCAAGTCAGCAATTTGTCGCTTTCGACGTGTGCAAGTTTACTCATGCTCGAGCAAAGGTAATTGAGGCTTGGATCAGTGGAGCTTTTCTCAGCCGCGTTGAACAGTTTGTTGAAGAAATGCAGAACTCTTGTACTATACTGCAATACAAAAAAATCAGAACATGTTAGATCATGACAGATACAAATTCATTAACATACTTGTTGAGACATCTGAGGACTGGACACAGACAGTAAGACCTTAACCAGATCTCTGTCTCCAGTGAAGAATGCTTCTAATGCTTGTCGTCCTGATGATTTCTCAATAATTCGCTCGTAGAATTTTAGGCAATTGTGTAGAATTTTCTCATTTATATGAGTGGCGTATTGACCACGATTTGGAGCGGTACAATTCAATATTAGTCTGAAAAACAAACAAAAAAAGTATGAAAAAAGTATTCCTCCAAAGTGAAAAATACGCTTATACCTGTAGGTATGATCGAGTACTCTCCAATATACACGCTTTTGATGTTCATCAGTCTCAGTATCGCCAATCATTTTCTCCAATGGCTTCATGACGTAAGGAACCAGATTCTCAGTCCTGGAGTCCAAGGTCAAGGTAACCAGCAACTCGATGGCTTTATTCTAGATAATTTTTTAAATAAACATGTATATTAATGCTTCATTTACTATAAAAAAAATCTTACTTTGGTGTCCGTATTTTCCGTACGAGGTGCATGCTCGCAAATAAATATAACCAAGCATTGAAGCAAACGTCTCAGGCTGAAGTTCATGCTGAAGGGATGTCTTGTTGCCATTGAACATATGTGTATGTCAACGATGAGAAGTATGTAGGTCTCCAAGGGCATCTCATCCTTTTTGGAGGAATTCTGAAAAAATGGTAGCTTCAAAGATTCCCAAAACAATAGTCATATACAATTAAGAAAAAAACTATGTTTGAAAAATTACAATGCAACAAAAAAATAACACTATCAAAACAAATACTTACAGGTCCTATATCAGGAATAATCCCATCATTCCATAATGTTAGCACAGATGTAACACAAGTTGGAAATAACGATTGCAATCCCTCAGCAAATGTATTAGTTAGTGTATTTTTCGTTGATGATATAGCAAGTACTTCTTGCAAACCCTCAAAATCTTGTAACGTCATTTTCTCAGAAGTATCATTCTGATCAACGGCCCAATGTATTAGTCCCCATCTAAAAGAATCATTTTATTCATTCATACAACTCCTATCACTTAAATGTTTTTCAACTTACCTGTTACAGTGCAAGATATGTTGGGCAAGTTTTAATACCAGTGGCAACAAATCTTGAACAGTTATTGTTTCGTTCAATGATAAACTCTCAACGATTGCATTATTTTCGTCGCTTCCTAAGGAAACTTGAACTTTGGCTAACAGAGCATCGATTAGAAATACATGCCATAGCGGTGGCAAATTTTCTTTGAAAATGATACCTAAAAATAAGCACATTAATACTAAACATATTTTTCAATGTATTTGTATTACCTTTTCTAATTACTTCCGGTGTTAGGGAAAGAATACAATTTTTCGCATTGATCAAATCATATTTAATATCATTTATAGTATCAGCGACAGCCTTCAATAGCTTATCTGTATTTTGTGTGTACATGCCCTGTTTGACCAAGCAGTCTTTCAACCAACGACTGTAGTGCTTTTGGGCTGTTCGTGGACCCCAAACCAAGGAATAGAGAAGAAGCGGACCAGCTGAAATATGTTCGCCAGAAGCAAGACGCTCCATATAAGATGCGGATGGAGGTAGCAGTAACAGCAATCTAGAAATAAAGAGTTACGTTTGGACAATCAAGTTCATTTTTATTTCCACAAATACGGTAACGTTCAAGCTATAAAATAAGGGATGTGATATAATAGTTGATAATTATCCACCAGCCAAAACACAGATTGACAGATTGCTGAAAATTTTGTACAAATTGAATACTTACTTCCAACATATTGAGAAGCAATATTGTGCTGCACATTGTCCTAAAGGTGTCATTCTATAAGCTTGAGGACCTGTCGTTACATTTGTGACGTTTAAAATTTCCACTAGCGCATCTATTAAAAGTGGGTAGCGCAATTTATCAGGTGTGCCCAAAATAAAATTGCATGCCAATCCATCTAGTTTGGGCATGTCAAGATTGCTGAAAAGAAATAAATATTTATATAGCTATAGTAGAATTTATAAATAATGTGGCCAACTACATACTTTTCTTCCGGATATGTAAGGATATAGAAACGTGGCTTCATATAGAAATCATCAACAGAACCGAGCAATCGACGATAGCAGTCTTCAACATCACCCCAATTTAAATAACCACGTAATCCATAATCAGTTTCTTTGTTGGGACTATTCAAGTGAGTAGCATAGAATAAATGCCACTGGATCTACGATTAATAATATATGTATATATAAAAATTATAAATTAAAGATTTAAACAAGTAGTACCTGGTCCAAGAGTATTTTAGGTGCATCATAAAGATGTTTCATTATATAATCGAAAAGAAGCAGCAATCTGGATAAATGTAACAGTTGAATATCCTTCATTGGTCCTCTAGCAACTTCAGAACATCTAAGGACACCACCGGCCATAAGTAATACCACAGATTTCTTTTGCATTAAATTCAGCGAATGGAAAAGATAGAGAAGTACTTGCGCGTGTTCAACATTTAAATCTATAAAAGCAAAATAAAATTATTCAACTGCCAAATTGAAAAAGTAAATTGTATACATACCTTCATTTTCACTTTCAGGAACTGAGGTTTGCGATGGATTAAGCACATTCTCAATCAAAGTATTTACAAGTCGATGCCATATGCTAATGACAGAAGCTTCTTTTTCATTTTGCGATCTCAAAAGTAATACCTGTGTGTGAAGAAATTTAATAAATATAATGTATTTACCTAGAAAATATTTCAAATTTTATACCTGAGCTAAAATGCCTAAAGTTCGAGAATAAACTTGAAGAGGCCATGCATGGGGTACATCATTATTCCATGGTGAAACTCCGAGGTGATTGAGCAAACATGGCTGTAAGCTGTTGAGGTTGCTATTTGTTATTAAATTATGTGTAAATCTTGTTAAAGCTCCAGAAAATTCGCAATATAGCTGACCAAGCGATGCGCCAAAATAATTAGCCATTCCACCTATACGAAAGAAATATATCATATGAATAATTAAAAGTCTTAGAACTCTTTTAGAATAAACGTACCAACTTCAGTTCTGGATGTTTCTTTATCCAAATCACGAACAATAGCTGACAATATGATCATCTGATTCTCCGTCAATCCATTTTTAACGTATCTGGCCACATAAGTACTCTTGGTGCAAATAAAATGTCTATCCAAGAATACAAAAATATTTGTTGCTAACTCGATGTAACCAGTGGCATCACCTTTCTCTGGAATAACGCTGCGTACCGAACTAGGGGTCTTCTCGACTTTTGGTTCTTCTAATTCTGAAGTAGAAGTTGTTTTAGAATCGCTAGTGTCGGGTGGTGCAAGAGTAGCCTCGAACCACTGACCGAGTATTGGTTCGCTATCGTCATCTTAAAAAAAATCGCAGTTCTCTATTAACGCTAAGGAGAGTGTGTTCGGAGAAAAATGAGGAAGAGGATCACAACAACCCAGGGGGAAAATATCTCGCTTTCTACACCCTAATAAACAATGAACACAGATACACCACCAGATGTTAAATAAGAAATGCTCAGTGTATATACATACATATATATATATATATATATATATATATATATATATATATATATATATATATATATATATATATATATATATATATATATACAAACATATATATAGAGTTTATACGAGTTGAGTGAGCAGGCCGCGTTGAACTAAGAAGACGACAGACGAAAAGTACCTAAAATTTTGAAGGAGATATTGGTGGCAAAAGAAAAGGCTCAAGTTACACTGGATAGACAACGTGCAGAAGGATGCAAAGGAGTTGCTTGGAATTGGTGTGTGAGCTTAAGAGAGACAGAGCATTAGAAGTTCGAAACGCATAAAAGGTTAACGTGTACACATACAGAAACATGAAACAAAGCACATACAGAAACATGAAACATAGCGCATAAGTGAAAAATTAGTAATTTTATTTTATCAAGACCACATAAAGAAAATGAATAGATGATTCTAAATTAACTTATTGCAGTTCAACGTGAAATAGTACCCTATATAGCGACCAAAGCGCTGATAACTGAATCAGCATCATTTTCAAATTTGGCATTAATTTAGATAAAAGATAGGCCATAGCATAAATTCCATATGAGTCCTTAACATAAGTCTAGGCTACGATGATTCGGTTTGATACTCACACCCTAGTATTTTTTATTTCAACAAAAATGTGCCTAGGCATTTTTTTAATTGCTCGTCCAACTCTATTGAAAGCATTTACATTATCTCTACGATGACATATGTCAAAATTGCGATAGTGAACTTTTTTTGATATTGCCACATATTTCGCTCTGATTTTTGTAGGCCTCTCTATTCTACATTCAATTATAAAAAATAAAATTAAAATATATGATAAAATCTATTGGGTTTATTTTCTTCATTTTATTTTTCAATTTTTTATTGATTTTCTCATTGTTTTTTCGATAAAGTCTATGAGTTGAAAAGAGAGGCCTACAAGAATCTAAAACAAAATAAGTGACATGCCGTTTGAAAAAAAGTCGCAGTTTTGACATATGTCATCGTACAGATAAGTTATTGACTGTGTTAAAGAGAGTATGGGGAACAATCAAAAAATATATAGGGTTTATTACACTTATTTTTCGAAATAAAAAAATACAAGGGTGCAAATACAAACGATGTTATCTTACACTATTTTCTTATCGCTGAATGTAAATAAGAGAAGCTTACAAGAATAAAAAATAAAATACGTGACATATCGTTTGAAAAAGATACGTCGCAGTTTTACATATTTATGTCATCGTAGAGATAAGTTATTCAGCGTGTTCCTAAATACAAACCATTAGCCTGGCCAGGCTTAAATATTATGTCATCAGACAATGTCATATTCCTATATTGAGTCGGTATATCTGTCAATTTTTTCACGGAAATTTTAAACCTGGCCAGGCTAATGGTTTGTATTTAGGAACACGCTGTTAGACTGTGTTAAATGGAGTATGGGGAGCAATCAAAAAATGTATAGGGTTTATTACACTTATTTGTCGAAATAAAAAAATACAAGGTTGCAAAAACGATGTTATTATATTTAATATTTTTCTTTAAAAAAAGTGTAAAATATGTAACACGCTTGAAAAAAAGTACACAGTCGCAGTTTTTACATAGATCATCGTAAGGAGAATTATTCCCCTGCATTCAATAGAGTTTGGTGAGCAATTGAAAAAATCTATAAGGTTTATGAAAGGGTGCAAATATCAAACTGAATCACCTAATAGAGCGAGACGCTAGGGAGATGTCATTATTAGTTGTGCAGAGTCAGTTAGTGTAGCTCTGACGTGATAGTGTAAAGAAATAGTTGTACGTAGTTGTTAGAATAAATCAGTGAAAATAAATCAAACCTTGTTAATGCAATTCCTTTAACAGTAATATTAGCCCAAACGAATTTTTGATGATATTGTTAATTAAAATTCACGATATTCAAAATGAAGTCATCTTTAATCAAATACACCATTATAAATCATAAACATAAATATGTACCGCATGCAATTGAAAATAATTTATATACACAAAATCGGGTACAAATATTTCAAAAACCATAAATACCTTCATCAGTAGAGCCTTCATCAGAACACATTATCATATCTTCATAATAGGTAGTTGAATCTGATTGGCTGAATGTATCACCATCAGGTGGATTGAGTCTCTTCAAGCTGCAAGCTTTTCTGTAGCTGACAATGGCAAGATAGAATAGTAGATGATTCAATGGCACAGCTGTGAGAATTCTTGCCACACGTTGTAGCGCCATGAATTGACCAACAACTGTTATTGGAGCTGGTTCAACCTGTATTAATGTCATCAATGAGAATATTTAAACTTACGATATATTTTATAAATAATTACCTGAACTGCACCACCGCCCGAAGTTCCATTTACTTCCAAATGAACATCTTCGAATAATTCTGTTAGAACGTTCAGCATCTTTGAGGCAAGTGCCACACTTAAAACACCGAATGACTGTTGGAATTTCTGTAAGCCTGAACGTTGCCCGGCAGAGTCTCGAACAACGCCACTTGGACCACCAGCAATAACGACACCAGCAGCACATCCTGCTTTGCAAGGGCTTCTACCCCCGCTAGTTACACTTTTTTCCACTGCAGCATTGGCAGCGCATGATGTGGTGGTCCCAGCACCCGCAAGATGGGCATGTAGGCCACCAATAAGAGTCCAAGAACCAGCTAATAAGTAATTTTGGTATACCTGAATGATACAAAAATATTTATTATCTAGAAAATATATTTCTATCACATTTTATTTACATGTCCTCCAGCTCTTGTTGAGTCTTTGATCATTTTACCAAGTGAGCCATATAAATTGAGCGCTTGTTCAACAATAGATGTGGCATTAGTTTCGAGATCGTCTTCCTTTAGCCCGGGAGTTTGTCCAGCTTGAGCTTGTGCTGCAGCATTTGCAGCACATTTTGGCGATGCTGCTTGACCTGGTGCTGAAAGGACTGCACTAGCTGCAGCATGTCCACAGGCTAGGTACAAAATTGATGTGGCAAATGTACAAATCTTGTCAAGTTTACACGGTGTTAGTGGTTCAAGTATTGGTAAATTCAATGCTGACTCAGCTATGGTGATTTCTTGTACAGTGGATGTGATTCTATACAATAAAAAAATAAATAATTATGATGAGTTCGGAAGAGATAATATTGATATTTTTCATTCATATTTACCCATTTCTGAAAGCTGCTGCTTCCATATGACTTGTTGGAATGCTAAAAGGTTTGCCAGCCAGAGCTTCTTCTACTTTAGTTCTTGCCCTTCTGATTGAAGGCAAGCTGAGACATAGATCGATAATTGTTTCTCCAGCTCTTAGACATTGTAAGTTTTCAGAATTAATCTTCAGGAATAAATTCTAAAAAAGCAAGTTTGAACAAAATGAACACTATGTTATAACTAGATTTATATTACCCTTAATTCTGTGGTAGGATCATTTCCTTGAAGTACATCTTGTGCCGAAGATGATGCACTGGCACCTGGGCTGACACTTGAGGTGTGCCCATCTCGAAGCGGTTGAGTAAGCTGTTCAAAGATACTGACTGATAGATCAGATCGTGTTTTTGAAACATCTTGTTTATTACTTGAATCCTTTTCCCCTAGAAAGATACAAACAACATAAGAATGATTAGAAAAATGGACATCAAAACTTTTCATTTGGTTAATGAAAAACTTACCTGCCGGGGGAGGATTGTTGTGGGGTGGGTGATTTTCCCCTTTCATGATGTCAACTAGTTTACTAATCTCACTACTTGACAACACTGCAGTTCCTGTACACAATGTGTGGATAGCCCTAAGGCATCGCTCAAGATTGGCAGCGTTTGACACAGGATCGCTACTTGAAGCTTGTAGAGAATTCAACAGATACTTAAGCAAAACCTTACAAGCTGCACAGATAGGCTCCAGTTGACTTACTGACACTGAAATATAAAAAAGAATATTATTAACCTCTTTGATTGAAGTTCTTAGAAATATCAATTTTCTAAATAGATACAACAAAACAAACTGTCAAATTGTATACCATGATTCGTGTTTAAGGTCACTGCTATAAGATGGAAATTATATTTTAACTTCTTGATAGTAGGTACCTACTTACCAAAGATCAATCAGAAATTATCCTAGAATAAATTCATAATTTCAAAGATCTAAAGTCTAATAACATTTGCAGCTCATATACCTAACAGGTAAAATGTATTATTGAGGAGATCCGAATTAAATTAAAATATTTTAAAAGTACTCACCTTACGTTATTTTTAATTAACTGTCATTTATAGAAGATGTAAATTAACTACTAAATTGTTATAAATGTACTTACAAAACAGTTCTCAGGAAAATTATCATCAGACCTATATCTTTTCTACTAAAAATATGAATTGTCATATAACATTTGTAATTTATCTGGTAAAATGTAGAAGTTAGAATAAAACGTTATGAAAGTAATCACCAAATAGCTCATCGAGATATGAATAATAATTAATATGCAGTTTATATCCAAAATTTCAAATCAATATATTATCTATCAGATAACATCTTTAACTCATGTTATGTTTACTAAAATATTAAAATTATAACGCAACATAATAAGAAACCTTACCTGAATGTACTTATAGCCAGTTTTTATAGTCAGAAATACACAATATAATCAATTACTAACAGGAATGCTCCATTTATCAAATTATATAATGACATTTACAATTTACTATAGCTGTCATTTGAACGACATACAGGGTGATTTTTAATTTCAGTATAATATAAAGGGATGCTCGTGCAGCAGTTCAAACCAAATTGTCATCAGAGGCATGCGCAATTCAGTTTTGAGAAGATACAATTAAAATGCGCATGCTTCACAACCACAGAACACAGTTGGAAACCGGTACAAAACAATGCTCGAACACCACTATAATTGGACTCATAGTAGATAAATATAATCGTTCTCCTATATAAAAATGGTTTACTATCTTTGCAACAAAGCGGAATTTATAATTAAATCTAATGACAGTACCGAACCTCAAACGATTGAGCGCCAAGTGAATAATTAAGACAATATAGAAGCCGGATATTATAATAAAACTCTATGATAGCATGAAGAGTTCATAGAAATATTATTAGCAAGATATGACACATATATATTCAAACTATAAACTCAAAAGATGAACTGTCAAATGACAATAGCAATTAACGTAATTTCTTAACTATCATTATTGGAGACGAAAATCAACAAAAAACCTTATAAAAGTATTCAACAAACATCTTTAAATGTTCAATTAGAAAGTATGAGTTGTCATAAATGAAATTTGTTATTCATGTTAGTTACCTAGTAAAGTATATTTCTAGAATATAGAAATTATAATTTATAATGAAACTGTATGAAAAGTAATCACCAAATACTTCATAGCAATATTAATAATGATTAATATGCCATATTGTATTCAGCAATAATAATAATTAAAAAGACGTAATATATATGAATTTTAAACTACACAACTGTCAGAAGACATTTGCAATTTATATTATATTTAGTAAAATGTTTGTTGTACAATATGAAAATCATAATTCAAACAATAAGGAAGCTCACCAGATACTTATCGCCAATATTTATAAGCAAAAGAACAGAATATAATCGATTACTAAAAGGAATAGCTGCAATGATCTACTCAATTGCCTAATGACATTTACAAATCATAATTTAGCCCAGCTGTCATTTTTACGACATAGAGGGTGTTTTAAAATGTCAGCATTTGAGTTCATAGTTTCTTTATATGAAAATAGTCAGTTCATTGTAACAAAATTAAATTTACAATTAAACTTAATGGCAGTATTTAAGGAATGTCGTTTATAGTTTATATTCAATGTTATATTTACCGGATTATATTTCTGAGACGATGGAAATTATTAGCAAACGTTAATTGAAGGTTTTCACCAGACAGTTATAAGCAATACAATTAACCAAAACGACAATATTTAAATTTTCCACTTGAAAAACTGTCAAATATTATTTGCAAATTGAGTTATATTTGATAAAATATATATCCTAGAATCTAGAAGATGGAAATTATAATTAAAGGTTATGAGAGTACTTACCAAATAGTTTTTACCAATATATTACTGGAAGAAAACCATATTATATAAAAAACAACCAAAAGTATGACAGTTGCCATTTGTATTTTATGTATGGTGTTTTCGAGATACAAAACGCAACTAGCGTTGTGTTTAGCGGAACCAATCGAAACCTGCCGAACTTTCAAACGCACCAATCAGGTATCAGAACTTTTACATTCGGTCATCAGAACGCGTCGTGTTTTTCTATCTCGAAAACACCATCAGATATATTAATATTAATATACTTTTGTAATTATTTCAATACGAAAGATCAATTGTCAAATGACATTAGCAATGTACATCGTAAGCATTTAGTAAAATCTCTTTTCTGGAAGACAGAAGTTACAATAAAACATTATAATAGTACTCACCAGGTGGTCTCTTATTAATAATAACAAAAACTCCCCTATATACACGAATTTTCAACTCAAAAACCCATCAGATGAAATTTTTAATATATTTTGTATTCAATCAAATCTTTCACCAAAGAAGATGAAATTATAGTGGCTGTTCCGAAATACGAACCATCAGCCTGGCCAGGGTTAAAATGGCCGACTAAAATTGACAGATATGGACTCAATATAGGAATATGGCATTGACTGATGACATAATTTAGGTCTGGCCAGGCTAATGGTTTGTACTTAGGAACGCGCTGTAAATCAGATGTTGAGACTGAGAGTACTCAACAGTTTTCAGAAATATTATGAACCAGAAAGACCGAAAATATTTGAATTTTCAACTAAAAATATCAACTGTCGGATGACATTTGCTTTTTATATTATATTTGGTAGAATATTGCAATTATAAATTTTATAAATTGGGTGAAATGTTTGTTCTAGAAGAAAGTAATCACAATATAACATTAGAGGAGAACTCACTAGATAGTTTTCAGCAATATTATTAACCAAAAAGTCCATATATATTTGAATATTCAATCAAAACTATCAAATGTCAGATGACATTTGCAATTTATATTATATTTGGTAGAATATCGCTTCTAAAACATGGGAATTGTAATAAAACGATGTAAAAGTGATCTTCAATTAGCTTTCAGCAATATTCATAGCGAAAAATGCCGTATAAGTAAAAATGTCATCACATTTGACAGAAAATTATTTCATATGAATTTGGTAGAATATGTTTCTTAGAACTAAATCACATTAGAGCATTGGAGAAGTACTCACCAGATACTTTTCAACAAAATTATAAACCAGAAAGACAATTTTGATTTAAATATTCAACAACAAAATATCAAATATCAGATGGCACTTGCTATTTATTTTATATTTGGTAGAATATCGCTTCTAGAACATGGGAATTGTAATAAAACGATGTAAAACTAATCAACAATTAGCTTTTAGCAATATCAATAGACAAAAATACCGTTTAAATTGAAAATTTCAACTCAAAACAGGAAATGTCAAATGTGACTTTAGAAAATTATTTCATATAAATTTGGTAAAATCTCTTTTTAGAAGAAATAAATCACATATGAACGTTTGAGTAGTACTCACCAGATAGTTTTGAGCATAATTATCAACCAGACAGTCCGTATATATTTAAATATTCAATCAAAACTATCAAATGTCACATGACATTTGCTATTTATATAATATTTGGTAGAATATCGCTTCTAGAACATGGAAATTGCAATAAAACGATGCAAAACTGATGAACAACTAGCTTTTAGCAATATCAATAGCCAGAAATGCCGTTTAAATTAAAAATTTCAACTCAAATATAGGAAATGTCAAATGTGACATTAGTAAACTATTTCATATAAATTTGGAAAAATCTCTTTTTTAAAATAAATAAATCACAAAAGAATGTTAGAGGAGTACTCACCAGATAGTTTTCAGCAATATTATCAACCAGAAAGTCGGTATATATTAAAATATTCAATCAAAACTATCAAATGTCAGATGACATTTGCTATTTATATTATATTTGGTAGCATATCGCTTCTAGAACATAGGAATTGTAATAAAACGATGTAAAACTGATCAACAATTAGCTTTTAGATATATCAATAGCCAGATATGCCGTTTAAATTAAAAATTTCAACTCAAAATAGGAAATGTCAAATGTGACATTAGAAAATTTTTTCATATAAATTTGGTAAAACCTCTCTTTTGGAAGAAAGAAATCACAAAAGAACGTTAGAGGAGTACTCACCAGATAGTTTTCAGCAATATTATCAACCAGAAAGTCGGTATATATTAAAATATTCAATCAAAACTATCAAATGTCAGATGACATTTGCTATTTATATTATATTTGGTAGCATATCGCTTCTAGAACATAGGAATTGTAATAAAACGATGTAAAACTGATCAACAATTAGCTTTTAGATATATCAATAGCCAGATATGCCGTTTAAATTAAAAACTTCAACTCAAAATAGGAAATGTCAAATGTGACATTAGAAAATATTTTCATATAAATTTGGTGAAACCTCTCTTTTAGAAGAAAGAAATCACAAAAGAACGTTAGAGGAGTACTCACCAGATAGTTTTCAGCAATATTATCAACCAGAAAGTCGGTATATATTAAAATATTCAATCAAAACTATCAAATGTGAGATGACATTTGCTATTTATATTATATTAGGTAGCATATCGCTTCTAGAACATAGGAATTGTAATAAAACGATGTAAAACTGATCAACAATTAGCTTTTAGATATATCAATAGCCAGATATGCCGTTTAAATTAAAAATTTCAACTCAAAATAGGAAATGTCAAATGTGACATTAGAAAATATTTTCATATAAATTTGGTGAAACCTCTCTTTTAGAAGAAAGAAAGAGAGCACTCACCAGATAGTTTTCAGCAATATTATCAACCAGAAAGTCCATATATATTTAAATATTCAACTAAAAATATCAACTGTCAGATGACATTTGCTATTTATATTTGGAAGAATTTCTCTTCTAGAACATGGAAATTGTAATAAAACGATGTAAAAGTGATCATCAATAAGCTTTTAGCAATATTATGAGCCATAAATGCTATATTTATCAAAATTTCAACTCAAAATATGCAATGTCAAATGTGACATTTAGAAAATTATATATGAATTTGATAAAATCTCTTTTCTGGAATACATAAATTAAAATAAAACATTATGGGAGTACTTACCTGATAGTTCTTAGCAATACTGATTGCCAGAAATGCAGTAAATTCAAGAATTTTCAACTCAAAGATCAACTGTCAATTGACATTTACAATTTATTTGGTAATGCGGCAGTTTAGGATTCCTAATTTGACGTAGGCCGGCCGCCGATTAAATGTTCAAGCGCGGTTGCCAAGCTTTGTGTTTTACTTCGCCTTATATACTTTTAATTGTCAATGCTGGTAGGTCAAATAGCATATAACAAAAAATCTTATTAAACAGAAGAAGAAATATAAGAGAATGATATTTCTCTTGTGTCATAAGTACTGTGAAATTTAAATCGAAACATAAGGAATAAAAATATACCCTATGGTCCAAAGATGAACATTGTTATTGAGAAATATTGAATTTAAACTTCAACTCAAACATGTATGAATGAAACACACAGGAGTAGGGCAAGATTAGTAGAGATTTCTACTAATCTTGGGAGTAGGGCTTCTTTTTAATATTTATGATTGACAGTTAAAAATCGTATTTGATTTGATGAGCCGTAAAATACTAATTTCGAAAGAACAATGATGTGATGGTAATTAGAGTAAATTTTCGTGTAAGATAAGCTACATCGAAGTGATCTTCTTAACTTCTTGTTTGGTGGATTGGGTTATTTTAGTCAGTTTTACGGTTTCATGTGTTGAAGAATCAGTTCTTCAATTATCTAAATGTTAAAACATTAGTGGGGGCACTGAAAAATTCAAAGTAATAATTGGTTCTGGTACTTTTGAGTTGGTGCCGAAAGTCCTCTATACAACTACAGTTGCGTTACTTCAATATTACCACCACCATTAATACTATTTTGTATTTTCTGGCCTAAAGATAGTTGAAATTTAGATAATTGAAGAACTGATATATAATATGCCAATACACAAATTACCAACAATCAAACCTGAAGTTAGCAAGATCAATATAATTAGCTTTTCTTCTTATTATTGCACACGACAAATTACTTTTTTTTTAAAAAACCTATAAATATCTACTGTAAGACTGTGATAAATTCTAATAAATAAATGAACTAATTGATGAAATAATGACAGAACATTTACCATCATATTATAAAAATATTATTGGCAACACTGTGGACAAATCACGGTCATATTTGTATTATTGCGCATGCGCCAAATAACTTCCAAATTAGGAATCCTAAACTGCCGCATTACCATTTATTTTATCAAAAATACTTCCTAGAAGATGGAAATTATAAATACAACATTATGGAACTACTTACCAGATAGTTATAAGCAATATAATTAACCAGCAGGATCATATACTTGAAAGGAATTAATTAAAAACATAAAGTCAGATGACATTTGCAATTTATATCATATTTGGAAGAATATCATTAGAAAAACATAGTATATCAGTATGAGAGAGCTTACCAGATAGTTCTCGACAATATTAATAGTCAGAAATAGAGAATATATTCAATTCTAAACGGGAACGATCAATTCAATGGCATGTCAAATGACATTTGTAATTTATTGGCAATACCATGGCAAGCTGTCATTTTCACGACATACAGGGTGATTTTTGAATAACAATGAAAATAGCGCAAAATAATTTATATTTAAGCTTAATGACACTAATTAGGATATACCTAAGAATAAATCACAGCAATTAGATTTGCAATATGTGTTCAAAAAAGTTCCGTTTTAGACGGATACAGTATTTATTTAAGTAATTGCAAACAAAACTGAATTCGCATTGGTTTTATTCAACTTTGATAATAGAACGATGGAAATAGTTTCCAACAATATTATTAAGAAATATGGTATAATATTATATAATTATATGAGAACATCTTAATGAAATTAATTGCCAAATATAAATTGCTATGTTCCATAAGATATTTAAGAGACTTCAAGGCTGAATTTATCAACCTATGAAGTCGAGAAAACTTCGCAAATTTTCCAACCTAAAATCTAATGCAAAATTCAAAGTAAAGTAAATTACAGAAACAACATAAGTTCGTAAGATATCACGATATATGTCCAGTCTCTGGATAAAGTAGATATTTCTTATAAGAAATCTATATCTTATAGGTAGGTAGGTACCTACTTGAAGAACAGAATCAGGTGAATTTTTTATTCAGATTATGCCTACCTACATACTCAGTTCTTATTTCCTAACAAAAAAATACTCAAAATGAATCAAGGGAAATATTAATCACAACAAATAAATAGTATAGAATGAATTTGTTGTTTTATCAGGATTGTTACGAATCTAACTTGGTATTAAAAAGCATAATATTTTTCATGAATGAGTAATCCAATTCACAGGCGATAAACAGGCTGATATATCGACAATCCACATAACTATGACACATAAAAATATAGTATGATTCAACATAACTTCCATCTGTAGAGTTCTATTGTATTGGTCACTGGGAGATAATCAAAAACGTCTACTACCTACTTCCAATAAAATAATATACCTGTCATTGAATATTGCAAGCAATACACTTGTTACAATAACTACTTTTCTCAATTGATGTATTTATATCTACCATAGAGTAGGCAGTCGACGTTTATATTAATCTCTTTCCATTAAATTTATAAAAATATGCATAATCTGGACTAACAATCCATTAAGTACAGCTCCAGTCTTAATATAATTTGTACTTACAGCCATTTGTGCTGCTGGCAATATAATCCGATGCCAATAACGTGAGGTAATTGAAGAAATTCTTGTTCGTATCTTTATAGCGCAGTATCTCAGATTCACTAAAACCAAACAAAAGAATTCGATCAAGAGATATTTAGGTCCAACGCACTTTCATGGCTGATGATTTCATGATGGACCGGTTAATCAATTGAACAGTACCTTCACGTATTAATTGCTTACCATTTCACTATAGCTGAACATAGTTCCAATAATTCTGCTTTGTTAGAAGCCTCATAATTCGCAGATAACAGCGGTTTCAAAATAACATTCCAATCAACTCCGCCACTGCTTGCGGCCATCGCATCTGCCATTTGCAATTTAATATAACAGAATGGGCAATGATAATCTGTTTTCTAGTAACTTTTGAATTTACTTAGATTCATATTGGTAAAAGCTATTTGTCAATTCATAGAATATATAGTTCTTATATACGGCAAAACAACAAACAATTTTCTGTGATACTCTCAATGAAACAAGTATTTATACTTTTCTCAAACTACGATTTAAGCCCGGAAATCACTTGATACTTACCTATATCTAAGAAATTTCATTAATTCTATATCTATCTAAAAGTTATATCTTACAATCAGCAATATTATATATATATATATATATATATATATATATATATATATATATATATATATATATACTATGGCACATGCTCCAATTTAATGATTTACGTTACGTTATGTAATGACTTCCCTGATAAAGCGAATATAATAACTAAGTTCATTCCAACTTCCAACATCTGTGACAAACAGTTTCTTACCATCAGGATTCTGCGCAGTAGTTCAAACGCGTTCCAACCTAAGCGTCTGGCGATTAGACCTCTTGTTACATACTCTATGATTAGACCTTAGACGTTGACGTTATGGATCAGGTCTATGGATTAGACCGATTATCGATTATTAAACTGTTAGGCTTTAGGTTTCAGAAATATATGTTTATAATTTCTATGTTCTACCCATCGATTTGGCGCATCCGCAATGGTGTAGTTGGCTTGTTGATCGTTCTCGTGCTTATTGCTTTTACTTGTTTTTTTTATGTCACAGATTATAATCTGTATATATAGAGGTTAGTTTGGTTGTTTTATCTACAAATTTTGTTAAAGTGATCCAGTGTGATGAGAGGATCATTTGTTCTGATATTTTTAAAAACTTTCCACTTAGTTTTGGAGGAGAAGACGAGTAAAGAGGATTTTAGTGAAGTTAGTGTTGGATTTAGTGGAGTGTGACGTAATCGTCGTTTGAATTGTGTTAAGAGTTGGAGGCATGAACAAAGATAGGAAGGACAAGTAACACGAGTAGTGGGGGTAGCACAAAAAACACCGGATTGTATTTTAATAAGCTGTGGGATTATCGTATGTCATTATGGGATGTTGCGCAAAATCGCACTGCGCATCCTTCTGGAGCGGGCGAGCAGATTGATATTGAATAACCTATCTACTACGTTCTCTTTAAGGGTGTTCGAGCAGCTGTTCAAACCAGTCCCAAACCGTCAGACGCCTGCGCACTTCACTTTACGATGAAATAATTTATTCCCAACTACTAGTAAGATGTTCGAGCAGTAGTTTGACGATTTCCAAACTAAGTTTGAGACAGGCGCAATTGAAGCGTCTTGTTCTTCTTAGAGTATAGTGTTCTCTGTTGTTGCTGTTGAAGAAATCCCTTTCAGAGAACACCACCACAGTCCTAAACTAAACCCTGGTTTTGTGTTTTGTCCATCAGTCTTTCACTGATGTTCTCTCTTATCTTTGGTCATAAAACATATCTATCGGCATAGTCATTTGTTCTATGCCGACAAAATTGTAAGAAAGTGGAAGGGGTAGTTTGCAAACTGCAGTTTGGTGTTCGAACAACATAATCCCAAACTACTTGGAAACTATTTCAAACCGCACATGCGTATTTTAAACATTTATCAAACCATCCCAAACTACTGCTCGAACAGCCTTATAGTGAGCGAAGTTTTTTTTATTTATTTGATGTATGGAGCGAGGTGCCCAGCAGAGAACACCTGCCTCCAAGCCACAGTTGTAGTCAAAGCATAGACTACTATGGTAAGCTGTGGTCAAAGATTAGATATATGTTATAGTTATTTATTTTTATCTAGCTAGAAGCTGAAATCAAGTGTCGTTCGTTGTGTTTGTTTACATTTTCTGTTATTATATTAGTGGGTTTGTAGTTTATACATATTTTAGGATCAACAGAGACAGTATCAAGAGGCTGTTAGGTACAGTACTCTCACAACCGAAAACTACGCTAGTGGAATACAAAATGTATCACCCCGGTACATGTCGATAGTCCGCTTTTCCTTAGCTTAGCTAAACACAGATAGAAGAAATAAAAGGCTAAACACCCATACCAATGACTGCGTCTGCCGTCACTTACCCCTCACCAGAATGTCTGTTAATGAGCCAACCACTCAGTTTATATATAGACCATGGTCATACGAAAAGTTCTTACTCGTATATATTTTAGTATAGATGTAAATGTATATATACATAAAAATGTATACTTTCACTACCTACATAAATTAGTTTAAACATGTTTTATATTGCTGAGAATGTCTATAAATATTATCAATGAATACATACGCTTCTAACGTAATTCACGATATGTGATATTGAAAATATAGTGCCTTTTTATAAGTATATACATATGTTAGGGTATTACTGGATATGAATGAAATGAAAAATTTCAGTACCTGACACTTTTTTCTCAGAGGTGCACAATAAAATATCTACTATAATATATATATGCTACGCTAGAATACCAAATTCTGCCCCTGACGAAAATTATTCCTTGCCCACAACGACACATGGGTATGTGTTATATCTCCTTTATTAGAAAAAAATCAAATCCAAGTCGACGTCGCGTTCTGGATAAGAATTTATTTCTTCGAGCGTAACATAGGTACATAAGTAATAAGAGAAGTCTAAGAACAAAAATGTTTCACCAATAATAAAAATTTTTATCATCAATATTTTTCAGTGTTACGCTGAATGGATTTTCTACTTATAAAATGTAAATGAGGTTTCATTTTACTACCTTTCACAGTTTATTTTTTTAATATTTTGAGCTCAATATAGTAAAATTAAAAGCACAGATTTCACTATACATATTGGATTGGAACAATTAATTGAGGAAATAAAAGATACGATCAATATTATACATCGAATTCATAAAAAAGCTACAGATGATAGCGATAAACTATTAACATAAAAAATGGAATCTGAAAATTAAATGACATTATGAACTACTATCACTTTTTCCTTATGTTGGAGTATGAGTAAGAACGAATTTGAGTCTTAGTAGTTAGGCATTCTTTCACTATTTCTAAAAGTTCTTCCACATCTTGGAACAAATTTGGAATGTCCCGAGTCATCCAGGTTAATAAATCTGCCTGATGATATACGTCGCCTAGCATCTTTCGATCAAATGAAAGAAGTACAGATGCTTCCATATTTTCTTCTATCCTCAAGAAATACCACCCAATCCTTGATTGGTAATTTCACTCTCAGACTTCTTGTAGAGCCCTTTTAATTCATATCCATTGAGTATTTTGCAAACATGGAGTGGAACACAGGAATAAAATGATCTCGTTCACAAAAGCACTAACATTCTTAACTGATTTTATATCATTAGGTACATCAATGATTTTATATTGCTCACAATTCAAATTTGATGACAAAACAATTACCACTACTGATTATTCTAATGACTTCAGAGCATGTTCTTGGTAATGTAATAAATAATAATAGCACAGATTAGATTTTAATCTGTGGTAATAGCATATATTTTAGAGATGTTAAAAGGTTGGGTTTTGGGTTATAGCAGAGAATGTATACCAGAGAGAGCATACAATATTGTATTATTGTATGTTCTCTCTGATATATACCTAGCAATTATAAGGGTGTTCGAGCAGTAGTTTGGACCAGTTTCCAACTGTGTTCCGTGATTGTGGAGCATGCGCATATGAATTTCCGTCTTCTTAAAATTAAAATGCGCATGCCTCTGACGGTTTGAGTTTGGTTTCAAATCCTGCTCGAACACCCTTTATATATATCAAGGAGGATAGAAGATGAGGAGGGAGTATTAAGTTATATATGTGAAGCCGCGCGGAATGTAGGCAACCCGTCAAGTAAGAACATCGGCTCGCACATTGACGGGAATTTGCAAGAAACTCATCAGTTTCGCTGATGTTCTGATTTTTTGCTTGCTAAAAGGAAGAAAAATCTTTAACAAAGTTACAATGTTTATCATCGTTTTTATAATATACATTTTATTTACGATGCTTAATTAATTAATTACTACCTAAACCCGCAAAAAAATAAACTCACATGATTGTAAAACATAAACAACACATTATTGTCGTTTACAATACACACTAATGTCCTTTAAACAAAACTAACATTTATTATAATAAAATGAAATCTTATATCTACATATTTTGCCGCAATAGAGCTTTTCCACCGACGTCACAAATATGGCCGCAATCAGCTGTTCTGGAGGTCAACAAAGCCACTTTGCCATAAGACACCATTGTAAGTTTTGTTAGTTTCCAAGAAAATTTTGAAGATTTTACTGCTAGATATTTACAACAAAACCTTAAAATTGTTAATTCAAGTAATCCTGAAGGTAAACATTTAAAATTTGAGTAGAAATAATTAAGATTAAGCATTTTATTTTGCGAATTATAATTTGTTGCATTTACAAAACTTGGTTGCATTTCTATCTTGAAACACCTTTAAATACAGAATAATCATTTGAAATGGCAATACAGATTCTGTTTATAATTAAAAACAGATTATTTTTTGTTTTATTGACAAAATATAATAAAATTATATACCTATGTAAGATAAGAATACTTTTAAAAAATATTTCTCTTTCAGATGTCTAATGGAAGTAGATACTTTGAAAGACTGGATTTTGAAGACAAAAGAAGATATCTTCAGAAAATATGAATATAATAATAATATATTAACCCAACGTCAGATGAAAATATGGAGATTGCAAAGCTAATTAAGCTCCAAAGCTAACTACCCCTTGCACCTTTATTATATACAAATAAAAATACGATTGCATTCGGTTTGGATGAATCCGTGCATTAATCCTAGGAAACAAAAAGGGAATTCTTATATATTTTGTGTATAATGAAAAATAAATATAATATAAATTGAATCTTAGAACTATCTTCCTTCATTTTTACACTTTCTTTTGCCCTAGTATACCTCTCTCTCTGGCTACTTTATATAAGTAATGGTAGCAACTAACTATATTTATTGAAATTGATTAAAATACATAAAACACATTAGGTATATATGCAATGAAAAATGCATATCAAGAAAAATTTACCTGAAATAAAATGGTCACTACAAATTATTAGCCATTTGATTTTACTTTCTGTTAAATCACCTCTATGTTCATCCAAGATTGCCGACGAGCTGCACGTTCTTGAATTAATTAATCTACCTCTACTATATTTTTCCGATGGTAATAGAAATAATTTCTTATCATCGTTTGCACAACTCCACAAAAATGTGGCAATTGAACATAAAAATAATGTTATTCAAGGGATTAAAACTTCGGTGAGTACCTACATTTAAAGTAATTACTTACAAACTCTAGTTTTCTCAAACATACATTCACTCTAAAACAATTCTATTAGTGTTAAAATACCTTATTATTAACCTGAGTGTTTTGAAACTGTACAAAAATAACTAAAATAAAGTAAAAAGTACGATTTTAGAATTCAATCTTATAATTTGTTGACCTCCAGAACAGCTGATTTTGACAGTAGATTAAATGGCGCTGACGTCACGTGGAAAAGCCTTATTGTCTTTATTAACAAAAATAAATAATTATCTAAGGGAGGTTGATCGAAAACGTGGTCACTGCCGCACTTTGCATTCTAAACCAATGCTACCTCCATAGCTTATAGCCTCTTTGAATTGTATGGTGTAACCTTAAGCTACCTTTTGTGCGTTGGGGATTCGGGTATTTGGAGATTCAAGTTATTAGCTGAAAAGGTCACGTGACCATAGCGAGAAACGTCAAAATCGCCGAATCTCCAAATACCCAAGAAGTTCGGTTAGGTTCAACTTTCTGACAGTCTCCACAATTACGCGCACACGCAATTTTCGATTGGTTTTAGAAAAACAACTTCATATATAGAAGAGCAGTTTATGAAACCACAAACATCGTCTGCTGGACCGTCTTCATCAATTGCCTTTTCTCGTAAATAAAATATTGAATACTAAGAATGATTTTTTCAGGGAAAAGGTAATTAGAATATAGTGGCAGATGTTATTTCTGTAATATGTTAGCCTTCGCAATAAAGAAAATGAATGGTCGCAAAAGATTCATCTACCTGTCAAGTCAAAATCTTCAATACCCAAATGCCAAATAACCGAAGCTATAAATACCGTTAATATTAACGTTTCCACCACCACTCTAAATCTCCACAAAAGGCAGCTTAACAGCATGGAATTACCAAGGAGACATCGCATTCGGAGAGCAAGTGAAGCTAAAATTGGGCTCAATCAATGGCCGCCAATAGACGTAACACCATATTCTTTTTTCGTCAGAGTATGGACCCTTATACCCTCCATACGGCAGCGACTCTTGTATCTAAGAGCCTTGCGTTCCACCATTGTGGTGAAATTTAAAAAATCGTCGTTTTCATTAAAAAATAGCACAAAGAATGAACATCAAAATAAACTATTAACACCAAGGTGAGAATGAAACTAATGGCGGCCAACGAAAAATTGGCTTCACTTTCGTTTCACGGCGGCTATACAGAGCAGCATCTCCTGTCATGTACGCACGACTTTTCCCTAAGTTGGAGGTAGTGTTCTCTGTCCCTAAGTTCTAAACTATTTATTAGTATTCTGTGGTCTAAACGCCCAACAAGAGAAATCTCGAAGCAGAGAACTCTACCTCCAAATTGGTAGTCTTATGGTTATGATGGTCTCTAGATTAGTACTCTGTGGTCTCTAGTACACTGGTACTTGGAGGCTTGGAGGTAGTGTCACAGATTTATCTGTTTAATCTGTGGTAGTGTTCTCTCAAGGTTAGCAGAGTATTCTCTACTTACCTTGGTGTTCTCTGACTGGAGGTAGTGGTCCAGAGAGGTATGTTTTCTCTGTCCAGAAACAACCTAGTGTTCTCTGTCTGACTGGTACTAGCAACTAGCAGAGATTCAGAGACATTCACAATATAAAGAACTACATATATTTTAGTGTAGTACATGTGTAGTAGTAGTAAGGTATATATTCTCTGGTGTAGGTGTAGTAGTTAACCTCCTTCATCTGTGGTAGTAGTCGGCATAATATATGGTAGTCGTGGAAAAAATGGCGGACGATAAAGATGTTGAGAAAACAATCGCCGAAGATTTGGTTGTTACCAAGTATAAAATGGCAGGAGAAATTGTCAACAGTAAGTTAAGATGCATTTTATATGATCCACTGTAGCATGTGAGGTGTTTTACTTGCCGTAAACATCTCTGGACAGCCATATGCTGCATGGCTCCCGGTCAAAAACCACATGGTTTCAAAAAAGGTTTGGTGTCTTGTGTGAGCATTTATGTTTATTAAAACAATCATTGTCAAATTGCAATGATACAGTGAAGTTTATTCTTATAATGTTTGGTTGTGGTTCACAGAGATATTGAAGCAAGTGATAGACAAGTGCGTTTCCGGTGCCTCAGTTAGAGAAATCTGTGAATACGGAGACCAACTGCTGACTGAAGAAACAAGTAAAGTATTCAAAAAAGAGAAGGAGCTTAAGAAAGGGATTGCATTTCCCACATGCGTTTCTGTTAACAACTGTATTTGCCACTTTTCACCAGTTCCTAGCGAACCTGATCATATTCTTAAAGGTGGAGATGTAGCTAAAGTGTAAGTGGCTTATCTATAAATATAATAAGTAAATGCCCAGAACAGAGACTGCTAGTCTTCTCATCGTCTTCACGAAAATGGCACCAAAATATTTTATTATGTGTTTTGATGTTGAAAAAAATATGATGCACAAGCCTAAATTAGGGCATTGGACACCATGAAATAGGGCAAGAGAAGTCGTAAAGTGAATGGCCATGTGCGAAGATATTAAGATAATTGCTAAACTTTGTTACCTAATAATTTACGTATCTCCCTCTGCCCTAAATTTAGTTTGTTTCCCGGTTTTTTCTCAGTACCTAGTCTTCAGTGGTTTACTACACTTTTATAGGGAAAAACCTTTAAATACCAGTTCTGTTCTGGATACCAAATAATTGTATACTTGTCTTACATAAATGCCTCATATCAATATTATATACCTTTCAGAGACCTTGGAGCACATATAGACGGTTTCATTGCCGTTGTTGCCCATACTGTTGTTGTTGGTGCCTCTGTGCAAAATAAGGTAACCGGTAGAAAGGCCGATGCTATATTAGCAGCTCACTTTGCTTCTCAAGCTGCTCTTAGGCTGCTGAAACCTGGTAACGATACTTATGCTATCACTGATGTCGTTAATAAGGTAGCGGAATCTTTCAAATGTAAACCAGTTGAAGGTAAACTTTAATTCTATTCAATATCTAGAGCTGAATTTTAATATACGTATGTGCTTCTTGCCCAGGTATGTTGAGCCATCAACTGAAGCAGTTCAAAATTGACGGAGAAAAGACCATCATCCAAAATCCTAATGATGCGCAACGTAAAGAACATGAAAAACATGAGTTAGATAAGCACGAAGTGTATGCCATGGATGTACTGATCAGTACAGGGGATGCTGTCGGAAAAGAAACTGATACTAGAGTATCAGTTTACAAAAAGACCGATGAAGTTTATCAGCTGAAACTCAAGGCCTCGAGGATGTTTTACACCGAGGTAAGAAATTTCATATCATTAATAATGAGAAATATTCAGATTTAACCCGAATCACTCAAAGAAAATATAGCTTATGGAAAATATGACACAGATAAAATTATTGAATGAAGCACATTTGCTTATAAGATTAATATTATTGACTTACCTGACTTAAAACATTTATTCGATAATTTGGTAAAAAAAAACTGCGTTCAAAATACCACTTTTTGAATTACTGTACAAAAATTGATTTCATATTTTGAGCCCAAGATTCTTCACTTAAATGATCTGCCATTATTAATGATACACCCTGTATATAAATATAAGGGTGGAATCTAATATAAGTGATATTTCTTACATAACTAATGAAACTGGGATCATTTAATAGAGAAATATCTAATTGTTAGTTGGAGGTCATTAAGTAGAGAATTAACTAATATTGAAGATTTTCATGAGTTAAGGAACATATTTCAGGTTATTATATATATTTTTATATTCAAATTGACAACAGGCTACGAAAGAAATTCGATTGCTTAATATAATGAGATATATTATATTCGAATAGTTATTAACGCACATTTCCAATATATGTTTTGATGATGTAAGTATTTTTGGTTGAATTGGTGCAATGCGCTTCCTTTTGGATTCGTTTTTTCTTCTAGCGTTGTTAGTATGATTCTTAACACCATTAATTAATTAAGAGGTACGACACCATTGGGAGAGTAATAAAATACGGTTTAATCATTCGGGTTCAATTTCCATATGAACCAATATACGCAAAGATAAATCATATCTAATAGGATAATTTACATCTTTTAATTTAAACAGCAGTTTCAGTTCACCATGATACATATTAAGGATTTATAATAGTAAATGTCATTATTGTAAACAAAATTTTTACAAAAGGCGAGGCTTTTTGTGTAGGGTTAAATAAAAGTTGTATACATTTATTTTTGAATTAGGTTCCACTTCTATGACACAGACTATAAAAACAATGATACCCCAGCTCTGAAATGCTTTTGGGAAGATAACCGCTTATTTTTTGACCGACGAACCCCGAACGAAGGAGGTATATAAATCGACTGTCTGCTTTATTTTTTTTTTGTTCGTGCGCGCCTTTTATATAGTAAACGAGCTCCGATTTTGATGATTTTGGATTCATTTGAAAGAGGAGGCTTGAGAAATGGTCCCATATTCGTAAAAACGCAAATCCGAAATCTTCCCTCCGAAAACCGACCCCGAAGGGGTGGTGGGGCGAATTTTCTCGAAAATCGAAAATCTGAGTATAATTAAAGATAGGACAATATCCGGAAACGTTTAAATTGAACATTTTTTCAAAAGTGTTACGGTTTTCGAGATAGACGCATTTTAAATATGTATTTTTGCTATGTGGAGAGGGCAATTTCTTTCGAAAATTGAAAATTTTTCGATAATACATGAAAGATATAATTATTTGTAGCAACATTTATAATGAACATTTTTTCCTTAGAGTTACGGTTTTCGAGTTAAATCGGTGTTAAAATGGTAACATATAAAATCCTCAAGCGTATTTCCGCAGCGATGCGTTGAGATCTCAATAATAACAACTACAAGCAAATAATATACGTGGGTAATAGGATAAGTACTATCTTCATTGGCATTAGTGAACGTTCATATAGTAAACGAGCTCCGATTTTGATGATTTTTGATTCATTTGAAAGAGGAGGCTTGAGAAATGCTCCCATATTCATAAAAGCGAAAATACGAAATCTCATTCACTCCGAAAACCGCCCCCCGAAGGGGGTGTATGGGATAAATTTTCTCAAAAATTGAAAATCTGAGTTGGTATAATTAAAGTAGGACAATATCCGGAAACGTTTAAATTGAACATTTTTTCAAAAGAGTTATGGTTTTCGAGATAGATGCATGTTAAATTCTCAAATAAATATATTTTTGTTATGTAGAGGGGGCGATTTCTTTCGAAAATTGAAAATCTTTCGATACTACATGAAAGACATAATTATTTGTAGCAACATTTATAATGAACATTTTTTCCTTAGAGTTACGGTTTTCGAGTTAAATCGGTGTTAAAATGGTGACATGTAAAATACTTAGCGTATTACCGCAGCGATGCTTTGAGATCTCAATAATAACTACAAGCAAAGAATATACGTGGGTAATAGGATAAGTACTATCTTCATATGTATTAGTGAACGTTCAAAGATTTTCGTTACTAATGTTACACTCAAAAGTGTGAAATAAATATTTTTTACAAAAAAATGGACCGACGTTATTAGTTGATGCACTGAAAAGTATAAAATAATATTAATTCTATTGGTGCTGGTACTTGTGAAGTTGGTGCCAAGAGTTATCAATCTAACTAACTGCACAACTTCAAAAGTAACAGCACCAATAGAATTAATATTATTTTATACTTTTCAGTGCATCAACTAATAACGTCGGTCCAATTTTTTTTAAAGAATATTTATTTATGATCTTTATATAGGTCGAATATAACATAAATCCGCAAGCGCCTTTGTGAAAATCGATTTATATAATTTTTTATTAACAAAAACAACGAACAGGGGTCCAGGGTGTGTATAAAGCTGCCAAAATCCAATGTAAAACAAACAAAATCAGTAAATCACTTCACACACGGAATTTTATGTTCATGAAAATTTAAAAACATAATTTATTGAAATGAAAAATTATTCAAAACAGTCGTATGAAAAGTTTATGGAACGACAGTAGCGTACTGTACTCTTGGACCTTGACAAGCGAAAAATATGCATGGTGTTGCCAAAGAAACAGATGAATGGTTTGTTGAAAATTTGAAGCTTTGAAAATATTTTTTTCTGTTTGAATACAGAGTGCCCTATGTTAAGGGATTTACTGTTTTTTAAGTCATTATGGATTAATTCGATATTGACTTTTGAGAGCATACCATAGGACGTAAAATGATGATGATGATGTGAAGAATAAGATAAATTAATTTCTAAGTCATTAAATGGAATTAAATGGAGTTTTTGATCATCCGGAGTGGTCAGGTTAAAACATATCATAACCTCAACTTTGATCGCGATTATTTCAAAAACGGTGGTATAAGCAGTTAAATATTTATATTTTTGGAAAATGCAATTAAAAATACATAGATTGGTATCAAAAAAATTCAGTATACGAGAGTTCATGGGCTGGCGCAGAGCTGGTGACAAGGACATGTAAATAAACATTAAATAAGGTTACATCAGCATTTTGTTTGTGAGACGAACACAATTTGTTAATCTAGTTGACCGTCTCCGTCTCATGGTTGTCCCGTCTCTGGCTAGAGTGGCGTCTCAAGTCAACAATGGCCGTACCAACAGTGATGCCATTAGTAAGGATACATTGCGAAAGGAACGATTAATTTTCTCCGTTTACATTTCATTTAAAGTTATTACGTGTCTTCAACGTTGGACGAGGTATTGTCTCTCAAATAGCAGTCCATTATTATAAGGTCCTAGGAGACTGGAAACAAGGAGAGTAAACTTTCTATGATTCTCTACGTAGCCACATGAGATAACAGAAGTTGCATATCAGGGGCGTGGCCTCGTGTACGACGAACATCTTGACAATTACCTTAAATATTTTTTCTCTTTATTTATCTTCGTGATAATGATCTGCTGTCTTTTTTAAGCGAGAGCCGCTTGTTGCGCACGGCATGGTGCGCAAAGACGCATTTACAAAATATATGCGTATGAAATTTTACACGATTTCTAGGGAGAGTTTAATCTCCAGTTTCCAGTCTTCTTGAGAAGGTCTATATATATCCTCAATACATTTGTTTTTGAATTATATTAGGTTAGAGCCAAGCACGGCAACATGCCGTTCAACTTGAGAAGCTTTCAGGATGAAACTAAGGCTAAAATGGCTGTTGTTGAATGTGTTAAGAATAAACTCATCGACCCGTTCCAAGTTCTCTATGAAAAAACAGGTATTTATTTATAAACCTATCATTGGTTCTATTAGTTTATTAATATTATAATTATTATTGAAATTATATTTTAGGTGAAATTGTTGCACAGTTTAAATTCACTGTGCTCTTGATGCCGAACGGACCACATAAAATTACTGGCATTCCGTTGGAAACTGATTTATACAATTCCGAGCATTCGGTCACTGATCCCGAACTCAAAACAATTCTCAATAGTTCGGCCAATCCAAAGGCCGCGAAGAAAAAGAAAAAGAAGTCCGAAAGCTCTGGAGATGCTCAGCCCATGGAAGTTGAAGCTGCAGCTTGAATATTCGAGAGTACTTTTAATTTTCGAATGTCTTATGATAGCTTTTTCATTGACAGGTCTATCTCGGCAAAATTTCTTTCCGTTATATACATACATATATAAGCCCTTTTTTAAATAAGACTACAAATATCAATATTGTGAACATTTTAAACTTTTTACGGTAAAAAAAACAATTACAGCCATCTTTAAATGATTCTCGTGAAATCTCACCCCATTTCGATTGAGTTACAGAATTTTCTCTTTTTTTTGTATACCAATTATCAGTTAAGTATAGCACTTGTGGCACATTTTTATAGATCTTAAAATTTTGATAGAGCTGCATCGTTACGTCGCTGATGTGGCCATATTATGTATCATCTCAAATAGTGATTTTATTTATGACCCAATCTGATCACCTGTTTTTAATTGTTTCTTTATAACTAAGAAATGTATTATTCTGTTTGTACATTTTGTACTATACTGTTATCGACAACATTTCTAAGTATACAGTCATATTACATATACCTGCCTTTTTGATAGAGTGTTGTCAGGATGTGTTGTATAACAATGTTCTTAATTGTAGAACTGCTGTATAACGTGTCAAATAAAAGAATTTCATATTTTCGATTGAATGTTTTTATGTGTTACTGTCGTCTTTTGTCTCTAAGGGCATTCGAGCAGCGAATCAAACTCTAACCGTCAGAAGCATGCGCGTTAACATTTTGGTATTTAACGAAATGCTTATGATACAACCATGTGGTGGAAAAAAGGAACCGTAATAATAAAACAAACTCAAAAATAATAATGGGCATTTCATTAGGTTGATACGTTTTGGTACCGAATATTTATTAATTTGAAAACAAATATATCTTCATTGTTAGATTTACTTTTGTTAAAATATAAAGTGATGTTCTGACAAATGAGGTAGTCGTAACATTCCAAAAACCACATTATGCAGGTTTAGTTTCTATTGGAATTCAAAATATAATCTATTTAAATAGTTTTATTTCAAACCCATTACGAACGCCTACCGAAATCGACCAAGATACTGCAAAATCATAAATAAGTTGTCAGTGCGCATGCGCGTCCATCATCTGAAAGGTCTTATTGTACCATGCTGAAAGTAAACAACTCTTCCTCAGAGAAAACATTCTTGGAGGTAGTTCTCTAGAATATGCTTTTTTGTATCTTCTGTCTGGTCAGATCATATATATAATACTAGTAATATATATGGGTCAGATAGTGTTCTCTGCTCTACGTAACCTGGAAATCCGGAGAGTTTGAGTCATGAACAAATATAGGGAGGGCAAGTAGCACAAAAAAATATTGGGTTATCGTATGTCATTTCGGTATGTTGCGCAACATCACGCTGCGCATCCATATGTAGTATGGGCGAAAGAAGCTTAAATACAACAATAGACACTCAGTGAAATACTGCGCAACATACCAAATTGGGTACTTGACATTAATGGAAATTCAGTATAAAGTGATAAATGATGTTCAGACGATATTAGGTAGTCTTAACATAACAAAAATCACATTATGTAGGTTAAATTTCTCTTGGAATTTAAAATATATTCAAATTAAATAGTTGTAATTTCAAACCCATTATCACGTGACTGCGAACGCCTATCAAGATAGTGACGTAGTAATCATCAAGTCGATGAACAAATCCTCCTCAGAGAGAACAGAGAACATACAATATTGTATCTTCTCTCTGGTCAGATAGTGTTCTCTGCTCTAGTCCTCTTTTCTTTAATATCGTGGGACACTAACTAAGGAAGATTATGACGTTTCAGCCGTTTTTAGAATTCAAGCGGGAAATTTGAAAACAATTTTTGGATATATTTTTTTAATTTTCAAAATAGACTCGTAATTTTTTTTATTTTTTTTTTTGGTTTAATTTAATGTCCAGCTATAAAATAAAAATTGTTCAAAACATTAGTCAAGTACCCAATTGACAACTTATCACAGGACGTTATTTCAGCCACTTCTGCCTTCTGCTTATAGAACAGGATACGGAGTTAAGCCCGCTGCAGACGGAGTATGTTTTGCTGCATGTTTCCTTGACGGGAGCTAGGCATGGTAGTGTGCATGCTTCCGTGTAAGAAAATGACATCGCATGCACGGTTGGTTGGTTGAACTTGTGCATGATTTGATGATAGAACCGGTGCTATTTTCGGTGACTGTTCTCACGCATCGTGCCTTATCGAAGCACTCGGAACTTGTCGAGTCGTACTCAAAAGTTATTTTGCACATGATAACATGTTATTTTTGATTGTTGGGACATTTTCTCTGTTGTAACAATGATTAAAAGTAGAGATTGATTAGAATGTTCAATATTGTGTATCATTTGTCATAGTCATATTTCTCTGTACTGTCATTTTACATACATGATGGCCTGCATCGTGTGAAGCCAACACAAGCAAGGGAGCCATCAACACACCATGCGCGGCAACATTTATCGGACCGTGCAGCAAAACAAGCAAACAATCATGCTCCGTCTGCAGCGGGCTTTAGTCATCCACCCTTTATATATTCTTGGTTTGAGTTAAATACAAACTTGTCTTTGTTTCTGGTTATATACATCAACAATCAAATAAATATTATTTTATTATGCAGCAACATGCAAAATCAGACACTTTAAGAGATTTGTCTCGAGTAGATAAACAATCGTCTCAATCATAATTTGAATTTATCTATATCTATGGTCTCAACACAGTCTCTGTGTCCAACACACATCTAGCTGAAAAAGCGCTGCAACATTTTTGACAGATTTTGGTAGAAAAAGCTTGCGCTTTTTAAGCTGCAGCATCAGAAATACCCCAATAGTTATTTTTAAAAGCTTCTTTATGAACCAGCTTACGAGCGCAAGACGTCTAACAGCAAATTCTGTCAAAACTGTTGCAGCGCTTTCTTAGCTAGATGTGTGTTGGACACAGGGAATATAAAGAAGTTCTTTATACTGTGGTCTCTTGACTGACATTGATATTTGACACAGACAATAATAACATCCTTAGAGTAGGGAAAAGTCGACGACGATTTTTTATCACAATAGTGAAATGCGAGGCGCGAGGCTCTTGGATACAATCTACAATCGAAGAAAGAATATCGTGTTACATCCATTGGCGGCCATTGATTTAGCTTCACTTGCTCTCCGAATGCGATGTCTCCTTGGTAATTCCATGCCAGAGAACACTACCTCCAATTCCATGCTCTAAGATAACATCAAAGAACAACTTTCGGACAAAAATACTGTGGGACAATTAAAACTATGGGATTGTGACAATGCAGCCGTTTTCAGAATCCAAACGGGAAATGTAAAAACAATTTTTTTAAATATTTTTTCATAAGTTCAAAATAGACTTTTTGATTTTTTTTGGTTTAATTGAATGTCTACCTTCAAAATAAAAATTGTTCGAAAATTAGTCAAATACCTTATACGCTATTCATTGGCATCATATATTTTCCAATTATTGTCACCAAATATTCTTTGACTGATAGGCAGATACTTACGTAGGTAGACAGATAATTGAATTTTAAAACATTTTGAACGATTACCTACACCTCTATTATTAATGTTTTTATTTAGAGAATAAAATTTGAGCAAATAGTACTTCATTGAAAGCTAAGATGCGTTGCATGGCCGGCCACAGAAATAGAATCACAGGAAATTCAACATGTTTCTTTTTAAAATATGGATGAATTATATATTTGAATCTATAAAAATATCTGTTTTCATCCAGCCGTTATCGCTTATTCCGATTCCCCAGGTGCCTGGAACTCTATTTACGACTGCTTTTGACAAATACTTGTTTGGGTAAATGATTAAGGGTGGAGTGGTATCGGCTTCGGCCGAAAACGTAAACATTACTGTCAGATTCTTCTTGGCCTCCTCTTGGTCAACCTCGTACACATTTTGGGAACTTTTGGGTGCAATAATTGCTCCCATTTTGGGACAGAACTGAAAACAAGTTTCATCCGTTGAATATTCTGCTTGGGCCACTCAAAACAGAAGAGTTTTTTTTTTTTATTTTAAACAGCATTTTATTTCGGAAAACCCTACTCATATAATTGTCCTCAAACACATCTGCTGAAGCCGCAGTTACTCCTTCTAGTGTCCGTTCTGTTAGTACTGGATGCTTTTTCAAAAATAGGTTATACCAGTGGTCCCCTGGAATATTTTTAAATGGAAAGGTTCTGTTATCTGCACCCAAGAAGCTTTTTACAGAAGCCTGAATATCTACTTTTCTTCGTGGGAAGCCTTTTCTATGACTATTTAAAATTCATTCAACCAGTTTGTTTTATTCGTCCTTTGTTAAATATGTATTTCGTCCAAGTTCTGGTTTTAAAAATTTAGGACCTAAACGATATTGGAGCATTTGCCTTGGAATGCCATACTTCACAGCAACTATTTTTTAGTTCACCATCTCTCACTTCAGTTTATGCTTTCTGAAGCAAATCTTCGGTATATGATGTTTCTTTACCTTTGGCATCTAAAAAGTTGAAAGGAAAAGTGCATGAGCAGTCGTATTCAGCATCCCCTTCCAACTAAAATATCCCTTTTAGAATTTGTCTATCCACTGTAAACCTTACAAGATAAATAGTGACAGATAACAAAGAGTCATTTCGAAAAGAGAAGGTAGGTAAATTTTAATGTGGTTCCTATTAATAAAAACTCAAAGCACCTTTTTAATCTTATTCGATAAAAATTATACATATTTGTCTATTATATTTCTGTGATATTTTTGAACAAAATGCATTTTAAATCCCAACTTTAAATTTTACTTGTAGGCTGCCAATGTTAGGAAGTTCAAAAATAACGTCAATTCTATATTTCGGCAAGGAGAAATGTTACCAGGTTTAAAAACTAGATTTTTTTAAAATTTCACTTTCACTGTCTTTATTAATACAGTTTAGAATAAGTGTGCCAATCGATGGTTGAGTGCCATCATTTTGGTGATTTACCCTACCTGTGATATTCGCGAAAATCATATGCCAATAGATGGCATAAAATAGAAGTGAAGAACCATAGACATCTAAAATATCTAGACCACGCATTGGCACTATCAGAGTGATTTAACATCTCAAATAAATTATTCTTCGGGTCCATAATGGTTCGTGTCCGACTAGCACTGAATTTGTCAAACTTTCAGAGTTTTATGATGACTTGCGATTTATTTCATATACATCGAACATAATTAAGAATTTATCACTGATCGAGTCATTACTGATTGTTTAGGAACACCAACAGATAAATAGATTAACGATCTTGTACATTTCAAGCCATTTTCAGGAAATGTGTCATTAGTTTAGGAAAAAGGAGGGACTCATAGCTTTTTGATTCAAGGGGGACATTTTTTTTTCGGTATTTGTGAATCCACCACATTTATCCCCTAGTGAGGGTAAGAATCATCCCAAAATATTTAAAAAATCATGTATTAATAATATAAAACTTTGGAAAAATAATTATAAACATCAATAAATGTGTATTAAAATACAATACATAAAATATGTACTACTATTAATTAAACATTTGTACAATAAAATAATTTAGAAACAAATAGCATTGGGGGTCGAGTAAGATGTTTTTCAACAGCTGGTGTAATTCCCTATACATTAGTATTTATAAGTTCCGCCTAAATGTTCAAGAAAATTACATTTTATGATTTAAATTTCTCTGCAAACATTCAGTTACTACGCCACTGGTGCAAATTTTTAGTTCTTGCTGCATTGTTTTGTTGCAGTTTGTTATCACTACTTGTGAAAAGAACAGGAATGGATACAATACAAACACACGAAGAACGTGAAATTTAGTTTATTATCGTATTTCGAAGTATTGGTTGTTAGTTTATCCACTCTTACATTCTTTTTGAAAATTGAATACCATGGTTTATTCGATTGCAGAAAGGGTGGATATCATTTCGCTTTACTTATAGAACAGCTCAGCTATTTACTGAACAACATCAAGAGAAACATGTCAGTAGGAACACAGTATAAAGAACTATATCTTTATACTGTGGTAGGAAGTATGTTGGAGGTGGTGTTCTCTGAGTATGTTGTAGAGTTGTGATGTAGAGTATAGTACAAAAACTTCAAGAGACATGTAATGTAGCTAAAAAGAAACGAGAAATTGAAAAGCCTGTAGTTACTGAATCTAGTGAAGTTGCAGTTTTGACTTTTGGGATATGTACATCTCTGGTACATCTTGATCCTACCTTAAGTACGAGCCAACTAGCATCTTTGTCTGGGGTTAATCGAACTCCAAACCATTTTGTAAAAGAACAAATTTCATCCATATAAAATACAATTGCTGCAGGAACTTCATGAGGATGATTTTGACCGCCGCTTAAAATTAGCAAGCAAAGAAAGATCCACAGTTCCTTCTCAATATCTGGTTTTCCGAAAAATGCAGCTTTTTCTGAACGGGACTGTAAATCGTCGCAATTGCCGCTATTGGTCAAATCCAAAATTTTCAACGAGGTTCATACTCAGCAGCCAGCAAAACGAAATGTATGGGCTGGCATTTTTGGTTACCTACTGGTGGGTCCTTTTTTTCTACCCGGTACTTTGACTGACGAAATGTATTTACAATTACTGGAAGACGCTATAGATCCTGCCTTTATTATTGAAGATGATCGGAAGTATGATGATCATTTGCTTTTTCAACAGGACGGTGCTCCTCCGCATTATGCTTTGATTGTTCGTCAGTATTCAGACCAACATTTTCTCAGGCTTTGGATTGGGAGAAAAGGCCTCCTCGATCCCCAGATTTAGCACCACTCGATTTCTTTTTGTGGGGATGCCAAAAATAACCTACAGAACACAACCAGCATCGTTAGAAGATTTGCGTCTACGAATTGTAGACGAGTGCCGTCGAATAACTCCGGAAATATTTCGAAATGTGCGCATGTTCCGCTTTTCTGCGACTGAAAAGGAACACCTTTTACGTTTCTGAGCCATTGCAACTTGAATCATTAACAATAGTGAGGAGAGCAGTGTTATATTACTTTCTACTTAGAGTAGGGAAAAGTCCTGCGTACACGACAGGAGAAGCTGCTGCTCTGTATAGCCGCCTTGGAACGAAAGTGAAGCCAATTTTTCGTCGGCCACTATTAGTTTTGCCTTGGTGTTTACAGCTTATTTTGATTTTCATTTTTTGTGCTATTTTTTAATGAAAAGACGATTTTTTCATCTTAACACAATGGTGAAATGCGAGGCTCTTAGATAGAAGACTCGCTGCCGAAAAAAAGAATACGGTGTTACGTCAATTAATTTAGTCCTCACTTGACTTCACTTGCTCTCCGAATGCGATGTCTCTCCATGCTCTAAACCTAGACTTTCCATCAAACAAAAATGATTTTTTTACGAAAAAAACGTCTTGAAACCTGTCGCGACATGAATCATCATATGCTGTGCTATGGGCTTAAGGGTCATAAATTATTGGTGGGAACGTTATATAAAGGTTTCCGGGTTAACAAAACAAATTGTACTTATTATAAAATACAATCGAGATGATAATATATATGGTCAATCAGTAACAAAAGATAATTCACGGACGTCACTGTACTAGCAGGAAACGTAGCCAGCAGAAATACTGCTCGTACGCATCTGAATTCCCAATGTTTTTGACCGACGAACCCCGCCACCGTATCACGTAAAATTTAGCAACCAGTTGCAATCGCGTTGTTGTCTCAATGTTGCCACTGTCTACATATAGCATATCAGACCCTCTCTATAAAATATTAGATAAATAAGTGAAAATAGCTGTTTTATAAAGAACATTATAAAAAATAATTCATTATTCACAAATACATGCAATCGATGGTCTATAATGCATGCAATCAACTTTGCTTTAATACTTTTATTTGAGCATCAGCTTAGGTTCTACATTGAATGAGCGGCAACACTGTACAAAATCGACGCTTTGACAGCGACGATCGTGCGATAGCGTTGCAGTTGCTATTTACGTGAGAACCCCTCCCAACTGAGGAGGTAGAGTTCGCACATGAATTAAACGACCACTCTGGCCGTCCCCCACCTAACAACCAATTATTTTCGAAGATACCCGAAGCGAAGATGTATATTATAGAAATTTCATAGGCGTACGAATATAAGCGATACACGAGACGCTCACTTTCATATAACATATATATATTTTAATATTTTCAACCGTTGCATGCCATGTTGGAGGTATGTTTTCTCTGATGCCATGACACTGGTTTGAATTAGCCGTTGAACGTGCTGCTCAACGGAATCGTGTTCTCTCGTGATTGCTCCTACTCTACCTACCAACAGGTTGTTTAATTCTTGTATGAACTATAACTTTAAACAATTCGACTGTCTGTTTTTTATGGTTTGTGCCCGCCTTTTATATAATAAACGAGATCCGATTTTGATGATTTTTCATTCATTTGAAAGGGGAGGCTTGAGAAATGGTCCCATATTAATAAAAACGCAAATCCGAAATCTCTTTCCCTCCGAAAACCGCCCCTGAAGGGGGTGGTGGGGGCAAATTTTCTCGAAAATCTGTGGTGGTATAATTGAAGAGGACAATATCCGGAAACGTTTAAATTGAACATTTCTTCAACCAACCAAGAGTTATGATTTTTGAGACAGGCACGTTAAATTGAATATGTATATTTTTGGTATGTGGCGAGGGCGATTTCTTTAGAAAATTTAAAATTTGTGGGTACTACATGAAAGACCTAATTATTTGTAGCAACATTTATAATGAACATTTTTTTCTTAGAGTTACGGTTTTCGAGTTACAGCGGTGGTAAAATGGTAACATTAAAAATACTTATGCGTACTTCCGCAGCGATGTATTGAAATCTCAATATCAACTACAAGCCTAGAATATCGCTGGTAATACAATAAGTATTACCTTAATTAGTATTAGTGAAAGTTCAACGATTTTCGTGACGAATGTTACACTCAAAAGTGTGAAATACATTTTTTTTACAAAAAATTGCACCGAATTTATTATTTGGTGCACTGAAAATAATATTAATTATTTTGGTGCTGGTGCCAAAAGTTATCAATCTAACTGCAACTGTACAACTTAAAAGTAACAGTACCAATAGAATTAATATTATTTTGTATTTTTCAGTGCACCAACTAATAACGTCGGTACAATTTTTGGTAAAAAATATTTATAAGATTAGAGCAGAGCAGAAAGGAAGGGTAAAAACGATACGGACAATTAGCATTATATTTCAACGACTATTTTTTTAGATGGTTGACTACATTGTATTTAAGGGCGAATGGGACGCATTTTACTTCTTTTACTTGCAACATGAGGTTTCAATTGTCTTTACACTTAAACGAATAGATAAACTAAACTGCAGCAAGCTTTCTTTAGCTTTAGCAGGTTTGGTTGAGGGTTGATGGAAACAAGAAAATAATATCAAAACATATCATCTATTATTTGTATGTACACCAAATAATATACAATTGTCAGTAGATGTGTTATGTTCATGTACTGACACAACATAGGTCTACATTATGAATTAAAATGTACAATGAAAATCAAATTATAAAACATTTGGTAATCAAAAAATGCAAACAGTTTGAAAAATCATTGAGAAAAACACAAAAACCAACAATATAAATTAAAAGAAATCCATATTCTCAACAACTTTTCAAATATACGAATCGATTATAAATTTTCTATTTATATATTACAATGATGTGTACATTTCAACATGTACAGAAAATTCAGTGATTGAAATTTTTTTTCAAAATTAAAAATTATTGTTGACGACGATCATATCTGCTGTATTCTCTTTCACGCCAATCGCGAGGATATTGCTCCGGAGGATAGTGCGGAGCACCTGTTGGGAAATTTGGATAGAACATTGATGGTCTAGTAGGGCCGGGTGGCATCATTTCGCGAGCACCCCTTTGGTACAGCCTCCAATCTTTGCCTTCGGAAGATCTACAAAAACGTAAGAAATTAATAATTGACAACCGTTCTGGATAATCTGTCATAGTGACTAAATTTAGGGTTTTAATTTTTTTTATGAAAATTATCCTTATAAAAAATTCATGAAACTAATTAGCTAAGAAATTCCGACTGTAAGGGAACCGGAAATGTAAATTACTTCATATCAATAAGTCTTCGTTTCTGAAATTATTGTTCATAAATAAATGAAGTTATACTATATCATGAAATTAATATATGCCCCAAAAAACCACAATAACGACAGCCATGTCGATTTTGGTTTTTAATTTAAAGACATGTCCACAGAGTTTCTCAATTCTCCTCTTTCAAATGAATCAAAAATCATCCAAATCGGAGTACGTTTACTATGCAAAGCGCGCGAACAGATATACATAAAATTAAAAAAAGCAAACATAGAACCGAATTGTACATGCTATGCTAAATGATTGGTTTTTAGGTAAATTTCTGATAGAAACGTACCTATTGCGATCGTTCACATTTTTGAATTTCGAAAAAATTTCACCGGCATGTTGTTATATGTCTATAAGTAAGTCCAAAAAAACCTTTGGTTCAAAAGTTTATATATAGATATATGGGATATTACGAAATTTATTTTGTAACTACACTCCTTCACCCCCTTTGGATGTCGGCGAAGAGAATATTGGATAATGAACAAAAAAGTGACCATCTCTCAATAACCTTCTTTCTACTGAAAAAAGTATCATCAAAATGGGTGCACATTTTCTATGCAAAACATGAGTACATACATCAGCCAAACCCCTAACACTTATGCGTATTAGTCCATATCTTGAAAGCTAGTTAACCGATTTTGATGAAACTGGTCCAATAAAAAAGGAAGTCAGTTAAAAAAGTGTATTTTTGTGCGCACTGGGTCCTCGTACATCAACCAAATAAGATAATGAGTGGGGCTGACTGGTAGACAGACAACTTCTTCCTCGTCGTCTTTCATGGGTCCAACTGATAGGTTTTTTTCACAAGTTTAAACAAAATTTAACAATTATTTTTAGACTATATACAATCGCAATCAAATAAACAAGGTGCTCAAAAAATATTATTTCTAGTTCTATCAATTTCCTATAACTAAAATGTGAGGTTTTTGAGTTATTTGTGAAAATGAGGAAATTGAAAATTCCAAGTATAACAATGCGCCATCAGAACAGAAGCGAAAATAGACAGTTAGATTGGTTGTATGAGATGAATAAAATGCTAATGTTAATTTTGGTAATTTTTAAAGCAGGGAAGTAAATCCCAAAAGTGTAAAATCAAAAAGGTTAAATTGATTTAAGGTCCAGGAGGCGTATTCTGTACATTCATCGATTTCTTAGCTAAAAGATCGACTTCATCTAAACATATATAGATATATTAATACGTGATGATGCGTCAATTGGATCACGTGACGTCGACATAGACTGTCAATTGTTATCGACTTTAGTTTCCTAACTAGTCGCGCTCTACATACCCCGCGACTAACTTGGAATAGAACGCCAAAACGTCACGACACAGAACAATGATTTTTGTTCGTGGATTGACACCAACTGACGCATCGCCATGTATTAGTATATCTATATATATATATATATATATATATATATAGAAGAAGTCGATCATCTTAGCTAAGAAGTCGATAAATGTACAGAATACGCCTCCTGGCATATTTATAAGCATACTTGCAACTCGCAAACCTTCGTTTCCAGCATATTGAACAATGTAAGTCTTAAGTGTTATTCATAACCTGAATTAATCTGTTGGAAGTGTAAAATGCATTACTTTATATTCACTACATTTGCACTCTGGAAATATCGATTAGTTTTGGATTATGTTAAATAAGATTTCGACTAAAGAAATATAAATTTGGACTGATAAATCTATATTTAACTGAAAAACTTATTATTTAGGTTAGGTGCTAAACAGTATCAAAAAGATTAAAAAGTTTGAAATAATGCATGAATTAAATATAAAATAATCCGTTCAATATAAAACAATTTTGTTTAGGTTCTCATTGCTCACTGCATTTATGAAATTTGTGTGATTTTTTCCCATTTTTGCAAATAATACTTTATGACTATGGTATACCAAAAGAGTAAGAAAACTGAATGCAATACAAATATAAAAGAAATTTGAATAATCCATTATTTTCGTGTTAAAAGTGCTCTAGTTTAGCCTATTCTTTGAACACCTTCTACATTTGAGTTTGTTTCTAGCCGTAACTTACAAGGGTGAAAAAAATCACCTAGAATTTGTCACAATGGGAGTTATCAATTCAAGTAGTTTAGCCCCTTTCAAGTACAAAATTTGTAATAATGTGACATATCTCAAAAATCTATAATTTTTGAGGTACCTACGAAATAAAAGTTGCCTAAAAAGTAATAGCATCTCAATTTTGAATAAAAAATATATTATACCTTCTTCCATTATGACCGGATGTAACTGTGGGATGCCATTATTTAATTTAGATAAAGCCTTCTCAGAAAACTGTATATAATAGTTCATTATGGTCGCGTTGTTCATCACCAAATCGTAATTTGACAGTGATAATTTTGCTATGTCGTAGTTATTAGTCACATTATTTAAAGAGCTATAAAAAAACGACATAATGCTTACCTCTTATCTCCCCTAGGGTAATCACCCCTATCTCGATGAAAACCAGGTGGCCGTTGGAAATCATATTGCCGATGCTCGCTGGAGAAACGATCATGTTCTCTTGCTGGACCAGGAGGCCACCTTTCATGCTCTGCATGAGGTTGCTGTTCGTGACGGAAATTTTTTTGAGATCCTCCAGGCTTTCTATGCCTATGACTGGAGCGGTATTCACCTTCGTCTTCACTATCATCCCTTGGCCTTTTTCTTTCTTTGTCATGTTTCTCGTGACGTTCTTTTCTGCAAAGTTATATAATTACTCGTTAGATAGATTGGTTCAAATATTTGTGGTTATTCTTACTAATAAAAAAGACTTACTTATCTGAATGATGTCTTTTACCATCCTCTTTCTCGGTATCTTCATCATGTTTTCTTTTATGTTCTTTATTATTTCCCTTAGCTTTGCTGGTAGAAGCTCCATCCTGTGATAAAATATTTTCAATTATTAAACAAATAATGTTTGTTTGTCTATATATGCTCAAATATGCCAAAAACGTATCCAAGGATTTCGATAAGAAATTTTCACAGAGCATTGTTTTGGAACGTAGATTCTTCAAATCCCCGACGTTGTAAACCGACCTTACAAGTATTAAATTCAGTCATAAGCTAAGAGAAGGGTTATTCATTGTAATTAATATAACAACTGATGGAAAATAATATGAGAAGTACAGCTGACACACCACCAGCCACCATAAAGTCATCCATGGTGACTAATCTGTTTTTTATTACAAATTAATATATATAATTAATATATATTATAAAGTAATATTCAAATTTGTATAAGTGGCGCAGTCAGTAGGACAGTGCGACGAATTTCTAAGATAATGAACCTACAGAAACGGACAGAGGACCTCCACAAAAATAGTGAACCTAAGAAGTCGAGTAGTGACCTTTACTGCATGAAATTCGGCGAGTTTCAACTCCTTGTGCACCAAGAGAAGTCAGGAAGGTGAACTGAGTAGCCTTTCAAGAAACAAAATATGAAAATAATCTGGTAAGGCATAGATGTCAGGAAATAACCCTTTAATCGGTTCAGATTTTGACAACACAGAGCATAGAAATCGTTTGATACAAATTTATTCAATATTCCTAGCGATAATATATCTGAAATCCCTTCTATGACCATTGACTTGCATTCCAAAATGGCTTTTGAATAGAATATTTAACAATTGTCCCAGAGTTTACTGGGAATCCTAGTTTATTATGATATTTTAATAATGCTGCCCAACAATTAATTACTCATTTTTGATCGACGAACCCAAACGAAGGGGTTGGAGGGAACAATTTCTCTCTAAAATCTGAGATGAATCTCCACTATGTGGAGGGAGCAATTTCTTTCGGAAATTGAAAATCTAAGACAGCCAGATTACCAGTACCAATAGAATCAATATCATTTTGTATTTTTCAGTGCACCAACTAATAAAGTCGGTCCAATTTTTTGTAAAAAATATTTATTTCACACTTTTGAGTGATACATTAGTCACGAAAATCGTTGAACGTTCACTAATACCAATGAAGATAGTACTTATTCTATTACCCACGTATATTCTTGGCTTGTACTTGTTTATTATTTAGATCTCAAAACATCGCGGCGGATATACGCATAAGTATATTGGATTTTATCATTGTACCACCTCTGTAACTCGAAAATCGTAACTCTTGAGGAAAAAACGTTCATTATAAATGTTGCTCAGATTTTGAATTTTCGAAAGAAATCGCCCCCTCCACATAGCAAAAATAAGACATATTTGAGATTTTAATATCCTTGTAACTCGAAAACCGTAACTCTTTTGAAAACATGTTCGAACGTTTCCGGATATTGTCCTATCTTCAATTCTGCCACCTCAGATTTTCTATTTTGGAGAAAAATCGCAACCTTCACCCCTTCGGTGGTGTTTTTTTAAGGGAAAGAGATTTCTGATTTGAATTTTAACGAAAATGGGACCATTTCTCATGTATCCTGTTTCAAATTAATCAAAAATCACGTTCACTATATACAACGCACACAAACAAAAAAAAAAGAATAATAAAGCAGAAAGTCGAATTATTGTATAAGTACTTCCTCCGTTTGGGTACGTCGGTCAATAAATCTAGTGGGCGAGCAGGTCTCTCTATCAATCGATTTCCGAACAGAGAAATTCCAGTTCGACGAAAATTCGCAGGACTTGAAAACACTTCAAGAAATTATGGTAGTTTCAAGAAGCCTAAAAGGAAAAGAATGAAGAGGTGGAGTTAGGCGCTCTTCTTAGTGTTCGGGAAAAACGAGAACATCTACACGTAAAACTGCTAGTGATTTGAACAACACATCCAAAGATACTGTAGAAAGAAAAAACACAAGTTAAATGATCGCTATCGAAGAATTGTTGAATTTTGTTGTTTCTATTTAGACGCGGTTCGAGGGAATGGTCTTTGAATTTTTAAAATCCGCCAATAAATAACGAAGTTACAGCTTGGGGCGTTTTTTACGATACAGCTTGTATAGTATAGGTTCAAATAAGATAGGTATTTAGTCTCGTTGCATTGAAATAGATTAGATTAAGAATATTAGAATAGATTAAGCAGCCAGTGTAATTTAGAGGAATATCATTAAATCTAATCTGCAAGGATTACACTGAAAGCTTAATTAAAATATTGTAATAAAAACTGAAGGTATTTCGAATAATTTCAGCCAAAATGTTATTCTAATTGTTGTCATTTTGGTGACGGTTACTCAAGCAAACTGAAAACAAAGTTGATCAACTAGCCCATACAAACTCAAACATGTTTCCAGAACCCTAGGCTTCGTCCACGAGTCTCAAAAGCGTTCTTGGTATCCTCAACAAGTTCATCAACCTTCCCATACACGATTCAACATTTACCTGAACTCGACACCGTTGAGGACATGTGCGTCTATGTAGGGACCTCTAATGACTTATAGAAGAGGAACATACATGCTTTTGAATCAAAAATTTTTCAAAATCTAATATCTAATTTATGTATTTTGTATTGAATTTACTTTTTAGCTTATCTCAGAATTTACTGAACGGATTTTTATACGTTTTCACCTTTACAGAGATTCTGTCGAAAGGTGTTATAACTCATTTTGTGAAAATAAGCTACTTGTAATTTGTGGCTAACGCTGCGTAAATAGTCAAAGATACACGAAAATAATGATGGTGGTTCTAAAAAAAACAAAAGCATATATCCTTCAATTTTGAGTCACAAAACTATTGTCGCACATTCCAAGCAATATTCAATTAGTCGAATTAAAAGATACTGATTTTGTTTCGCGGTTAAATTTCATTAATGAGATGTTGTAGAGGTTTGATAGTTTTGACAAAATGGGCATTTCAACAAGCACAATAGCAAGATTTGGGAACAGGAAAATCCTCATAATATTCTCGAACGACCGTTGCCCAACAGTCACGGTCTCAAGCCAAAGCATCATCGGGCCGTACTTCTTTGAGGACGAGAGAGGCAGGGCCATAACTATATATATCTCTATAGTACAGTAGTTTTTTGGGCCAGAACTCCTTCAGCAACCAGATTACAATGTTGACAGTTAGTTTCAACAAGATGACGCAACTTGCTATACAACTAACGCTTCCGTCGCTGTGGTTCAAGAGCTGTTTCCCGGACGTGTAATTTCTAAACGGGGTGACATCAATTGGTCCCCATGAAGCCCAGATTTAACGCCTCCAGACTTTTTCTTATGGGGCTACCTAAGAAAAGGGTATACCAACATATTCCAGCTAATGTCGAACAATTGAAGCGGAATATAGCGGAGGAAGTTGTCCTTATCACCCCTGATTTACTCAGTCGAATATTCTTCCATGTGCGCTTAGTATTTGAAGAAGCCAGCGACGCAACGGACGACATCTGATAAATGTTATTTTTAAGAATTAATTTCCCAAATGTCTCCTTTCGTATTTTATAAATAAATAAGTTGTTCGGATATTATTACATTTTCAAATATTTTGTACCTTTTGAGACAGCTAGTATAAAAATAGGGCTGTTAAAGTTCCAAGAAGCTTTGATAGACGTAGGACGTTGTTATATCAATAACTGAAGGAAAATAATGAGAATTACATTAATTATATTTTGATGAATAGCTATCGTACCTTCAAGGGGGTAACTGATTATCTATCATATAATTTTAAACACTATTTTTCTTTACCGAGTGAAACCGGTGCCCAGATATTCTATAATTTATATATATTTGAATAATAAATAAACTTACGTGGTTTTCATCTTTGTTTCCTTTCTCAGATTTCTTGAGAGCCTTTTTGTATAACTTGTATAATTTTTTAGCGTCATATTCTGTGAATTTTGACACAAAATACCAGAGGTTGCTGAAAATTATATCAAAATTATAAAAAACATTCTTTAAATATGCACCGAATCTCACCTTCTCCATTCTTTAATCTTATCTGGGTCGGTGTAATGACTAACGCAGGTGTTAATCTGTTCACCAATTTGTAGAAGACAATCCCTTGTATGTTGTACTTGTTCAGCTTCTGATAATGATTGATCTGGATTATCTAGAGCTTTAAGTGCCTTTTTGACAGGTCGCATTCTCTCTTTACATTCATTAAATATTGCTGGTTCTAGATCACCGAGAACATTTAGAGCTATCGGTTCATTAGTAGAAAAATGCATAGGACCAGAAACTTTCTTTTTTTCTTTGGTTTTCTCTCTCTTTTCATGATGAGTATGTTTAGTAGCAGGTGTTTCTTCTTCTTTCTCTTCCTTTTCTTTTTTGTTATGACTTTTAGCGCTTCTCTTAGATGCTGTACTTGAATGTTGGGTTGCAGTGCTTTGAGTTGTTGATTCATCATTGGAACTGATATCATCATTTTCGATAATTTCTTTGGTTAGAACTTTTGTATCTTTAGTTTTTCTCTTTTGTCTTTTAGGTTTCTGTATACCTCTTTTCTGATCTAGTTGCTTCTTTAAAATTTTCAATAGATACTCAGCCCGAGATTGTAAATGCTTAGCTTGTGGTTTTTTGTCATCTTTGAGTAGAATTTTATCTTCGATGCCAAGCGATGGATCGAATTTTATCTGTTCCCATGATCCCAAGCCGTAAACGTAAATACCTCTCAGCAATTTAGTGTCTTCATCAGGTCCCCATTCAACATCAAAGTGTGCCGATTTAGTCTTTGCGTCCATTCTCCATCTGTTCCTTTCATCGGGATCGGAAGGCAAAACTTCGTCAAGGGGCTGTAACTCTTCTTCACACGCCAGCATAGTTTTTGCATTCACAGAAACACCACCAAGCTTGAAAGATGGACCTCGTATTCGCTTTCGTGATCCACCTTCATCTTGATTATTCTGAGAATCAGTATTCTCTTTGGTTTGTTCATTCATATACGCTTTGCACCTTTCATGCAAAAGCTCACCGAGTTTTCGCAGCTCTGCTAGAGGTTTCTCTTGTAATTCAGCATCGCAGGCTACAGCTTCCAGTCGTCTCAAGGGATTGCTGAATTTCTTGTAGCTCTTGATGAACCTTCTGATCTAAAATAAGAGAATGAAATGTTAAGAATTTGAAATGAATGTGAAAATCATTTGTAGGAGCTCACCTCAGCATCGGTGAAGTTCTTGATTTTCTCGCGGTTACCAGCCGGCGGTCTTCCTCGCTTTTTGGGTCTTTCATCGTCTGTGTCATCTGGTGCACTCGATGCTCCAGATTCATCCAACTCTTTCTTATTCTTTCTTCTACCCTTATTCTCTTCACCATCACTCTCAGATTGATTCAGTTGTTGTAACGTTTTTCTACTTCTCGGTGGTAAATACAGATCTTCCATTTCCTTACTTTTCTCCTCCTCTTCAACTTTCTTCCTCAGCTTTTCCGGGATTATTTCATCCCAATCTTTACTTTCTTCGTCAGGGGGATTTGTAACTGGAGAGGGCTCCGTATCCTCATCAAAGGCTGCAAAACTGGCAACTTTGAAAGCTGACAATAATTCGTCGCCCACCATTGCAGGAGCATCGTCTCTCGTTTCTGCTCTTCTCAAAATTTCATCAATATCACACTGTAAATGGAATATATCGATTTTCATAATACATAATATTCAGGAAACATGATGATTAGAATTAAAGACTATTGTTAATTGGACGTTGAACCTTTAAAAACATTGAGCTTTTCAATTTTTAGAATATCAATACAGGGTGACATTGAAAAGACTACATTATGTAGTACCACTGGAAAAAAGCTCTCAACTCAAATGTCCCATCAATGAATAAAGATGTATACAGAACTGCAATTCTAAGCTTCAAGCCTTTTGGTAGAATTTAATAGTTGTGATACGTATTTCTTGCAAGAGTTGGCTTAGCTTCGTAGGTTTTAGGAGGAGCTGGACATACATTTGGATATGCTTCTGTCTCTCTTGTTTAAGGAGTGTTGCTGGTTGCGCAGTTTGGGGAGAGTGGGCGTGATCATTTCAGCACCATCTAATGCTTTGTGAGAACCTGAAGCAGGTTTAGGTATATACGTGTTTTATGATACAGAGTATGTGTCTTCATAATACTTTGTGATAATTAATTACAAAATTATTTTGATTTATTAGGTTTTATTATCATGGGCGTAGATATGTAGAAAGGCACAATGTCACAGAATGCGGCATTAGACATCTACTTTAGATACAAACCCAAAGGATTGTTCAGAAATCCAAATTGCTTTTATTGGGGTTTTGTCACTAGGTTACTTTCTGTCAATGTTTTAAGCAGTTTATATATTTATCATCAGCAGGGTTGTCAGCGTACCAGTTTCTTGGTACATGTACCAGTTTTTATTTAATGTACAAGGAAGATTCCGTCCTTGTACGCAAATGTACCAGAATTTCAAGAGTACAGGCCAAATTAAATTCAGAAAACGGAATATTTTTTTATAATTCATTGGCTTGTTGATGATTGTTTTTTCTAATATGTCGTGATTCTAATAACATTTATCGGCTCATACTTTACTTCACCCGTTTCGATTTCGGTATCGGTACCATGCATTCCGTACATGGTTGATAATTTAAAACTTTATATTTTGGAATTTCTTTTCATACCAATTGTTTGCAGATCGTTTGAGATTTTTGTTTAGTTTATATGTTATTAGAATGTTAAAATAATTTGGTACCGATTAGCCGATACTTTTTGAAAATAAATCGTAACATACTCTGATACTCAAATGTAATAATGAAATCCCCAATTCAAGATCATTTGCAAATGAAACGCAACTGAAGCTTGAAATTAACTCAGATAATCAAGAAATATTTGCGAATTTTCAATATTTCAAAATTTTACTATAATAGTGTTGTAAATTTGCTTGCCTAATATTTCAAATCTTCCTTAAATAATATAGTCACAAACGATTTTATTCTTGCATTAGATTTTTTCAAATGATTACAGATAAATTATCAGATTCAGAGTAAAATAAAGTGCATAACGATTAATTTTCAAAACGTGCTGGTAATCGACACCAAATAATCAAAAACGTAATTATTTTTTAGTTACCAACAGAAAAAAGCGTCTCGACGATTTGAAAACTGCAAATATTTGGTAGGTATCAACAAAAATTCCAGCTTTTCAAATTTTTTTTGGGTATGCGCTAACTTGCTCATATTCAAGGGTACCACCATCTAGTAACGATATATTGGACTCTATGATCTAGGACGAGAATTAGCGATGCCGACACCGTACCAGTTTTTCCTAGTATCAGCTTTCAGCTATCTTGGAACAAGGATTTCTGTTTGACTAACATCACCCATCAGATATTTCAAGATTCCTCTAAACACGCTACAAAAACTACACTGAAGCTTGGCAAGTGGCGCATGTGGAGTTTGATGAAATTTGTGTATTAAAATACTAATTACATACGCTTTAGTCCATAGACAATTTAAATTCTGTTGAAATTTCTAGATTTATTTACTGGGTTAAATACTAAATTCATTATTTGAAACAGATTTAAAATATTTTTTCAATACAAGTTTCGATAAATGTTCTAAAATTAGCAACTTGTCAAGTAAGATACTTTTATCGTGAGACCCTCGACAAAACATTATCATATTTTTTTATTCAACAAAAATGTACTGAATCATTTCTAAAAGCAGGAAAAACTAACAAATGAATAGTTTCAAGTTAAAATATGTTTTATAAAAAATCATTGTAATGATTTTGAGTTTTTATATTATCTGTAAGTTTGAAGTTGTAGCTGTGTTGAATTGTCATTTTCTTATTTATCAACTTTTGTTAAGTGATATATATATATATATATATATATATATATATATATATATATATATATATGTATGATTTTAAATCTGAAGTCTGTAAATCAACAGATAGATCTACACTCAGATACTATTTGGAATCTGGTAGGGGTTGACGGCTTATAGAAAGTCAAAAAATCTGTGATAACTCTTCAATATATTACCATAAATAAATTATTATTGTTATTGAAGGATCACTTAATAATAAATTTTATTTTCTAAAATAAATAGTTTAAAGTTCTGAAGGAAAAAGGATTGATTGAACACGGTTGAAAAAATGTTTTCAACTTGTGAACAATTAAGATAAATATAATAATGAAAATCACGAACTAAAAGTAAAGAGATATTTTGTTCAAACCAAAATTTTATAACGAAGTATTGATTATCACATACCCATATTTTATTCAAATACAGCAAATCCTTTAGTTTCATTTTTTAAACCAATTAATAAAAATAATACCCTGTAACTCGAAAATAGAAAGTATTAGACAATTTTCATATTGAACCTTCTAAGGATTCCCCACGTCTCAAGAAAAAATGGAACCCTTACATGATCACTATGTTGTCTGCCTGTCACGGCCTATCTTCTCCGAGTTTATTGAACAAAAAAAAATGAGACAAATTCTGATTCTTTGAGTGTCAAATTAGAAAATTAGAATTTTTTTTCGAATGCATCAAGGACATCAGATGAAAAGGCTTATTATGAGTAATGTAAAATGTTTTATTTTAAGTGATGTTAAAATAAACGGCCCACAAGACATTAAAGCATAAACAGCATACATACAACTGAATTGTATACCTCCGTCGTCTGCAGAAAGTCGGCCAAAAATATATGATAAACAGTTCCTCTACTCTTATCTCCGAAATTCAGAAACAATATAGGGCTTTACTCAAAAGTTTAAAGGAAAACCGACTTTCACCGTTTTTTTTAAATTCTTTGTCTTAAATCAAGTAGTAAGTTTTTCAATGCCGCCCTGTATAAAAAATATTTAACAATTAAATAATGCAATCATACTTACGTTAGGTTCCTCATCAACGTCTTCATCTTTAAACAATTCTTCAGCTCCAAACTTCAATATAGCTGTAAGATCTTCTTTGTTGAATGGATTATTATTGGAAGAGCTCTTCTTATCGAGTACAGTTCTTCCTGTTGTATCCATCCTTTGAATAACCAAATGATCCAAAACCATTTTCTGTTTGGCACGTTCGACGATTTCTTCTTCAACCGATCGGGCCGTAACTAATCTATAAATGTTTACCTGATTCTTCTGACCTATTCTATGTGCCCTTGCCTGAGCCTGTAAGTCGTTCTGAGGATTCCAATCGGAATCGAAAATAATCACAGTATCAGCAGTTGCCAAATTAATACCTAATCCACCAGCTCGTGTTGAAAGTAGAAAACAAAAATCTTGAGAGCCTTCTGCGTTGAAATGATCGAGAGCTTGTTTTCTAAGTTCACCTTTTATTCCACCATCCAACCTTTGGAATGGGAAGTGTCGTAGTTGCAAATATTCAGCAAGTATATCTAACATTCTAACCATTTGTGAGAATATCAGTACCCTATGACCAGTTTCACGAAGCCTAATCAATAACTTATCTAATAACACTAATTTGCCGGAACCACGTAGCAAAAGTTGCAAATGATCCTGTTGAGAGTTTTGGTTCTCATATTCGGTGGGTTTTGTAAGAAAAGCATGATTACAACACTTTTTCAGTTCAATCACAATATTTAGGAAAGTATTCGTCGAACCTTTCACACCTCTCCTAAGGGCATTATAGTTTTTAGTGAGAATCCATTTGTAATATTGTTTCTGAATGGAAGTCATTTCCACTCTCAATATCTGCTCCACTTTGGCTGGCAAAGATTTCTCAACATCTTTTTTAACCCTTCGCAAAATGAAAGGTTCTAGCTGCTTGTGAAGCTTGCCATATCCCTTCGTTGCTGCATTTTCATGTTCCTTTTCGAAATCTTCCCAACTGTCAAATCTACAAGATTTGTGAGATTAAAAAAAGCTTCAAATGAATTATTCCAGAAAAGGCAGCTTACTTCTTAGGCATAATGAAATGCAAGAGAGCCCATAACTCCTTGAGGCTATTTTGTAATGGTGTACCAGTTATCAGCAGTCTATGATTGGTATCAAACTCCATAAGAGCTTTATATAGTAAGGAATCATCATTTTTCAATCTGCATAAAATTAAGTAATATATATTAATAAAATAATGTATAGTAAATTCGTAAAATAGCGGATAAATTCAATATAAAATGGTATACTGAAAATTTTTAAATTCATTCTATTGGTAAATAGAAGACTTACAGCACCAAATTCAAAAGTACCAGCACCAACAGAATTAACCTTATTTTGAATTTTTCAGTGCACCAACAAATAAAGTCGGTTGCTGTAAATGATTTTTCCTTTAATCCTGTCACTAAAAATGTTAAATTTTCAGAAAATTCTGCCTCCTCCACCTCATTTGGGGACGGCTTTTAGGTAGAAGGAGAACAAAGGTATTTTATCTATGTTTAGTGTGATACCATTTCTCAATACTTTTTATTCAATTGAAAAAAGATCATCAAAACTGGTGCACGTTCAATATGCAAAAGGCGCGTACAAAAATAGAAAAGCAAATTGAATACCTCCTGCGTTATTTGAAATCGGAGGTTGACATTTAAAACAAATATCAATGACGTTTTTATTTTCTGACTCAACCTGTATATATCAGTCAAACAAAAAAATTTAAAAATCGGCGGGTTCGAGCTTTTTTTTTTGTTTAATTTTGTTCTAATTTAAATTTATCCACTACTTTATGAACTTGCTGTGTATTTCAAGTCTACTCGCATTTATTCTTATAATCGACTAAATTGAGCACCATGTCTTAAGGGTTCAAGGACAGACAAAATGTTATACTGCGCACTCACAAAGAATATGGCTTTGGGACAATTCTATAATTAAATAAAATGGGATATGAAACATTAAAAATATGTGGTTATGATTTATTTATTGTATTCAACAGTTTCTTTTTTGAATATTTCAGCCAGATAACTGTAACTTTTTTGACCGACTTCAAATAAAAGGAGGAGATATCTTTTCTCAATTTTTACTTAAATACTCTTGCGCCGCAGCTGATTTGAGAGAGGCTTACAAAATATACCATGGCGTATACTTTATGTTATTTTTCAGTAACAATGGCGATGTATTAAAATACAAGAAAAATTACAAAAAAATATGACCGACTTTATCAGTTGGTGCACTGAAAAATACAAAATAATATTAATTCCATTGGTGCTGGTAAGTTGTGCAGTTATAAGTAGATAAAGATACTTTTGGCTCTAACTCGGTCATATATATTTTTTAAGTTTTTCATACTCGTGAGTGTATCATTAGTCATCAAAATCGTTCAACGTTCACTTATATTCACAGATTTTAAAACAACGGGAAAACACATATTTTTTGTGTTTTTACATATGGTCTCTTCTTTAATTTGACCGTCTCATATTTATATATGAATATATATGTATTAGAAGATTCTCGCGACTTCGCATGCGGGTATCAGTGGAATTCCGACAAATTACGTCCCAAAAAACCTCAATAACGACACCTATATTTAGATATAATACATAAATAAATAAAACACAAATATCTCGGTCGAGCTCTTTAACTTTAATAATCATTTTCAATAAAAATAGTAATATTTACCTATGAGCTTCATCAACTAAAATTGCTGCCCAACTGAGGCTTCCCAAGAAGGCTTTGTCCTTCAAAACAATCTCATATGTAGTTAGGATGGCATTGAATTTCAGTCTCTTAGATCCCTCATACAGCCACTCATATTGGCGAATCTTGAATGGAGAAAGAAAAAAAAACTTAATTGATACAGTTTTAGCACAATCGATTGGGGGTACCGAGGTTCTCTCGGTAAACCAACAATCAAGAATATAAACAATAATTTAAAAAACTTCTACATACCTAATATACTGTCATTTCGTAAAGGTCAATAAGTCAATCAGTTTTCTTAAATACTTGTGTTTAACAAATAATTGCAAAACACAATTTTTCTTAGTGAGAATATTACCAATCAATTATTGTACTTCTCCAAAAAATATTTTTGTATCAAAATCCTTTAGGGTAGTTTTTGAAATATTTGAGCATAAATAGGTAGGTATATAGGTAAATACGAGACATGCTTGTTTAATATAACTATGTTCCAACCCTGATCCTCAACAGATTCTAACTAGTCGGCTGCTGAGTGACGAACAACAATAATTATCATGCTAACTTTATATATATATATATATATATATATATATATATATATATATATATATATATATATATATATATATATATATATTATATATATATAATATATAGTATGAACCAGTCAGGGATCGATGGTTGGAACAGAATCAATAATACGATTCTGACATACTGTGTTTCTAGACTGCACATCCCCCAGATAAGTAACAAAATTCATCTCAGGTGCCCATTGAACAAATTCTCTTTGCCAAGAGGTCATTGTCGAAAGGGGAACGACACAGAGAAACGGTCCATGTAGGTGATGCGTATTGAAGAGGTAGTACAGAAAGCATATTGTCTGCATATAAAAAAATAGTATCCATTAAAAATCTAAAAAATCAATTTTAAATTTACCTGAACATCTACATTACCTGTATAGTTTTACCAAGACCCATCTCGTCAGCTAGAATACATGAATTTTCTTTGGTCCATGAATGAATCATCCAATTTAAACCATGTATTTGATAATCTCTCAAAACCAAACTCTATAAAATATCTAGAAATTAAGAGCATTCCATTTAAAATTGTTGCATTATATTTACTTTATCTTTCCCCATCATATATTCAGGTTGTACTTTGACTTCATGAAATTTGGGTCGGTATTTAAGAACTTTGCAATGTCTGGTTGGAGTTCTGCTCGATTCTTCTCTTGAAGTGAACTCCTCGATTTTCGTAGGCCATTTCTTACTTATCAATGCCGAATCTTCCCATGTAGATTCTGAGTATGGCAGACTTTCCCATTTGATTAAATAATCTACACCTCCATCCGGTTTATTATACTTAGCTACCAAAAAGATAAATCATCTTACGCAATAATTATAAAAAGTAGACACTTACCTATGATCCTTTCAACTTCATTGTAACTTTTTAGCAGGTCTTGAGACAACTCTAGCTGACATTCGTAATATTCGACATCTTCTGGAGTTGAGTATTTTAGTGAGCGTCTGATTTCGTTCTCTTTCTTAATAAAATTCTCTAATTTCTTCATGCCTTTAACTTTTTGCTCCCTGAGACTTTGATCTGATTCCCAAGTATTATGTATATGGGCCCAGTCTTTCCATTTAATAAGATATTGATCTTCAGTATTTTCTGGATTAACATTTTCTACACCTTCATTTGGATCACCATTCTCTTCCACATAATATATTGTAGTTATATTACCAGTTACTGGAAAAAAACATGAAAATTTTTCAGTAAAATTTGAAAACAGATAAGATTCTCAAAAAAGTATATATACAGGGTGAGTTTGATATACTTGCGAATACTAAAAACCATGATTCATTACGTAGTAACTGACGGATATTTACATTTAAAAAAATCCGATTTGCAAGAAAAAAATAATAAATAGATATTCTTACTGTAGGAACGGTACTGTATACATTGACCAAATAAAAACATAGAACAATACTCGGGAGGTTGCCGGTCATACCTAAAAATTTGCTTATATGATATCATTTATGCAAATTTTCAATCACCATTTAACGCTCTACAACAAGAGCTGTCTCGCAATATTGGTATTCCCTCTGCATTCACCGTAAATTAATACAATTTCACATAACTCACTATTACATTCACATATCCATTGCCACTGAAGTTGATTCAATTGAAGAAACACAAAACCATGAATACTTCGGTTTCTTCTCAAGCCATGTTTATGGTTCCAGTTATAAAGCGTAATAGCGGACCTGTAGCCATAAATCTCCTTAAGAATTCAGAAATTTTTCCGAGTAATAATTGTATTACCCTATTATTTTCTCTTTGCATTCTCCATAAAGTATTAGGACAACGCATTTATTAGATAAATCTATCACTACTGACAATGAGTTTAATTCATCAATAACAAAATAAATGCAAGCAATGCGATAGAACTCTGGCAACAACCTATTAGAACTATTCGGATACTGACCTTGTCCTAAATTAGAATAAGGTATAAAAATGTTTAGCCTCCAATTAGATTACTTTGAGGGTTTTTTTTTTCAAATAAAAATTAGTAACATGTTTTTTCTGAGATCATGAAGCCCTACTGGAATTAATTTACGCATGTATTTCAAAACCACTCTGTATTCACAAAATTATTAATATTTACCTCCTTTTTTACCCTTCCTGTGAGCTAAAATTTTCTCGATAGTCTCGAATTTCTCTTCTGGCATAGGTTCTGTCTGTTCAGCATTATCAACTTCCAGTAAATCTTCAGAATCGGTTTTATCATCGGCACTATCTTCTTTGTAACTAACTGTAACTGCCGTTCGTCTGGAAACTGCTCTTCTACTATCTTCCTCAGAATCTTCATCGGTACTTTCATCGTCTGAACTGTATTTATTTTTCTTTCTGGTCGATTTCTTTCTGACAACAGGAGGTCGTGCTCTGGTTCTAGCTCCAACTCTTTTGCTAGGCGGAGGCCTTTCTCGTTCTTGGTCATCTGATTCAGAAGAACTAGCATCATTGTAGCGCCATTCGTCACTTTTAGTGCTGCTACTTTTGCTGCTTGTACTTTTACTGCTAGTCTTATCAATTTCTCTAGTCACTTGTACTCTTTCAATTCTAGGCCTCGAAGATCTTCTAACACTAGAGCTATCTGAGCTCTTATCAGACTAGAATTATTGATGAAAATCTGTTTAGTATCCAATGTATAAGCAATATTTAAAATAATCAGATACATTAATAACTTCAATAAAATCGGTTACTACCTCTTTAGATGCATCAAGTTTCTCAGATGGCTGAGATAGACTCAAACTTCCAGAAGTATTATAAAAACCATCTTGACTTTCCTCATTCTTTGGTTGATCATTGCATGATCCATTCTCGACAGTTTCATTTTCCTCCCCACTGTCAGATCCAGAAGATGAACTGGAACCAGATCCACTGAAAATATATATTATTTGAAAATAAGAAAGTTTAGGTAGGTAGGTATGTAACTTTTCTAAATACCTGTCAGAGTTGTTTGAAGAAGAATCGCTCTTACTATCGTTTTCAGATCCTGAACCCGAATTTTCGGAGTCGCTACCGTCTTCCATCTGTAAGAAATTTTAAAATGAGTAAATTATTTAGAATTATCAACGAATACAGACAAAATATTATGTTGAAAAAAGATTAGTAATACATTATGAGCTACCAAAAGCTTCAAACACAGAAAATAATAAAAATGGTTATTTTAAAATCTAATTCAGAGGTAACATACTTAACTAATTTCTTACATAGGTATAATAGGAGGATTTATGCAAGGTGGATGAAGTAGTAAATTGCAGCGAAAAAATGATTTTAAGGTTAGAAACACAAACAAAAAAAAAGAAATGAATCTTAACAATAAGAATTAAAATAATTATTATAAACCTAAAGAAGTCGTGGATATATTCACGCATAGTGTATAGGGAAAAAGTAGACACATTCAGCATACTGTAGCAATACTGCAAGGGGGTAAGAAATATGTTTAAACAATAAAATCATGGGGTTTATCAATTATCCAAACTATGAAAGCAGCAGCTAACTAGAAGATGAACCCACAAGAGAATAATTTTAATTGTTTGAACAGTTGACGCAGATGCCTTATCATGATGTAAAACATCAAGAACTACCCTCCAAAATCGTGTAATTCCCAGTAAAACCAAAATTTTAATTACACCATCAAGGAGCTAGTCACTTAGCATTACTATTACATAATCGAAGAAGGGCTGTTAATTACAGAAATAATGGATCCCAGATCACAACAAGCCCACACTTAAGGGCTAGAAACAGATAGTTTTAGCGTAAAATTACTCAAAAGGGTCTATCTCAGAATTTCTAAATTTTAGCCCCTATGAAAAGATATTCTCTTCTAGAACATTAATAAAGCAAGAAATGGTTGGAACACACTTTCCTAAGCCCTAAAAACATTAAAAAGCCCCTTGTAAACAGAAATATTCAATCTAAAAGTTGAGAATATGTTTGAAGTATTGAGCCACGCCCTTGAATTCACATTGAGCTATAACTGCGAAGGGCACCCAAATTAATATAGAAACAAAATTATATAGCCAAGTTATAATTATTTTGATATTTAAAGGGGTAAACTTACCTCGGACATAATCCTGCAGCAAATTTTTACCGTAACAAATTTATTTGGCAGGTTTCACTTTCAATTCGATTCTAAGAACGTGAAAAAGACTTTTCTCAACATTATTAACACTTAAATTACTCAAAATAAGTAAGACGTTCGCGGAAAACCTATATTTTTTTAGGTATAACATAACCGACAGTCCAATATGACGCCATCTTGTATACTAAGAGAACAATCGGATTGACTCGAAAGCAATTCAGAAAAAAGGATAGCCGAATACTATACACTATTGTTTATAAGTCACAGTTAACGATTATACAGTAATAATTGCAAAGAGTATAATTCAAATTTAACAAAAATTTCGTAACTACAAACTATCACGAATGTTGACTTCCGCCATATTTGATTTTCTTTCTGAATCTGAATCGCGAATCGACAACGTAGCTCATTTGTCGAAACACTTCATGAGGGGATATCGGTCATACGTCATAAGGTGCGTTCGGTAAAAAATTGGAATGGCAAGTTTTATTCAAATTACAGAGATTATAATTATTGAGAATGTTGACCTATTCTGTTGAGAAGATAGAAAGAATAGAGGAACCGGTGGATTGATAAATCACCGATTTATTTTTTTCCTTTGCTATTCGACATTTTTTACACAATTCATGCGTCAAATGATATCTTCTCGCATACAGGGTGATGTTCAAATAAGAACATCAGAACATTTTGTTACTGTATGACAAGAACACAGTCTTTTTAGTCTATGTTTCACAGTATTTAAATTTAAATGCATTTGTTTACGTGTGTCTCAGTATTCAGTATACATCAGAGAACAACCACCAAGTATACATGCAACACTAACTTATCTATGGATTACTTAGAGCATGGAATTACTAAGGCCACATCGCATTCGGAGAGCTAGTGAAGCCAAGTGAGCCTAAATCAATGGCCGCCAATTGACGTAACACCATATTAAGGGTGTTCGAGCAGCGGTTCAAACCAGTCCCAAACAGTCAGACGCCTACGCATTTCAATTTACGATGAATAATTTATTCCCAACTACTAGTAAGATGTTCGAGCAGTAGTTTGACGATTTCCAAACTAGTCCGGACTTTGAGGTATGTTTTTTCTGGTCCGGACTCAGTTTGAGACATGCGCAGTTGAAGCGTCTTCTTCTTCTTAGGGTATAGTGTTCTCTGTTGTTGGAGAAATCTTTTTCAGAGAAAACTACCACAGTCCAAAAATAAACCCTGGTTTGTGTTTTGTTCATCAGTCTTTCATTGATGTTCTCTCTTAGCTTTGGTCATAAAACATATCTATCGGCATAGTCATTTGGTCTATGACGACGAAAATGTAAGAAAGTGAAAGGGGTAGTTTGCAAACTGCAGTTTGGTGTTCGAGCAACAAAATCCCAAACCACTTGGAAACTGTTTCAAACCGAACATGCGCATTTTAAACAGTTATCAAACCGTCCCAAACTACTGCTCGAACAGCCTTATCTATTTCACCATTTCACCGTCATGTTAAGATGAGAAAATCATCGTTTCCATTAAAAAACAGCAAAAAATGAAAATCAAAAATAAGCTGTACACCACCACTGTACTCTTAGGCGACCGACGAAAAATTGGCCAAGATGAAGGGCGGATCGAAAGAAACATTAGAAAATATAAATTTTAAGAAAAAACGGTGTTATTATACATTTTTTGAAAAAAAAAAAAGATGCCCGTTTCTTATTTCTAGAAATATTTGCTTAATACAAAATGTCCCTAATTATACGGATCAAAGATTTTAAAAGGAACTAGATCCCTGTATCTGCTGCCCTCTGCCGTCAGTGATCCAAGCACCACCCAAGGGCTCAAATCGCGTGCAATTCAAAGGCGTATCATTTTCTCTTCGTTGTTGTGCGGTTTGCGAGAAATTCCTAATAAGTTGATTAATTTGAGTTGTAAAGTATTATGTCTATAGTGAACAAAAGTTAGATGAATTGACATGTGATAGCAAAGATGAAAAAAATCAATCTGTAGTCTCTTCTTTCCCATAATGTTATTGGAGAGCATCTCTGACAGGTACCCTTAATTATTTCTCAGAACTGAACAACTGTACTTGGGCAGAGACAATCGTCTCTGATTTGGGCGATACAAGGAGCATAGAAGGTATGGAGGTAGCATTGGTTAAGTTAGAGCGCTGTATAGATGAGTATTATCGCCGTCCGCCATTGTGTGTCCTGGCTGTCACGTCAGTGGTATAGGTTAGTAGGTTATACACGTAAAGATACGTAAACAAACGCTCTTCCATACTACTGACGTGACAGCCAGGACACACAATGGCAGGCGGCGATAATGATAATACTCATCTATACAGTGCTCTAGTTAAGTGTGTAAAGCGCGGCAGTGAAGCCACCTGGCGTATAGGCAACCCGCGAAGTCTGAACATCATACGCGCGAATGCATGCTGCACTTTCCCTCATGGCATGGTTTGCTTTAACCTTCCGCTGATTTAGTTAAAATCTGCTTTATAAGTGATAAGTTCATCTCGATTCATACGTCAGGCCACAGTATATAGCTTTCTTTATAATGTGGTCAGGCCATGGTAAATGTGGTGGAAAGACTTAAGCAAGACAATATACGGCAGAGCATTTGTTCAATATGGTTTTGCAATATTTTTCAAATTATATTATTTTTGAAACCCTCAATGACCACGTTTTCGATCAACCTCCCTCAGATAATTGTTTATTTTTGTTAATAAAGACAATTGCGGCAAAATATGTAGATATTTTCTTGCAAATTCCCTTTGTTACTGTGCGCCCAGGTGTTCATACTTGACGGATTGCTTATATTCCGCGCGGCTTCACTTTTGCTGTTAGTCGGTGACTAGTTAAATGTCATTCATATCCCGTGACGGAACCTAAAACCAAACCTATTTACTCGACATCGTATCTTCCACATTACATTTTTTATTTATGTTTATGATACTAGTTATAGATAGTGTAGCAAGGTTTACACTAAATGCAACGAGGCAAAAGTTATTTCTTTCAGAAAAATTAGAAGTTGCATAATTTGAGTCCGAACAAGCAATAATTCGTGATATCTTTCGTAGTTGATCAAAAGCGAATGAAACGGTATTTTACAGAGATAATGAGATCCGTTAAAACTGTAGTGGTATGTAGTCAAAATAATCTTTTAGTTGCTGTCATATTTATCTCATCAAAGATTTTACTCTCTCCAATAAGTTAATTATTGGGGCTCCACATAAATGTTAATCCTTCAGGTGTTCTAAATAATTTCCATCGCGTCGCGTAAGTTCAAACTTATTTTGTGATTTCTTTACTTCCAGACAATCATTTACTAATGAAAGTGGCCCGTAAGCCACAACTTCATAAAAATACATGATTTTTATAGTAGATTAAAATGAAAGTGTCAAATAGGAATAAGATCATGGATCAAAAAATGGCTTATTACTTATAATTTTGTATTGTATTCATCAAACCAACAACCAACACATTAAAATATCTCAATATTTCTAAGCGGGTGCTCTGCAGTATGACAGAGAAAGATTGAGGTACGTACGAGAGAGTGGGAAGTTAAGCCACACCCACCTCGTAGACTCTAGAGAGCATATTTCCTAACACAGTGGGATACAAATGAGTCGCTTATCCTCCTTATAACATCCTTGGCTGTGACTTAAGTACTCCCTCCCTATCTTCTATCCTCCTTGGGGTACTACCACGGTCGTACAAACACAGGTCTGGAATCGAAGGTTGAATTACATAGGTAGCAAGTGGGTCGCCTAGCGTCTTGACTTTGTTTTGTTTATGTATTGTTTAATTTTGATATTTTTATTTTGCTTTGTCTACAAAATTTATATTTTTTCGACAATAAAGCATGTCTCTCTCTCTCTCTCTCTCTTGTTCAAATGTCAAAGTCAACGATGACACTGCAAAATTGAGAAAAGGGGATGTTACTTAGAACATAGAATACCTTAAGCCCGCATTTTCTCTGTTGTAACAATGATTAGAAATACAGGTTGATTAGAATGTTCAATATTTTGTAACATTTGTCACAGTCATATTTCTCTGTACTGTCATTTTACGTACATGATAGCCTGCATCGTGTGAAGCCAACACAAGCAAGGGAGCCATCAACACACCATGCGCGGCAACATTTATCGGACTGTGCAGCTAAACAAGCAAGCAATCGTGCAGCAAAACATACTCCGTCTGCAGCGGGCTTAAGTAGTCTAAAGCCCGCTGCAGACGGAGTATGTTTTGCTGCATGTTTCCTTGATGGGAGCTAGGCTTGGTGCTTTGCATGCTTCCGTATAAGAAAATGACATCGCGTGCACGGTTGGTTGCTTGAAATCGTGCATGATTTGATGATAGAACCGGTGCTATTTTTGATGATTGTTTTCATGCATCGTGCCTTGTCGGAGCACTCGGAACTAGTCGAGTCGAACTCAAAAGTTATTTTGCACAAAATAACATGTTATTTTAATTGTTGGGACCTTTTCTCTGTTGTAACAATGATTAAAAATAGAGCTTGATTAGAATGATCAATATTTTGTATCATTTGTCACAGTCATATTTCTCTGTACTGTCATTTTACATGCATGATGGCCTGCATCGTGTGAAGCCAACACAAGCAAGGGAGCCATCAGCACACCATGCGTGGCAGCATTTATCGGACCGTGCAGCCAAACATACTCCGTCTGCAGCGGGCTTAAAGCCCGCTGCAGAGGGAGTATGTTTTGCTGTATGTGGAATTGACGGGAGCTAGGCATGGTGCTGTCCATGCTTCCATGTAAAAAATGACATCGCGTGCACGGTTGGTTGCTTGAACTCTTACATGATTTGATGATAGAACCGGTGCTATTTGCGGTGATTGTTTTCACGCATCGTGCCATGTCGGAGCACTCGGAACTAGTTGAGTCGTACTCAAAAGTTATTTTGCACATTATAACATGTTATTTTTGATTGTTGGGACATTTTCTATGTTGTAACAATGATTAGAAATAGAGGTTGATTAGAATGTTCAATATTTTGTATCATTTGTCACAGTCATATTTCTCTGTACTGTCATTTTACATACATGATGGCCTGCATCGTGTCAAGCCAACACAAGCAAGGGAGCCATCAACACACCATGCGCGGCAACATTTATCGGTGCGTACAGCAAAACATACTCCGTCTGCAACGGGCTTTAATCTTATTAAAAAGTTATGACTTCATCAGCAACAAATACTATGATAAATAATATCCTATCGAAATGAAAATATGTTAACGGAAACAATGTTCTTATAACCAGTCATATAACTTTGAATTGATATTTTTATGTTTTAAGCAACATTTCCCTTCAACTGCGAACAATGCGGCAAAAATTGGAAGCTGAAAAAGACTGGACGCTAAGCGAACCTCTTTTTTCGCTCGTTTCAAGACCTTTCTGTATCACTGTATGACCGTGGGAAATACCGATCTATATTACATAATTTCATAGGTCAATAATTTTCTTTCCAGGAATATCTTGCCATTTTTAATACAGAGAGTTAGACCGGAGAAATGGCTAAAAATAATTCCTTTACTTCAAAATTTAGAATCGAGAGAGACATTTAATATTCGCGTAAGCGATTATAAATTTATTCTTTACGGCATGCCACCAAACATAAGACGCCAAATGCCAAATTAACAGTCCATTATTTACTAACGGACTTTTAATTTTTCACTAGTCAATAGCCACGAGACTCTCTCTCTCTCTCGTGATTTAGACCGGATTACGAATTTTAACGTAATATTTCGTTTCTAGGCCAATCATGGACCGTAGATTCCAAATCCAAGAGTTTATGTATAAAATATATGAATAATATATCCATCCATAATAGGTACACAAATATTACAGAAAAAAAAGTGTTGGTTTAAGTTTTCACTGCGTATAAGTACCTAATTTTTAGAGCTTTAAGTCCGTTGAGTAAATTTGATGATGATGATTTGTTAATACTTTTCTGGAGTCCGATAGGTATGATGGTAGAATAGGTAAATGCCATTTAAACCACCCTCATATGGTCATAACCCTTCATGTATTTTAACAGAACTAGTTGACCTAAGGTTCACAAGGAGTATGAAAATAAGAGACCCGATTAGAACATTCTGAACAAATTAGAAATATAGGTATTAAATTTGTCAGACGAAAATCTGCACATGCAGCTGGAATAACCATAATTATAACCAAAACCAAATACAAGGCCAACTTCACGTTACAAAAATAAATGTTTGTTACGTTGTTGTGTGAAGTCCCATAGGCCTGATAGTAGAAAATGTAAAACATTTAAACCTCCAATGTTTAGTTGTAACATACTAATTTGTTTTGGTTCCTGACAGATTTTGTGGGATAAGAGTTTTCGGAAAATAATGTCCCGAAAAAAATTTTTTACTTCATTTATGGTGCCAGAGCGGGAATATAAATGAAATTAAATATTTTTAATAAAATACTGAAAACCAGTTATCAACGCATTTTTTAGTCTTCTCGTAATTTGCAGCCGAAATTACAATTCAAATATAAATATTAGAACTTTATAATAATTAGAATAAAGGTATTTTTGAACGACTTCAAAAAAAGGGGAAGGTATACAATTAGGTTGAATGTTTGCTTTTCTTTTTATGGCTGTTTGCGCGTTTTCCGTAGTAAACGTATTCCGATCTAGACAATTTTTGTTTCATTTGAAAGAGGAGAGTTGAGAAATGATCCCATATTTAGAAAAACTCAAATCCGAATTCTCCTTCGCCCCAAAAACCGCACACGAAGGGGGTGGAGGCGAAAATTTTCTCAAAAATTGAAAATCTGAGATTGAAGAATTAAAGATGAGAACATTTTTTTCAAAAGAGTTACGGTTTTTGAGTTCAGCAATGGTAAAGTCTGAAATATGTGTTGAGCGTATTTCCGATGTGGAAGGGCATTTTTTTTCGAAAATTGAAAATATGAGATCAAATTAAAGAAGAGCTTATATGTAGCAACATTGAAATATGAACATTTTTTCAAAAGAGTTACGGTTTTTGAATAACAGCAGTAAAGTCTGAAATACGTATATCTGCGCCGCAATTTTTTGAGATCTCTGGATAATAAATAACAAGTAAGATAAATAGTATCTTCTTTGGTAATAGTGAACCTTCTAAAATTTTGATGACTAATATGTTACACTCAAAAATGTGAAATAAATATGTTTTCAAAAAAAAATGTTTTTGCGTTTTTGTGTGTACGTATGTAAAGGTTATGTAAAAAAAATCTACTACATGAAACATATATTTTATTTAATTTCAGAAATTATATTTTGTAGTAGCGTAACCAAACCCAGTACAAAAATCAGTCGTTGACTGACTAAGAAAAACCTAGATAGTTAGTATGATTGATTTTTAGTTTCAAAATTGCCGCCTTCGAGAAAAAAACTAAAAAAATGTCCAAGATTGAAATGCTATTGAAAATAAAAGATATACCTACCTAATAGTTCCTCGTGTGAAACTTCTTTTAATTTCATTTCTGAAGATTTTGTTCAATAAATAAATAGTTAATACCAAGATAGAATAACGTTACATAATCTATGAGTAATATTCATTTATTCATTTTCAATAATAATAATAGAAACACCTATACATTGTTTATTAGTAGACATTTATAAGGTATCCAACATGAAAAGAAAAAAGAAAATGGTCAATCTAGTAGTTAATGTCTAATATAAAATTCTTTCATTTTATCATACAATTTTGTATTTGATAATTCATGTTTTTGATAAAAATATCAATTCTCGAAAGGCATTTAGATCTAATGTCAATAACGTTATTTAATTTGATTGATTTTAAGATATCTAAACCCTCTCACTTTGTATCTAGGTATAAAACTTTCCGAAATACATTGGAAGAATCTCTAGCGAATATAAATATTCGGTATGATCATAATCATAATATATATTTTCATTGTCCCTTTCGGGTTCATCATAATATAGGTCATAGTGGATATAGGTATGCAAGATATAAAAACAATGGTATGACGAGGCGCATCCACGAGCATCTAGCTCCTCCCACTTTTTCACCACTGACGTCTCGACCATTTATTATAGTAGTAATTCAAGCCAAATCTAAAGCAGGCCACTCACTAGCGAATATGCTCGGGAGCTTGCTCGTTAGCATAGCTCGCAGCAACAAGCTCCTTTGTGTGTGGGTAAGCTCGCCAACATGTTCGTAGGTTGCTGGTTGACAGGAAAGACCGAAAAGCCGCAACAGGAGCGAAGCATGTTGCTCTGTGTATAGCGACATGTTGATTTTTTTATAAGAATATTTTTAAGAGTAACACATTCGTTCGACGTGCAAGGATTTTCTACTGAAGCTCGTCGGAAACTCGACAAGTGTGTGGCAAATTGGAAATACGTTGACGAACATGTTGCCGAGCATATTCGCTATTGAGTGGCCTGCTGAAGGCAGGTGGCAGATCCGAAGGAGCCCAAATACACGAGCACCACTCGAACATGTTTATGTCATGTCCATATTTGTATGGTGTTTTGGACACATTTTAGGTGTTATGTGGTTTTGAAGACATCATCAAATAGGCGTAGTTTACTATGAAAAAATGCTTTTACAAAGATGCCAAGTTAATATCTTTTTATATACCCAGTTAAAATTGGATATTAAATCTGACAGTCCATGGAAAAATCCAAAACTAGTGCCTCCCCAACAAAAGCCCTTGCTGAAGAAATAGTCACAATCTTCCCTATGGGTATGCCCCTGTTGGGTTGAAATAATATAATATAGGTACTTGGTGATGACATCAAACTTCTTACAATCATCCAGTCCATTTTCTCCATCCCACTTCCTATGCTTGGTATACCTACCCAACATATCTATGCCATAATTTATGATTTTATTATCCAGACGCCCTCAATGAATGTCCAGATATCTATAGTTTCTCTTTATAGATATCTCTTGCTAATGATTTTTTCCACTCGTCTCGTCCATGCGAAGGTCCTCTGCTACACAATGGACAAAGGAAACTTTAGTTGGATACCTGAAAAGATCTTTCTGAACCCTGAATGTCATATTGAATCTGGCCTGGTGTTGTTGGACATGATTCCTTGAAACTGGCATGAGACGCCTCAGCGCGTAATTTTAAATTCGTCTTTTTCGTTCGAACCGTACATAAATTCCCTACGGAGTTCGAACTCTCAAAAGAAAATACTTTGACAGGTTCTCTATTCACCTTATAAGCCTTTTATGTCCACTACATATAAGGATAGTACCAGAATTATAGATAGTGACTCATGTTTGGGCGTGTTGATAGGAATTTCTTAAAGCATTATTATACACATAAATTATTTTTAATAATAGCCGCACGCCTATTAGTCGTCGATTTCCATTCCCCTCAGACTCGCAAAGGTCTATGTTGAAAATATGAGTCACTATCTACAATAGTGGTACTGTGGTTATAGGTACCTACCATAACAGGCAATTAGCACCTTGTAAAATTAGACTTTGGTCAGAAGAGAAATGGAAAAGCCCAACACGAGAAATCTACCATACGGATGGATCTTAATCCATCTCTTGGACTCCGTACAGTTATTTTGTGTGGCCACCCTTCTCTAGAAAGTCCATTCGTATAAGTAGGAGAATTTCGCAAGAGTATGGTTGTAGACGTGGTAAGAAACTGTATTGCATACACTGAAAAGAGATCTTTGAGTGGCCAGGGTCTAGGAGCCAAGCTTCGAGAACAAAGAGATCTTCAATTCTAACAGAACCCCTTATGATCTGGAACCCTACGGGTAATCAGACATCATAGACCGAGTGAAACTGAGTGGATGATCCTTGATACTCTTGTTCTGGTCAACACCAACCTTCTAATACTGTTTATAAAAACAATTAAATATTTTTATGATTATATTTAATGACATAAGCTCACATTTTTATCAATTGACACATTCCAAAAAGTAATTTATTCTCAAATCATCAGAAAATGCTGGTTAGTTTCAGTTAAATCATAACAATTGCTTACTTTCACAAATATTGCTTCACACGACAAAATCCTGTTTTAACTAGTGTTTTGAAATTGGCTCTTTCTCTTATATATTAGTTTTCAGTTTGACGTTTTCTTTACATAGTAAATGCCAATAAATACAAATTTGAATATACTGCAGAAATAAAGCTTATGCAACAGACGTGTGGGTATACATTTTATTAACTAACGCAGAGTACCATATAAATAATTGTAGTACTATAAAAGGATAAGCCTTTCAATGTTTTCTAAAAATCACAGCTCATATAGATAAATTATTCTTTGATTAAATAATATTGGTTTACATTAAATACATTGAGGTATATATTTATAGTGCCTTCATTAAGGATAAAGACATATCAGGTCCAAAATTCAGTTTACTAATTTATATGCAGAGACCTATAGATTCAAGAATTATATAATAAAAATTTATAAATATTTTGCATAAATTAACAATCCTGCATGAGATCTTCATTCGAAAAGCTAACAACAGTTTTTAAACTAAATTCACCAAAAACTAATATCAGATCCACCTTTTAAAGGACTATTTGGATTACGTTTTATATGTTTCTTTTTACCCTCACATTTTATTTTTCGCATAGTTTTGTAGAAATGACTTTTCACTTTGGAATTGTTATATTCAATGCGACCGGATTTATTTTTACAATGTTCTCTTGAACATCTACAAGGAAAATTCGGCTGATCCACTTGACATTTGATTTCGTCTAAGTGACAAGGACAAATGTCTGGATCACAGTAATCTCGACAGAGACACCCGGCTGCCATTCTAGAAGAGCGGATTTGATTACAATCCTCTTCCTCAGCCGGATCTACAACAATATGACATGACTCTAGTAGTTGAATTCTTTGGACTGTAGACAAAGCTTCAATATTTTTTGGTTGTTCAATCCTTTGAGAAGTTAAGATATTGGTGGATCTTGTTCTTGGAAGATATCTAGGACATTTGTTGTGTTCATATTCTTCGACAGATAATGAAGTGATGTAAAAATGACGCTGGCTCATTCCTAAAGTAGCACCCCCTTTACTGGGTATGCTGGAAAAGCCTTGAGATCTCTCAAAATAGAAAAATGTTACAGTCGCAAAGCGCAGATACTTTATCATCTTATTTTTCTTTGCTTCCAGGCTTGTCGATAGTTTGCGTTTCAAATCAATTTTGTGTGAGCTTGGTATTGTGACCGTTCTTGATGTGTCACTAATCATTTTGTGCTCGGAGGGTAGCGAGCAACCATCTATGATAGAGTTCGCTAATGAGTTCAATAAATCCTTAACACCTAACTTATCATCAATATCTTGATTAATACTGTCTGCATCATTTTGAATTTGTTTTGTTTCAACCAGAACACCATCTGGCTCAGCATCAATGAACTCAATGTCTTGACATGATCTAGAAGCCAAGGCTATATCTCTCACCGTAAGACTGCAATCGTGAAGTGATATGAAAAGTTTCTTCTCTGATGGTTCGTTATTGATTTCCATAGATTTATTAAAAGAGTGATCAAATGAGGAATCACTTTTTGTACTGGGGCTGTAATTTTTTGATTTCATATCTGGTACATTGTTATTCAAGGTTAAACATGTACTGTTTTCACTAATTTTGTCATTTCCGCATGTATCACTATCAGTATATGTTATTAGTTCTTGATTGCTAGATTTATTATTTTCTAGATATGCTGAATTTTGTTCTGAAATGGCATCAGATATATTGGAACTTGCTACTGAAAAATCCTCTGATTTATCTCTGTTTGATGATATTCGAATGGGTGTTGAAAGCCCATTATTTTTTTTTGGCGAATTATTTAGGGGAAGTCCGGTAATTAGTCGAACTTGTAGTTCGGTTTCCTCTAATCCCTCCATGTTCAAAGTATAATTATAACTCGTCTTATTTACATAAAATCCGTCTTGTACTCCATAGAATATTTTATCTAAAATATTAATCAACTTTCACAATGCAATAATTCATTCTTTCAAAACTGAGAAAGTACGCTCAATGACAACAAGTTTACTTGTATTGAATTCTCTAAAAAACATTATCAATACAAACCCTATGTGATCATAAATTAATAAAACTCAGGATTATGTATCAGAGCACATTTTAATGCATACAATTGTTATTTCAAAAACATCTTGGATAATTATTTGCCTATTAAATGTTAATAAACGATTATAGACATGTAATCCATCTCATTCGATGACAGCTAAGAGTCGTCAGTTGTCAGTTGTCCCTTCAACCTTCAATTGTTAAGTTGTCATGGCCAAGGATATATAGAAGTAATAAGGATAAAAATCTCATAGAGTGGGGATAGACTCGAATAAAGCCCGCTGCAGACGGAGTATGTTTTGCTGCATGTTTCCTTGATTGGAGCTAGGCTTGGTGCTGTGCATGCTTCCGTGTAAGAAAATGACATCGCGTGATCCTGGGGGCTGTGGTTGAATAATGAAAAATAAAAATAAGTATTATCAATTTGGTGGGGGCGTTCTTCAGGCTGTAAATTTGCAAAAAGCAAGCAAGGCGTCATTGTTATTATGTCAATGCTGTCAATTTCTATGCTTTGGCATGAAATAATAACCTAAACTTAATTTGATACACGATATACATAAAACGGTATGATCTGAACTTAATTTGGTAAAGTTCGAGCATATTTAACCACTGGTGTCAGCCTTAGATTTGGCTTAAATAACCAGAGAACGTTCTTTGTTACTATTCAATTCTTAGAGCATGAAATTACCAAGGAGTAAGGATACATCGCATTCGGAGAGCAAGTGAAGCCAAATGAGGACTAAATCAGTGGCCGCCAATGGACGTAACTAGAGCGCTGTATCAGTGGCGGCTCCTCAGAGGAGGCAGGGGAGGCCGGGCCTCCTCTACAATTTAAGGCAAATTCATATTTTTGATGTAGTAGCAAATCAAATCTAAAACGTTTTATATAGGTTATATTTTATACAATATATAAAATAAAAAATTCAAGATCGTTATAATTCTAACGAAAATAGCATATGTCTGCATATTAACTTAAAACTTATATTGTTTTGATATTATCACAGAAGTCGTTGGATTTTCTTTATTTATTGTAGAGTGAGCATTCCACTAGAAGGTGCTTGATAGTGAGTTGTGTATTGCAGTTATTGCAAAGAGGAGTTGAGGTTTTCTTTAAGATGTGGAGGTGAGTGAGGCGTGTATGTCCTAGTCGGATGCGATTGATGATGACTTGATCTCTTTTTTTTGGAAGGGGTAGTGGTTTGAATTTTATTTCATCAATTTACACACATCAATATCTAGTTTTTAAACAATAATAATAATAACTGTGACTCAAAGCACATAGCCTGCCCATCCTCACCATTTTCAAAAAGTAAGTATCAGTCCAAATCTGAAAAAGGTATACATTTGAAGAAATAGCATATATTAAATCAAAAAAGGCAATATATTACAAGCAATAATTTGGATATTATAAATTATTATATCAAAAGTTTCCTGTGGTGCTTTTACCTTTTAAATTTGGCGACTTTTGTAGTGTCTTCCAAGGAATTCAATAAAATTGTTATTTCGAGACATTTCAGTTTCAATCAACTGCAAATGCCCTTGAGCAATTTCATGATGGTTTTCACCAACAGTTTCTTCTGTATGTCGTACTGATAAGGCGTTTTAGAAACAACGCCTTATCTGTACGACATAAATTATTCACAAATTCAAATAATATATCCATTCATTTCAAAAAAATACTTCGAATAAAAATTGAAGGTGTTTACTTAAAAGTATTACAATTAATAAGAACTTTTTCGTAAAACGCGTACTAGATTGTAGATTTAAAGGGTTGTCATTCACTGCGACCTTGAGGTCTATTGTGCCCCCCATCAGAGCTGTTCTCGCCATTACATAGTCTACTGCTCGCCCTCCGGTTCCAGAGTTCTAATGAAATCCAAAATCTGGGATGGCTTCAAGGAGATTACTTCCTCATTTCTGCATGTTTCTTGTCTAAAGCATTTTTTGCGTTGGCTAGCAATGGCGAGGCATTCTGTCACTAGGTGATTCGGAGTTCTCTGTTCCTCCCCACAGAATCTGCACTCGTCGTTCTCTGCGAGACCCCTTCTCGTTAGGTGCTTCATGAGGCGACAATGCCCAGTAAGGAATCCAGTGAGGAGGTGTAGCATATTCTTGCTATGATCCAGATACATCTTGCAGTATTAAATCTTCCAAGAATCTTTTTGGGATGATCCAACTCAGGGAGATTCCGCCAGTGTTTCTCTTTCGATTTCTTCCTTCACCTGAAACTTTTTCTTGTTTTACATTTACTTGTACCACAGAAAGGTTCTGGGCCAATGAAAGGAGTTCGTGCTCCTTTTCTGGCTAGTGTGTTGCCCTCTTGATTCCCCAGTGGCTGGAAATCCAAACTAAACAGACCTTGTTTTTCTTACCTATTTCGTTGAGTTTTCTTCGGCACTCCCATACCATCCTAGAATCAATGATATAAGAGCTGTGCTTTAATCGCAGCTTGACTGTCAGAATATAATATAGCTATATCACATTTCTGATAGTTTCTTTCTAGGTTCATTTCCAAACATCTTTCGATTGCAGGCACTTCTGCCTGAAAGACGCTTGGACAGCGACCTAACGATAGTGAACATTTGGTGTCAGGCCCGAATACTCCAGCGCTAGTCCCCGTCTTAGTCTTAGAACCATCTGTGTACCATTTGATGGCATTCTTTTTGAGAGCTTCGATTGTGGGCTCCCTTTCCTAATATTATTTTCTACTTATTATCGTAGTAAAAGCTTTCTTGATGCTAATTCTCCTTATAATCTCTTCACTGGGAAGGCTAGCTGATGAGATTTTTTTGTTCAAAGATTCCTCATTGCTGGTACCTTCCCTGGTTAGTCTTAGAATGGACTCATGGGCTAGTCTATCTATCAGATAAAAATGTGTGAGATCTGTGATGATCTACATTGCCCTAGTTGGGCACGTTCTCATAGCTTTAGTGATACAAACACAGGCCAACCTTTGTATTCTATCGAGGGTTTTCCTTGTAGTGTCCTGGCTTGCCTTATGGCATGCCAGACTATTGCCCCATATGTTATTATTGGCCTTAAAATCATTACGTACATCTATCGCAGTATTTTTGGGTTACATCTCCAAGTCTTACCAGCTAGACTTCTGCAAGCCATCAACGCCTTTGTTGCCTTGCTAGCAGTAATCTCAATATGCTTGTTCCACAGAAGCTTGCTATCCAGGGTTATTCCCAGATATTTTAATTCAGACTTCCACTCTATGATGTCTCCATTTAAAGAGAGGGATTTCATATCTGGAAGTTTTCTTCTCCGTGTGAATGAGATTACTGTGGTCTTGGTTGGGTTAAAATGTAGCCCCACTGATAAGCACCATTGTTCAATAGTTCTGAAGCCCTCTTCCATTGAGTCGCATAAGGTGCTCTCGAATTTTACTCTATCTATTAGGACTCTGTAGTCAGCGTAGCCTATGCATTTGAAGCCAAGATCCGTAAGCCTGTGGAGTAGCTCATCTTCTACTAGGCTCCATAGAAGGGGAGATATTACTCCTCCTTGAGGTGATCTTCTTTGATAATGGTTTTATCAACCCCTCGCCTTATGAATGCCTCTTTGACCGACACATCTGTTGTGTTGTCAAAGGCTCCAGATATGTCTAGGAAGGAATACCTTGCGATTTCTTTGTTATTCAGAGTACTCTGTAAGACTTCAGTCAGCTGATACACAGCAGTCTCTGGTGATCGGCCGCGCCCTGTAAGATTTTCTGTTCTTAAGTGGTTATCCACTACTTTCTCCATTGTCTTCAGTTGAAACGATGTTAAGCAGATGGGTCTGAAAGATCGGGAATCGGTCCCATCTTTCTGTTCCCTCTTTTTGGTATGAAGGTTACTTCTGCCCTTTTTCATATTTTATGTAAAGTGCTAAACAGCTTCTTGTAATCTTCAGAAGGTGAGGTAGAATCTCCTCAATTCCCTTCTACAGGAGTACTGGGAAGATTCCATCTACTCCAGGTGATTTATATGGTTGAAAGGTGCTTATTGCCCATTGCCACCGTTGCCTTGTAAATACTTTTTTAGCAATATCGCAGTCTTCCTTGCGAGGATTCTTGGTTTGAATTGCTTTGTCAATGGGTTCACTACTTGGGAAGTGTGTTTCCAGAATAATTGATCGTTCCTTTTCCCCCAGAGTATATAACCCGTCTGGCTTCTTGAGTGGAATTGTGGGGTTGATTCCCCCTTTTACCACGACCTTTTGCAGTCTGGCTGCTTTGGAGTGGAAGTGACTTTTTCACAAAAGGCTTGAAAATAAAGCCTTTTGGCCTTCCTGATCTCTTTATTATACTAAGTGAGCTTTTCAGTGTACCCCTGCCAATTACCATCTCTTTTATGACCTTATTGAAGAGCCGACGGACTTTCAATTTAAAGTTTCACAGGTTCCCGTTCCACCAAGGTGTTTCCTTGCTCGTTCGAACTTTCAAGAGTGGACAACTTGAGTGAAAGGCCTCTGTTATCGCCAAACTAACCTGTTGTACTTTTTGTTCCAGATCATATTGCTGGTGTTTTGCCCCATTTTTTTTCGATCTGTTCCAAATTTTGCTTCAGATAGATCATATAGACAGACCAATCCGTATTTCAAGGATTTTGACTTAAGGACGCTATCGTGGAAAAAGTGGGAGTTGTCCCCACGTTATGGGTCTCAAGGTTATTAGCTAAGAGATATTCCAGTAAGCACTCACCTCTCCTTGGGAAAAATGCAGTTATGGTGACGGGTTTAGAGATGGCATCCCCGCACAATGCCACCAACTCGGGTCCCTCCCAAGAGCTCAGCTTCAGTCTGCCGATTCTTGCACAATCCACCAGCATCATTCCACAGCGGAAATCAATGCCGGTGGAGTGGAGCCCCTTCTCCTTACTGCGGCATAGCTCCTCTACCAGAGTATCCTCTAGGGAAGAGAGTTGCTCGGCTTCCAGAGTTACCCTCGGGTATTCCTTGGGTAATGTTCCCACTCTGATAGCCCTCTCTGCCTTGACCGCTGCTGCATATCCAGTGGCTTGCCTGTTTCTGCCGCAGCTGTTTTCGACTTCTTTATGTGAGGCCGTTCCGGAGGTGTGATTTACTCCGGGCCTCTTTTTCCTTTGCCCTTGCCCGTCGGTGTTTTGCTTAATATAATAAATAGTTAATACTTATCTGCAGAATTCTGAAAAATATCTTACGTGGTTTGATGCTGTTGGTCATCATTTCAAACATGTCAAAAAAGGCAGAACAGCTGCGAAAAAATTGTTTATTTGCGATCAACATTTCAAGGACAGTTGCTTCGAACCAAATAATTCTATAACAATATTGAAAAACGGCGTTGAAATAACTGTATCTCGTAAAGCAGATCTTACATCTATAACAATTTTCGTGATTTGCTTTATGCTATACAAACGATTTTCACATATAATATGAGAAGGTCAACCAGCAACTTACAACTTCGCATACTCGCCGCTCTACCACATTTTAAGCTACTCCATAGACAAAAAAGTCGCCCACCTTTTGATGGTACATTTAAAAGTTTTCTGGAGCCCGTTTTATATTGCAGCTCTGATTAGAGTTCAACGCGTCATCTTTCATGTACTCTCTAGCGTCAAGTTTCAAATATAGCATGCAATCATCAATAAACAATGAGGAATGTAATTTTCTAGAACTTGGATCTTGACGCATTCCAAAATCACAATTCTCTAACCTTATTTGAATATTTTGCTATTATACTGTCACAGAGACAGGAGACAGAGAACATATATAAAATATATATTTACGGAGACAGAGAAAACACATGGAGGTGCGCATTTTCGTTATGGGCAGATACGATTTTAGGGCACGACCCTGCCATCTTTCACAGCGTCACCCCTTGCACAGGTGTCATATCTCCTGTTTCCAGTGGTTTCCAGTCCAGACACTAGAACACTACCTCCAAAATTCCAGTCCTCCAGACCCACTGTCATCACCAATGTGTTGGCTCTTGTTTTTATTTTTTCGTAGGAGCTGTATGTCGAAAGACAAGCAACAATAATAACTTTTCTTTATTATATTTATATGAATAACATGCAAATTATTGTGAGCATCATTTTGAAGCGCCGCGCCGCTTCGCTCGTTGCCGCTTAGATGAGAATAGGCCTTTATACTGTGATTGGAAATATCGAGAGCGGCGTTGACAAAGAGAGCGACGTCAGCATGTCGGCATCTAATCCTAGAATGCCGACAAAGGGATCTCGAGAAAAGTCCAGTGGAGGCTGGCGAATCAAAGACCAGAAGCTGCTTGAATGATCTGGAGCCTTTGTCGGATATATATATGGGAGAATTGTCGGCATGAGAGAGAGAATGTAAAAGACAGAAGAATAATAGAATAGTCCATAGTAAGCTAGTGAGAATATAGTAAAGTTAAGTTGTAATTTTTATTATTTCGAGTATAAATAAAGTTTATCTAACAATTGTAAATTAGTCTCACTTATCTGCGAACCCACATACGCAACAATAGGTATTGCAGACGACACTGCTGTTTTTTATGAAGCTGATTCTCGGCTAAATCTAAGGAGGAAAGTAGAGAAATACCTCAAAGTAATAAAAGACTGGTTCGATCACAAACTCCTTACTGTGAACCTAAAAAAAAATCAAAATTTCTACCCTTCAGCTGAAGTTTTGCTATAACGACAAATATACAAAAATCTACATAAACATAAATGGTAAGATATACCTACGGCATCCAGTAGTGGAAGAAATAAAATACATAGGGGTTTACCTAGATCGGCGTCTAATATGGAATAGAGATCTCAACTACGTGATAAGAAAATTACAGCATATGATTTTTATCCTCAAACACATGAAAGAGGACCTACCATCGGGAAAATTGAAAACTTGGTATTTTGCGCGATCATACATCAATCCACTCTAGATCTTACAAAAAAGGTTACTGAAAATAATTGTGTCAAAACCGCGTAAATATTCTTCTGAAGATCTGTATAGCAAGCACATCAGAGATTATGGATATTCGTCAGCTTTTCTATTTAAACACGTCTGTAACATATCACTTCATTATAGATAAATATTTTTTACAAAAAAATTGGACTGACGTTATTAGTTGGTGCACTGAAAAGTACGAAATAATATTATTCTATTGGTGCTGGTAGTTTTGAAGTTGTGCAGTTGCAGTTGGATTGATAACCTTTGGCACCAACTTCACAAGTACTAGCACCAATAGAATTAATATTATTTCGTACTTTTCAGTGCACCAACTAATAACGTCGGTCCAATTTTTTGTAAAAAATATTTATTTCACACTTTTGAGTGTAACATTAGTCACAAAAATCGTTGAACGTTCGCTAATACCACTAATATCCTATAACCCACGTATATTCTTTGCTTCTTCTTCTCACTATTATTATGTAGAGATCTCAGAACATCGCTGCGCAAATACGTATAAGTATTTTAGATTTAAACATTTAACCACCGCTCTATCTTGAAAACCCTAACTCTAAGGAGAAAATGTCTTTCATGTAGTGCCCACAAGTTTTCAATTTTTGAAAGAAATCGCCCTTTTCACATAGCAAAATTGCACATATTTGAGAATTTAACATGCCTCTTACTCGAAAACCGTAACTCCTTTGAAAAATTTTTAGATTTAAACGTTTCCGGATATTGTCCTATCTTTGATAACTCAGATTCTCGATTTTCCAGAAAATTTGTCCCCTACACCCCCTTCGGGGACGGTTTTCGGTGAAAAGAGGATTTCGGATTAGCGTTTTTATGAATATGGGACCATTTCTCAAGCTTCCTCTTTCAAATGAATCAAAAATCATCAAAATCAGACTACGAATACTATATAAAACGCGCGAACGAACCAAAAAAAAAGCAGACAGTCGAATTATATACCTCCTCCGTTCGGAGTTCATCGGTCAATAAAGCACCCCATGTCAGTCATCATTATATGTCTATATGACCAGAGGGTGCCAACGACTTATATACCCATTATTAAAAAAATCACTGTCACAGAGAAGCTACTCCTATATTGGAATTAAAATTTACAACACCATCCCTGGAAGCATAAGATCTATTACCAGCAAAAAAAAAATTAAAAAAGTTGGTTGATTGAAAATATCACACAAATAACTGTACCCTGTTTTACACATTCGAATTATTTTTTATTTTATTTTATCTATTGTATTTAACTGTATGTCTTTGTGATTCATTGCATTTTAATACTAATAACAAAGATTAAATACACCCTAATAATCTATTATATTGTGGTATTTAATTGGATATTTTGTAATTTATTGTATTTTATCGAATATTATGTATTTTATTCCAGTGTCATTCTGTATTTTTTATTTTTCTTTAGGAGAAAAAAGTGTTTGCACTTATCTCTACACTACTCTGCTCCCTTCGATCATATAGCCTTTTTTATTTATATTTATTTATTCTGAATAAAGTTATATTATTATTACAAACGAGACAGGCAAATTAGAGAGATCATCAATACCTTACAAAATAAGTACTTTTAAGTATACTTGACAATTAGATTTTTTATATAGTATATAATATTGTAGTTCTCTGTTCTTATTTAGATAGACATTTACATACACACTAATTAATTATTAACGAAAATTCACAATTCACACACACGTATTACAATTTATGTTCACTACTGTTCACTAGTAACTAACTAACTATTTACAATTTATATCACACTATTTATTTCACTTGGTTGGCACGTTTAAAATTGACTCACTGCCGCGCTCTTGTTGCCATATATAAATCTATCCAATAAGAGGCCGAGTTGCTTCTCGAAAGTTCCCGACGTATATCTACTGCGCTTGATGCGGGTGGAAGATATTTCGGGTGCCATCTAGGTGTTTCCATAACAGTGAGTTAGAGAGCTTGCATCGCCCAGTGGCGTGGTTTTGGGTAACATTACAAATTATTAATTTCACTATCTAAGGTAAAATATCTAAAAATGAACTATTATCAAGTATATACTTTTAAAAAGACATACCTTTCCTGATTTTTTGTATTGTATTAAATTAAACTATATGATTAGATATAGTGTGGCTCATCCAAGAAGACATTCTTAGCGCGCTCTCAGTTGGTAAAGTGATGCCAATGGAGGACGCCAATAATCAAATGAAATACCTATTTACTTAACTAGATGTTACTCGCGGCTTCGTCCGTGCTACCTGGCAGAATCGTTTTAGACGTTATGGAGAATCAGCGGAACAAACAGACAGAGAAAAATTATAAAAATTGCACATTTTCACCCATATGCGATTAGTTAAAACTTGTTATTTGAAATTGAAAACATACAATTGGATCTTATTTATTTGTATAGACTTTTTTATAAAAAAAATAATATTATGAAGTTATTTCTTATAACATTACTACCTGCCAGTGAAAATTCCGTCGGAATCGGTTCAGCCGTAACGGAGATTAGCCGAAACAAACAGACAGATAGACAAAAAATATAAAAATCTTGTTTTGTTATTAGTGACATTTATACTTCCATTTGCAATTTGTTAAAACAGACGATATTATTTATTAGTATAGATATAGATTGTGATAGTAATTGAAAAAGAGTTTTCATTATCCTAAGCCCAAAATTGCCGCAACCCTATGATAGCTTAACACCTTGGTTAATATATATATATATATATATATATATATATATATATATATATATATATATATATATATATATATATCATCATCATCATCATCATCATCATCATCATTTTCAGCCTTATTCGTACGATTATTCACGTAGTGGCCTCCCTTACATATTTATGTATTGTTCTCTCATTTGACCCCATTGTTGTCTATCGTTGGCTATTCGAGCCCATGTTGTTCCTGCTAATTTCTTGATGTCATGGTCCCATCTTATGTTTGGTCTTCGTCTTGGTCTCTTTTTATTTCGAGGGTACCATAGTGTAATTTTTGTGGTCCATCTATTGTCTGTTCTTCTAGCTGTGCCCTGCCCATTGCCATTTGAGTGCCTTGATTCTGTGGATTACATCTGTAACCTGGGTCTTCTGTCGTATCCACTCGATTCTTTTGCGGTCTCTCTTGGTTATTCCTAGCATAGTTCTTTCCATAGATCGTTGTGTTACCTGTAGTTTTCTTACGGTATCTGATTTCATAGTCCAGGTTTCGCATCCGTATGTCAAGACTGGTAGTACGCATTGGTCGAACGCTCTTTTCTTGAGGTAGAGGGGCATTCTTGATTTGTATATTATTGTGTTTCTTCCGAACGTTCTCCATTCTTCTGTTAATCTCTGGGAGTAGAGATCCGGAGTTGTGTATTAGTTGGCCCAAGTATATGTATTCTTTTACTATTTCCAGAGTCGTGTGGTTTATTTGTATTTCTTGTTCGTCTACCAGTTCGTTATACATGATCTTCGTCTTGGCTAGGTTCATTTTTAGGCCTACCTCATTGGTTGCGGTGTTCAGCTCATTAATTTGCTGTTGAAGTTCTGCAGGGTTATTAGCGATCAGTATTATGTCGTCCACCAACCTTAGGTGGTTAAGGTATTCTCCGTCGATATGTAGACCTGTGTTGTTCCAGTCTAACTTTCGGAAGATATCTTCTAGAGTTGCTGTGAAGAGTTTGGGAGATATGGCGTCTCCTTGTCGTACTCCTCTGCCAGTTGGGAATTCTGGAGATTCTTTGTATATCATTACTCTAGCTTTGGCTTCTTTATATATGTTAGCTAGAGTTTCTATGTATAGTTCATCGACACCTTGATTTGTTAGAGCTTCTATGATGGCTTTGGGATATATCGAGTCGAATGCCTTTTCGAAGTCTATGAAGGCTAGTGCTAATGGTAGCTCATATTCCTTTGTTCGACTGATAATTTCTCTTAATGTATGAATATGGTCTATTATACTGAAGCCACTTCTAAATCCAGCTTGTTCTCTTGGTTGTGCAGCGTCTAGTGTCCTCTCTATCCTATTGTTAAGGATTTTCGTGAAGATTTTATATGCTATGGGCAGTAGGCTTATAGGTCGGTAGTTCCTTATATCCTCTTTACTGCCTTTCTTGTGGATTAGGATGATATTTGCGCTATTCTATATATATATAAGAGCGTTACTTTACTTTGTACACCTAATTAATAAAGTTATCTATATATATGATAAAAGAGATTTTTGTTGGGGATGCAATCATTTATCAAATGAAATTCTTTGAATTCCTCCGAGCTTTCGAGAATGTTTCGTCAGGGCAAACTAAAAATTGTTACAAATTATCTTTACCAAATAATTAATAATATTATATTATAATTAAATTCGTGAATTTATATTAAATTAACTACAAACAGGAAAGATTTCATAGCCATCAATTTGAAATGTCATTAGTCATGGTAACAGAATATCTAGAGTTGAAAGTATCTAGATTCAAGTTTTTAGAAAAGATCTTATAGGAATTATCTTTGTGTTTGTAGCTATTTGAAGAAGTCACACATTAAAATTGAAAATATTAAGGCAGACAAAGGTTCACCGAAAAGAAAAAAGTTGTTATTCATTTAATTAAGAAAAACATTTATAACTGACATAGAAACACTTAATATAAATAAATATATACTCGTAAAATAACTTTTCGATGCTCAAAAATCAGCTTTTGACTACACAGCCTAGACTATTTGGACGATTGCAGTCCAAATTAAAGTTTTATTATGTCAATAATACTTTTGCGTATGCGGGTTCGCAGATAAGTGAGATTAATTTACAATTGTTAAATAAACTTTATTTACACTCGAAATAATAAAAATTACAACTTCACTTTACTATTAAATATTCTCAGTAGCTTACTCTGACTCTTCTATTAAACTTATTGCACGCTGTCTTTTACTCTCTCTCATGTCGACAATTCTCACAAATATATACCCGACAAAGACTACAAATCTTTCGAGCCGCTTCTGGTCTTTGATTCACCAGCCGTCACTGGACATTTCTCGAGATCCTTTGTCGGCATACTAGTGAGTACATGCGTCGCACTCTTTGTCAGCGGCCGCTCTCGATATCCCCATGGCTCGCACAAGAGTCAAAAGGATGCCGCCACTTTGTGGCCAATGCCGGCGGAGGGTTCTCATGCCCGTTACAATACTATTTACTATTTCTTAGGCATTAAGTTTTTTTGTAAAATAAAATATAATCATATTCTCCCACAATACGACATACATAACTTTAAAATGAAAAGGGTATTCTGGAAAGCATAATTACTTCAGAAGCAAATAAATTTCTCTCATAAATTAACCTGAAAAATTTATGAAAATAGATGTAGAAAAATATAAACATATAGTATCGTAATCGTATTCTCTCACAATACGATACACAATATGACTGCATCCCCAACAAAAATCTCTTTTATCAAATATTGAACCAGTCAAGAATTCAAAATCATATAGCTGAAGGAGATATTGGGCTTTTAGCCCTAGTTTTGGGCACTTTTTTTCTGGTCAATATTTCGAATTAATTTTAATTCTTCCTCAGGACTCTGCCAAATAAACAATGGATGTCTCAAGAAGTTGTATGACATTTTTGGCTTTAACGGTACTTACATATAGTGAGCTTTTTTAATTAAAAGTAGGCCGTGAAAATCGATTATACATATAAATAGATCATTTTCTTTTATATCAAAGTAGATTTATATATCTACCTACAACGGATAAAGGGTGTATTGAAAATTATAGGTGTTTCTTTATATTTCATTTATCATAACAACATATATATATATGTAATATTAAACGACAAATAATATGCAATTTCAATTAATTTAATGGTATTTTTAAAATAAATACAGTGCAATTTGTGTTTAGAAGATATATTTGATGGCAGTGCCCAATAGAAGATAATAAATAATCTCTTCTTCAACGACTTCTGATAGTGAACAGTTTAGCTCGAAATACCATTTACTCTAGGCATATCGTCAGGTGGCTAGAATAAAGAAGCACGTATTATTAACAGAATATCAAGCAATAAAATAAATAATTCGAATGCATAATGCAATTTTGGTGGTTGTAAATAGGATAGGATACAGCGAAGCGTTCACTTCACTCCCAACATCTAGATCAAAATAACATCGGATCAATGATCATAGAAAAAAAATCTGAGTGGGTTATCGAGCGCTCACTAGATAAAATTAAAGTCGGAACAATGCTTTATATTTAAAATTGAGATTCATAGTTGTCAGTAATTTGAAGTGCGCTATATTACCAGCTTCAAGCGTAATAGTTGACCAGGAATTCATTGCTTCATGTGGTTATCAAACAAAAAACTTATTCCATTTCATCAACATTTTATTAATACTTGGACTGTCGAAGAAAAGCTGACTTAAATTCGTTGAGGTCAATCAAATTGAGCTAAGTTAGTTAGCATACCTGAGATAAAATTGTCAAAATGTGGCATCAGTTTTGGTTCTTATATCAGTTTCTAGTATGAGTGAGTTTTGTTTCTTATTTCAGCCCGACTTCCCAAAAGAATGAGGAATACAATTTAATTGTATTCTTTTTATGTTTGTTCGCGGATTTTCTATAACAAAGACGCCCCTCCCAAAAACTAGAAAGGTAGTTAGAAAATGGGAAATATTTGAGAAGACTTAAGAGACAGTTATCTCCGATATTTTCAAAGAATTTTTTGTTCTTTGAGTAACAGCACTAGCAATGTGAAAGATTGTTGCCGCAATATTTAAAATCACTAGATATAAATGATCGTTCAACAATTTGGATAGCTAATGAAACATACAAAATGTGAAATAAATATTTCTTACAAAATTACTTTATCAGTTAAAGAAGAAATTATATGTAGTCACATTTAAATTGGCCATTTAAAAAAAAACTGTTTCCGAGTTAAAGCAGTGGTAAAGTCTGAAATATGGGTATTTCCGCGATGTTTTGACACGCATTATATTCTTTGTTGAGCGTTGAAGGGTTTTGATGACTAATGTTACACTTGAAGTGTGAAATAAATATTTCTTATAAAAAATTGGACCGACTTTATTAGTTGGTGCACTGAAAAATTTAAAATAATAATTCTGTTGGTTCTGGTACTTTTGAAGTTGGTGCCAAAAATTTTCAATCTAACTACAACTGTCCCATTTTTTATAGAAAATATTTATTTATTGTACCAACTAATAAAAAATATTTGTTGTAAAAGATATTTATAATAGAAAAAATTATATTTAAAATTTAAACCTTGTTCCAACTGGGATCCTGGATACAGTTGCAAGTCATTTATTCTCAGATGTAATTTTGATCAATTCAAATGAAGCAAAATAAATTTCATTTCAATAGCGGAAGCATTAGCTATGGATTAATCAAGTAGCTTTGGAGCGAAGCTTTTGTAGTGAATATCTACTTACTCAAAAATAAAAAATAAACCTATGTATAACTGCTTACGCCATCAACTTTTTAAGGAATGCTGGAAATATGCAATAAAATGATTGTTTTAAAAATGATTAAGTTTCTACATCAATTTTAAATAATTGCTCTCAATGGAAATTTCTTATCCATTAGGGATGGTTTAAGATGTACCATCTATATTTGATTTGTCGAATAGGAAACTACTATTCTCAATAATATTTGAATATTTTAAATAGATTATTATTATATTTTGATACATACGTTCGTAAGGGATGAATCCATCGTCATCTTCTTTGTCCATGCAGTCAGCTAGGACTTCTTCGGTCTCAGCATCTCCTAATCTTTCACCTAAATTACAAATATAGGATATCAAAAAGCTTTCAAAGCAATTTGTTTTTGTTGTTTCAACTCACCCAAGGATAAGAGTGTGTGGGCAAGCTCAGCAGCCATCATTTTACCATTTTCTTCTTTGTCGTAGAGTTTAAGGCATTCTAAGAAGTCATCGAAATTACCTTGTTCTTTGTCTTTCTTTACTTGACTGAAGATGGGAAGGAATTCGTCCACTTTCAATTTCTTTTCATCTGTGAAACAAATTTATTTAAATCAATATACATATATGTAATGTTTGCATATGCTGCTTAACTTACTCTTCTTTTTGGTTCCACCCAACTTTTCAATTGTTGCCAGTGTAGGGTTGAGGTTGAGGGCTCTCAGCATGTCTCCTAAGTTAACAGCATCAACTGTGCCATTACCCTCAAAATCGTAGATGGAGAATACGAAATTAGCTCCTGAAATAAAAAAATATATCATGAAGATAATTGTGAATAAACGTAGCAAGTAAAATAAAATAATGTAATACTGAATATTGAAATGAACAGAATTTATGTAAGAGTTGTAATAGGTCAGATTATATTTTGAGATTTTTCTAGGTTTCTAGAGAAATTATCATAACTTTTTACATCAGAACTATGTTTCGGAGAATAAGATAGCGACGTCGTAATAATTTTATTCGATCCAGAATTATTATTGGAAGTTTATATTCATAATTACATTATATCTGGAACACAAAGTTTCACAAGAAAACTCTAATATACCTTCTATATATTTATTAGTAATAGAAGGTACGATTGTTATCCAATTACGAGTTCTTGGAATTTTATAAAATGTTACCATTGGAATACTTATTATTCCATGCCTATGAGAATTCATGTAATTCAGTCCCTTGTTGACTACAAATTTTGCCAACAATAAATTAAGTGGATATCTTGGTCGATTTGGAAAGAACGAACCTTTTCTATAAAACAACAAGCCAGGTTTTTCCAGCGTCCGGGCCTAAAAGGATTGAGCGAGCAGGAAGTCGGTATGCAAATATGCAACGACGAAGTTTAAAACATTAGTTTTTGGTAATATGAGAGTATCAGCATTTGATTTTTCGAAAACGTCTAGAATTTTATCTAAATTTGCAAAGCCATTTTTGAGAAGAATTGCTTATTTGATAGAATTTTTTGTTAGAATATTTGTTTTAATTGGATAAACAGAATAAAAATTAGATACTATGAATTAAATGCATCTTATGAATAATTTGAGGTGTAGATCTGCTTTGAAGCGCATAGTCAGTCGCAGCTAATAAGTTGGTTTATTACGTTATCCGAATGCATAGCGATCCAAATATTACTTGTGTATTTGAGTAATTGAATATGGCGAGAGCGGCTCAGCAGCATAATATCCATGAGCATATGAGCGTGATCCAGAAATAGAGTCAACTACTAATATGGAGTGACTACTGGCTCCTTTAAGCGCATTCTATTTTTGTCCCTTATCCAAAATAGCACCTCCAAACGTGCGGTTTCATCTTGCTGACCCAGAATTCAGAATGTTTCACACAGATGATAGATAATGAGACATACCACGTGAATAATATTTCAACAATGGCTTTGAAAAATAAAAATTAACTTCCGCTGAGTTCTTTTTTATGTCATAGTTACTTTCATAATAAATTACTGTATACATATTATTATTTTAGAAGAAATGTCTAATAATATGCTAAAAATAACATGTTACAATTGATTATTGTTCTGAGAACCGTAAAGATGAATTCTACAAAACTTAAATTAATTCAACGATGATCTTGACAATTTAGTAGTATATCTGTTTGTCGATGTCGAATCTAGCACTTTTCATTTGGATAGAGTATCACAAAAAGAAGCAGATATATATATATATGGCAAAAGGTCGAGGTGCCCATAAACGGGAATGTCCCTAATACCCGATTTTTTCATAATAATAATATATGGCAACATGACGACAATGACGGTCAAAATTTTAAATACATATTAGCTCATTATGACATTGCTAACGTAGCAATAACTGGTCTTATTTCTAAAGGTAATATCTTGGACATATCACAAAATTCCTTTTGATTTCAATAACTTTCTGTCATTTGAGAATCAATATATAGATATATTTACAAATTGTTGTGAAAATAATCTTTTGGGCCATGTATTGTGATATCTCCAAAAGATAATTTAACTTTCAAATTTTCATCGCTTTTTTGAGCATGTAATCTTCATGACATTATGCAAAATACTCAAAAAGTACGATTACGGGTCAACTGTTTTTTTTATATTGAAATATATTGTTGCTTATATAATTAAAAAAGTACCTATATAACTTAAAACTATCATTGTTACTTACTTTCAACGTCTCTAGCACTGAGATCTGCCTGTAAACATAATAAAGTAACATATTAATAGATGATAGAATTGAATTGGGGATGATGTTTCTTGTATTACTAAGATAGTAAGTAGCCCATTTGAAAAATCTGTAATACTCGAAACATTCAACTTATTTAGATTTAGTGGTCATTCAGATTCTGGATTGCAGCAATTCCAATTATCATATTAAATATTAATTTGTTTGAATGATATTTCTTCCAGAATATGGTAAACCTTATTTTAAGTTGGATCGTTATCGTAAGCATTTTGAAAATTTACAAGGTAGACAGACACATATATTACATTTGTTACACATTTAACTAGGACTGATATGGGAAATCAACAGATAGAAACAGAAAAACAGACGGCACAATATTAAAACATATATCAATAACAGTATGACGTATATATTCAAAAAAAAGGACGATCACAGAGCTAATGTTCGGCAAATTGAATCAAAATCTGCATCAAGTAAATAAAAAAGAGTGAAAACAAGTTTGTGGTAAATTTAGAATGATAATCGATATTAATTTTCAATATGCACATGGATTTTTTATTATTGAATGATTTTATTTGATCAAAGATTCCAGATCCCTTTATTGTGATTATGAAATAATATCGGATAAAAATCATATTTTTGTTCTAACATAAAATATATAGGAGATACATTTTATTTGGCTGTGGTCAATAATGATCTAAAATGATTTTTTATGAGTTGTTTTCTGAGCCATAGAACGCGTTACGCCACATGTGGGATTTACATGAATTTTGTTCACTGGACGCGTTTCACCCTTTTTTATTTCCGTTGCACTCGTTATTCACTAGATACACAATACTTTGGGGTTTGGAATTTGTCGAGCACTTCGCACACACTTATAATATTAAGGCACAACAGACAAATACACTTATCACAACATATACTGTAATAGATACCTATCAGATTCGAGAAATTTTCGAAAAAAAAATCTATAAAACCCTGAAAATGTATGGTTTAATTTGTATGGCATTAGAAACTAGCGGGAATATATACTATTTTTGCTTTGTAAATCTTCTTTTTCCAGTATTTGAAAGCACGAACATAAGCTGGTTCGCCTAGCTGGATTTTCGGCAGGTTGTCCATATTTTTGATGATTTTTTCGAAAATTTCGCACTATCCTCACTTAAAGATGCTACTTACCATTGTGTTTTGTGGTACTGCTAACTTGCCTTCTAGTAAGTCTTGACCAGAAGTGGAGCAAAGAGCAAGACGGGCGTCAACTTTTATATAAACAGATGGCGCTCTGATAGCTCGATGTGGGATGAAACTAGAGCTGTGTTCGTTGACGCCGGAAAGTTCGCCTCTATCGTTTTGGCAACATCGCCTCCCTGCGATTTATATCTACCTAACTCTCTTTTTGGGTGGTTTGCAGGAATAGCGCTTGAGTTCATTGGCGTACTCATGTGTATCCCTTTATTATTAGTTCAAATAAATTCATTTCTAGTCAGGTCAATGATAATATTTCGTTATAAGTGACAGCTGGAATCCCTTAACATATAATCAATTTTTGTCCTAGGTTGCAATAAGGAATATTCCAGATTAACAAACATTTTCATAAATTGTTTTTCCGATCCATTTTATTCTTGAAGTATATTTTTTTTAAATAGACCTTGCTTATCCCACAAAAAGTTTTGTTCTTATATCGTATCTCCTAAATTTAAAAGTACCTACATATTATTTGTTCATTGTATGGAATTGTTTCTTTTGTAATAAGTTACAGATATAACAAAAATTTATATATATTTTACTCATAACAATTAAAAGTCTATTTTGAGATACGTTGCTATGATGCATTTTGTTAATGATTCTTAATTCTTTTTTAATGTATCAGTGGCTTTCAGTGCTCATCCTCAACATACAGATATTTATACTCGGTAGTTTTCTCCATATAAGACGAACAATATTATTGATATGAGTAACACTGAAGTTTATATATTATGCTTATCTTCGCATGTTTTATTCGGAGAGTTGTTATTTGGAATTCTTGTCCCGAAATATTTTAGTCTGAACTACACTGATATTCTAAAATTAATCATATGCTGGGACAAGATGTAGTTAGTGTAGGACAAATCAATTTGGAACAGTAGTTCTTTTTGTTTCGTGAGCTTTTTTGGCAGAAACATTCAACTCAGTCTAGTCACCTGTGAGTAATGCTGTTGTAATGCTTAAAAAAATGTGTTATGGTAAATAAAAACATGTGCCATGATAATTGGGTATTCTTTCGGCACATTTACAAGATGTATTATTTTCAAGACTAAATCTACATTTCATAAGAAATTTTACAAGACAAGGCATTTTCTCAATATTTGAATATCCTAATTGAGCCGATAACACTAAGTACCTATCTTCTATGTTTTTGTTTTTTTTTTCTCTCTAATATTCGATTTAGCTTTATACAGAGTCGAGATTCAACATATGGCTAGATATTATTGTTTCGACGTAGCTAAGTTTGGAGAAATAGATTTAAAAATAGTATTATGTACTTACTCTTTCCAACCACATAATTGGTATTGTAAGTGTAAGTGCTCAGCTTAGTTGACAGAGATAAATCAATTTCTTTATTTTCTTATTGAGAATAATGAAAATATTATACTAAAGTGTACCTACGAACCGTTTATGTTAATCGCAGATTGAAGTAATTCATAAAACTTCAACTTTGCCAGTGCCAGTTGTTGAAATGATATATGGGTACGAGAAGTTTTTTGTAATCTCCACTTCTCACTCACATGAAAGTAGCTAAAGTGCTTGAGTTCTTGTAAGACGGGTAAGTATTAAGCATTTATATAAAAAAAACAGATGTGTTGCAATATGCATTTCAATAAAATTCTTGAATCTTGAAGAATTATATTTTGTATACAAGATAAAGAGTTTTTAGATTCGTGTTTTTTTTATAGATGAAAAACCTATTACTTCTTCTTCTTCAGTGGAGGGTCCAATTCGCACATTCGCCTTAGGAAGGCTGTAAATTTTGTAAACCTTAATATTTACTATTCATATAAATAAATTGGTAAATTTTACTTACGTATGTAAGGTATCTGTCCTTCATCATCTTCTTCATCTAAACAGTCTTCAAATAATTCATCAACTTCTTCCTCAGTTAGTTTCTCACCTATAAAATTAATATATGGTATCATCACACAGTAAGAAGTATACTTTAAAGTCTTATATTATTATATAAGTTAAAAAATCAAGCAATTTTGTACTCTATCTATGGAATAGAACAGAGTTGCACAAGTGTCAAATCATCGGGATTTAGAGCATTGATCGCAATATAAAACTCTTGTGAATTTACAGTGAAATGCACGAATAAATTATAAGAAAATTTCGTATCTTAACCGACCAGATAAAGAATGATTAACAAGTGTTTTTTAAGATCCTGCTATAAACAAAGATTTTTTATATTCATAGCCTCCAAAATCGCCACATTTCAACTTAGACACTCAGACGATCACTGGCAGTCGGCTCATTTAAAAGAATACTGTTAAGATTACGATACGACCAAGAATTCTGGGAGAAGTCAAATGCATCGTTAGGGAGAAAATTGATGCAATTCCATTAGAAATGCTGAATAATTTCAGTTTGAAGGAACGGTTAGTAGTTGTAAAATGGAAGAAATATCGAACATTAGCTTCAACCATGCTTGGATCGAAAAAATACCATTATTTAAAAAGAAATCAAGTTTCTTTCATACCCTGTTGTAATCTTAATTTATTGAAATTACTTGATAAGCCGAAATATATCCCTTACTTTATGATAATCTCGTATAAAGCTTTTGATACTAATGTCTAAATTGTAACATTATATATGTGATATACCTAAGGTTAACAACGAATGCGAAAGTTCACCGGATAACATCAAGCCATTCTCAGCTTTGTCATAGAGTTTCAAACATTCTATGAAATCTTCATAGCATCCTTGGTCTTTAACTTCTTTTTTCAGTTGTGCAATTATGGGGTAAAGTTCATCTAGTTTGAATTTTTTCTCACCTGTGAAGTTCATAATAAAATATTATATTATTAGACTTTTATTTTTTATTGGAAGACTAAATTTTCATAAAAAAAAATTATCCACTGGGTGGCTACTACTCACCGCGTTTCTTCAACATTCCCATTTTTTCTAGAGTCTCCAAGCTTGGATTGACGCTGCAGCAATAGGCAACTCTTCCTAGATTTGCAGCATCCAGCATGTTGTCTTCCTTGAAAACTTCAAAGGCGAAGTCTACAGCTGTAAACAACATGTTTCGTGTTATATTTGTTTTATCTTAATAATGTATTCATAATGTAAGTACATGAAATTAATGATTTCATTGAAACTAAAGTTCATAGACAAATGACAATACTCACTATCTTTATCTTGAGGAGATAGTTGGTCAACCTGTAAAAATAGGTACTTGAGTTTCGGAAATACTGCAGACTTAATAAATACAATTTTCTTTCAAGTAAGAAATCTTAAGAGAAACTGTTGAGAAAACTCGATCGTAGATATCTTAATATTTTAACTAACTGATTGTACGAGTAAGTGCACTAAAATAAAAAAATTCTATTGGTATTGGTTATTTTGTAGTTATAAGTAGATAGAATACTTTATAAACCCACTTCAAAAGTACCTATCAGTAGATACTAATACAATTAATATTATTTTGTAGTTTTGAATTTGGTATTGGTTTTTGTAAAAAAGATTTATTTTGCATTTTTGAGTGTTTCATTAGTCATCAAAATCGTTAATCGCTCACTTATATTCAGTGATTTCAAAAGTGCTGGCAACAATTTTGCACTTTCCTAATACTTTATCTTGGGAATATAATGAAACGTCCGATTTAATGTTATCGAAAATGATCCCTTCTTTTATTGATAAAATTAAAAATTGGTGAAGCAAAGCCCTTTGCCGCTTTTGGATAAAATTTGTTGGAAGAAGGAAAATAGTAATATGGGACCATCCCCCCAGTCCTCCTTTATCCAATGAAAATATAATATAACATATGCAATGGAATGGTATACATCCATCTCTTGAGATGGAAATAAATTTGATATTCTTTAAGGTAACTTCACATCGATGATAATTTTTTTATCCAAAAGAGAACTACTGAGAATACGTCCAATAAAAAAATTTGAAGAATCCGACAATCTGACATGCTTTGCTTTCTAATAACCCCTTTCAAACGGAGTAAAAGTGTTTTTTTAGAAATTAAAAAAATTGATATGGTGAAACCGGAAACCCAATAAAATAAACATTTTTGATTGAGAAGGAGGTATGAAATTCCAATGAATATTTGGTTTTTCTTATGTTTGTTCAAGAGCATTGAATTCAGTACCTATGTGTTTTCCCCAAAAAAAAATCCGAAAAGGGATGGAGCAGGTTTTTCCGGACGGGATTAACAATTTCCAGCAATATTTGACTCGGGTCTTCTTCAAAAGATTCAATGAAGTTATCGGCTCAAGATTGCCTCCGCTATAGTTTGAAAGTTTGAAATTAGTGAATATATAGGGAACGTTCAACAACTCAGATTCTGAAAAAGAATCAAATGTAGGCTGGAGTATTTGCTAGCGGAATAGCTATTATCATCATTGGTAGTCAGGTAATCATAATAGTATTACCTTACTATCTACTGAAGACCGAAGTCATTTATTGTAAATGTCACATCTTTTTATATATACCTATAGATATGTAGGTATTGATTTTGTATTCTCGACTGGTTTTATATTCATTAAGAAGATGATGAAATCTTTCCTGGCTGATTTATTCTAAATTCACGACTTCTGCCCTGAACAAGAGAACACACACACATTCTCGAAAGCTCGGCTCAACTCAAAGAATTTTATTCATTACATAAATGCATCCCCAAGAACATCTTTACATATATTATCATTCTGGTCATCTTTATATTGACATATCACACCATGCTGTTGATTTCTTTTAAATTCTAAATTGCAAACGTACGACAGACGACAGGTCCATTCGAATAATTTAACCATTTGCCAATGGTCTTACGAAAGGTTATATAAGTGGCAAGATAACAACTTTTTCAATCGAGCAGGAACAAGAGTTATCGGAGCACATTAAAAATTTGGAACACAGTGCTTTGTAATGATAACAGTTGAGATTCCTAAAGTAGCTTATCAATGGGCTGAGAAAAATAAAATTAACAGATTTAATAGGGAAAAAGAAGAGGCTGGGTGGGATTGGGTAAAAGGTTTTTTTACCCAGAACCCTACATTGTCTTAGAACATATCAGCAGCAAGGGTCTTACTGTTACCAAGTCTTAAATTAAAACGTACTTTGATTAGCTAGCTGAAGCTAAGGAAGTTTGATAGTACCAAAATAATGATTGCAGAATCCATATCTAAAGTTTAAGATTATAGCAAGTAAAGGTAAAAAACCAGTTGGTGTTCGCACATGCGCTGAACGTGGGCAGCATCTTACAGTGGTTTTAGTTCTGCTGAAGTCTATCTGGCACAAGCATTTTATTTACACTGGGAAGATTTCATGGACAGCACTCCAGCTGTTGCAGTTGTACTCACTCAGGAACATGGCTGGATTAACGTTTTTATTTGTGAATTGTGCCCTTAGAATATGATTTATTGTAGAACTATAGATTAAGATCTTATTGATATTTTTTGGTTCCTATGCTAGACTTTTCACAAAATAACTAGCTTTTCGTTAACTACATATTGTAATAATAATGTTCCTTTGCCCAATGTCTAAAAATGCAGCGCAATAAAAGTTGTTCAGTTTGAAACAGAAGTTGATGATTTTTGAAACTTCTAGACCATTCACGAAATCGACCGAGATATTTGTATTAGCTAAATAAATAATGACATTTGTAATTGATGGCAATGAAATCTTTTCTGTTTTTAGCTAATTTATTCTAAATTCACGGACTTTTGCCCTGAAGAAGAGAATAAACATTCTTGAAAGCTCGGCTTAAATCAAAAAAAAATATTTATTATCTGACTGCACCCCCAAGAATATCTTTTTATTGAATATAAAACCAGTCAAGAGAACATCTTTTTATTATATATATATATATATATATATATAATTATGCTGGGAAGTATTTGCTGACCAATTAGGAACAAAAGAAGGTTTTATTTTGGGGATAGCCGCAATAACGAAATTGAGTACTCTTTTTAGTAATTTATTCCAAGCTTTCGGGTAACATTGTACCCATCATCCGGGAAACTACAAAGTAATGGAATAGACAATATAACCAAAAAAATATAAAATCAGTTTTAGTATTATTTTCATACATCAAACTTACCACTAAGTGAGAATGTTTTCGTGGAAATTGATGGTAACGTAATCATAGAGAACTGTTCATTTTATATAAACATAACAACATTTTTTATCCTGATTAAAAGAAACAATAAAATACACATTCACTAATACACATTTCGGGAACAACGGCCATATTATAATGATAACTGAAATCGATATCCATCAACTCAACAATGACATCTTTTACAACAAAAAGACAAAGAGAGAAAATTTTGAATTAGACAGATGATAGCAGTTATTTCAGGAAAAATCCTTTACATTTTTGTTCTATGTCAACCAAATCTCAATATTCCTGTTGTATTCTATATTATTCACTCTATTTTAAAATTCTACATTAATAATCATTTAACTTAGAAATCAATGTTTTCCGTATTTCTTACGCTTGATTCCATAATCAGAAGATAAGCAAAAATCTCACTAAGATGACCTATATCTGATCTTCTATTCAGTGTATTGTCATTCATATATATATGTGCCATTTCTAGAAAAGCTCGTTTTGTGGTGTTTCTTTCAATATCTAAAACTTTTATCTGATCGTAGTTCATTTTGTGGCCACTTTTAGAAACGTGCTCTGCTAAAGCGCTTCTTTCAGGACGCAGTCTACAGTCACTTGCATGCAAACTAATTCGGTCTTTTAGATGTCTTGAGGAATGACCAATGTAGATTTTTTCACAGTTTGAACAAGGGATACTGTATACTGCATCTGATATCGACAGAACAGGAGTCTTGTCTTTGATTTTACTAAATATTTTATTTATGCATAAAACAGATCTATTAGTTATTTTAATACTCAGATGAGGACTGAAAATTTTATTTATATGAGGTGAGATATCTTTTATATATGGAAATCCAACATATGATATGAAATTGTTCTGTGTAGGAGGATCAATATTCATCACTGTTCTATTCATACTGTTGTTTATTAGGTTGATAGGGTAACTATTACTTGAGTTGTAAATCAATTTTTTAACCAACGATGTAGGGTATCCGTTGTCACTGAATAAGTTAAACAATATTTTTAAATTTTTCTTATGAAATGATTGGTCACTAATTTTTTGGATTCTATTCTTCATCGCCGTAATTACATTCACTTTTATAGAGTGTTTTTGATAGGACCAGTAATTTATGTAACGCCCAGAACTAATGGGTTTTCGGTACCAATCCACTAGCAGAAGTGTACCATATCTAATAACCTTAGTGTCAAGAAAGGATATTGAATTAAATTGGTCTTCGTTCTCCAAAGTGAATTGTATGTGTGGATCGAAGCTATTAAAGTACCATAATATTTCGTCCTTAAAATCATGAGGGAAGGATAAAAATTTTTTTCATTAAAAAAAAAAAAAAAAAAAAAAAAAAAAAAAAAAAAATTTCATTAAAAAATACGTGGATGATATACTGTTATCCTTCCCTCATGATTTTAAGGACGAAATATTATGGTACTTTAATAGCTTCGATCCACACATACAATTCACTTTGGAGAACGAAGACCAATTTAATTCAATATCCTTTCTTGACACTAAGGTTATTAGATATGGTACACTTCTGCTAGTGGATTGGTACCGAAAACCCATTAGTTCTGGGCGTTACATAAATTACTGGTCCTATCAAAAACACTCTATAAAAGTGAATGTAATTACGGCGATGAAGAATAGAATCCAAAAAATTAGTGACCAATCATTTCATAAGAAAAATTTAAAAATATTGTTTAACTTATTCAGTGACAACGGATACCCTACATCGTTGGTTAAAAAATTGATTTACAACTCAAGTAATAGTTACCCTATCAACCTAATAAACAACAGTATGAATAGAACAGTGATGAATATTGATCCTCCTACACAGAACAATTTCATATCATATGTTGGATTTCCATATATAAAAGATATCTCACCTCATATAAATAAAATTTTCAGTCCTCATCTGAGTATTAAAATAACTAATAGATCTGTTTTATGCATAAATAAAATATTTAGTAAAATCAAAGACAAGACTCCTGTTCTGTCGATATCAGATGCAGTATACAGTATCCCTTGTTCAAACTGTGAAAAAATCTACATTGGTCATTCCTCAAGACATCTAAAAGACCGAATTAGTTTGCATGCAAGTGACTGTAGACTGCGTCCTGAAAGAAGCGCTTTAGCAGAGCACGTTTCTAAAAGTGGCCACAAAATGAACTACGATCAGATAAAAGTTTTAGATATTGAAAGAAACACCACAAAACGAGCTTTTCTAGAAATGGCACATATATATATGAATGACAATACACTGAATAGAAGATCAGATATAGGTCATCTTAGTGAGATTTTTGCTTATCTTCTGATTATGGAATCAAGCGTAAGAAATACGGAAAACATTGATTTCTAAGTTAAATGATTATTAATGTAGAATTTTAAAATAGAGTGAATAATATAGAATACAACAGGAATATTGAGATTTGGTTGACATAGAACAAAAATGTAAAGGATTTTTCCTGAAATAACTGCTATCATCTGTCTAATTCAAAATTTTCTCTCTTTGTCTTTTTGTTGTAAAAGATGTCATTGTTGAGTTGATGGATATCGATTTCAGTTATCATTATAATATGGCCGTTGTTCCCGAAATGTGTATTAGTGAATGTGTATTTTATTGTTTCTTTTAATCAGGATAAAAAATGTTGTTATGTTTATATAAAATGAACAGTTCTCTATGATTACGTTACCATCAATTTCCACGAAAACATTCTCACTTAGTGGTAAGTTTGATGTATGAAAATAATACTAAAACTGATTTTATATTTTTTTGGTTATATTGTCTATTCCATTACTTTGTAGTTTCCCGGATGATGGGTACAATGTTACCCGAAAGCTTGGAATAAATTACTAAAAAGAGTACTCAATTTCGTTATTGCTGCTATCCCCAAAATAAAACCTTCTATATATATATATATATATAAATAAATAAAAAGATGTTATTGGGGATGCAGTGGTATATTCAATAAAATTCTTTGCCCTGAAGAAGAGAATAAACATTGTCGAAAGCTCGGCTTCAAAGAATTTTATTGAATATATGACTGCATCCCCAAGAACATCTTTCTATTTATTATAAAACCAGTCAAGAATACAAAACCAATATATATATATATATATATATATATATATATATATATATATATATATATATATATATATATATATGTTATGTTATGTATATATATGTTAGGTAAACATGCGTCAAAAATTGAAGAATATTTTGTCCTATGATGATTTTTAAAAATCCCTTTGTTTCGAAGATCGAGAGCGAATATAAAGTTGTAAAGTTGCCCAAACTACAATAAATGTTCGAAATGACTTCCTCCAGCCTGCCTACAAGCATTCAATATTCTCGTCATTGACTGCAGAACTCTTTCAAACATACCAGGGTCGTTTCAAACTGAGTTACACCCAGCCATTATCCGATTTCGCAAGTCATCCAAATTCTCCACTGGAGTAGCGTAATAATGACTTTAGAAATACCCATACGTAAGTCTGGGGACAGAGCAGACTATGAGTGTGGCCCACTTCGACGAATCCAGCGATCTCTGCATGTTGTTGTTAAGCAATTTTGTTCACCCTTTATCTTCGAAACTAAGGGGTTTTTAAAAATCATCATTGGACAAAATATTATTAGAGTAGGCCAAGGAATAACCCCTTGAATTTTGCCGCATGTTTACCTAACACCCTGTATATATATAATATAAAAATAAGACGATGCTATACACCTTTATGCTTACATTTAGCCGGACACACATCCACTAGAAGCGGGTCACTATGATTTCAAGCTTGTTAGCTTTCATCAGCGCCACACAAGTGAAAGCTGTGTCCGAATATAATCATAGTTTTGCCAAAGATTGGTATTTCTAATCTTTGGTTTTGCGACAATATCAACCTGTGGGAAACAGTTCGTGCCACCTAGGTATTTGAGAGCTTAATCACGTTCAACGTAGTATATATAATAATTGAAAGAGATCTATAATAGTTCATAATGAAAAGAGATATATAATATATAAATAGGACGATGCTCTGCAGAGAATGAAAAAATGTTCAATTTAAATGTTGCTACCTACATATAATTTATTCTTTTATTTGGCCGTCTCAAATTTTCAATTTTCAAAAAAATGCCCCTTCCACATAGCGGAAATACACATATTTCAGATTTACCATTGCTGTAACTCGAAAACTGTAACTGTTTTGAAAAAAGGTTCAATTTGAACATTTCCGGATATAAGTCCCCTTTCTAATTTTCCAATCTCGAATTTTTGATTCTTGGAAACCCGGAGACCTATGACTATTTAATTTTCCTTAATACTGCCGTCTCGGATTTTCAATTTTCTTGAAAAATTGCACTCACCACCCCCTTTGGGCGAAATTTTTGAGGGGAAGGGCATGTCTAATATTGATTTTTTTTCAATGGGACCGATTCTCAAATCTCCTCTCTCAAATAAAAAAAATCAAAATCGGAGCACGTTTACTATGCAAAAATCGCGAACATCCATAAAAAAAAACATGCAGACATCATTCAGTCGAATTGTATACCTCCTCCGTTTGGGTTCGTTGGTCAAAAATATGAAGGGGGACGCCATAACTTTTTTGAGGATGATCGGATTTTGATGTTTAAAATACGTTGGAAAGGTATTGACCTGTACAATCGGAATAAGTATGCATCTATTGAGAATAATTTTGTTTACTAGCAACTAAGTCCTCAAAACTAATATGCACCGTGATATAAATTTGACATGCCGTTGAATTTTTTTCGAAATTCGATAGTGCGAACAATCGCAATAGGTGGTTCATTTCTGTAAAAAAATTTAGGATGATTAAGATTAAAACACTATATTAAAATTCCTATTATTATGTTGTACCCTCCAAATCAGGTTGCAGGTGTTTTTTTTAATTTGGCTTTTTTAAATAACTTCATTGTCGTTCAAGTTAGAGCCGTTGAGAAAGAATATTTTCGAAAAATGTGCAAATCGTTATATTGAATCATATTTACTGAATGGTTTATGTGATGCTGTTGACACTAAAAATACAAAATAATATTTCTTCTGTTGGAACTAGTGATAATATTGAAGTAGGTGCCAAAAGTCTTCTATGCAATTATAACTGATACTTCATCTCTTGCAAAAACTTACAAAATTACCAGTACGAATGGAGTAAATATTATTTTGTATTCTTCAATGCCTAATCTAATATCGGTCCTAGAAAGTTAATTAGTCAAAGTTGTTCACTTAATCTTGTGCTCACCATTTTGTCACCCCTTAGCACTCACACGACTATAATATCTACACTTGACTCCAATGGAACTGAACGCACCAGTGAGACCCGATCACATTTACCCTTTGATTTTATATATAGGTAGAGAATTTGCAGCTTGCCCGTTTCTATTGGTCGTCGTGATTGAAGCAAAAAATACTCTCACGTGGCGAATTCAATACCACTGCAGTGCCTTAATTGCAAAGAGCCGATTAATTAGATGGTTGAGAATTGATGAGATGCCAATTTTATATAACAGTTGCTAACATAGATGACGTGAGCTTTTTGGGATAACGAAGTTCTTATGTGTGCTATGGATGATGATGATCAAGATTCCACTTAATTATTTATTAGTCAGTGAAAAAGTGTGGTAAATCACATCATCTCACCTGCTGAAATTCTATTTTCGATAAAGTTTGTAGAAATTAAATTTTACATCATTATATCAAAAATAAGAATATTCCCCTTTTTCCAAAGCCAGAAGTGCTTAAAATAACTAATCTTTCCATAGTTTTCATGCAAACGAAAAATTTCCCATTGTATATATTTTCTTTCCGGAGATGTGAATGTAAACCTTTTCAATTTGTCAAACTGCGTCTCCAGCTGCTTTGACGCCTATAGTTTCATGCAGCTTGTTAACCATGCGTTGTATGGTTAGATGCTAATAATTCTACTATTTTCGATCCAGTTTTGACTACTTTCCCTTAATTGTTTTCTGACATCGAAGTTTGTTTGCAATATCGACCTAATAACTGACAATGAATGTATACGATGCTGTAGTAACGTTTCACTGAATAGAGAGATTTTAGGTACTTTTATCAATCAGAAGATCTTCGCAGCCAACCATGGTACACTTTCATGCTACTAAGGTCCATAGCTGATAAAGGTGAAATGAAACTTCTGATTAAAAAGAGTGAGATAAAGCTAGATTCAAATTTAAAAATAATTATTGCGTTCAAAACTACAATGATTACAAAAATATACGCAGTTACAGACTTGCCGCACTCAGACGTGAATTAACGGCATATTCAAATTGGCTCTTTAAAGAAAATAAATATTTTTACAAAAAAATGGGCCGACGCTATAAGTTGGTGCACTGAAAATACGAAATAATATTAATTCTATTGGTGCTGTTATCTTTGGAGTTGTGCAGTTGCAGTTAAATTGAGAACTTTTGATACCAACTTCACAAGTACCAGCACCAGTGGAATTAATATTATTTCGTATTTTTCAGTGCACCAACTAATAACGTCAGTTCAATTTTTTGTAAAACATATTTATTTCACCCTTTTGAGTGTAGTCATTAGTCACGAAAATCGTTGAACGTTCACTAATACCAAAGGAGATAGTATTTATCGTATTACCCACTTATATTCTTTGCTTGTAGATACTTGTTGTTATGTAAAGATCTCAGAACATCGCTGCGGAAATCTGCATAAGTATTTTAGATTTAACCATTCTACCACCGTTTAACTCAAAAACCGTAACTCTAAGGAAAAAATATTAATTATAAATGTTGCAGCAAATATCATTGTCTTTCATGTGGTACCCACAGATTTTCAATTTTCGAAGGAAATCGCCCTCTCCACATAGCAAAAATACAATGAGAATTTAACATGCCTCTAGCTGGAAAACCGTAGGTAACTATTTTGAAAAAAATGTTCAATTTAAACGTTTCCGGATGTTGTCCTATCTTTAATTATACCACCTCAGATTTTAGATTTTCGAGAAAATTTGCCCAGCAATTTCAGAAATAGTCCAAAAGATCGAAGCATCCAAAAAAGCGAGCTAAAGGAATTACCGGAATATTTAAGTAACCCAACTGCAATTAATGACCACTTTAAAAAATATTTATTTCACACATTCGACTGTAGCATTGGTCACGAAAATCGTTGAACGTTCACTAATACCACTAATATCCTATTACCCACGTATATTCTATGCTTGTCCTTGTTATTATGTAGAGATCTCAGAACATCGCTGCGGAAATACTAATTATTTAATTAAATAAATATTTTATATTTAACTATTTTAACACCGCTTAACTCGAAAAGCGTAACTCTAAGGAAAAATGTTCATTATAAATGTTGCTACGAATATTATTGTTTTTCATATGGTACCTACCCAGAGATTTTCAGTTTTCGAAAGAAATCGCCCCTTCCACATAGCCTAAATACACATATGTGAGATTTTGACATGAATGTAAGTCGAAAACAGTAACTTTTGAAAAAAAAAATCAATGATGAATATGGGACCATTTCTCAAGTCTCCTCTTTCAAATGAATCAAAAATCATCAAAATCGGAAAATCGGATTACGTTTACTATACAAAACGCACGAGCAAACCAAAAAAAGCTGACAGTCGAATTGTATACCTCCACCGTTCGGGGTTCGTCGCCAGAAACAAGAGATTACAGCGAAAAAATATTATCTTACAACAGTTTTATGTTCAATCCTAACATTTTTTTAATTTCGCACTTGCAGATGGCGACGAAGTAGCTAAAGCGCTGCTTGGTATTAAGTCAAATGCAATCAATCTGTTATGACGGTTTATTATGTGCAGAGAAAACATACCTCCAAATTATGTGGAAGCAAGCTTTGGTCTGTCCAATTGTTTTTCAGCTTTCTGTGATCACCGATTTAAGAGCTTATCAATTCCTTTGATTTGATAATAATATATCAGCAAGTCACATCCTACAACATTTCTTCTTACGCAGATGAAACCAACCTGATGCACCATTTTGATCGTGGACGTGGAAAGGGCATCTGATTGTATCAATCGTGACTTATCTAGAATAGCTGAGTTCTCAGAAACGCATAACCTAAAACTTAATACTGTAAAATGCTGTGGGACCATTTCTTGTAATGCTAGAATAGGAAACGAACTCAAATGAGCTATACACATCAGTGTCCAAGGAATAGATATTGAAATAGTCAAGAGCATCAAATCAATTGGTGTGATATTTGATGAAAACCTGAAATACCGGGAGCATGTAAACAGTCAAACTTAAACAATCCATTAAAAAATCACTGAGCGAAACACTTTTTCTAACTATCTTAGTTAGATTTAGTTTATTATATTGATCTTGATCTAGCTTAAAAAAATAGATATCAATAAATTTCAAATTCGTGCTGACATATTTAATTTGTGAAAGTATTATTCTGTTTGAACATGAAATGAAGAACTGGGCTGGCTCAAAATCCAATCACTTATTGAATTTCGATACGCTTATTTTTTTATTCATCGACTTTTTCTTTCTCACAGTCCAATATATTTCAGAACAAAATTGGTCGTAAGGAGATCTATTCACTCTCACTTAAAAAGGTTCTACTCGAAAAATAGTTCTTCTTGGGTTAGTGACTTGTTTTGCATTTTCAGTTTAATTTAGATAAGTTTATATTAATTTGTGTATTTATATTATTTTGAATTGTATGATGAACGATTGTTGTATATTTTTATAAAATTAAGTTAAAAAAAGGATACCATAGATATCAGACTGCTTGAATAATGGAATTTCTTACGTCCAACAGTGGTTTACGCAAATGCTCGGTATGTCGTCCATTTTACTAGTGTACAATGACCAATCATTCATTTAAATTGTACATAGCATTATTCAGCATTTCTTTCATTTTTTCTGTGTCGTTTCTATCATCTTTTTTTTAATACTTCACAGCCAATAATTCGGTTAAGTTAAAATGAGACCATGAATCTACAAAATGTCTGCTTATAAAACAGCAGTATAAAATTATTTAACTAATCGATAAATGTGCGGTGGTGCTCCTTCCTGCAAAAGTATAGTTTTCAACACATTCGTGCTCATTTCTGTAGGTACGTGGAAAGGCAGAATTTCGTAACGTAGTATTCAACAGTTGCAGATGTAGTCTCTCCATTCTATATCTCCTAAAAAAATATGGCCCAATGATAAGATAATCTTCCTGAACAAGTTCAGATGGATGATATGTTTACCCTATTCGACAGTTTCGAGTATTAAACCCTGTCAGCTAGAGATAAGTGGGTCTCATCTGTTGTTCATTATCGAGTTCATTTCCCATATGAACGATTAAAGTGTGAATAAATTAATTAAATGTTTTAACATTATTGTTCACAATACATGTACGAAATACTAAATAGGAAATTATATACAATTTATATGAACGCTCAATGTCACCGTATTTATTTAAAAGTTTCGACTCTCCCGCTTATCATTGCGCTTCCTCTTTTATACGGTAGTAGAACAAAACATAGCCAGTCCTTGTTCCACGCACGATAGCCAACACGAATTTGAAAAACAAATCTTTAATTTCGGTTTATACAGCTCGTTTGTGAACGTTTGTAACGGGTTTGTTTTTTCAGTGACTCAATATTTAATGACTTATTGGATTGTTAGATAATCAACATCGATTAACCAACACGTTTTGAAAAAAGATCTTGCATTCTCCTTTTTTTCTCAACTTATCAGAAATCGTTTGTGAAACACAAATATATTAATTAAATCGTTTGTGACTCTCTATTGTTCTATAAAAATCAAAATTAAATTTAAAATTTGTAAGTTCAGGCAACTAACATTACATCACTGTTAAAGTGTCAATAAATGTAATTTGTGTATGGAACGTGACTTCGTCAAGTTTTTGTGTACTATGGATTTCCATCAAGTATCAGCTAATACATGATATAAAAATAATGGTATGACGAGGCGCATCCACGAGCATTTAGCTCCTCAGCTCCTCTCACTTTTTAACCACTGATGTAATGACCATTGAATATATTAAAACAGCTTATACACTATAAGCCGATTTTGGCTGCATCCCTTTTGTGGAGAGGTTGTACAATCAACAAAAATAACGGCGGTACAGTAGGGTACTAAACGGGTAAAATCGCATGCCATTAGAAAATATCGGTTCTTGCATTTTCGGTATTTGCACTATTTTTGCTGCTTCCCGTACGCTAAGGGATGGAGGGTGTAAACAAAAATAATTGCAGTACAGTTGGGTATTATATAGGTTCAATAGCATGATAAGATAATTCTCGAACCCTGGAAATGAAAACTGAAGGATCTTCTCGAACCCTGGAAATGGAATTGGAAGAAAATTCTCGGACCCAGGAAAAGAAAATTGAATCAAATTCTCGAGTAATAAGAAACATGAAAGCAGAGATATCATAAAAGCGGATATTACAGAAAATTCTCGAGCTCGGAAGGTAAATATTGGCGAGAATTCTCTGGTTTCGGGGAATAAAATTTCGGAAAATTCCAAAATCCTGGAGGAGCAATTTGAAGGTGAGGAGCACGAACATGTGAAACACCTTAAATAGCAGCTGATGTAGAACAGCTAAGAAATATGCTACGGGATTCACAAACATCAAAGCCCAGTGCTCCTAGGGCTGTTCCGGAAGTCATGCCTGAACAGAAGAGAAGAAGTCCTTCTTCCTCCAACAGCACATGGCAACAAAGAACAATTGATGAGACATCTGGAGCTGAGGTATGGTCAGGCTCATTTAGAACAAGTTTATCACTCCTCACTAAAAAGGCAATGCCAGAAACATAATGAGACCCTCCAAGAGTTCGGATCCAATATAGCTCGACTCTTTCATCCTCTCCTGAGGCCGTATTAGAATGACTAGCGCAAGAGCACCGAAGAAATGAATGCCACCATCAAAAGAATCACCGTGGACGACGATGGCTGGAGCTCTGAAGCTCTTCATGTAGACTAAGAGGCCGATCCTACCTTGAAAGTGGCACTAGAATGGGGAGGGAAGGTGAAACTAGACCAACATGGGAAGAGATAGCTCACCGTTCTCTAAGTGTCAAGAAGTATTGGCGGCAGATACCATACAGTTTTTAGGAGGGGGCAGTATGGTGAGCCCGGAGAAATTCCATACGCACGCCGATGTACTTTCTGTCAGCCAATGAAGGCTGCTCGAGAAGCCGTGGAATATTTCCCTTTATTCTATTGAAGATGAAGACTAATTGGCGCGTCTAGAACTCTCGCACTGCGGTTCAAATTGAAGTGTGATTATTTCAATAATACTCTTTACTATTTTATCAAGCTTTCGGATTTTTCGTAAATTACATATAATCATATTCTCTTACAATAAATAAATAAATATTATGGATACCATCAATTATTTCAGAGACAACTCTCACAAATTAACCTCAAAAATTTATGAAAATAGTAGTAAAAGTAATACAATATTTTTTTTTCATGAAAATCAAATACAGTAATGTCCGCTTATAACGAACCTCAAGCGACCGATGAAAACGGTTCGCAATAAGCGATGTTCACAATAAACGATAAATTGTAATACATATCAGATTTTTTTATTGATACAGACAGGTACATACATATATTTTTTCACTACATATAAATTTATGTGAAACTAATTTAAAAAAATCGTTTATTATGGTTTGTTTTAGTTTCTTAAAATGAATAGCATTAATATATAACTCCACTTGGGCTAGTTGATCAAGAAGAGTATCTAATGACTGAAGAAAATTATGAACCTCATTGATATGTCGTAGTGCTTCTGCTGCAGTTGGAATTCGAATTATTTCCTGACTCACAGATTCTTCATCTTCCGCACCGTAATCAACAATGTCAACTGCCACGTTGCAGTCTTTTGACAATGTCATATTTATTTTTTAAAGTAAAAGATTTACGTGTTTTCTTTGAAATTGCCTCGCTCATGATTCGATGTATAAGTATACACGAAACACGAACTGACTGGAGCAACGTCCGCCGCGCCGAGTTCCTGTGATGGGTAGAAAGATTTTGGGGAATACCCTGCTGACTGGGTAAATTTCGTTTCAAGTTCGTTATAACCGAAACTTTTTAAGATTATTCCACGAATTTGAGGTTCGTTTTATCCGAAAGTTCGTTTTAGCCGGGTTCGTTATTTGCGAAATAATTAACACAGACTTAATAATTCTTTTGATTCGTACTTTCAAATTGGTTCGCTATAAACGAAAGTTCGCTAAAAGCGGGTTCGTTATAAGCGGACATTACTGTATATATATATATATATATATATATATATATATATATATATTAAAAATATGCGTATATATCATCGTATTCTCTCACAATACGATACAATATAATATATTCTGGAAAGCCTCAATTCATTCATTAGAATAAAATAATAAAGCCGATTTCTCTCACAAATCAATCTGCAAAAATATTTTAAACATATTAAATTGAATCTATTATAAATAGTAATGCAATAATCAGAACACGATTACTATGCAAAAGTAGCGAACAAACATAAATAAGCACACAATCGAATTGTATACATCCTCAGTGTGGAAAGTTGGTCAAAAAAATCAGGAGCAGCTTTATTGAATAGTTCAATGAAAATAAAAAACAATATTAAATATATTTGTATCTACTAGTAATTTTGAAATTGTGATATTATAGGTAGATAGAATACTTTCGGCACCGACCTCAAATGAGCCAGTACCAAAATAATAATTATTATTTTGTATTTTTGACCAACGAACCCAAACGGATGAGGTATACAATTCGACTGTATATCTGAATGTTTTTTATCTTTGTTCGCGACTTTTAGATAGTAAACGTGCTCCGATTTTGATGACTTTTCTTCATTTGAGAGAGGAGCATTGAGAATTGGTCATATTAAAAAAAAACAATATTAGACATGCCCTTCCCCTCAAAAACATCCCCCAAAGGAGGTGGTGGGGGCAATGTTTTAATTGAAAACATAAGACAGCCAAATAAAAGAAGAGATTATATCTAGTTATCAAGATTTAAAATGAACATTTCTTTCAAAAGAGACGGTCTTAGAGTTACAGCAGTAAAGTGGAAAATATGTATATCTGCGCCGCAATGTTTTGAGGTCTCTGTATCTGTATACTAACAGGTAACAAGTAGGCCTTATACTTGGTAATACCTACTATGAGTAGGTACTATCTTCTTTGGTATTAGTGAACGTTCAACAATTTTCATGACCAATGTTACACTTAAAATTATGAAATAAATATTTTTTAGAAAAAAATGGACCGATGTTATTAGTTGGTGCACAAAAAATACAAAATAATATTAATTCTATTTGTGCTGGTACTTGTGAACTTGGTGCCAAAAGTGTTCAATCTAACTGCAACTGCACAGCTTCAAATGTACCAGCACCAATAGAATTAATAGGTATTATTTTATATTTTTCTGTGCACCAACTAATAAAGTCGGTCCAATTTTTGTAAAAAATATTTTTAATTTTCTTAATGTCAAACTTTACAAAGCAAATAGGCTATGAGATCGAAAAAATAATAGAATAGTTGAAGTTTGTGGCAAGATGGTCATATCGAATTGAATTTTCAATTCCAAGCTAATTGAATGAATGTGTTGTTATAAAAATCATTTTTGAACGAGCTCCCTAGAGGTCGTGCTACCTCTAGATCGAAAAGCTCAAGCCAACTTTAAATAATTCTTGCAACAAAAGTCTGAAATTCTAGCAAACGTTAAAATCTAGTGTTTAATTTTACTGAAATATTTTTATGTTAAGATGTAATCAAAATTAATATTAGTAAAAAAGCTATTCAGAAATGGCAATTATAGTATCTATATTATTTCTCAAAGTATATGAAGCTGATATTAAATTTTATAGAGAAGAAAGAAGATATTTTCGGGTGGTTAACAATCAAAATGCCAATTTATTTAACTATGGGAAATTCGTTTAGTTATTTAATCGTTGTAGATAACACAAGACGGGAGAGGGCCGCTTATTAAGTTGATGCTAGAATTCAATTCGAGTTGGAAGTATTGTGAGGTAGTGAGGTGGATATGTTGTATTTGATGTCAGTTTTTAGATTTAGTTAATTACATTTGCAAAGATTTAATTTATAATGCAAATAAACTCCTCTTCCTTCAATAGTACCTATATCCGGCAAATATACTAAATAGGATGATTCGGGCATAGCGAATCTCAGATGTCGATTCTAAAACTGACACTGGTAGTCACTCTTTGGGGCTTGAGGTGCATTCATATTCAATATGCGATGAGCATTTGAGCATGGTTGTCCAATCCTCACAATGACATGCAACCACAAGTGGGATGAAATTAGCTCTCGATTGAAACCATATGAAAGTGTTGAACATAGATCTTACTTGTATATCGTACTTCCATTTAGACTATTTCTACCCAACCGATCGTGCTAAAAAAATTTATTTAGATTGGTAGTGGAGTGAGGATGTGAACAAAATAAAAAAACTCTTAACATATGTCACTTCGTTCTTGAGTTATGGTCTTTTGAGTGATACGTCATTTCTCTATATAAAATGTATGGGAATCCGTCAAACTATGTTTTTCTTATGTGTGTGGGGTTTTGCCGATTGAAAGCGTTGCGTCTATTAGTAGAAATTGAGAGAGTGTGTTTGAATAGTAATAGTAGTAATAATAGTTTGTCTAGTTTATTTATACTGATAATATAATAGGCGGATAAGCATTGTGATTTTGTACAACGCCTTGAAATACGTTAACTCTCCAATTTTCATGCCACCCTCAACACTCGTATTACTCGGTCTTTACACGTTCTTGTATCTATCATTTTTATTTTTGACCAAATTCCAAAAAAGAAGAAGGTATACAATTCGGTTGTATGTTTGCTTTATTATTTTTTTTATGGCTGTTCGCTGTTTTGCATAGTAAACGTACTCGTACGATTTTTTGTTTCATTTGAAAGAGGAGAGTTGAGAAATGGTCCCATATTTAGAAAAACTCAAATCCGAAAATTCCTTCTCTCCAAAAACCGCCCGACAAATGGGGTGGAGGGGGCAATTTTTCTCGAAAATTAAAAATCCGAGATAGCAGAATTAAAATAAATTCCATATCCGGAAACGTTTAAATTGAACATTTTCTAAAATATTCATAGGTTTCCGCGTTACAGTCTGAAATATTTGTTTCAGTTATGTGGAAGGGCCTAATTTTTCCGAGAATCGAAAATACGTGATTTGAAAATTAAAAAGGAGGCCATATCCGGAAACGTTTAAATTAAACATTTTTTTAAAAGAGTCACGGTTTCCGAGATTCACAATGTTAAAGTCTGAAATATGTGATACTTATGCGTATTTCCGCTATGTGGAAGAGCAATTTTTTTCTAAAATTGAAAATATGAGACGGCCAAATCAAAGAATAAAGAAAAGATTATATGTAGCGACATTTAAATTGAGTTACGGTTTTCAAGTTACTGCTGTAAAGTCAGAAAATATGTACCAGCTAAGCCAATATCTTTTTGGGTATTACTGAACGTTCAACAATTTTCATGACTAATGGTTCTTTCAAAAATGTGAAATATTTCTTACAAAAAATTTGACCGACTTTCTTAGTTGTTGCACGGAAAATACAAAATAATATTAATTCTATCGGTGCTGGTAATTTTGAAGTTGTGCCGTTGTAGTTTTTTGTTGCAGGTGCCAACTCCAAAAGAACCAGCACCAACAGAATTAATATTATTTTGTATTTTTCATTGCAACAACTAATAAAGTCGGTCCAATTTTTGGAAAAGATATTTATATTGTAACGTGCAAAGGGGAAAGGGAAGTAGCGGCATCCGTTTGAAGTATGCGCGCGATATATGCTGTGGTTGGACATACCAAAAGCGGCGTCAACAAAGAGAGCGGCGGCAGTGTCGGCATCTTCTGTTAAGCTGCCGACAAACGAATTTCGAGAAGCGTATAGTGGCGGCTTCTGGTCTTTGATACCGAATGCTCTGGATCCTTTATCGGGTATATATATGGGAGAATTTTCGGCAAGAAGACAGAATGAAAAAGGCAGTGTGAATAAACAGAATAGTCCGAGTAAGTTAGAGAGAATATAGTAAAGTTAAGTTGTAATTTATATTATTTTGAGTGTAAATAAAGTTAATTTAATAACTCTAAATTAGTCTCACTTATCTGCGAACCCGCATACGCAACAATATATTATCTGGTGTAAATCATACACATTACACGGCCTACACGTCCAGTATCGATGCATGCCCATCAGTTTCAATAGAGAGGTACTCGGGCATTGATCTGTGTAGAGGCGCCTACAGACGGTGTGCCAACGTTGGGTTCAACGTTGAAGCCAACATTCGCCATTCGTCAGAATTCGCAAATTGCAAGCATTCAAATAACGTGCCTACGTTGGCGAATGTTGGCCATGTGTGAAAAATAGCGATCTTGTACCAGCATTGAAAATGATGGATTCCGATGAACTTGAAGTTGGGGTTTCGGCTGCATCAATGTTGATATTATCAACAAATGCACTGCTAGTTATTAAAAAACACAGAAGAAGAAAAAGTGCAGATGGTGGGTTAATTCTCTACAATTTGATACTAATGAAGCAAGTATTTTCCAGAGAAAATACACTTGTAAACATATTAATACGTATATAATAAAATCATATTTATTTGCCACAATTTCCGTAAAAAAAACAGAAAAGTTTTTTAATACAAACTCACTAGCTAGTGGGCAAACAATAAACGAATGTGCATGCTCGTCCCGCTCGTGTGTATAGGAAAATATGGCACTGGCGAATATACGCCAGTCGAGATCTGATCCCTTTGATGTGTGCTAGAAATACCGCCTCCGAGGCGAACGTCGGCCAGCGTCAACGTTGGCCTTGCTTTGCCATCTATTTTGCATACACACGACGCGCCAACGTTGGAACGAGCGCATACATTGGCCAAGACTTGCCATGTCGTCTGTAGGGGACTTAATAGTTATATCGGATAATATGGAATAAACACCACAGATAATGAAGGTTAATGGGCACTGAACGATGAAAAATGAGCCGAGATAAATGAAGATTTGTGGAAACTCTGTCATGGTCTTACTAATAAGTAACCATGTAGATTATGTGTAAGAATGCGTGATTTTATGTAGGACAAGTGTTTCTCTCACTTGTGCGTCTTCTGTGCACAGGCTTGGCATGTCAGTGCCTATTCCACATATTTATATAGTTCAGTGTACTCTGGTCCTTTGACGTTTTATTGTATACCGACAACAGTGGTGGTGGCAAGTAGGGCGTATTGCGTAGTCGACTTAAGCTCTTTGCTCTATATAACAACTGACAAGAGACAGTTGAGTTTATTGGAAACTGCATTATTACGCCGAAAATATTATTAATAATTTAACGTGCAAGGGGAACAGCCGCCGGCCACAGAGTCGCGACGTCCTATTGATGCATGCGCGAGTATTGAGAATCTCGAGAAGCGGTGAGTGACAAAGAGTGCGATGTCCGCATGTCGGCATCCTCACTAGAATGCCGACAAAGGATTTTGAGAGAAGTCCAGTGGCGGCTAGTGAATCAAAGACCAGAAGCGGCTCGAAAGATCTGGAATCTTTGTCGGATATATATATATATATATATATATATATATATATATATATATATATATATATATATATAGAGAGAGAGAGAAATGTCGGCATGGGGGACATTGAGTGTAAAGACAAAGTGTAAGAGACAGTGTGCAATAATAGAATAGTCCGAGTAAGCTAGTGAGAATATAGTAAAGTGAAGTTGTAATTATACTACTTTCGAGTGTAAATAAAGTTTATTTATTAATTGCAAATTAGTCTCACTAGGACAAAAGAGCATCTTTTTTTCAACACGTGTTTTCTAATGGTGAAGGATCAGAAATTATTTTATATTACTCTGGGTAGGTACCTTGAAATGTGGACATTTGTCAAAATTACAGTTTCGTAAAATCTGACCCATTACAATAACTCTCTACTGGGAAGTACTGAACTCTTGATATGTAGGCTTTTGGATCTGACCATAATTTGCCCACAAAACCTTGTGTGAACAGCACGTGATCACTCATTATGTTTGGTAAACGGATTATAGTTATTGTTAGTTCATTTTCAATTTTCCACAATATAATATTTCTGTTGCAAAAAGTGAAAATAACTTGTTTCCATATTATCTAATTTAAGCTGAATTAAAAACCTGACTTGAATTTTGGATATTTTCTTAAGGTTTCTTGATATTATCATGTTTTATTTAAGTAAGATGGCCGAGACGTCGTCACGCCTATTGTTTGTAGCGCTTATCGCTTTTGTACAAATTCAATCTGCTAATTCCAACGCCTCGGTCTATACATGTGAAGAGTGAACTTAGTTCATGGTGTGAAGTCAAACTTATCTGCGCCTTATTTTTGAGCATGTGTTTTAACTTTTCAGCAACATAGATCGCAACCGCGGGAAGTTGATTTTTGAACACTACTGTAAACACGATGCTGTTCTCCAGCATATAACTGATAATCACAACGCGCCAAAAGCAAACTACGACCTGAAGTGTTTGCAGTGCAAAATTAAATATGGATGTGGAAAAAAATTATAGATATTCTTTGTTCACGAATACAAAAAAAAAAATTATAACATGGCGAACAAGAATTACAGCAATCAAAATAGACGGGAGAATATGTGGTCTGAAATTGGAAAGAAAATTAACGAAAGCGTTAAAGTTTCTGTTGCCTTTACGTCTCAAGAGAACCAACTATACAAATACTAAAATATTAAAGAGTTAATATGTATTTTTAAATTAAAATTGTTTAAATTGAAAACTGTTTGGGAAAAACTTATTATTGTTGCTTCTGTATAGGTTTTTTGTTTGTTTGTTTATTTATTTACGGATTCCATTCATTTCACAATTGCAAAAATAAATATATACTAATTACTAAATCCTACAAATTATAAAAGTCCATATACTTAAATATATCTACTTAAAATTAGTAAAATCTTGTTTTATAATATAAATGACATATAAAAAAAATTGGTAAAAGCCTTTACCTATGACTTCCCTCGACAAACCACCCCGCATCGAGATGGAAACAACCTCGTCGCTTCTACCGTTCTTAAATTGACACTTAATATTTTGGACACTCTGTATATATGATTAGCGAAAACCCTTACATTGCGTCGCCGGTAGTCCTTCAATATGCATACCAAAATTCGTTGTCCTAGGTCAAGCCGTTATTGAGCTACACCGCCAACAGACTACAGACAGACCGACGGACTTGAGATACCATGATTTTCATGATCTAGGAACCCCAAAACGTAAATATCAGCAAAAATCTTGAGGTCGATTTTTTACGTGAATACAATACTTCTCTTATTGAGGGAAGTAAAAATAGGAAAAAATAAGTCTACATTATATTACAGTAGATCACAAAAATACAGTCATAGATAGAAATCATCGAAAGTAGAAAAAGAAATGTTGCTCTTGAAATTGGCACAAAAAAACTATTTTTTCGTTTCTGCTGCTACCAAATGCCGCTTAGGTGGGATTAGCCTATACAAAGTGACGCTGCGCTTCGCTTCGCGCCGCGCCGCTACAGGTAGGAAGTCCTAAGTGCGGGTTTACGAGTTTCTTGGCGCGCGCAGATTGCTTCGCGCACGTAAACAGATTAAACGTTTTGTGGGCAAATAGGATCATTTACGAGTCATTGGCGTGCGCCACGGTCCGCCAACGTGAGATGTAGGCGCACGCGGAGAGTGTTAAATATTTCCCCTGACAAATAATACAAGGCGCGCGAAGCTCTGCCTGGCGCAAAGATATGGACCACGTGACCACAGCGCCCAATCACTACTAGGCATTCGAAAAGTAGTCGTGCTGTCAGTTGAAATGAAATAAGATTATTAATTATCAATTTTATTGTGTCTTTTGCATATTTTCACTATATATTTTCAGATTTTTAATTTGTGTTTTTGGCGTTATATATATAGATTAGATTTCATCAAAATTATAAGAGCAGTTTTGATTTAGGTTATTTTGTGTGTTAATATTAACAGATGAGTTAAATTAAGTATTAAACTAATACGTATCAAATATTGTTGTGGTTGACTCGTATTCGTAACAAATTATCGAAGCTCTTCTTCCAAAGGTTTATTACATTCCGTATCACTTCGTTTTGACAGTCGCAGTCGAATAATAAAGCGCGCGTAGAGAAACTCGTCAATGGGTCGGCGCAAAACGGTCGCGAAACTTGTTCAACGTACGCGAGGCAATCTGCGTGCGCCAGCATCTCACGCGCGCCGAGAAACTCGTAAACCCGCACTAAGCGCGGCCGGCGGCCGCGGCCTGTCGCGGCGGTTTGCGACTGTCGATAGACGCCGAGTACCAGATGGTGTCCAAGACGCGACACGTCGCATCTGTAGCGTTCGCTCATTTCGGGTGGAAACGAATCAACGGCGGCCTGCTCTGAGAGCAGTCAAGTCGCCAGCCGCCGTGGCTCAAATTGAGTCTCTAGCGACTGTCGCCTCTTGGACACCAGTAACACACGATCATCATAATAACAGTGACGCGACTGCGGTCGAATCGCAAGGCCGCGTCTAGGGCTCCCTACCTTAAGCTCGATGCCGCTTGGATAAGAATAGGCCTTAAGGATGTTCGAACAGCAGTTCAAACCAAACTCGAACAGTCAGAAGCATGCGCATTTCAATTTTGAGAAGACCGAAATTGAATTGCGCAGGCCTCACCACTACAGAACACAGTTGAAAACAGTTTGAAACTGGTCCAAGCTGCTGCTCGAACACCCTTATTGGGCATAGGGGCACAGCTTATCTGTAAGCAGTGATAGGGGTACTGAGGCTATCTGAGGAGCTACAGATTGTGAAAAACAGCTTTTAAGATCAAATGCCATTTGAGACCGGTTTTTTACTTCTAGGCCAGTGTCACATTCATGGCTGGATACTACAAAACAATGACTCTTCCTCGAACAGTTGATTGTAGGATCAGGTCTTTTGGCTTGTAGTCTTATCATAGTATCATAGAAACTTTACTTCAGTGGATTAAGGAATATCTTCGAATTATGTACAGTGGCGAGTCTCGATTTTGTTTATGCACCCATGCGCTTATCCGATTAGTTATGACATAGGATAGGGTGCAATTTCATATGGAAGCAGGTACCCATTAGTAGTCCTTGAAAGAAACGAATACTCAAGACCACATCCACACCATTCCAAACTTGCAACAAAGATTAGAAACACCCTTTGCTGGCAGTATCATGCATGCATTTCCACCAATCCTATTGCCAATTTATCGAAACGCAGTTCCGGCTTACCGTAGTCCTACCACGTTCAAATGCGTTTAATTAATGAAAATTGTTTTTAAAGTGAGTAAAACAGAATAAAACTAAATCACTTTTTATAAATATCTATTAACCTTAGCAGAATCTGCTATAGGTAAAAAATCTCGGAAATAATGTATTTCCTACTACCTATTGGTAACAAATTATTTTCAGTATTTACTTTCAGTACAAAAAAATATTTTTCGAAATTTCATTAAGTTTCGTTATATTTTATACAGTATATTATAATGCTATATAAAGATATTATAGAATTGATATTAGTAAGAAAAATAGTTTAGGTCATGAACCTTCTAAGTAAGAAAAGTAAAAAAACAAAAGAAGATCATTCCGTTTGAAGTAAATCATCCTTCGTCCATCAACCAAAAAGGATTAGGCTCAGACCATCAAAAAAGGCCGACTCTCACATGGTGACGCGAGGCGACGCGTAGCTTCACGGAATTTTCTGCTGCCAAAAGTTTACTTTATTCAGAGTGGTTATCTCTGCTTGATTTCAAATGGCTCAATTCCCCCTTGCCCGGCGTGAAGCAGGGACACCACGTAGCGATAAATTGTATTGCCTCTTGAAAACAAGTAAACTTTTGGCAAAAATTCTAATCTTTGCTTTTGGAAGCAGAAAAGTTCGCAACGCTTCGTGTCGCCATGTGAGAATCGGCCTTTAGGCTGAAGGATCGATAGCGACAATTGGCGAGTGTAAGGAGAGAGAACATTTATTGCATCTTCTCTCTGGTGTAAGCTAGCAAGCGAGAGAGGACCTATCGGCATCGCATATTATCGATTTCATCCCATTGATGATGCTGGGCGCATGCTTTGGTCCTTTCCCGAGTTTTTCCATTTCGCTTCCACTCTAGAGTAAGGAAGTAGGGAGCAGGCTAGACTGACAGATCTCTGCAACCAGCCTCCCGACCATCAGATAGAATACAGCTTCGGCAACAATCGACATCTACCCGAACAATTTAGGGAGCGTATTTTGTTCTATGTTGTTTTTAAATGCCCGCTCGTGTTTTGAACGACAATAACAATCATAGATAAGTGAGTGTCGCATGTAGTATACTGAATAACAACACATAATATAGAAACACGGACTATTATCGCTAGTCGGTTTTCTATTTTGCACGACGCTGTTAGATAGAGATAATAGAATAGTTTACTTGTCAGTGATATTATATTTTATTTTTGTTCGTTCGTAAACATGACGGATATTTGTACGGAGCAAGTGGTTGAACAGGATAAAAGGAACTTGGCACAAGGAAGCACCGGTAAGGATATGACTGATTTACGTAAATTTCTTTCATTAATTTCCATACAGAAATTATCTAACACCGACTGAAAGATGCGCTTGCCAGATTATTTTGGCAATAGCTCACAGTTACCCCATTGAATTATTCATCTGTCAAATGTAATAACAAAATGTCTCTTTTTATATCTATGAGAACATTATAATAATTATTAATATCTAAGTATCTCTACATTTTATAAATATGTTTATTCTCATTGTTATTTTCCCGGCTAATTGGTACCTCCATAAATTAATTTTCCTAGCTTGAAATTGCATGAAATATGAATTTTGTTGGACGGAAGTACCAACCAACTATTTTTCAATAGGATGTTAAAAACCCAACACAATTTCACCATGTTGGTTGAAAAATATTTACTTTATTGTAAAATTAATATTGTATCTAAAGACCAGATGCATCCAATTTATGTATAATAGGCTATATTGCTATCCTTTAATATAATCTAAAAAGCTTAGCTGAAGTGTTGTTATCTTATCAGAAACCTATGTAGGTATACACTGTGTCATGTCTTTATATAAACATCAGTAGGTATATCTCTTGAATTAGAATATTCAGGTTCTTCCAAATTCACTGTGAAATGAGTCGTTTATTTCGTTACATCTATTTCACACCTTCATATAAAAATTAGTAGTTATTTGAACAATCGATGATAGTTTATAAAAAAATCTTTTTTCTTATTAGCATAAGACATGGTTATTCTGTTATATTATTATACATTCTGTTATATATTTTGATTTTGTCTTTTATAAAATGACAAGAAATAAACTAAAATATGTCAAGAAATCTATCGATCAAACATAGTTACAAAATCATCTACCATTAACGATATCGGCATGTTTTATTTCTCCAAAAGGATTGCTTAAGGATTTACATTGTTACTTTCAGTTCAGCAAATGAATTTAGGCATGCGATGTGCCTAAACTCGAATCTTGAATCTCGTATTTTTGTTTAGTAATCAGTTTGCGTGTAAATTACGGAGAAACATGTTTTACACCAAATACTTGCGTTTTCAATATGAAAAACTCATTCAATAATTTGTTCTCTAGAGATAATAAGTTTTGCTATCTCTAAAGTAAAACTGGTAAAATCAGGCAATGATGATAAAACTGTTGAACGTACCTAATGCAAAGTTCATTAAATGTGGAAAAACCCGCTATCTTCAATCTAGTCTGTGCACCTAAGCATCAAATCTGTATTATTTATGAAATAATGAAACAATTTTTGATGAAACCAGCTTCAGGAGTGCGACCCTTGAGGTCCACATTAAACATTTCCCAGTAGATCTACACTGTTTACACTTTACAAAACAGTTTACATATAGTGATGATGAACTCAGATTAAACGTAGGTACTTTACCCATTACGACCCTTGAAGAGTACCTATACTGGCCTTTTGAAAATTATCTTCTATTTTGAGCAAATGTAATATAAACTTTTCGGTTCATTTCACTCTCATTGTTTTCAGGTAAGACTTGAAATAAGCAACGTTTTGAAATAAAAGACCAATATTGCCATCAAAAGTATTTCGAGTTATCATTTCATAATTTGTTAACATCTGAATAATCTTGATAAAATAATAAAAGTCGATTCACAACTGCCTGCTGCCGGGTTAAAAGCACGCTAGAAAATTACATAGTGGTGAGAAATTAAAATTCATCTTAAATTATATGAAAAATATTGATTAAACATTTTCTCCGTCCTTAAAATTGAAAGAACTTTTCGAAAATTTTGCTAAAAATATAAATCTTATTTTATCAGTAGTCTTGAAAGTTCGAAAAACCAAATGAAATATATGTTATACGCGTCGTATTTCAAACGTTTCAGAACAATTTTTCTTTACTTGAATCATCTGAATTTGCATAATATTCAAACAACACTTGTCACTTTAGCGGGAAACATTCCATCGAACCTGAACTGACATTATGACCATAAAAATAAATATACTTTGTAGTTAACTGAATTCTCGTCAAGTTGATCATATTAATCTAAAAACCCATATTTAACCACTGCAATCCGATTTTCGACTGCATGACTCTGCGATAGAATTAGTCTTTCATTACATGTACTTTTTGAGGATTTGCTAGGATGTTATGATTTAGCAATAACAATTAGATCCCCGACTAGAGTAGACTAGAATCTGAATCTATCGGACCATTTCTCTCAGCATCTTGCATTCAATGTTGAATATAACTTCAAATCTATTACACAACAATAGAAGTACACACGAACATTCTCTAAACAGAATACATTGAAATTGTCAAATCAGCTGGAGCATGAACAATGGAAAAATATCTATATACATGGAATATAATGTTAATAATACTTGGAACAAATTTTTGAATACCATCAGTATTATGATAGATTCTTGTTTCCCACTTCAATAAATTGTCATAAATGAAAATGGAAGATCGAGTGGAAGATCAAAAAAGATAATTTATTTTAACAAGGAACTTCTTTGTCTGAAGCGGCAATTAAAAATTACTTATATTAGATTTAGCTACCATTAATCCAATATGTCATCAACCAAGAGTAGAGCTACAGAAGCACTACTGTAGTGCACTGTCAGATGCTAACAAAAAATATAATGACAAATTGATAATGGAATCAAATAATAAATCAAAACCAATATGGAAAATTATAAATAATTTGAAAGGAGCTACGCAAAAAAGTGTGCCTATCAAAATTCACGATGGAGGTGGACTAATGACTAATTATGAGATGGCCACGAAGTTTAACTTCCACTTTACTAAAGAACCATTTTTTGTAAATCAGCATGATCTGGATTATTTAAAACTGAATGTGCCAATGTCAAAAGTTATCTTTTCTTAAAGCTAGTGACACCCACAGAAGTGAATATTTTGATTGGTGATTTAAAATCATCCAATTCAAGTGGTTTTGATGAAATATCAAATAATTTACTAAAATCATCGGCTACAAGTTTCTGTAAAACGTTGGTTTTCCTTATCAATCTTTGTTACTCTGAAGGTTTTTTTTCCGGAATGTTTGAAAATGGCTGTTGTTCTGCCATTATATAAAAAAATGGTGAAAGCCTTTACCTATGACTTCCCTCGATAAACCACTCCGCTTCGAGATGGAAACAACCTCGTCGACACTTAATATTTTGGACACCCTGTATATATGATTAACGAAAACCCTTACATTGCGTCACCGGTAGTCCTTCAATATGCATACCAAAATTCGTTGTCCTAGGTCAAGCCGTTATTGAGATACACCGCCAACAGACTAAAGACAGACACAGATCGACGGACTTGAGATACCATCATTTTCATGATCTAGGAACCCCAAAACGTAAATATCAGCAAAAATCTTGCGGTCGATTTTTTACGTGAATACAATACTTCCCTTATTGAGTAAAAAGGGGATTCTGATGACTTTTCCATTTATACTATATAAAACGCGTGAACAAACAAATAAAAAAAAGCAGACAGTCGAATTGTATACCTCCGCCGTTCGGGTTTCGTCGGTTAAAAATACGAAAAAGCAAGTAACTTGTAGTGATAAAGTTAAACTATGAGTAGTAACTTTTGACAAACATCTAAATTGGTTAGAGCATACAGTACTGGTGTCTCAAAAGCTGAGAAGTTGTTGCTATAGCATAAAATATATGAAAAACCAATGCAGCAAAAACGTTCTGTTTACACTGTACTTCCCACAGTTTCACTCCCACATAAAATATGGTATTTTAATTGGAAACATTCTACATCTCCTGGAATATTAACAGTCTTCAGTATACAGGGTGATAGGTAAAAATGCGGCAAAAATTCAAAGGGTTGAGAGAAGGGAGAAGATTGAATGCTTCTATCCAAGCTGGAGGAAGTCATTTCCAAAATTTATTGTAGATTGAGCAACTTTACATGTATTTTTTGATAATAAAATGTGGTTATTGTCGCAAATTCTATTCGCCCTGTATCTTCGAAACAAAGGGATTTTTTATAAATCATCATAATACAAAATTTTCTTAGAATAGGCCATGGAATAACTCCTTGAATTTTTTTTTGAATGTTTACTTTACTTACATCAAAAAAATTAGAAATAAATGAGTCTTACATAGCAATCACTGTTATAATACACGCCATAGAAATTACTTGCAGACTGATAATTATCGCACAACGCTTTACCAAAAAAAACTTTCATTTTATAGTTTGTAAGCTATATAATATGCTTGACAATCATATAAAATCATCCCCCAATATCTGTCTCTAAAGCAAGGCTGAAAAAGTTTCTAGTCAGAAAATGCTGTATTTCCCTAGATGGTTTTTTAGTGTTCTTGTATATAAATTTTTGTTTAAACAAATGTGTAATAGCTGTAATGTAAAGTAACTATATATACCTAATACTGACGTTTTTTTTATATATTTATGTATCTTGTGTGCACTTAAATGTGAAAATAAAGGAATATTATTATTATTATTATTATATCGAGCAGCGAATCTTGCTACCCGACAATTTCTTTCACCCTTCCAGTACACTAAAAGCCAAAGCCACCAAAAATCGTGAAAAGAATTACAATTCATCTTTAGACACAACACGCTAGTTTTTGACAAATTGCTACTACAAGTTCGTCTATCATTTTGACAAATTGCTGCTTGATTAAAACGTATAAAGCAGCTTACCAGTTTTTCAATTTGAATACTGAATACTTCAAGCCAAATATTTTTTCATACTGTACTTTTAATTCTAGTTTACTATTCATTCGCGTTTTCTTTTTCGATAAATTAATGTGTATAGTAGAAGTCGTTTCTAAACTACCCAAGGGGCAAATCAGTTATTCAACATGATCATTCAAAATTGTGAAATAAATAACAATCACTTAATCGACCGACTTTATTAGATGATGAATTAAAAACGATAAGATAACGATACATAATGTAAGAATCAAAAAAATAAATAATTTGGTGTCCACAGCCTTCTACAGCTGATGATCATCTCTTGCTACCAATTTAAGATTCTCACATTAAGTATTGTTATTTAATTCTTATTAGTGTATCATCCAATAAAGTTTTCCTAGTTTTTTTTAGTTATTTTTCGGTACACCAATTAATTAAGTCGGTCTTTTGTTAAAAATATTACAATTCAACTCTCCTTGTATATTCAAAACAAATCCATATTGTTCTAATTTATATCTGCGATTATGTAGGTATATTTGGTTTGTAGACCTCAATTTATAATTTCGATCCTCTGCCATTACAATTTTTGATTAATTGTAACGTCCTTGTTGGGCATTACGTAATGTCTATACCACCGCACCATCTCAGATTATGGTCCCAGATTATTGAAATTCGTAAGAATCTGTCTGGTAGACATAAATAATGGTTGTCTTTCTATTGATAGTAATTACAAAATTATGTACTTCTCCAGCTCAGTGGATATAGAATAATCACTGGTAACATTTGGTTTAATTAACGACAGTGTTACATATATTATTTACTATATGCTCACCAATTTCAGTGCACTGTGTGAACATGGAGAACATTTGATATAGACCAAAAATTTAAAGTAGGAGGTATATAATTCGATTGTACCTAAATGTGTTTTTTATGTATGTATGTTCGCGCGTTTTGCTTATTACACATCGATTTTGACGATCTTTCTTTCAATCGAAAGAGGACTGCCCATAAAAATAACTAGGAAATTGATTCTCAATAAGTATTTGTTTACAAAAAACTGGACCGACTTTATTAGTTGAAAGATACAAAATAATATTACTTCTATTGGTGATGGTACTTTTGAAGTTGTGCAGTTGCAGTTAGATTGATAACTTTTGGCACCAACTTCACAAGTACCAGCACCAATAGAATTAATATTATTTTGTATTTTTCAGTACACTAACTAATAAAGTCGGTCCAGTTTTTTGTAAAAAATATTTATTTCACAATTTTGAGAGTAAGATAAGTCATGAAAATTGTTGAACGTTCACTAACACCAAAGAAGATAGTACTTATAGTAGGTATTACCATATATAAGGTCTACTTAATACTTGTTATTTTATACAGAGATCTCAAAACATTGCGGCGCAGATATACATATTTCCGACTTTACTGCTGCAACTCTAAAACCGTAACTCTTTTCAAAAAATGTTCAATTTAAACATTTCGGGATATGGTTCGGTCTCCAAGTTTCAAATTTCGAATTTTCGATTCTCGGAAGTATTTGCCCCTTCCACATAGCTGAAACACATATTTCAGATTGTATTGCGAAAACTTGTGATTATTTTTAAAATGTCCTAATTAAACATTTCCGGATATGGAATTTACTATAATTCTGCCGTCTCGGATTTTCAATTTTCTGAAAAAATTGCTCCCACCACCCCCTTTGCGCGATGATTTTGAATGAAAGGGCATGTCTAATATTGTTTTTCCAATGGGACCAATTCTCAATGTTACTCTCTCAAATGAAAGAAAAATCATCAAAATCGGAGCAAGTTTACTCTGCAAAATTCGCGAACAAAGATAAAAAAAATATGCAGACATACAGTCGAATTGTATACCTCCTCCGTTCGGTTCGTTGGTCAAAAATACCCTCTAAAGGATTTGATTGATTTGTCAAATTTGATATAGTTAAATTGGGGAGATCATTCTCGGAATCCGTTAAATTGAACCCTTTTCAAAAACTTCAGCTTTCTAAGTACCTAGAACCCTTGGAAGAGGGAGTTTTCTACTAGGTGATAGTGCTAACTTGAACTCAACTACCACACCTTTTAAAGAGATAAAAAACAAAAGTAACGTATTTTTAGTTCTTTCGCGTCATAACTAATCTGCGACAAATACATTACGCATAATACAGTCGAAAATGGACAAAATTTTATGTTTCTAGGTGGTGGTAATGCTAACTTTAAAATCAAGTTCAAGCATCACCACCCAAACAAACTACAAGTGCGACAAAATTTTGGTTTCCATAACAAATTTACGACAAATAAGCTGAATCAAAATTCGATAATGGAAATGCTAAATACATGAATTAATATTATTTTGTATTTTCAGTGCAACTACTAAAAAAATTTTGTACAGAAAATTGATGAAACCGAAAGTGCTTTTTTCTATGGGATTTTTATATGAACGGAAGACCAAAACTCATGATTCGAACGATGAATATTATGCGTAATTTCTTTTGATTTGTTCGTTATGATCCTGATCCTGGAAACTACGGAAATACTATACTGAAAAATGAACAGAACTGTAAACGACAGAGCTCTATTCCAACTCAATCTCGTTGGAAATAATAAATCATAAAGAAGATAAAGCTAAATCTATGAAAAGTCAATTTAACAATGCCATTTTCAGTGCATCATAAAGTTGGTCCTAGTTTTTCTGAAAAGTTATTTATTTCAATTTTTCTAGTAATTCATTAGTCATCGGAATCCAAATGCTCTAACTCGCAAATCCTTGAATTTTTTGAAAAATGTCCTATATAAATATTGATGAATGTATTTTCTTTAATTCTGATCGATATTTTGTTTAATTTTAGAATAAAAAATCAACAAGCCCCCACCCTCCTTTTGGAAAAGTTTTGGGCGAAAACATATTTTATTTTCAGAATTCCATTATGTTACCATTTCTCAGCACTTTTTTATCCAATGAAAAAGTTAATCATTCAAATATTTGCTCAGTTGTATGATAAAGTAGATTTTTGTTGGTGGGTGCAGTCATTTACTAAATAAAATTATTTGGATTATGCCAAACTTTCGAGAATGTTTATTCTCTTCGTCTCTCACATTCTCGAAAGCTTGGTATAATCCAAAGAATTCTATTTAATAAATGACTGCATCCCCAACAAAAATCTATTTTATCAAATATTGAACCGGTCAATAATTCAAAATCAAATATATATATATATTGAGGAAAATGGCTTATATTGATTATATTTGTTCCTGATATTTACGAGTTCATATCAGTGTTGAGATAAGTTTAGGTATATTAGTTTATACAAGATTGTTAATGATTGATCTTTTAAGAAAATACCGAATTCAATTTCATAACGATGCGTCATCCATTTTGGGAATGACAATCAAAAATTTTTGAATGACATTCTTCGCCGAGGGCATTATTATAGTATTCTTTCATTAACAAGAAATACCATTTGTACAATTGATCGCTGTTTTCGGTAGGTATACACATATAGGTATAAAAATGTATTCTAAATCTATTTATAATCTACTTTTGTGTGTCAATTCGGTACAAACAGAACCGAAATAGAAAAATAGACTGTTGCCAAATTGATAGAGGTCCATAATCTATTTCTATTCAGCAAAATATTTTTATGAGATTTTTTAATTATAACAACAATAAAATGTTTTTATGAGATTTTTTAATTATAACAACAATAATTATTGTTAGTAGATGTTATGCTATCTCACAGGTAGAATGTGTGTTTTACGCAAGCATCTAAAAATATCCTATTCGGTAATCTATCTGTAGCCGACCTGGATGTCCTTGACATGTGATATTTTTATAGCAACAAAAATGCCTCTCTTGCATTTTGCTATCGTGATTGACTAGCGAAATATAAATATACATTTTTTGGTAATTTTAGTTGAATATTTTTTCTCCAAAAACCAACAAAAAATCTGGTATGTCCACTCACAGGATTTGCTAACCGCTCTCAAGCGTATTCCATCCATAGAAACCGTCTGATTCATTCGTGCAACCATGTTTTTTCCAGTGTGTCCAGACAAATCACTATAATCATATACGAAGAACAGTTAAATTGACAGTTCATTTGAGTATAGCTTTAGTTCCTGCTTTTTCTCAGAGATTCGTCTTAAGATGGTGGTGAGAGGCCTTCAGAAGAATGTTTAAGTTTAAGACAAGTTTCATCAGAATCCTTGGAGCCGTTTTTGTGCTAGAGTCTTCAGCAAAACACGTTAGCGGTATCAAAGACCTATGAAACCAAAAAAAGCAAAAAAATTGGTATATCCATTCCAGAGATAATCTTGGCATAGTAAGAAAGACAGACAATTGTTGTGAATAATTGTTTTAGACTCAGGCACCTCCGAAACGTAATCTTCTATTGACAACAGGATACCAATATTTTTCACGATTATAATGCTTTCTTTACGATAGGAAAGTATTATATTATAAGTATAGGTGAAATCTACAGCACACACATTTCTTAACGGATCACTATAGGTAAAATAACCATACCTGTTGAGATCCTTTGTTAGGGTTCCATAACCGAAAGATGATAAAGGGAATCCTTATCGTGTCGCTTTTCTAAATCAGATCCCCCTAATCTCGGAAGATAGCAAAACAAAAATATTTATAAAAATTGTGGGGGTATTGTTTGATGTTTAGTTTACAGGAAAAATATAATGATCTCTCTCATAAATTTAGGTGTAAAAAATTTAAATTCAGAAAATCTACCAAATATGTTACCTTGACAAAAACGATCATTATGTCATCACGATGGACATAGAAGACTTAAAAGATATTGAGGAAAATATACGAAAATTAACCAATCCCCTCTCCACATTATCTACGAAACCACTGAAAATAGGATTTTGAAAAAAATTAGGTCATCACTCATTGTTTACAGGAGAATCTATCTGAAAATCGTAAGTACCTACCTACGGAACCCTCTCCACTCGAGCCCAAGTCCTTTTATTTGCTTGAAATTAAAACGGAACATTTTATTTCATAAAAGTATCTACATTGAAGCGAACATCTTCTGGGTGTGTCAGACATAATTGGTTTTGAAGAACAATCGGAAGTTTGATATATTGTTTTCTCTAATTTTATAACGATTAGAAGGGGAGCGCCTTCTCCATGGCATTTACACACGCGTTGTTATTATTATCTAATTATGCGAATTTGTACTCACTGTAGAAGTACCTCTGTCATTCATTTATATCTACACACTACACATAATACGGACGTATGTACATCACAGATACATATATGTACAGGGTGATTCAAGTTTTACTAGAATAACTTCAGGCATCGATGGAACTAAGGATAAATATTTTTTACATAAAATTGGGACGACGTTATTAGTTGGTGCACTGGACAATACAAAATAATATTAATTATATTGGTGCTGGTACTTTTCAAGTTGAGCAGTCGCAGTTAGATTGATAACTTTTCGCACCCATTTTCTAATTTTTTATAAAAAATATTTATTTCTCACTTTTGAACTTTCACTGATACCAATGAAGATAGTACTTATAATAGGTATTACCATGTATAAGGCCTACTTGTTACTTGTTATTTTATACAGAGATATCAAAACATTGCGGCGCAGATATACATATTTCCGACTTTACTGCTGTAACTCTAAAACCGTAACTCTTTTCAAAAATGTTCAATTTAAACATTTCGGGATATGGTTTGGTCTCTAAGTTTCAAATTTGGAATTTTCGATTCTCGGAAGTATTTGCCCCTTCCACATAGCTGAAACACATATTTCAGACTGTATTGCTAAAACTTGTGACCTAGTTATCCTATCATCCACATCTTTGCTTGTAGTTGTTATTATTGGGATCTCAAAACATCGCTGCGGAAATACGCATAAGTATTTTAGATGTTACCATTTTACCGCCGCTGTAACTCGAAAACCGTAACCCTAAGGAAAAAATGTTCATTATAAATGTTGCTACAAATAATTAGGCTTTTCAAGTAGTACCCACATAGAAAAAATACACATATTTGAGAAATCATCATGCCTCTAACTCGAAAACCGTAGCTCTTTTGAAAACATGTTCAATTTAAACATTTCCGGATATTGTCCACCTCAGATTTTTGAGAAAATTTTTCCCCTCCACCCCCTTCGGGAGCAGTTTTCAGAGGAAAGGAGATTTTGGATTTGTGTTTTTATGAATATAGGACCATTTCTCAAGCCCGCTTTTTTTAATGAATCATCAATCAATAAACCATACTCCAAAAACGCTTCCGTTTTGAGTAAAATGGCGCCGAGTTTTGAATTATTTTTCGGTTTTTATTTTATTACTCATAAGCTGGGGGATGTAAATATGCAAGTGTTTGGTTAAATGCTAAAGGTAATGTAACGGATAAGTTTTTTAGAAAATATGTGTTGTTTTTCTGGGGGCCAACTGGACGGAACTTTGTGAAACTTTTTTGCCGCACGCCATTGGATAGATTATTAATATTTTCTGAAATTTTCAGTCTTTTTACTAACCTTCTTTATTCTTAAACTTTTTTGATACGCCGCTTAGTTTTCGAGATATTCCCCAAAATTCCGGACATTGATGCCTAGAAAAACAAAATACATCCTAGCATATTTTGACGTAAGACAGTTTACGCTTGTTACGTATTTACATCCCCTGGCTCACGAATAAGAAAACAAAAACCTAAAAATAATTCAAACTTCGGCGCCATTTCACTCTAAACGCAAGAGTTTTTGGAGTATAGTTTATAACGCAAACTATCATTATTTTGGTTAGTTCCATCGATCCCTAAGTCATTCTAGTAAAACCTGAATCACCCTGTATATTGCAACCTAGGTATTCGTGGAGGTCTAGACATCAATAATAAATGATGCTAAATTACTTCATTGACTACTATATCGGAACTGAATACTTTTGATGACCATAGGTAGAGTTTTTGGAATAGGTCCGGTTTTAGAAAATTCTATTTTTCACATATCTCCATTTTTCAAGGTCTCTGGTTTAAGGAATATAAGGTTATAATAATACAAGGGATATTTTCGACCTCATTATTTATTTTAAGGTGACAACGTCCTACTCGAAGGGTAGTATGTTCATAAAATCAAACTAAAAATGACATGTCTGTCATCACTTTTTCCTTGGAAACTAAAACTGATGCATTCAATATCTTTATATTATTACGTAGACTAACATCTAAGGTCAAAAGTATTTTTTTAATAACTCATAAAATGAGAATATGATCCCACATACCTATTACTGTTTGATACAAGAACATACCTAGATAGAACGAATACTATGAAGAAAATTATCATTTTAGTACACATAGCCAACCTCTTTTGTAATAATTAAGATTAAGATTAAGAATTCAACATGTTATGCGAAGAATTCTATTCCTTAAACAATGTATTTTATTATGTCCAACAGTGACTTCCCAAATGGAGGAGGTATACAATGCGAGTGTGTGCTTTTTGACCGACGAAGTCCGAAGGGAAGAGGTATACATCGACTGTCTGCTTTTTTTTTGTTTGTTTGCGCGTTTTATATACTAAACGTACTGATTTGGATGATTTTTGATTCATTTGAAATAGGAGGCAAATCCGAAATATCCTTTCCTCCGAAAACCGCCCCCGAAGGGGTGGAGGGAGCAAATTATCTCGAAAATCGAAAATCTGAGGTAGTATGATTAAATATAGGACAATATCCGGAAACGTTTAAATTGAACATTTTTTCAAAAGAGTTACGGTTTTGGACTTCGAGGCATAATAAATTCTCAAGTATGTGGAGAGGGCGATATCTTTTGAAAATTGAAAATGTTACACTCAATACTGTGAAATAAATATTTTCTACTGCACTGTAAAATACAAAATAATATTAATTCTATTGGTGCTGGTATTTGTGGAGTTGGTGCGAAAAGTTATCAATCTAACTGAAACTGCACAACGTCAAAAGTGACAGCTCCAATAGAATTAATATTATTTTGAATTTTCAATGCACCAACTAATAATGTCGGTCCAATTTTTTGTAAAAAATATTTATTTAAGTTCGTCTGTGCGGTTTGCATAGTGAACGTGCCCCGATCTTGCTGATTTTCTTTACTTTACATTTGAAAGAGGATGGCTGAGAATGGTCCACCATATCAAAAATAAAAAAAAATTATAATCGAACATATCCTGACCGAAAATGGGTGGTGGGGGCTTTTTTTTTGATAATCGAAAATCTGAAACTGCAAAATTATTGAAGAGGCCATCTCCGACAATGTTTAAATTGTACATTTTTCAGAAAATGTAACGGTTTGTGAGCTACCGCTATGTCTTAAAATCTCAATAAAAATTTTGATGACTAATAATACAGTATAAAACAATCTTTTTCTTACAAAGACTAGGACCAACATGATTAGTTAGTGCACTAAAAAATAAAAAATATTATCAAATCTACTGGTGTTGGTAGTTTTGAAGTAGGGGCCAAAAGTTTTTTTCTATCTACCTATATTTGCACTAGAGATTTTCCTCATCTCGGTAGGTGAGTTAAAGATACTGTTTTTTCAAGTTTGCTAAAAAATTGTAAATATTTTGTATGAATCTTCTTCGGTCACATCACTGATTTTTGACCGACTTCAAAAAGGAGGAGGTATACAACTCGCTTGTATGTTTGCTTTTTATTTTTTTATGGCTATTCGCGCATTTTGCATGGTAAACGTACTCTGATTTAGACGATTTTTATTTCATTTGAAAAAGGAGACTTGAGAAATGGTCCCATATTTAGAAAAATGTGTGAGGGGCATTTTTTTCGAAAATCGAAAATGTGAAACTGCGAAATTAAAGAAGAGAATATGTAGCAACATTTAAATTGAACATTGTTTCAAAAGAGTTACGGTTTTCGAGTTACAGCAGTAATTTCTGAAATATGTGTAGCTGCGCCGCGGTGTTTTGAGATCTCTGAATAATTGCTAAACCTATACATGTATAAATATATATATATATAATATAAATACAATATAAAGTAGTACTTTAGTATTTAGTAGTGCAATTGTAGTTAGATTGATAACTTTTGGCACCAACCTCACAAGTACCAGCACCAATAAAATTAATATTGTTTCGTATTTTTCAGTGCACCAACCAATAGCGTCGTTCCAATTTTCTGTAAAAAATATTTATTTCACATTTTTGAGTGTAACATTAGTCACGAAAATCGATAAACGTTCACTAATACAAAAACAAAAGTATTGTTGCGTATGTGGGTTCGCAGATAAGTGAGACTAATTTAGAGTTATCAAATTAACTTTATTTACAATCTAAATAATATAAATTACAACTTAACTTTACTATATTCTCACTAACTTACTCGGACTATTCTATTTATTCACACTGTCTTTTACATTCTGTCCGCATGCCGACAATTCTCCCATATATATATATATATATATATCCGACAAAGGCTCCAGATCGTTCGAGCGGCTTCTGGTCTTTGATTCGAAAGCCGCCACTGGACGTTTCTCGAAATTCCTTTGTCGGAATTTTTAGGAGTAGATGCCGACATGCTGCCGTCGCTCTCTTTGTCAACGCCGCTTTCGATATTTCCAACCACAGCATAGATCTCGCGCTTTCTTCAAAAGGATGCCGCCACTTGTAGCCAATACCGGCGGCTGTTCCCCTTACACGTTACAGTATTCAAAACCCGTAACTTTAAGGAGAAAATGTTCATTATAAATGTTGCTGCAAATATTATTGTTTTTCATGTGGTACCCAGAGATTTTCAGTTTTCGAAAGAAATCGCCCCCTCCAATTAGCGAAAATACATATATGTGAGATTTTAACATGAATCTAACTCGAAAACCGGATATTGTCCTATCTTTAATTCTGGTATATTGAATTTTCGATTTTCGACCTCTTTCGGGGGTGCTTTTTAGAGGGAAGGAGATTATATGGATTTGAGTTTTTACGAACATGGGACCATTTCTCAAACGCGAACAAACAAATAAAAGAAAGCAGACAGTCGAATTGTGTACCTCCTCCGTTCGGGGTTCGTCGGTCAATGTATAAACATAGATTTGCCCAACAGTTTCAGTTCATTTCATCGGAAAATTGTTGAAAATATCAGGAAGAAAATACTGTGAATCGTATTATTCATATTATTATTTTCCTACTGCTACCACAAGTAGCTATTTAAGGAAAGTAGTGTAATCGTGTAAAAATTTGTGTCCGGGTTTCAACAGATGTTTACGTTTTATGGTCCCCTTTATACTAAAAAAAACAACTTTTTTCAGCCAATAGTCTGTCTATCGTTCTATGCTAAGATAACATCTTGAATGGATGTACCTATGACACATAATCAGAATCCGGGTAGCCCTAGTTCCTAGGCAATAGTCGAAAAACGTGTTTTGCTCAGAACTGTAGCACGAAAACGGCTTCAACGATTTCGATGAAACTTGTCTCACTGATTCAACTCTCTGCCATCATGTTGAGGCACATTTTGGACAAAAAGCAGGAAAAAAGTTATGCTCAAATGAAATGTAAAATTATCTGTTTATTTATATTCTGGTTAAACGGTTCTTCCTACATTAAATTGAATATGACCTTTGTTGGACACGTTGAAAGAAATTAATGGACGCACTACTTCAAACTATTTCTATATTCAAAGGAATTTGCAAAAAAAATCGTAGATTTTATATTTAGTCTAATATCATCCTCAAACTGATGATAACGATTTATAATTCGAAACAAATGCTTCGATGCTGAATGGCAGAGTTATGAATATCTGCTGAATACAACTCATAAGTATCTACGTAGTAGATACAGTCACGCGAATGTAAATCTACCGAGAACAAAAAGGTCATTTGATGAAGGACGATGTCAAAATAAAGCAGACATAAAACTGTCTCTATTGACTATTGGCTCATTACTATACTTAACAGGATAAAGAACGTTCTCAAAAAAAATATAGCCGACATCTTTACAGACGATGTACTGAAACATCAAAATAATTTTTATTATATTGTACTAGGATTAGAAACATGGGCATAAACATAAACATGTATTTACCAACATCATATAATGTAAAGATCATACAGATTTTGAGTTTGTGCAAGATAGATAAAGAAAATAGCAACTTCACATTTATTATGATTTTTATATCATATATTTATTATATCTTGGTGAAGGAAACTTCTTCTATCCACGCTGTAAAGGTACCTATACTCTATGCCCAAAATAGCAGTGCAGCGAGCAGCGAGAAAGTTTCCCGAACGCGGCTGGTGAAGTGCCGGGGGGATTTCAATACACATGCTTTTTGGGTCGTTTCTCGCCTTATATGATTACATCATTGCACGGTATTTCGGAGACGGACTATAGTTGTTGCAAAACTATCATTTTGTACTTTTTATTGCATCATCTAACGAAATCAGATCTTCGTAAATTATAGAAATGTACCTATATTGTGATCGTTCGCTTTTTCGAATTTCCAAAAAAGTTCAACGGCATAGTTTTATGGGTCAATAAAAAAGAACAGACTTTTTTGAATGTTCATATATACGTCCTGGAACTGGATAACCCATGTGACCAATTGCTGTAAAAACTAAATGTTTAAAGCCGATTTCAAAATGGCAGGTATAATTATTCATCTTATCTTTTTTGTATTTTTCTTTGAACGGTTATTGGTTCTGCTACATGCCATTTTATGGTTATCCAATAGTTCCGGACCCTCTATATGTATTATTATTAGGTACGTATGGACCCTTTTGGCCCACTAATTCATTTCTGAGTATTCTTTCGGATTTTCCACACATTTCTCCGTGGACTCTCTTTCTCTCTTCTGTCCACTTAGTCCCCGTTTTCTTGTTGCCTTCGTGTTCTGGCATCACGTTCCACATGAATATTTTGTTTCTGTAGGTGTTTCTCACCAGTTCCAGTTGGGTCTATTTTTGCTTTACTGAGGTCTATTTTGACTTGCGTGATTCATGGTATGATTGACTCAATCCTTAGTAGGTATGTAAGAACTTTGTTGCTGAGTCTTTCAGGTGTAATTTTCGTGTAATGATTGACGTTTTTTGGAAAGAGAAGGCTCAAAGGAAATCTTGGTCTACAATTTCTTTAACTTTTCTAAGGCCCCTCTACATATCCAAAAATCAGCCTTCTCATTTCAGATAACATATGACCGAGTTCTATTAATTGGTGCACTGAAAAATACAAAATAATATTCTGATGGTTCTGTTAATCTTGAAGTTGTACAGTTACATGTAACTCTGGTAACTCCAAAAGTACCAGCACCAATAGAATTAATATTATGTTGTATTTTTCAGTGCACCAACTAATAAAGTCGGTCATGGTTTCACGTTGATTATGCTTTAACTTGGAAACCAATGAAGTGTTTGAAAAATTTCCATTATAAAAAGTTCTCTTAACGGTATCTTCTTCAATTTTGTCATCTAAAATTTTCAATTTTCGAGAAAAGGACCCCTCATGTGATGAAGGACATGTTGGATTTCTAGTTTTTTTTTGAGACTATCTCTAAGCATTCCTCTTCTTCCTCAAAATCTGAGCACGTATGAGATACGCGCGAGCAGATATGAATATAAATATTTTTTATAAACAATTGGACCGAAGTTATCAGTTTTGGTGCACTGAAAAGTACAAAATAATATTAATTCTATTATTCATCTCTATCTATCTATCTCTCAGCATTCCTCTTCTTCCTCAAAATCTGAGCACGTATGAGATACGCGCGAGCAGATATGAATATAAATATTTTTTATAAACAATTGGACCGAAGTTATCAGTTTTGGTGCACTGAAAAGTACAAAATAATATTAATTCTATTATTCATCTCTATCTATCTATCTCTCAGCATTCCTCTTCTTCCTCAAAATCTGAGCACGTATGAGATACGCGCGAGCAGATATGAATATAAATATTTTTTATAAACAATTGGACCGAAGTTATCAGTTTTGGTGCACTGAAAAGTACAAAATAATATTAATTCTATTATTATTATTATCTGTTAACTAATTAACTTTTGAAGTTGTGCAGTTGCAGTTAGATTGATTACTTTTGGTACCAACTTGACAAGTACCAGCACCAATAGAATTAATATTATTTTATACTTTTCAGTGCACCAACTAATAACGTCCGTCGAATTTTTTGTAAAAAAATATTTATTTCACACTTTTGAGTGTTGCATTAATTTGTCACGAAAATCGTTGAACGTTCACCATTATTCTTGTATAATTTGCTTGTATTTGTTATTATTCATAAATCTAAAAACATCGTCGCGGAAATATGCGTATTTTTTAATAAATGTTCAATATAAACGTTTTCGAGAAAATTTGCTCCCTCCACCTCCTTTGGGGGCGGTTTTCGGAGGGAAGGAGACTTCGGATTTGAGTTTTCATGAATATGGCACCATTTCTCAAGTCTCTCTTCAAAGAAATCAAAAATTATCAAAATCCGAATACATTTACTATAAACAGCGCGCGCACAAACCAAAAAAATACAATAAATAAAATAATAATAATAGACATTATCCTTTGGCTGCAATGAGTAAAAAAATAATTTGATTCTCGTTTGTCTTTTATGTTGAAGAGAAGTTGATAATGATATAGTTGATATAACCCCTATGATGCCAAATATCGCTGTTGCAAATAATATGGGCAAATAACATACCTACTACAGAAATTACTCGAGAAAGAATGTCTTTTCGAATAGGTGATAATGAACATGTTATATACGTTATTACTTTTCAGTGTTATAGGCAGTGTCGTGCCATGATAATCTATTTAATGTAAAATAGGTATTTAATAAAATGTGTTGCTTATAAAAAATATTTCTCACAAAAAAATAAGAACGACTCTATTAGTTGATGCACTGAAAAATAATAAATAATGTTCATTCTAGTGATGCTGGTAAATTCAAAGTGGTGCATTCAGTTGGAGGTAGATGGATGACTGTTGCCATCAACTCCAAAAGTACCAACACCAATAGAATTAGCATTGCCTGCGTCCGTAAATTCAGTCCAATATACTGACCAGCATACTGGATCGAATTATTTTTTATTTTTCAGTGCACCAACTAATGTTTCTCATATTTTTTGTAAAAAATATTTGTTTCACATTTTTTACTGTTGAATTAGTTACTAAACTTTCACTTACATGTTTTTAGGTGAAGATTATCTTGGATTGCAGGTTCTAATGAGCTCACATCCATACATACATCACAGACATATTCCTAGAAAATATTGTATCTGAATCTAGGGATCTTGAAATTTGAACATATATCGAGCGATCCAAAACAAAGTAATTCGAAGTGTGCCATGTAGATATAGGAAAATGTCTACGCATGCCTTTTTTTAAATCGTCTGAAAAAATATAATATTGAAACATCAGTTGTCACTTTTTGGAACAGAAATAATCTATCAATATTGAAATAAATACGCAAACCTGAACTAATGTAATGAAAATAGCTAAAGTTTAAAATTTCTATATGTCAATATAAATATTTTTGAACTTCATTTCGTAGACCTAACAATATTTGGAAGTGAATTGAACATTTCCGCACTATTCATTAATTCTTGTTTTCAAAGCTCCTAGAACGAAATAAATAGCTGCAGATATAGCAAAAATGTTCTTAATATTTTATTTGAATTGGTGTATTTGAATCCTTTTCACTCGATTGCAAAGTGTATTGGTCGTACTCTTATTGTTTCAGTCAAATTCAAAGCAGGTAACTATTTAGCCTTTCAAATGAATGTTCCTTAAAATATATTTACAACATCAATTTAAAATGAAGAGATTCAACTTGGAATTTAATCTAAAGTATATTCCGACATACTCATGCTCTTGTGGACAATATCACACAACACAAAGTATATTTCTGCAGCAATGACATGGACATCACAGAACGGATATTGACAAGATTATGAGAAAAATAACAATTATTATCAATAAAAACAATTTATACAGTGTTATTTTTTATGTTACATTTATAAGAAATTAAACAAGAGCAAACAGATTTATTTATAATGTTTGATTATTATTGCTGCCGGCGATCGTTGGCTCATTTAAAGAACACAAACATTGAATATGACATAACAAGTAGTTCCCATCTAACTCTAGCAAAGACATGCCCAGGAATCTTTGGCATATGTAAAAGCCTACTTCTAATTTCAATTCTTTGGTTAGCTCGATACCTATTAAAACTAGAATGTTTTAAAATTGGAAATAAGTTCCTACTTAGAGTGTAACATATTTACAGTGAGGACCAAATGGATGGAACTAATTTGGTAACATTTTAATAGATCGATTTTTGGTTATTCATGCACGTTTTCCAAAAAAAAAGTACATTTTGGGTGATCCAAAAATTTGATTCAAACTGCAAAAAATCAAGATGTCCTGAAATATTCCTGATTCAACCTCACAATTCTGAAAAATATGTTATGACAATAAAAATCTTGACAATCCATAATGAATTTCACTAAATATCCAAAATATAGAAAAGATAAGAAAGTATATTAAGTAATTCAAAGACATCTTGTAAGCTATTCAAAAGAAACTAATTCATTCAAGAAATTTAAAAATATGTATTTAAATTGTAACAGGATAAAAAATAAAACGAATTGTGAATTATGCAAGTTTACTATGAAAATAAGGAAAAATAAAGCAAACATACAATCTAATTTAAAAATCTTTCTTGGATATATCGCGATCAAGAAGGTAATTTTCCAAGAATATGTCCAGTTGGTAAATTAATTACTTTTTTAATATATTTTTGACCGACTTCCTACAAGAAGGAAGAATGTACACAATTTCATTGTACATTTGACTGTCTAAGGTTAAGGTGTATGTATTAATCTTGTATGAATTTTGCCTATGCTTTTCTGTCTTGCGCCATATCCTTCTTCTTCTATGCATGTCTTATTTATTTTCTTCAGAATTTCCACCGCCGTATCAAAACATATCTTCTTTGGTCTCCCTCTTTTATGTTTTTGGGCTGACTTTGCCTGCCATATCTTTTTGACCTGTCTATCGTTATTCATCCTCGTTAAGTGTCCAAACCATCTTGATTGTTGGTTTTCCAAGTTGGTCGTTATGGTTTCTATCTCTAGATCTTCTCTTATTCTGTCACTTCTTATTTTGTCTCTTTTTGTAACCCCTTTTATTCCTCTTAAATATTTCATCTCCACGGCTTCTATTTTATTCTGTTGTTGATTTGTAAGTGTCAGCTTTCGCATCCGAATGATAATATTGGTTTGACTATTGTTTTGTATACTATTATCATGTAGTATAGTTTCATAGCTTTTCCTATTCGGTCATTTATTTCCGCTTCATTTGTTCCACTTTTTTGTATTATTACACCTAGATATTTAAAGCAATCTGTTTGTTCTATTTTCTTGTTGTTTAAGTCTATGGACGTTTCTTCGTCATCTGCGCCTAATACCATCTCTTTAGTTTTGTGTATGTTAATTTCTAGATTTCTTTTTCTCAGTGCTGTATCTCAAATTTTTAGGTTTTGTTGTAGTTCTTCTTCATTTCTCGCACATATCATTAGGTTGTTTGCAAATGCACATATGTGCACCAACTAAAAAACTAAATAACCTACTAAAATCAACTTATTTTCTTTAAAGAGCCAAAAAATAACAAAAATGGAAGATTATAAAAACCATTGAAACAATAAAATTTGATATAAATATAGAAAAAAATAAAGATTTTTAAAATTAATGAACTATTAAGAAATGAATTGATGAAATATATGGTAATGGAAATTTTAGTTTAGTTTTATTTTATTACAAAAGCCTGAGGGTACATTTTAAATATTCCACCTCGTAAGGATTGTTGCTTTAGATGGACGGCGTCACTGGCGCTTCTCCACACATATAGCGCCCGGATCGATCGGGCATCAGCGCAGTACGAGTCCAATAGTAGAATTTTCCCTCTTCTTGGGAACAGGGCCCATGTCCCATAGTCCCATAGACAAACAAGAACGGGGCCAGTGTGTTTCCAGAAGCCCAGTGAGTCGCAGTTACTACAACGCCTTTCGATTCCAACCTGTATAGTTGATACTACTCTAGTGTGAGGTAACACAAAAATGCACAAACCCTCTTATTATTAATCTATCATTTTACTCATCATCAGTAGTAAAAAAATCACGATAATAATTAGAATTATCAACGTAAAATTAAACTTGTAATGTTTTGAGGCTTCAGCCACATAATAATTCTGTAGTGTTTTGGATCATTCATTAGCTGCTTAACAGCATCTGCTATCAAGTAGTTATTTGATCTGTGCCTTGAAGTATTTGTTTCATGTATATTTTTCACACTTAAATATTGATTTTAATTATATTTACTTACACATTGCATTTTAATGAAGGAATACAAATATTATTCAATCGGTAATTAGCTAGATCATTGTTTACATTTTGGATATTGCTATGTGATTACTTTTCATAAAATTATTGCACTATCAGTATCTATAAAATGTTACAATCTTTTCATATTTTCTTGAGAAATTGATGTAACTTTCGCATTACTGCGTCAAGTTATTATGTATAAGAGCCAAAAGTATTTGATGAATTCTATTCCAGCATATAATAAATAGATACCTACATACTTATGTTTCAAACTTTAACTTTCCACATAAATGTGTAGATAGCTAGATAACAGCGTTAAATGTATAATTTAGAAATTCCTCGCAGTTTCGCTCACGAGCTAGAAATTTTCTTCAATATTTTATGAACTGCGTCTTGATACTGCTTCTATGGAATATTAAGATATTTGTAAGAAAACCTTTCAATATGAAGGATATAACTGGTTGTCAAATATATTTTATATAGACAGGCAATTTGTATTAAATTTAAGAAAAAGAAAATGATTAGTGCACTTGATAAGTTTCAGTAGAATTTTTAATAACACCTGTACTTCCTCTGCCTGTGACTATTGAAATAAAAACTGTACTGCTGATCGATTTTCCCACTTTTCGTGCACTGTATGTGACATCTAACAAAAAAGACCAACTTTTTATCTCTCTCTTTTACATGATAGGTCCCTTTATAGTCAAAAATATGCGCAATTTATGAAAAGAATACGACATCTGTTGAGTCTCTTAGTTCCAATTTCGAATTTACTATAACACAATAGTGTGTCGAGGAAAGGATGGGATAGCATTATTATCTTGAGAACTGTAATGGATACGATGTCGGTTAGATGGGGAAAAAGTTGAGCAATCTATGATTTTTTTTATCGTGTTTATCAAAATTTGATAACTAGTTTGGTTTCCCAGATTTTAGAGAAAAACTGATTTGAACATTTTTTTTCTAAAGTTGGCAGAAGAGCTTGCAAGAAACGATAGAAAAATGACTTCTTCGCAACAACTTTTTCTGCTATATAAAATGGCGTGGACAATATTTATCATACGACATTTCCTTTAATAGAAACCATCATCAACTTGTTTTTTCATACTGACCGAAATAAAAGCGCACCTTGTATTAGACAGCACTTTTCATTAGATACCAAATCAAGAATGTATTAGGTTCATGACATGCTATGAGTAAAAAAGTCCTTAGTGTGTTTTTGAGTCCTTTTGCATAAGATTGCAAATAATTTAAAGTGTAGTTGAAGATTTTCCTCGCTTTTTTACCAGCCAAATCTGCCAAATGACTTTTATCTTTGTCAATGTGCGAGTGGCCGTGTCCATTGAAGAGACTGATAATCAATCGATTATTAATCACTAATCATGGTTTTGGACATATAACTGACGTGCATCGCTCATTTGTCAAAGTGACATGTGTCAAAAGAATTGAAATAATTAAATTTTGAAAATGTAAAACGGAAGATGAAACATTTTTTTCTGTTCAATATATTTATAATGAAAATATTATGTAGTAAACAGAACTATATATGTGCATAATAGACTTGGGTAATAGAAGAATCAAAAGATAAGTTATGTTATACTATTGTTAGCTAACAACTTTGAAATTTTTCACTGATTAGTGAAATCTCTGAATATAGGTGAACGTTCAACCATTTGAAATATTTTTTTTATAAAAAAACTATGACCGATTTTATTAGTTGGTGCACTGAAAGATACATAATAATATAATTTATATATCAGTAGAATTAATATTATTTTGTAGTTTTCTGTGTACGGCCCTAGTTTTTGTAAAAAAAACTAGTTAGAGATTTTTCACGGATTTCGCGTTGTTTCAAGATTACCCATAATGGTATAGATTTACCTTTGTACTTCCGAGAAAGGTCAAAAAAATGTATCTGAAAAGCTTCGTACAATGAAGATTACAATTAATTTTATAACGTAGAATTAGTAGAAATTTATGTTATTACATTTTAGTCGCTCTAAACGAGTTGTTTTTGTAGTTAAATATTTTTTTAAGGTACAGACAGCAAAAGAATATGGCAAAAGTATAACGTTCTAAGCCTTAGATATTTGTAATGTTCATGAAATAATAACATCAACGAATATTAATCACGTATTCAATTACCTCTAATATGTATTTTAATAAGTGTACCTACTGCTCTTTAGAAAAATCAAAATCTTTGCATATAAAAAAATATTCAAGTAATAAACGACACACCCATTCCATTTAATTCAAGCAATTATTAGGTATTAAATGCAGAAGCCCGTCGTATTATGATGTCGTTTACATTATTGCATCAAATCCATTTGCTGGATTCATCGAAAGACAAATCTCGAGTTGGAGTACCTAAATATTTTACTTCTACTAATTTTGCATTTCCCTACTCGGCTGCTCCTTATTGTGTTTCAAATCCATCAAAACAGGGTATTTTCAGGTGAGATGAAGCAGCCTCTGATCCTATTATTTTGCCGTCTCCCACAAAATTAAATTACCAATACAGGTGAAAAACATAATCCAACATATTTATCCACCAAAAATAACAATTGTGTTAGCTTGAAAATGAAATTCGTTGCTTGAAGTGATCGCTGTAAGATGTCATTGTCGAGTTGCACATTTTAATTTTCAAAGTATTAATCCACTTTTCCCGCATTTAATTCTACTTGGAAAGACAAACACAACAAAGCTAAATCCTTCGAGATTTTCTACTTCTGCATTGTGACAGCACGCAGTTTAGGCAGGACTCTTTTCTTATTTCTTACCCCGAGATCGACCATACAAGTAGTACTCTGTTAGCAAAATTGTGGAATGACGGAGCAGTTGAAAGAAACACAACAGGTGAAATTAAATTATTCTAAAATTCTAATACAATAAGATAAGGAAGGGCAGTTTTTCCAGGAAATATTTGTCATAGATTTTGCAAAATGTAATCGAATATGTCGACGTCTATTCGCATTTAAACGATGTAATGATTGGTTTTATTAATGAAATAGAAGCTGAAGAGTAGCTCATATTTAACATATTTAGAGTTTAGATATTTGGATCAAACTACCGTAGAATGCTAGGTGCGGTGCGTCAATTTTGACATTCGATAGCTATACTTTGGGCGAAGCACAGGCAATACTTTGATACAAGGCTGAATGTAAAGAAAATTGTGGTGCTCCGTTATGGCCATAGCTTTAACTCTTCTTTGACTAGATATGCTCTTGGTGGGGAAGTAGCATTTCCGGTTTCTGTATATCAATGGATTGTTCTGTTACCAGTACCTACTCTCTTCACTATATTCAAATGATCAGCAATCTGATGTTTCAAACAAATTTCAAATGCAAGGTGATTATTCTATAATTTTTGAACGCAAAAAATTTAGCACGAGGCATTTTTACCACTAAATATGTTTAACAGAACATTATTCAACAAATCTAGCACTTGATAGTTGATTTTTTTATGGTCTTTTAACCTAAGGCGTTTTTTTGTTTGATTTTTTACATGCATTGAATAATTCGGGAAGTTCACAATAATTGATATTTTTATAAATATGAATAAGCAATTGTCATTCAGTTTAAGTTATTTATATTGAGAAGTAATCCAATGCGGGTTGGAGTATTTGCTCACTGAGTGGTTGTTTTCATCGTTGTTAGGCACGGTAATAGCACAACTTACGTTAGGTAAGCTGTGGTAATAGTATTTATTACCTAATTATTATCTACTGTTGATCAAACTCATTTATTTTTGCCTAGAATCCTTGAAAAAAACGAATGCTAAAGGTGCATCTCCACAAAGCGCGGCAAACGTTTGAGATTGTTTATAACTATTTGCAAACTCAAACTTTGCTTGGTGGAGACGTTAATCACGCGCATTCGCAAACGTTTGCAATCATTTGCTCGTGTTCCGACCGGGGTCGGTACATCAAAGGGATTTGTTGTTTTTGTGTGCGGTCTGAGTTTTTGGTGGAGACGCACATGAAGCGAGAACGAGTTTAGTCGAGGTTATGTAGCATTCGGAGCAGACTACATTAATTATTAAAACTTTTCCTAAATGGAGTGGGACAATGACAAATGTTCGCAATTAAATGAACTATAAAAATTGAAGCCAGAAATATGGCAAGCTACACATAAGTTCTATTCCAATAAAATTAAAAAGCATGACGCGTGGAGTGAAATTGCAAAAGATATGGGAACGACTATTGATATTGTGAAGGATAAACAGTTGCGTGGATTGTCTTGTATTCAAGAAATGGGATGTCCAAAATCTACGCTTTCTTCTCCTTCTCTTTTCACTGTTCTCTTTTCAATTATCTTATATATAATTATGGAAGCTGCTGCTGCATGTTTTCTGCACGGGACCATTTTGGCTATTGTCGGATCGACGACAAATGTTTGGAAACCTACCGATGTTTGCGAATGTGTAGCTGGTGGAGATGAATGTCAAACATAAAATTGCAAATATTTGCAAATATTCCCAAACGTTCGTTCCCAATGATTTGCAAACGTTTGAAATTGCTTACAACTATTTGCAAACTCAAAATTTGCTTGGTGGAAACGAAGAAGGAGGCAAGAAAGAGAAAGAAATTTAGTTTGAAAGATACGTTTAAAGTTGCTTTGAATGTAATACCAACGAATGTTTTGATTGTGGAATTATACAAGATGTATTTTACTACAGAGCAGGACCCATGACGTCAACATAAGGTGTATCTTGAAGTACCGTAATCTCTAAACAACGTTGGTGGCCTCTCGCAAAAATGCGTCATTTCACAAACATACGGGACCAGATAGTGCCATCAAAAATATTCTTGCTTCCGGAATCAAACCGGGAGCTAATGCCTAATGCATGTCAGTCTGACGTGCAAACCACTACACCACGGAGACCACAGACCACTGTTAGTTAACCTTAGATATAGGTTAGTGCAATTCGCGATTGCAGTTTCAGCTGGTGCCCTAGTGAGCACCCGAAGAGATTGACTTGATTGACGTATTCTTTCAAAAGTTTCTTTACATTCTCTAAAATGCAAGAATGGAGCCCATAGGAAAAACATACTGCGTTCTTCCGTATAGCAGAAATAAAATACCGCGAAGGTCCAAGTGACAGTAAATGCAGAAAGGTTTGATACAAACTGAAAAATGTGCAATGTGGATAACTTCAAACAATGGATTTCACTATCAGGGTAACAAAGTGTTGTTTTTGCTGGTTAAAGATGTTAGACAATATAATGGAAATGCAATCAGTTTTGATATAATTGAAAGGTAATAAGGAGCAGGGAGAATAGGATAGTGCAGATTTTTCTTTCGATGAATCCAGCAGTAGTATTTGACATTTGATGCAACAATAGGAACGTATCAATACTTGGACGGAAGCAACAGTCTCTTAAAAGAATCAAAATCTCTTTCGGCACATCATAGATTTATGTTCACTTTCATGATTATAGGTATGAATCTCAATTAGGAATCAGGGTGTTGTTTATTAATTTTTATTTGCAAAAATTTTGGTTTTTATAAAAAAACAGTGCACTTAGTATTAAAATATTTCTTTTTATTACACATAATTGAATACATTTTATTGTTGGATCTACAATACTATTATATAAAGGTTTTTGAATTATTAACTGAAACATTACACTTCTGTAGTATATTGTGTGGAACTACGTATTTAAAAAAAAATCAAGTCTGTTGGAAAACTAATGTTAGCTCTGGCTTGAAAAGGTATTTAACTCATAAATGTACTTACAGCAATTTCCCGCCCGTTGTTTTCACGTATAGCTACGACTAATTCTTCGTTGTCCTTAGATAAAATTATTCATAATCTTGATTTTCTGATACATTTGACTTCCCAATGCCCAATGAATCATTAACTTAGTAATTTTCTCTGCTTTCTGCAATAAGGCAAGGCCATAATTAAACCGACCAAATAAAGCGGTCGCCTTCCCTTTTCGACCTGTTTTGGTTGGCCAAAAATAAATAGATACGTTTATGTGGTTATCTTAAAAAGACGCGACATTTTCATCAACTTTTTTCATTTAAAAATATCTAAATTAGAAAACACGTTTATTTTGAAATACAAACCTCAATCTCTACGGCTGTCAGTTTGGATTCTCAGCTACCCCACTTTTCCTCCTCTATCACCGCGAATAGTTCGATGTTCGACCTCTGGCCGACATCAAGTAAAAATTGATAGATAGTCCCATTGGAAAAAAATCAATATTAGACATGCCCTTCCCATCAAAAACATCCCCCAAAGGGAGTGGTGGAGGCAATTTTTTCAGAAAATTGAAAATCCGAGACGGCAGAATTAATGTAAATTCCATATCCGGAAACTTTTAAATTGGACATTTTTAAAAATAATCACAGGTTTCCTCGTGACAGTCTGAAGGGACGAATTTTTCCGAGAATCAAAAATTCGAGATTTGAAAGTTAGAGAGCGGACCATATACCGAAATGTTTAAGTTGAACATTTTTTGAAAAGAGTTACGCTTTTCGAGTTATAGCAATGGTAAAGTCTGATGTGATTGGTGTATTTCGGCTATAAGGAAGGAGCAATTTTTTTTTTCGAAAAATTAAAATATGAGACGGCCAAATTAAAGAAGAGATTATATGTAGGTATCAAGATTTAGCATGAACATTTTTTCAAAAGAGTTACGGCAGCAAAGTCGGAAATATGTATATTTGCGTGGCGATGTTTTGAGATCTCTGTATAATAACAAGTACAAGCTAAGCCTTATACATGATAATACTATAAGTAGGTATCTTCTTTGGTATTACTGAACGTTCAACAATTTTAATGACTAATGTTATACTCAAAATTGTGAAATAAATATTAAAAAAAAATTGACCGACTTTATTAGTTGGTACACTGAAACATACAAAATAATATTTAATTCCATTGGTGCTGATACATTTGGAGTTGGTGCCTACAACAACAAACTACAAAGGCACAATTCCAAAAGTACCAGCACCAATAGAATTAATATAATTTTGTATTTTTCAGTGTCGGTCCAATTTGTTATAAAACATATTTATTATATAATAGATATGCTTAAATGTAGAAAACGAAGCTTCATAAAGAATTGAAAAAAGTAGAATTCCATAATTTCTGGAAATCAAAAAGTCATTATCTTTCTGGCTTTCCTTCATTAATCTATATACATAAAAGCGAAAACCTCTCACTCACTGACTGACCGAGAATCATTCCCACGGCCAAACGGCTGCAGCTAAGAAGCTGAAATTTTCAGGGAAGCTCCGTTTTGTTTAGTTGGGAAGAGTAAGCCCTATCGATGGGACCAAATATAATTTTTGTTTGTCTGTCTGTCTGTATGTTTGTTCGCGCATCACGCAAAAACTACTGCATGGAATTGAATGCAGTTTTCACCGATGTATTACTAGAGGTCTAACTTAAAATATGGGCTACATTTTATCGCGTCTGTCTGTCTTTCTGTGTGTTTGTACACCCATCACGATAAAACTACTACAAGGAATGGAATTGAATGCCGTTTTCCACGCGCACGAAGTCGCGGGCAAAAGCTAGTATAATATATTTGAATGATTATTTCAGTTAACCCTTTTAGGTTATCAGTTTAATTGCCTTGCAGTAATTGTCACTGTATACTTTCCAGGTTCTGTAGAAAGCACAAAAAATAGAAGGTTATATATGAAGATTTAAAGTAATAGCAAAATATGTAAATATGTAGTTCCAAGTAATATTATCATATAAGTATTATCTTGTGAAGTATCTACCTATCACAATGACACTAGTAATTAGTATATATCGAAGTAGATTTGGGATCAACACAGTAATAAAGGCACACTCACACACAGTACAGTAGGTACTATTTCATGATGAATTATTATTACAGTTTAGTTGACTAATTATGTCACAACAAGCAAATGGCCCTTCAATGGAATATGATTCCACGCTGAAGACTGACATTAACAAAGAAATGGTAAGAATAAAATAAAATAGTTGAACGGCTCGCAAATAATGCTGATCAAATACCTAATATTGAAACATCACTTCTTGTCACCTTTTTGGAGAAGAAATATTTCATTGATCAACGTTGAAAGAAATTCGCAAACTTGAACTAATGTAATGAACATAAAAAAATGACAATTTTATTATCACTATACATATGTATACAGTGCAGATATCTAATTTTTATTGGACTTATACGAAATCTTTCAAATAAGAGGATAGGTACAGATTAACTTATTATGGGTAACGAATCATTATTGATACGCTAATTTAAATGGACATCATGTTTTCGATATGACAACTAATTGCCATCTGACTCTAACAAAGACATGTTCTCATTTTCAATTGCCTACTTCGAATGTTTTTTTGTTCGCTCTATAATTATTATTAAACGATGAGATAATCACGTAACTCTAAGATGTCAAAAGTGGTAAGAATTAAGATACTAAAAGGTGCGCAATTTTGACCATTTACCGATTTGACCGATTTAAATTTTGACCAAATTTTCTTAAATTCTGTAATATCTTAAGTGCAATTAGTTTTGACTTGATAATCATGGAACGATTTTTCATTGAAGATCGTGTAAAAACTAGGAGATCTTTTAGGATGAAAGGTTGCACCGTTATAATTAATGAAAATTTTGTGAAAACATGAACTGTTCAGGAGAACAAAACAGACAACATGTTTGTAATAATAATCGTGTTCAATCAGATGATATAAAAATGTGGAACGAATTTGTAGATATGCATATCCAGAATGAGTGAATTCAACAGAATGGCACAACTTGTCATTTGGCGCATGGAACTATCTTTTAAGAGAGGTCAAATAATTTTTTGAAGCGCTCAAGTTTATTGGTGACCTAAGTCTTGTGACGATCCTCGAATCACTGAACAGCTTCGACAGTACATTATTAACTCCACTGGAGAAACTGAAGCGAATGTCTCTGAAAATCTAGAAGAATTTTCTGCGAAAAGAAAATCGGAAATTCAAATTAGAACATTCTTTCAACCGATTAGGTACACCTTCGGTAAAATAAAAGTTGAGACTTGAAGCATCCTCCTGCCAGCGATAAACAATCAAAATCACGGTGATAAATAGAATTAAATTTGTTTATAGACATAATCAGCAGATTAATTTGGATAGTATTCTAATATTTATAGAGATTTTCTCAAAGCATTTCCCCGCCTTCCTCATTTTGACTAAATTCATAAAGATGAGGAGGTATACATTTCGACTGTATGTTTGCTTTCTACGAATTCATAAACAAATGTTTGGCATTGTAAACCTGCCGATTTTGATGAGCTATCCAGCATCTTCTTCCCACGAACAGCCCAAACTTATGATCAAACTATTCACAATGTTTGAAATATTCATAGTTTTTGTAGGTCTTAGTAGGCCTACATTCTTTTTGGAATAATATATTATTTTTTGCGATTGCAACAAAAACCGATAACCTAATAATCTCGATATAACAACTTTACCATCGTAACTATGTCAGATTTGCGTGCAATATATTGCTATATAAAACTCTTTCGAATCAGTCCCCTTGATAGAGATGCATGTCGAGGCATCTATAAAAATGACAGTCAGGGTCAGGAAATACTTTTAGGGTTGTATGGGATCTGCTCTGCCACTTTACAGTACCTGGTTCCAAAACACTGGTGGGGGATGTTTACCTATTCTCTAAAGGCATTGCATGGTGATCAATATATTTATGAAAATGAGGGCTTCACATGCGATAGATGATATATAATGAGAAATATTTCAGTAAAAGTATGTAACACCAAATTTTTATTGGGATATTATTGCTCCAACGAAGAATCTATCCAATCAATATGTAGGTTATAATAAAATATTATAATTGTTCTGTATATGAAGTCATCTGCTTGGTGCTTTCATCTTGATACTGAAATAAAGAACAAAGAGATAACTTTTCCTAGAAGGGATTCTAGAGCTCTATTGCATTTTGCAACTGCGTATTAACATAATTTCAAATAATATGGCAAGATTCTCATGTATTGAAACACTAATATTATGATAATGAATTAAAAAGAAAACAAAGTGAAAAAACATTTATATATGTTACGGTTAAATTGTTTACCTGACTAATTGTTTACAAGTTGGATAATATTGATAGTTTATGAAACATAAAAAAAATATTGAATGCTGCCTTGGCAGATTTCCTTCCTGATAAGTAATGAAGGAAATATCCAGAAGATGAGGACTTTACAAAGTACATAATGATTTATGGAGTCATTGCCAGAAATTCATCACAAAAGCATAACCGAAAGCTACGAACTTTGGATGTTCAGGTTGAAATATATCATTCATTTAGAAGATTATATTTATCGCTGAGATATTCTATGACAAGCAGATATACCTGAATGGACAACACATCTATAACTAGAGCACCAAAAATAGCATTACGGATTTGACAGCGCATAACTTTTGTTATTATATGAAATATATACCTATACCCGCAGATAAAGAACATCTATTTCTCTAATTCACGCCTTTGCTGTAGGTAGACTCAAAGATAATTTTGTATAATAAACAGAAATATGTGACAGCTGGCTGTCAATAGACGAAATTCTGATAAAACTTCTGCTTATATCTCTGCATTATATGTTGCATCATGAAAATTACTTCAGTTGTTTAGTAAATCCTCTTATAATCCTTATATCCGTCTTTCGTGCAACGCAGCCTCTAATGTACAATAATATAGGCATGATCTATAAACTGAACATAGATACTTATCGCGATGGGTGAGTGGAATAAACAAAATCTATCTGATAGAATCCGATCCGCATTCCGCATATAGGTATTATTTCACAAGTACCAGCTGACCTAAAGTAATGCATGTAGAAGACTTTTAATCTCACTAGCTTGTTTCTTCTGATCTTCAAGAAGGTTCAAAAGATATTTAGACTTATTCAATTAAATTAGTAAATAATTTATGAAATCATTTGGGTCAACTCCCAGCAGCTCTCTTAAAAGTGATATAATATGACTAAAGCGTCACGATATTCAATTTTAACCATTTTTTTCTCAATATTTTTTGTTTAACTGCATACACAGAAACTACCATGATGCCTGCACAAGCAATAGCTTTTCGTTTGTTACAAACATTTTGAAATTGAAATCTGCAAGAATAAGCCAGATCTCTTAGGTATCCCTAAAATACCAAAAGCCATATCAGATATATGACAACATACATAGATAATTCTTGTTACTAGTGTCAAGCCCAGTTTTGTATACCTACAATATGATATACAGGAAATCATTTTAGTTCTGTAACTTTAGTTAGTAGAATAATAATAGCAGGTTGTCAGTTTGATTTTTCATTTGAAGAAAATTGCGATAGTAGATTATTAAGGTAATTTGAAAATAGTCAGGTGAACAGTTTTACCGTAGCAAATATACCCCGTAGATCTAGTATTTAATTACATTTAATTACAAATATCAGTATTTTTCAAAGTAATCGTCAAACTTCATCTAGTATTCATTCCCAATAAGTAAACTTGATTAAATCGATATCAATTTCGATACATATGAAAATAATACACTCGGGTGCAAAAATACGCAACAAGCTAATATTTAGTACAATTCTGAAGTCTTATAAAGTTTTTATTTTTACTTACAGCTGAATGGTTTATTATTAAATTAACTTCAGTTGTTTTTCTTTTCATCGAAGTTTCAGTAATTGCTTATTAAATATAAACAATATATGTTGCCTTTTCACTGCTAGATTCACCAAGAAAGCTGATAAACTCTCATTAGGCAATAGTGCAGAAAGCTACATACCTCGACAAAATATAACATTTCTTAAAATGTTGGTGACAAGTTCATTTCGCTCTAGAATAATTTGGCTACGAAATTAATCCACAAGATGTTTTAAAATTGGGGTTATGTAATAACCTTTTAATATACTCTGTTTTATTAATAAAATGATAGCATTTAACCAAAGATTGTAGATATAAGCAAGTTCTAGTCATTTTGTCTACAGTTTGCAAAGAAATATGAAAATTGGTATAAAAATAAAATAGTTATGAGATTTCACCAATTATAAACTTGCGTTTTATCACCTGAGTGTACATACAATATTTAAATTAAAATTGTTAAGTAGGTTTTTAGGCACATCTTGTGGCGATATTTGATGTTATCGTTTTATTCCCATCCTAGCAGAACAATCCACAAAACAGCAATCCAGCTCCGCCTCCTGCTCTAGCAGGTACGCAAGGAGTACCAGCTGCAGGAACACCACGAGCATTCAACAGAGTCGATAGTCGTTCGAATTTTCAATACAGACCGCCATTTCCTAATCAGAACATAAGACCTAATCAACCACGACCACTGTTACCTCCAGGTGCTCAACAATTCGTCCAAAGAAGTCCTGTCTCTGGTGCAGGAATTCGTACACAGGGACCCATCCAAGGTCAACCACCAAGACTTAACTACAGACAGCAAACACCATTTCCTAGACAAGGCTTGCCCAATCAGCGACCTCAAGGTATCTACCAACAACGTTCAGTACCATCATTTGCTTCGCCCAGAGCATCATTTACCGAGGAAAATTTAAATAGAAGTCAAACTCTGGATATTGCCGAGAATGATTTTGCTCGAACTCAAGAAGAGGGTAAAAATATCACTAATGATTACGTTAAGATACCATCCATAGCGGCCATGAATAATAGAAGCTACAGTTTGAGCTCAAATGCTCCAGAGGTGACTGAAACGAGTGAAGAAACTAGAAGGAGATCAATAAGTAGTGTAGATAGCATAGGAGGATTCGGCTCTCGACAAGGCTCTGTCACCGGATCGACAGAAGGCTTGGATTGCAACCCAGATGAAGATCAATCGAGACCAGAGTCAAGGGCCATGTCAAGGATGAATAAAATCATAGAAGACGATGATAGATCATCACCTGCTACACAAGGCGATGCTGACAGAACATCAAGCACACCGACATGTAATCGGAAAAGTATTAATTTCGTCGATAATTCTTGTAACCCTACTGACAGCAGTAGTAAACTTCAAGAGATTAAATCTTCGAAAGCTATACCATCAGAAGGTGCTGCCTCAAGAATTACTGAATCGAACAGTAGAGACCAAGAGGCTAAAGCTTCAACAGATAGAAAAAGCGACAGTTTCACCAAGTGTATTCCCAAATCGCCTGGTAAAAACAAGGATTCTGGGAGAATCACAGATACAAAAAAGTATTTGGATTTGGAAAAGCATTCAAACTCAAAATCACCAGCAAGATCAGGTTACTATTTTTTATTATAATTAATTACAGTGGATATAAAACGGTGATATAAATAGAATCCATATTTGATTTTATTTTTCTTTTGTTACAGAAGGTGACAATGACAGCGGAGTTGATGAATCTACACAAGGAAATGTAAGTAAAGTATAATATTTCGAACATGAAAAGCCGATTTAACCGTACTTGTAATCCGTTGTAGATTTTTATCTTATAATTTGTCATATTAACTATAATCTGAGGCAGATATTCGGTGAATTATGCTTCATAGCCACGCAGTCCATATGGAGATTAGAATGTACTACATGCTTTTTTAAAAAAAGATGAAACTCCTAGTTCATATAATAATTACAACAGTAGACGAGCCCGAAAATTTAATTTTAGACTAAATATTGGCTCACGATGGCTTAGTGGGTTAAGGCGCTGGAAATGCTTTAGTAGCCTGCGAGAGCACATCTTGAGCGCGGGTTCGAATCCCGTCAGAGCCTTGGTTGTTGTTTGTACATAACACCTTGTTATGTGGTTGTTTGGACTGGACCCGTGCACAGGTATCTCTATACCTTTTCGGGAATATGTATTCCAGTTAAGAAAAAGGAGATTTAAATAAAAATATTTTTTTAGATGTAAAGCTTGGTACTTATAAATAGTATGTGTATTTACAACATAGACAAGAACATGTTTGACGTCATATCTCGAAATATGTGGTCATCATAAAGATCCTTTTCTGAAAATATTGGTGTCAGACAAATAGGTATTCAAGAGTGGTATTAGTTTATAACGTCTTGGTGGTTCTCTCTTCAAATATGCTGCTGAGTCAGTTTGGTGTGTCCAATTCCTAGACGGGAACGGAGCGCTTGGTGTTTTTGACGAAGTCCACTGTAACTGGATTTTTCATATGTAGCTTTATTCTTTACAGCTCATTTTTATCCATTCTCGTTGGCTGTATAAAACACGTTATGGTGTTTGTTTAGCGATTTTTGCAGGTGGATTTGAATTGTGAACCATAGTATCCGCCAATTCGTTTCCGGGTATACCCATGTGTGATGACACGCAGCCTATTTTAATTATTTTCCCTTTTTGCAAACGAGGATGTTTCAGATAAAATTCTTGAATTTCTTATAGAGCATTCACTGAACCTAAGCACAAAATTTACAGGTATCTTTCTAGCCTTTATTATTGCTGTGATATCGCATGTGCCTTTCCAGTGTAGACATTACAAAGTTCATGGAAGTTTGTAGCATTCACATTTGTATGTTCACTATTTACAGCTGTACGTAGGCCTTCTCCGATTTTTGAAGCGTCTGTAAATATGTGGTTGCCATACTTAGAGAAGTTCGGTGTTGCAGGGTGGTCTATCTATTGTCCAGGCACGTGGAGTATCCACGTGGATGGGGTATGTAGAGGTGAAGCGGAGTGTGTGTACTATTCTTGGAGGTTGAGGAAAGGAATGGGATGGAAAATATTCTTTTATGAGTTTGATGTTTGTGATTGGGCGAGATTCTTGCAGCAGACCTATATAAGGCTAAGATATTTTCTTCTGAGATCTAGAGGCGATTCTCCTGCTTCCACATACAAACTCTCCACTGGACTGGTCCAGTACGCGCCGAGAGCAATTCTGATACCAGCATGGATACGATGGATCCATAGTCTATTTTTGATCTTATTATCGTCCGATATATATGCAGAAGGGCTGTGTAATGTGCTTCTCATGAATGGCTCGCTAGGGTTTTCATCAAGTTGCGACCGTCTGTTTCAGGTTCATTAATAGGTTTTGTCCATTGAACCTTGAATCAAAAGTAAGTTCAAGAATTGTTATATCTTTATCAAATTCCAGCTAACGGTTATTGAGAAAGGTGGAGGCTGGACACTGGATTTTAGGGAGAAAAGCATATATTTTGTTTTTGTGTTCGAAAATTGAAATCCGGTTTGTTTAGACTAGCTCTCAAGTTCTTATAAGTATAGTAGTTTGATGAAGCTTGCCTGAATTTTAGACTTTTGTATAAAACTAAGTCGCCTGTATAAAGAACGACTTTGATTGACGTCCGAATGTTTTCCAATAAATCGTCATTGGCTACTAAAAGGGTGATCCCTATGGTCTGCCATTCTCTTGTGTTTTGTAGTTAGATATTCCGTTACTAAGTTTTCATAAAAAAGGGTTATTCAAATAGTTCGCATTTTGAATACCACCAACAACACTGGAAGAATTAAAATGCTACTATGGAGCAAATGGCTGCAATTCAACAAGAAATGCTGAATAATACTTTGTACAATTTGGAAGAATTGCTGGTGATTGTGTAGCAGCAAAATGCACGATCTATAAAATATTCGCGTTAACCACTTCTGGGTATTCCATTATTTAAACCAGCGTTTGGCAACCAGCGGCCATTCTCCTTGCGATCCGTGGCTATTTTGTAAATAATGAAAATCTTATATACCTAAATAAATAATTACGATGTGCACGCCCAAAGTGCATTAAAGTGCGCGCGTCACTGTATACTTGCTAAGTATGGACGACAGTTTACCGACAGTCAATGAATAAAGCAATGTGCATTGGTTATGGATGAGGAGATATGCTCAGAACAAAAAAAAAGATGTAAGTCTATTGCCAGAACTTGCTCCCGGCGCACAGCCAGGTTTGGGCGATAGTTTATGCAAGCACCTTCGGGAAAAATCACAATTTGAAGGGTTTTCTTTAGCTACCGATGAAAGTGAGGACGTGTTTCAGACACTGCCCAGCTTCTAATATTTGTTCGTGGAATGGATATTAACTTTAATGTATGTGAGGAACTTTTACAGTTATGTGGTTTGAAAGAAACGACGGGAAGATTTATTTCGCTACATAGAACAAGCCTTATTATCAATACAATTGCCATGGAAAAATGATAATCGTAACAACCGACAGCGATATAAACATGAGTGGACCAAACAAGGGTCTAGTGGGTACATTTAATACTAAACTAGCAGAGGTAGGATGCAACATCCCATTATTTTTTCATTGCATTATCCCTCAAGAAGCTATGTTGCAAAATTCTAGCTTGGCAAGAGTTAATGGACATTGAGATATCCACTGTAGACTACATCAAAAAAATAAGTTGACTCATCGCCAGTTTCAATAGTTTCTGACATACGTTGAAGCAGATAACTGTATTATTCTCAAGTGAGATGGTTAAGCAGAGGTGTAGTACTGAAAACATGTTTTCAAGGAAAAAATAAATTAATTTCTGATATGCACACAGACGTAAAGGCATTCCAACTGAAAAACAAACTGTTTATAAAACATGTTGATGAAGAAAAGTTTAATTATTTTCCGAATAGTTAAACGGTTGTCGCAGAAGCTGGAAAAAGTTTTCATTAAATCAATAAAATGAAATGCATTTTAATACAGCTAAAAAATCAATTCAACGACAGATTTGGTGTCTTTGATAAAGTTTCTGTCAATCTGAAGATTTTCGAAAGACCCTTTTATGTGATGCTGAGGATGTATTGAGTCATTTACGCTAAAATTCTCGTAGTTTATAATTATTATTTTTCCACATTTTTTGTCATTGTTTTTATCATACATAGATACTAATAAAATTCAAACAAAATGTTTTCGCGTTTTTATTATCACTGATTATGGATGTGCCTTTACTTACTTTGTCAAAAAGTGGCCCTTGCTTGCCAAAATGTTGCCGACCTCTGACCATATCCTGTTGTGAACTTAATTTGTTCAAAATATGCAATAAGCTGAAATATGGTATCGTCGTCGGCTTTTTGTATGTCCACTACCGAAAATGCCTCCCTTTCTCTACCTTGACAGTGTTGCCATTGACAACGGGACCTACACTTCAAAGTGGCTATTGCTGCTGGTGGCTAAGAAATTGTTTACAATTTAGTTTTGGCAGGCAGCATTCTTTTACTAAGTTTCGAATTGAAAAATAATTTGAACGGAATCTTTTGAGGGAATCTAACTTTCTTAATTTGACGACGAATTGAAAAACTAATGGGTAATTTTGATATAATTTGTAATAATATTTGATTCTATGAAATGCAAAATGAGTTTGTGCCATTGAAAAGTCAGAATACTCACAATTTCACTAGCACAAGTTATACACAAATGACTGGGAAATTGAAATCTTATAAATTGTATTCAGGAACGAACATGATTTTACATCAGAAGCTACCTAGTTAACTGACCACAAACATGTTCTATTTACATTTCCCATATTTTGTTATACAAGCGTATATGCAGGGTGAGTTTTTAGTGCGTCTAACTCGGTTATTATAGGAGATATCAAAAATGTTACTGTTAACCTTCATATTTTTGAATTAACTAGAAATGTAGAGGGTATTTATAACATGCTGACAGGCCAATCTTATGTTTCTTTGAAATGGAACACCCTGTATTTTATTCTAAATTCAGAATCCACACTTCTTTGCGATTCTAAAAATATAATATTATAATGGATTATGAAGGGTAGGTATTTCAAAACATATGATCGATTTCATCACAAAATTTTAATGAACGATTATGAGATGTTTCTTTTTGCTTTCTGCCTCAATAAGCAATTATTAAATAGTTGACACCAACACCGATTAGGCAACCTGTGTTGAAAATAGATCGCATATTGGTACTCTTTTTCTAACTTAATCTATCTTTTTTGTGAAACGCAAATATAGCAATGAGCAAATAAGCAGTAATTTGCAATGTCACTGTCCGTACTCATTCTTATAACAATTGATAAACTTGAACAAGAAATTAATAAAGCTGAAAACTCGCGGGAATATTCACGAACAACGATAGTTACGTTATTCAACCCACAATTTTGATTTGAAGTTCTTGATTACGATTATGACGGCATCTGTAAGAAAGTAGCTAAAGCGGCGTTTACATGATGCAAGTTTTAATTGCGCAAATACTTGATTGCAAGTACCTACTTGCAACTGAACATTTCAAATTTTCATGTTTACACTAGTCAACTTATTGTGCAAGATAACTATGGAAGCCACAGAGATTGTTAATTGTCATGTGAATAGTTTATGTCATTTATGTAATATGTTAAGTGCCGTATTACGTGTTTTGTTAGAAAAGAAAAAAAATCAAAAAGCAAGAGAATGGGAATATTCATTTTTTCCAAAACGCTTTCATAAGCAGCATCTCTCGCATTTTAATAATGTAAACTTGTAACGTTCCACAAATTGTTAAAAAACATAATTTTTTCCTTGGACCATCTATGTGGTGCCATTTTTTGGTACAACTGATACTGCTAGAACTTGACAAAGTGTTTACATGTCCAAATTTTCTCTCTGCAAGTCCCAGCATGCAAGAAAAGTAGACCTGCGATCAGCTTTACTTGCACACTAATGCAACCTCTTGAGCAAGTACTGTTTACATTATTCAAGTAATTGAAATCAAGTATTTGCACAAGAACAACTTCCATCATATAAATGGAGCTTTACTCAACTAGATGGTGCAAGTACTTATTCGCAGTGTTGCCGTAGGTATTTCCATTATGTACATAAGTTTGAATCTTGATTTTTTATTCTTGAATTAAAATTATGTAGGTACTTAATTTTAATTTAAGAATCAAAATTCAGGATTTATACTTATATACATAATTCTAATATAAGAATAGAAATTAAAAAATCAAAATTGTGTAGATAATTTTAATTCAAGAACAAAAATTCGGAAATTAATATTGCGTATACCTATAAGTTTAATTTTCTAGTATTCTCACCCACCATATAAATAGACTGGTATGAAAGATAATAACAATTTAAAATAACTGATAGTTCAAATGATTATGATTTGAAAATATAACAATAATTTTCTTAATCTGAATTTAATTACCGAGCAAAATAAATAATTCATTTACAATTATTTCATGAAGGACTTTAAAATATTCAGTTGCAATTATTATGCTTTAATATAATTGTAATATATTTCTATGTTCATGAATTTAAATAGCAAAACGGCGTGGCATAGTTTTCTATACCCAGTGTTATTTTCATTTTAACAAATTGGTATACCTTCCTCAAATTTTTTAAAAAAGTTCATATATCTCCAAAATTAATCATTTTAGGTATAGGGAATATTTAAGAAAAAATAAACTAAAATGATGGTCTGTCCATGATATAAAATATAGGGTGATCCATTTGAGAAAAATCGAGAAAATATTGTAGGTATTTGAGTGGGTACACATTTTACGCAATAACGTAAAAATAGATAATTAACTACAATACTTCGTAATTAAACCAAAATAAAATTATTTTATTATTTAAGAAATACAAGGTAAGTTGGAATCGTCAAAAAATTCTGATAAAATCGATCATATCTTTTGATCTACCCTGATTAACCCTCTGTAAGTTTAGGTATATTGTTAGATTAGTAAATAAGTGTAAATTATGAATATAGCATTAAAAACAGGATTGTCCTCTCACCATGTTTGGAAACATCCTGTACATTCCTAGTTAATTTCAAAATATCTCCTGTAATTACGGAGTTATCAACCGTAAACACAGTAAAAACTCAACCTGTATATTCTATTTCCCGTATAAATATATATAGATTTGTGACTTTGATTTTACTAAACATATCTTTCATAGGACCAGTCAAGTAATGGCGAAAATAGATCTCCAAGAAAATCTGCCAAGTCAAGGACAGCAACTAGTACCCCTGTAGCCAGATCATTGTCCAGAGGATCAAAATCACCAAGCCTCAAAAGTCCAGATTCTAATGCAACAACGCCTGGATCAATAGAGAAGAAAAGTAAGTAATTACTTTTCAATATTGCATCTTATTTTTACCAATAATGTTAATATTTTTTTTAATTTTAGAAGTTCCAATGAACAAGATCCAAGTGGGATCGGCACCTTCTCCAAATCTAAAAGTAGTCAAATCCAAAATAGGTTCCTTGGAAAATACAAGTTACAAGCCAGGTGGTGGTAAGGTGAAAATTGAAACAAAAAAATTGGACTTTAAGACTGTTACTCCAAGAATAGAAGCTAAAAATGATAAATACATTTCAAAAGGTGGCGAAAAGAAGGTAAATATATAAAATTCTTATTTAAATTAACGGTCGTTCGAATACTAATAAATGTAAATGAAAACTATTCCGAGCATTTTCCATGAAATTCGTGAGCTTCAAGGTGAAAATATCTGACCACGGTACCCCTCTGTCATAAGATCATCACAGTTAGCCTAAAATGATTGCATGAACACTCTAAATGCGTTACACAATTCTACACCCAAACACGTGCACATTTTTATTTTAAATTCATCATTGATGAAATCATATATACCTAAGATTAAAAAATTGTCGGGCAACGGGAGTGTTCTCTATGTAATTAATATAAATAACACTAATACAAAAATTTAATACATATACACTTACTTAGTTACTCACGTAATGATTTTTTGCACAATGTAGATAGTCCAACAGAAATTGCAATGGAACGCGAAATCCAAAATAGGTTCTCTCGAGAATGCATCACATAAACCAAAAGGCGGTGAAAAGAAAATCGAATCGATCAAGTTAGATTTTAAAGATAAGGCGAAGCCCAAAGTGGGCTCCAAAGATAACATTAAATACCAACCAGGTGGAGGTGATATTAAGGTAAGAGAAAATGATTGAGATTTATTTTTTTAATTTTCGTTTATTGGATCTTTCAATTGTGATAAATTATTATTGAAGAACAACTTACTACCGTTATGAATATACCTATGTATGATTTTATAATACTATAACATTGTATTAAATCATTGAGTTATGTGTAGAATTTAATTTTATATAACTGAATGAAATCTTTGTAGCCGCAAGTTAGTATTGTGGAGGACAAAGATTTTGGTAATGAAAAAGACTTACACGAAATGAAAACAACTAAAGAGGTATGGTGTACATACAAATGTGGAAATGTTTCTGATGGAACATTTTCATCACAATATAGTTGTTCACAATTTGAGTAAATAATGTACAATATATTATCTGTCTACTTGCACTAGATGATAGAAAAATGAGGAACTAAACAAAGCAAAAATAATGTAATTTATGAAATTTGTATAACTGAGGAAAACTTTTCATTGTTTTATTGTAAAAAAAAACAAAAAAAATTGTGCCTAATTACTGCTCTATACATTCCATTCCACAGAAAGTGGCTTTAACAGTGCTCCTCTATTAAAAACCAAAAGACTCCGGCAAATGCCAATTTCCCGCGACTGCTCAATAAGATCTGGTGATTGTGCAGGTCCTACTTCTAATGTTCTTCTAAATATGTTTCCTGGTATGCCTACTTTGCGTACCTAATGCTTTTTTCTCTTCTGAGTATGTGACCCATACTGCTGCTGTTCAATTGTTTTACTGACTGGTTTTCATAGGAGATAGTTTTGTGCCAGTTCATACTGAGTATATGTACTACCTGTTGATGAAATCGAGACGGACAAATCATCAAAAAGTATTCGAAATGTTGATGTAAAGACGCATCCTGAAGACATCCTGAACACAGAATTACCAACAACGAAGTGCTAAGACCAACTGGATGCAATAGAAACTATAAAGATACGGAAAACGAAATATAGCTCACATAATCTACTACAAAAAATAATGCAAGGACGAATAAAAGGGAAAAAAATATCGTATTGTATTTGTTTTGAATCTTTCCAGATTTTACATCTATGCGGAAGCACAGATTTTACATTGGTCTCAAACTTCCCAAATACTGGACCTCAGAGACTCTTTCTTTAGATTAATTGTTGATAAAGTGACTAGTCTTTGGTGTTAATCAGTTTTGCTGTTCATCTGTTAGATCTTTAATTTTGCCTGATATGTCGTGGATGTTGTTTGACAGTAAATACAGTTCGTCTGCTTAGTCAGTATCTCAATATTTTCTTCATTGGTTTTTCTCATAACTTTTCTATAACTATCAGGAACATGACTGATGAAAGGAAGCAGCCTTGATTAAACCCTATGTTGACAGGAAAAGAATCAGATAGTTACTCTTAATTGTAGACATTGTACTCTCCTAAGTTTCCTAGAATTGTCTTTTTGCTTTTCGCCTATATGATTCTTAAGGGTTGATTAGCGCCACACCTCAAGGATCATTTTCTCAGTCTTAAGACAGCCAACCATATATAATTTAAATCTTTCAAGTAATTTCTATGTCAAATTCTCAATTATTAGAGGGCTGCACATCACAAATTCGAACAACTTTCTTTGGAAAACTCACGAAGGAATCATTTCATCACTTGAAAGTTTTTGTTGGAAATGTATACAAATAGACCGCAAAAACAGTTTGGTTCCTGAAAAATGTACATGTAGTTGCTTCTGTACAGTTGTTCTACGTCAATGTGATATTTGATAGCTAAGCTATGTATCTGTAATTACATAATTAGTTCATTACGAACCAATAGCATTTACACAAGATCAATTTATTATTTGAAGCACCAGTTTGCACTTTTAATAACATGGATGTAACACCAGATGCACTGTTTCTCAATCCCCATGCTCTATACTATCAAAATTATCTATAATTTTACATAATATATAGATATACCTATATAAAAATAAAACAGTTATTGAAATGTACATACTTACAGATAGAAACAAAAAAGCTGGACTTAAAGGTAACAAGCAAAGTTGGATCACTGGATAATGTCAAATATAAGCCAGGTGGTGGAGATAAAAGGATATTTGATGATAAGGAGTATCTAAAACAGAAATCCTCAGTATCAAGTATGGATCACTCGTTGTCAGGATCGCAGGTATGCTTCATTATAAATTTACCATCATCACACAGTATTGAGAATGAATTGAGCTGTTCTTGTTATAACTCATTTACTTTTTTTCTTCAATTAAATATGTCCTGTGGCTCTATAGAAAAATGTTTAAAAATTATTTGAGAAAATTATTGCAACTTTAGTAGAACGCACTTGCTTTCAATTTGATAGATTTGTTGATAAGAAAAATATGGAAACACATTCAGTTATCACTAAAAATAGGCACATTTATTAATGGTTTCAATTATGCATTTACATTTAGATATTGGCCAGGCATGATATTATTAAGTATCGTGAAGCTACAAGCAGTAGACATTTTGAAAGACTGTATCTGTTTGAAATCCTCCTCTACTAGTTATCAGAGAAATGTCCGGATATATCAAAATTCGTGTGTTGAGAACAACTATATTTCCTGTAAAAAATCATAGGTGAGTGTTGGTAAAACACACTGATTGTAAATCTTCGTCATCAGATGTTAAGGGATCTTTGATTCCAAACACTTGACATTCATGAGACTGTTTGGTTCCCATTTCCCTTTTCCGTCTAAAGATTCTTGATAACTTGTTTTCCAATTATTTCGCTCATATTTTGTCCGTTGTTTTCTGCGTCATCTCTACTTACATTTCTTCGTATCTCCTTATTTAATTATTTCAAATGTGCCCTAATTAAGTTCTCTTTCAGTGTATTCCTTCAGATTATTATTAGGTCTGTAGTTCACTTTCTCATTTGAATTTTTGTTAGATTTTGGGTTATAAAACAACGGCCCTTGCATATTCATCATTTTGTTCTTTTAGAATTTTGAAGACGTTTCGCTCTTTTCTGGTTTAACAACCTTTTTCTTACTTTCTTAGTTTCTATTCTTATATCTGCCAGCTCTTATCGATAATCACCTATGTGTTTTCGTCGGAACACATCACAGTTGAATCAAGTGTATAATCGCCGATATAACTTTTTTCTTTTTCAAAAAACTAGAGCTGGGTATATACCCTCACGCACTACTATGTTTATCCATAGAAGTTTCTGTCATTTCGGGCTTACCTTGCTTGGAATTGAAGTCTCCTATGATGAAAGTACGCCTTCGGTGGTCTTCTGGGTACACTTGAGCCCCTAGTTCGAGCACTTTTTCCTTACATGTAGGTTCTTTTCTAAGTGACAACACTTTCAAGACCGAGACTAGAAGGCATGTTCAGTAGTACAAAAAGGCCGAGATAAGTACTGTTTTTTTCTTGGTTCAGGGCTATTTCTTTGAGCTCATTCAAGTGCTCTTGTATGTCGTGGGATAGTCTGAATTGGGTGCGAATATATGCACGATTTTTTCTTGTATCTTTTGTTCATTTGGAAGGTGACATACCTACATCACTCTGATGCTGATACCGCTACCGTTCAAATAATGCGTTTTGTAATTTTTTCGTCAACAACCATTCTAACTCAGTTATACTATTACTTTCATCACCTCTCGTGTGATACTGACATGTTTATGCTTTAATAAAGCCTCACTTTTTTTCTGATCCTAGTTCTTTGTTATGCTTTCTGCTGAATCCTTGAGGCTGACCCTTAATGCGGCGTAAGATTCAGTCTTAGAGGATCTCTAGGTAGGTACCCCTCCTGAGGGATCAATTCCTTTTGTTTCGAATTCTTCATATTCTTTGGCATTGGGAATCATCGGTCGTAATACTCCATGTTGGCCCAACGGATTCTAGAATAATCTGAATACTATATTTCGGTCATTAGAACCTTGATTCTTGTCCTTTATCCAGCAGGGTGTACTGGATGGCCATAGTTCTGTGACTCAGTCAGGGGATTGAAACCCGGATTTTAAGCATAGTTATTTGACGCAGTGAATACTTCACCACGATTACCATGTGAAAATGCCCCCTTCTTTGAAACGGAATTCGTATATTGATGAATAAAATTCCGATTCATTTCAAAAATTTAACTTTTTGCATACCTCTGGAATCTTCTTTAAAAAATCTGTTTAGTTCTGGCTGGCTTTTAGGTAATTTCTATTGCTCATTACGTATCATACATTTTTTTTAATTTACTTACCTCAATTATTCTGAAATTATGATTTAGGTGTTCATGGACTCAAGTACAAATTAAATTTAGATTAGGTATTGATCATTATTCAATACGTGATAACATTGTTTTATTTTGATAGAATTCAATACCATCGCAAAAGGATACCAACGTTCCGGAGGCAGATGAGAATCTGAATCAAGAACATTAGACGCCGGTTGTCAAAATGATGAGCAACTATCGTTTTTATTTCTATTCACATTCAATCATAAATTAAATAAAAATTATCCATATAATAAGTAATTCTAACATCCATCGTCCTTTAAATAACATTACAGAGTAACATATATTTTGTGGTCTTGATTGAGCTGATGTTATTACGATATGGCCGATGTTGAGAGCATGTTGATAAGAAGTAATAATATTATCAAAAAAATATACATTTGTAGCATGCACCTAACGACTAAATAATAATAAATTTGATAGCTTAACACTTTCACCACTACTTATTTTATAAATTTGTTAGTTTCTTTCAAGGAGATTAATACTTATTTTGTTTTTGATGTTGATAATAAAAACATAATAAGTTTTGGTGTCGTGATCTCTAGATTAGTGACAAAAAAATACTTATCCCCTGCAACACTTGCAAGTGTTGTTACAGAGATAATAGTCCAGAATTGAAAATGGTTTGTAGATTCTTTTTTACTTTCCCAAAATAAAGTGTATGTTTTTATTGTATTTTCAATTTTGAACTGTTCTTTTCTCAATTGATAAATATAAAAAGGCTGTTTTAGAGCGTTGATTTGCACCTATTTCATTTTTTGGAATTAATTAACTAATTTCGTAGGTACTTTATTCAATTTTCTTTAAGAAAAATGTTTCTTTCCTATCATAATCCTGTTGTACTTTTAGTTAAGTTGTACTGATTATAATAAAAATTGCATTATTATTTGGCAGCTTTATTTACACGATTTCTGTAGAAAATGAGCACCGACAAATTTGCTAATAAGAAGTAACTTTGGTAAATACATATGTTTTTTTTATGAGATGCCGATTTACATAGGTCATGTTACGACAAAAAATAATTTGGGTGAATCTGCGTACAGTTAGAGGCATTGAAGCACAATAAAGTAGATTTGTAACGTTGCTGCTATTCACATAATCCAAATTCAAATAAAAAGAGTTTTCTGGAAAAACAATATTAATAGATGTTCAGCTTCAGCCACAACTGTGATCAAGTATTGTTGAAAGCCAGATTAGTATTAGGTTTTCACTATGTAGACACTTGCTTTTAATCACGTAAGTAAAATATTCGAAATTTCTTTCAAATGTTTTTTTTTCGAAAATTCGCAGTCAATAACTTACTCAAAAGATTCACATTCTCATTGTAGATAAAGAAGGTGCAGATACAAGAAAAAGAGAAGTGTTCTTTGGGTCCAAAAAAAGCCAAGAAGAACATAATCATCGTGAAAGAAGAAACAGTATCGCTCTCCAGAAGTGGCTCTTTAAGAAAAAATAATCGAGTGGATGAAAGTCCACGACCTATGTGGAGATATTAGTAGTAACACTATTAGTTGTTAATACAAAATTCAAAAGAGCTCGCAATCATTATTCGAGTGAGAGAAAAATGATTTTGAATGTAAAATTAGTTAACAAAAGGCTTATGTCACCTTCCCACATGAAGTACCTACCTATATGAAAACACAAGTCACAGTTCAAATGGTTAAAATATCTCTGTGAACATTGCACAGCCAAAATCGCATGTAATGTATAAGTTACAACTCATTTTTTAAATTGCTGATTCCAGTACAGAAAAATATTTAAAAAAAAACAGAATATGCAAAATATCAGTGTAATTTATGTATTAATTTGTCTATGCTCTAGAGTAAAGAATTAAATACTAATAAAATGATAAAAATTATTTAATAAGGTGTCATGAAACTCAAAGCATGGGCTTTGTGATGGTATAGATTACATTCTTTTCGAGTGTATTTATTGCAAAGCTTACAATTATCTATTTTGTGCTGATGATTCAGGTCTAATAATAGATGCAATAAATATGTTTTATAAAAATAGGACCGACTTTAGTAAATGGTATATTGAAAAATACAGAATAATATTAACTCTCTTCGTAATAACTGTTGGCACCAACTTCAAAAGTACCTACCAGCACCAATATATATTGTTTTTTTGTTTTCCTAGTGCATCAACTAATAAATCCGGTCATATTTTTTGTAAAAATATTTATTTCGTATGTTTGAGAATTTTATCAAATATCAAAATTGATCACTTATAATCAGCGATTTCAAGCGGCACATTCATACAACTTGAAAACTCTGGAATTTTTTGAAATGTTTCTTTACTGCCGGATAAAACTTTCAATTCTCTAAAAATGTTGCCCTATCCACCTCCCTATTAGGGAAAAGGAGATGTGGGATTTTAAATTTGTCCAAAATGGAACCATCTCTCATTATTCCTCTTCAAATAAAAAAAAAATATCAAGATCGGAGTACATTCACTATGCGAAATAGACGAACACGTATAAAAAACAGACACACAACCGAATTATATATATATACCTGTAATAATGTTGGTAATAAAGTGAAAAAATATCGAGAAGCCACAACGCAAAATATGAAAAGTACTATGAAGAGTGTTTATTAGGAACTGAAGTCAGAAAGTTCTAACAAAATTGCAGAAATACATAAAATATTTTTGATGATATTCAGTTGATAATTAAAGTTTTCTGTAAAATTTTGCTCGGCCGCAATTTTCAAACTACTAGTCCGACCTTACGTTAACGAACTTGACCGAGGTATTTCTTCTTCGTCTGTCTTCTTCTCGTATTTATTGGATTTAGCTTCCTTTGCGGTGCTATTATCCGCCAGACCACGCTACCACCTGCTTTTAACCTTCAAAGACTTTTTAGGAATCAACCTGCTTCTCAAAAGCTAACCCAGGACTACACTCGAGTATCGCGGCAACCACTTCCCTATCCACCTCGGGGGGCCAGCACTTGAATTTTCTACCACGTGTACTACCCGTATGAAAATTGATGCAATTTCCTACCAACCCGAAGTGAACTCTACCGAGGTTGAAGAGGAAGTCCAACCGAAATATTTGCATGACTGATTTTTACATAATTATTGAATTTGAAACCTTTATAAATACGACCTCTATCGTATTAGCAAATTTCGTAATATATATTGTGTATATATATATATATATGTATATATATATATATATGTATATATACAGCTGGGTTACCCGGCGTAGCGCAGGGAGTTAATATCAGATTATGTGGTAGATGGAATAAAAAGATAAACTTTAGAACATAACAATATACATTTTTTTATTGAAAATATATTCTGACTACAATACTTATATTTACAATACTTCTTTATAAACATTTTTCATTTTATTATCAGGGGTAAATACTTGAGAGAAGCTACGTTTAGTTGACTGTGAGAAAAGCAGGAGTCTTTGAGGTTGATGCCGCAATATTTTAAAGTTCCTTGCGCTTTGTTAATTATAAAAAACTGTAGGGTAATTTGATTGGAAAATGCAGACTTTTAAAGTGAAATGGCAGTTCACTAGAGATCAGTGGTATTCTGGGGATAAATACTGCGTGTTCTTTGTCCTTTCTAGTTATAAGTTCGGCTTCGATGATGTTATTCGATAGCTGTTTGACGATCATCCTTGTTCCATTACACAATTATGGTGAGGTTGACATTTCTGAGTAGTATGATCGAAGATCCAATTTTCTGTCAAAGGCAGTGTAATGGCATTCCTGGGACTTGCAAAGAACTGAAAAATTCTGTAGGGAAGTTGACACTTCCTTCAACGTTTACCATCGTATTTTTTTTGTGAGACAGTTTTTTTATGCAAAGGTAACTCAAAGGATTTATTTCTTGTTTTACATGTTGCTATTACATTTAGATTTATATAATTCTCCCAAGGTAAGTACTTAATCAGATTTAAAAAAGTAATAAACTTATTCTGTAATGAAACAAGATACTTCAAAGTGGTGGGATACGCTCCACCCCATATATACTTATTCCGTGATTCAAAATACTATACACTATACACATATCCATTGCATATCGCATTGCATCAAGGACCTTTTTGGTAAATAACTTTTTTACATATATATATATATATATATATATATATATATATATATATATATATATATATATATATATATATATATAAGATGTATCTACACTTATTTATTAACTTAACATTCTAATATGAAGTTCCCACTTCAAGTTGTAATTCAACATTATACCTAAATATTTAAAATTTTCTTTTTTGAAATTATAGAATCATTTATTAATATTATCATTTCATTAGGTACACTGTCAGAAAAACAACCGAAAGTCAGAAAATTTGTTTTTGAAAGATTTAACTTGTTTCCAATAAACCAGTATTCTTCTAACTTAGTCAAATATATATATATATATATATATATATATATATATATATATATATATATATATATTATTTTCTATCCCAGTCCAAGTGTTTTCAATTCATAATACATCTGTGTCATTAGCATATGCAAATACTAAGGGAAATTTTTCAAAAACATTTATTTAGATAAGAAAAAGTAATGGTCCCAAGACAGTCCTTTGGGGCACACCCAGTTTATTTTGACTGTTTGTTTCTTTTCGCTAAGGTAGCTTTTCATGAGATATATATATATATATATATATATATATATATATATATATATATATATACTTCTAACACCATCGTGATACAGTTTCTTGGAAAGTATTTGGTGATCTACAGTATTAAAAGCCTTGCTTAAATCAATGAAAGTAGCTTTATTATCACTTATCTCATTATAAATTGTATCAAATACTTCTTCAAATGCAAATGCAAATATCGAGAGAGCCGTAATGTATGCCGCATGTACACTAATTTTATTCTTGAGGAAGCCAAAGTGTTTACTGTTAATTCTATTGTTTGCCATTGAAAATCAAATTATTATAGAGTGAACAATTTTCTTAAATATTTTTGCTGTATTTGAGACTAGTGAAATTGGTTTGTAATTATTAATCTCGGAATAATCACCAGATTTGAACACTGGTATAACTTCTTGCTTTTTTCAAAGCATCAGGCCATACTCCATAATATATTATACATTTATTCAAGACTAGCTTTTTCCGACGTCTTCGTGCGCTTGTAAAACTGCATTCAATTCCATTCCTTGTAATTTTATTGTGATGCGTGTACAAACATATAGAAATACAGACAATGTAGCCTATATTTTAAGTTAGACATCTTAGAACTCTGGAACTGGAAGGCGAGTTGTAGACCGCGTATAGGCGAGTGCAACTCAGGTAGGGGGCACAATAGACCTTATGGTCGCAGTGCAATGTAACCCTCTCTTAAATCTAAATCTAAATCTAAAAGTTAGACATCTAGTAATATATTGGTGAAAACGGCATTCAATTACATGCAGTAGTTTTTGCGTGATGCGCGTACAAACATTCAGACAGACAGACCAAAATTATATTTGGTCCCATCGATAGGGCTTACTCTTCCCAACTAAACAAAACGGAGCTTCCCTGAAAATTTTAACTTCGTAGCTCCAGCCGTTTGGCCGTGGGAGTTATTCTCGGACAGTCAGTGACTGAGTGGTTTTCATTTTTGACCGACGAACCCCGAACGGAGGAGGTATACAATTCGACTGTCTGCTTTTTTTTTTTGGTTCGTGCGCGCCTTTTATATAGTAAACGAGCTCCGATTTTGATGATTTTGGATTCATTTGGAAGAAGGGGATTGAGAAATGGTCCCATATTCAAAAAAACGCAAATCCGAAATCTCCTTCCCTCCGAAAACCGCCCCCGAAGGGGTGGAGGGTGCGAATTTTCTCGAAAATCGAAAATCTGAGTTGATATAATTAAAGATAGGACAAGATCCGGAAACGTTTAAATTGAACATTTTTTCAAAAGTGTTACGGTTTTCGAGATAGACGCATGTTAAATATGTATTTTTGCTATGTAGAGAGGACAATTTCTTTCGAAATTTGAAAATTTTTCGATACTACATGAAAGATATAATTATTTGTAGCAACATTTATAATGAACATTTTTTCCTTAGAGTTACGGTTTTCGAGTTAAATCGGTGTTAACATGGTAACAACTAAAATATTCAAGCGTATTTCCGCAGCGATGTTCTGAGATCTCAATAATAACTACAAGCAAGGAATATACGTGGGTAATAGGACTAGTACTATCTTCATTGATATGGTATAGTGAACGTTCAACGAACGGGACTAATGTTACACTCAAAAGTGTGAAATAAATATTTTTTACAAAAAATTGGACCGACGTTATTAGTTGATGCACTGAAAAGTATAAAATAATATTACTTCTATTGGTGATGGTACTTGTGAAGTTGGTGGCAAAAGTTATCAATCTAACTGCAACTGCACAACTTCAAAAGTACTATCACCAATAGAAGTAATATTATTTTATACTTTTCAGTGCATCAACTAATAACGTCGGTCCAATTTTTTGTAAAAAATATTTTATATATACAGATTCTAGCTAATATAGACTATAGAAATTGGCGTGAGGCGACTTTGAAAAATCACAATGATGCGGCCAGAGAAGTTTAACTACAAACATTTTTTCTCGACGGAAAGGTCACAACAATGCCAAAGGTATTTCTAATCTCTGGCAATGCATTTTGGTGTGATCTGTAAACATATGTAAGTACGTACTATAAACTGTTGTGACGACGATGTTGTTTAAGATAAATATTTTTCACAGAAAATTGGACCGAAGTTATCAGTTGGTGCACTGAAAAATACAAAATAATATTAATTTTATTGGTGTTGTTACTTTTGAAGTGCTGCAGTTGCAGTTAGATTGATAACTTTTGGCACCAACTTCACAAGTATCAACACTAATAGAATTAATATTATTTCGTAATTTTCAGTGTAATTTTTTGTAAAAAATATTTATTTCACATTTTTAACTGTAACATTAGTCACGAAAATCGTTAAAAGTTCACTAATACCGAAGAAGATAGTACTTATCCTATTACCCATAAATAAAAAATAAAAAACTTCTTGCGGAATCGATGATATTTCAATAAGAATCTTCGAGAATATGCCTATATTCACAGTAGAAATTCTGATCCAGTTAATAAATGAGTCTTTCTATAATGGATTTCTTCCGACATTCCTCAGAAGGAGCTTTATAGTAGAGTCAATTTCAAAGAAGCTTCCGACTGTGTAAATCATGGAATTCTCTTACGCAAGCTCCAACGTTATGGGTTCAGAAATCAGAGCCTTAGTTGGATTGAGTCATACCATACACAATTTGTAAAAACAAACACTCAATAATTGGATTAGTTGAACATGGTGTGCCTCAGGGCTCAGTCCTGGGACCTATATCTTGTTCTTATTGTATTTCAACGATTTGGCAAATCTCAATTGATGGCAATTTTATTATATTTGCAGACGACACAACCATCTTGTGGCATGAGATCGATATTGATAGCCTTCATTCAAAAATGGTTAATAATATATCTAGTGTGAAAACATGGTTAAACTCTAATTTGCTTTGTTTAAATGTTGATAAAACCAAGCTATTATCGTTCAAGTGTGATTTCCCAGATATACCTTTGAGTACTGAAGTGGTCATTGGGCAGGCGTATTCGAGGAAATTTCTTGGAATCCATCTAGATAACAACCTGAGTTTTGAGAACCATGCGAAGTCATTAAATGCAAAACTAGCATCTGGATGTTGTGCCTTGTGGTTGGTGCCAAGAGAACATGTTGCAGCCACTGCGAAGGTAGTATACCACGCCCTAATACATCAGATATGGTATACCTTTTTGGGAAGTCTGCAGCCATCCGCGAGCAGTTCGTTATCTTTGCAAAGTTGGACCCAAAATATGTTGTAAGCCGTTGTTCGGTCAGTTTAAAATACTTACTCTTCCATCGGTATTTATCCTCGAAAGTGTGTCTAATACACAAAAATAAAGCATCATACGATGCAATCCTTTTTATCACTCGCCAAAATAACAATTTGCGGCTACCTATTCCGTCTTCAAATTTAACGAAAAACTCTCTGATTTATAATACAGTCAAGCTATACAATCATCTTCCTCCGACCTCCAAAAAGGATTGATTCGCCAACTCATTTCAGGAGATCAGTGAAAAGTATACTTATTGATGAGATGTTTTATAGTGCTCGGGAGTTTCTTGACAAAGACTGGTAAGGTTGAGACAGTTACGGATCTGTTCTTTTTAGAAACTTTATTTACACTTAATTTTTCTCTTTTTTATACATTATAGTTGAACTGTTTTTTTGGGAATACTATTTATTTCAACGATGTTATATTACCTATTTCACATATTTTTTTATATTTCTTTGTGTATATGTATGTGTACGTGTAGGTAATTATTCATCTATTTATTTAGACTTTATGAGATGTAAATCTTCCGATAATAAAGTATATTTGATTAGATTTGATTTGACACGCAATACCGCGTCTCTAAAGTTCGCCATGATTTTTTCGGATCGTTTCCACACTATATTCAATTTATTTTTCAAAATTTGTCAATAACTGATCATCGGGTAAGGAAAATAGAAAAATTATCGCCATCATAAAAAATAATTTATTGGTAAAATACTACCTAAATTAAAATATAATTATTTTTAATAAAACGATACGAAAGAAAATCGAGGAACAATTTTTGGATGCATAAAATAATAAAAAAAACCGTGTCAAGTTAGATGAGCGGAAATTACATAATTACATTTAATAAACATATGTAATACTTAAAATAGCCTGTTCTGGAGTCACGTTACTTCTAATTACGTAACTCAAGATAAAACCACTTCATATAAAACAAACAGTAGTATAACTAGCTCACTTATGCTTATCTTCGCATTTGACCGCGCAAGACTCCTGATGAAATCTTGTCTAAATCAGCCAGTAGCGAAGGTTTAAATGCATTTCTGCCTCTTATATATTTCTTTGCCAGTGTGAATTGTATACTTTTTTAGTTTAGTTGTGATTTAATATTCTTAGTTTATTGCAACTAAGAAACTAGGCTTTATTTTGATTTAACATGAGCAAGGTCAATATTTTATTTTTACAAATGGCCGAGAGATATACTGCTGATTCTTTTATATGCTGTGATTATATTCACAATTTCACTTATATAGGTAAACAGTTCATTTTCAGGCGTCTAATGTGAATATCACAAAATCCTTTTGAACACAAACCTTCATAGATAAGATATTAATGAATGCTCATATGACTTAACACATATCTATATTGTAGCATTTCCTTCTCCACTAGGACGGAATTAATTATAAATAGATAGAATAGACAATTAATAATTCAATTTCATTAAATAATTACATGATACAATGGATATAATTCAATTCTGGAAAACAAAAAAATTAGAAGAAAAACTAGGAGCGCCATGCTTGAAGATATTATTATTATCAAGTCATATAAGCCCCATGTCATTGAATATAAGCAGTCAGAACATGTTTATGAACTAATAATACGGTCTTCTACCGCCACCACTAGGTCCACCATAACTGCCCCCTCCACTTCCACTACCACCACTCCCACTTCCGCCTCCACCTCCATTGCTACTACCGTTGAGAAACAACTCGATGTATCTGTGAAGCATGTTGCTTTTATCTTTGCCCATTGCACGTACAGCATCGTCATGAGAAGCGAACTCAACATCCGCCTCACCAGATGCACGTCCAGATTGATCGTGTATCAAATGTATATCAATTGGTATGATAGGTTTAAAAAACTGTAAATGACAAACGATTTTATATAGATATTACGGATGTTATTTTTCGTTTGGAACTTACATCAGCAATGTCGTCTTCTCTCGCTTTAAATGGTAAACCGCGCATGTGTATGGAATTATTTGACTTACGTTCGGGAATCCATGGATCCATATTGAAGTTTCTGTTTCTATGTCCCATTTCGCCACGACCTGACCACATCATAGGTCTATCGTAATAATCTGAAGCAGCAGTACAATATAAATATCACATTCTTTCATTTTAGCCTGGAGATAAAGTGATGTTCTTAACATTAATCATACTTATAATAAAATTGTAACATGCCAATGTCTGTACATCATAGATATTTAAGGAAAACTATCATTGGGGGTCTTTATTAGAACAACAGAAGCCAAAACAACAGTTCTTAGAATTTATGTCTATATGTTTGAATGTTTGTACGAGCATCACGCAAAAACTACTGCATGGAATTAAATGCAGTTTTCACCGACGAGTTTTTCACACGTACGAAGTCGCGGGCAAAAGCTAGTACATAATAAATATTTTTTTACAAAAAGTTGGTGCCTACAACAACAAACTACAACGGCACATCTTCAAAATTACCAGGACCAATAGAATTAATATTACTTTGTATTTTTCAGTGTAACAACTAATCAAGTCGGTCCAATTGTTTGTAAGAAAATATTTATTTCACATTTTTGAGTGTAACGTTATACATGAAAATTGTTGAATAGGTTCAGAGTTCACTGCAGTAACTCGAAAAACTAACTCAATTTAGATGTTGCTACATATAATCTTTTCTTTAATTTGGCAGTCTCGTATTGTCAATTTTCGAAGAAAAAAATGCTCTTCCATATAGCGGAAATACGCATATCACATATTTCAGACTTTACCATAGCGAAATTCGGAAACCGTAAGTCTTTCGAAAAAATTTTCAATTTAAAAGTTTCCGGATATGATCCCCTTTCTAATTTTTAAATCTCAAATTTTTGATTTTCGGAAAAATTTGCCCCTTCCACATAGCTTAAACACATATTTCTGACTGTAGCGCAAAACCTATGATTATTTTTAAAAATGTCCAATTTAAACATTTCCGGATATGGAAGTTTCGTTAATTCTGCCGTCTCGGATTTTCAATTTTCGATAAAATTGTACCCTCCATCCACTCTGAGGCGGTTTTTGGAGGAAAAGAGATTTTGGATTTGATTTTTCTCAATATGGGACCATTTCTCAACTCTCCTCTTTCAAATGAAACAAAAATCGTCTAAATCGGAGTATGTTTACTATGCATAGCGCGCAAACAGCCATAAAAAAAATATAAAAAAGCAAACATACCACCGAATTGTATACATCCTCCTTTTTGAAGTCGATCAAAAATGGTAGATTTTTTCAACAAATCATATTAGAGGCTAACAAGAAATCTAAAACTAACTAGACATTCAAGATTGAAGATGCTAACAATGGTCCGTCGTATTTATTATCAAAACTGTAGCTACTAAACTAGCATCGTGGTAACAGTCAAGTTTAATGTTATCGTTACCATAGTAACTAACATGCTGCTAGTTTAGTCGCTACTCAAACTGATGATGCATAACGGCTGTGTATATGTTGGCTAAAGATTGCTAGAGTTGTTTAATGACAAATAATATAAGAGAATGACAAAAATTAAATATCTGGTTATCACTAAATGCAGAGTAAAATTTGGTGCATATTTAGCATATTTTTACCAACAGAAGGTAGTTTCTGAAACAATTTTTTGTTTCTTGATTTATTAGCACTTATTTTTGAGTTTCGCACGTAAACAGACCATAATTCAGGTATATTCATAAATCAATTTCTCCAAATGGCAGTGCTTGATTCGGAAAGCTAGTATTGAATAACACATAAAATAAGGTGCAAACAAAACTTTACTGTTTACACAAGCTATTTTAGAAAATCCGCAAAAAATAAAACTTACCTCCATTATTCGAGAAATTGGAACCTTTGAAGTTACGCGCTCCCCTTGGTTGGAATGTTCTACTGAAGCGATTATCACGATCATATGGACCAGGGCGTGGACCAAACATACCACTGCCGCTCATACTAGGTCCACCTCCACCTGCACGTTTGCCTTGATATCCTACAACTGACTGTACTTCCAATAAGCTGCTTCTGAAGATTTCAATGTACCTGAAGGACAATTTGGAGGGTTATTATAAAACTAAGATGAGACATGGCATATTATATCAAATATTATGCTTGTTGAGTAGATGATTGGAACCTTTTTTGGATAATATAACAAGTCTGTAGTGGATATCTTCGTTAAATAACACTGAAAAAATCCAAGAACAAAAAGTAATCGTTATATTTAGCGATCCAAATAAACTAATCCAAAGTGTGATGTGGAATGAGAATGTCTCTACTTAATTCAGATGAAATGAATATATTATTTCCAAGATAGATTCCTATCCAAGCTGAGCCACTGATAGCAAATCGTACAAGTTTTGAGCCAAAGCAACAGTATCTTACAAAAACTATTGGCGCTAGTTTCCAGTGCTTTCAGATCGTACCAAAAATGAAACGTTCGCTCCTATCACCTTATAATATAACCGATATACGCGCCATTTCCTCCATCCAAAAGTTGGCTTAGATTTGTATGAAATATCTAACTTTTAGTTCAGCAAAAAGCCTACACTCACATATACAAATGTATATATGTAAATCTATGTTTGTACCATCAAACCTGAGCCGTCCAGCTTCGTTCTGTTCCTACATCATTGTATCAATGCACTTATATTATTTCTTTAATACTAGCAAAGGTAAGAATATCTAAATAAAAATGGTATCAGGGTATCTAATACTAATTTCTGAAAAGGTCCAGTTGTGAATGTCTGTCTGGCATTTATGTAAATGAAAATAAATAAAAGATACATTTTATTTGAGATACGCCTTCATTAGACACAAAACTTTTTTTAAATGCAGTTGAAATTCAACTAACAGACACTTCAGGCAAATTTTATTCGATATAGGTACGTAAGAGCAACTGTACAGAACAAATTTGATATATATGAATAATAAAAGAGATATTTTCTTCTTTGTTTACAAAAACTGAATGAATCTTTAGGATGGTCGATAAGTCATATTTTTACACCTTTGGGAAACTTGCATCTCCTAGTTTCTGTATGTGGTTATATCGTACTTTTCAACTTCTGGTAAAGTTTTCATAAGAGCTTATACTAAATAAACCATTTTTGTATGCCTAGTTCGCAAAAGCTGATCTTATTTTTACAAGGCACATCCAATCTTCAAGAACGTTTGATGGGTAAAACTGCACTGGTGAAGTCAGCACTTAGGCAGTCTATTTGTTGTCTGAACCCCTAAAAGCATTATCATTATTCCAAAGCTCACTGAGGACGATATTTTTTTGGATCGTACAAGGATAACACCATATAAACACAAATGACCAAATTAGAGCATTTTCAAGTAAAATTGGCATTGATGTGTATATCACAAATACTATTTAATAAAAGAAAAGATAAGTGGCTGACTCTATATTCAATTATGCAAATTCAACGTAATGTGACTCTAAACGAATATGGATATATCCTGAAAATGAATAAAATATCTTCATACTTACATTCAAATACAAACCTAGATATTCCATAAAATTTATAAATACTAACTGAATATTACTTATACATTTACACCTCTATTTTATAGAATAAATTTAATCCAAATTCACAACTTTTATATTTATATACTGCAAACAATGGATTGAAAATGTCAATATCAAATGGATCCTAGAATTTAAATATTAAATATTTGTTATAGAATGTGAAATAAATCCAGCAATTAACAGTTTTAACCCTAGTGATATTATATAAAAAAATGATAAACATTTGGCATTTTAAATAGAACTTTGGTGTACTGGAGTTAAAAAGATATTTACAAGATTTATTTCCAATATAATCAAAAATAGTATAAAAAAGGAAGGAAGGAGGATTCACCCAATTGACGATCCCCCCCACCATCAGAAAATATACCCCACCTGTGTCCGATCTTTTCTCGATGTTTCTGCAGAGCTTTCTCTGCTACCTCTCTGTTTACGAATTCAACGTATGCCTCCCCAGTACTTCGCCCCGCGTAGTCAGTCAGTAGCGTAATCCCATTCGGCACAATCTCCAACCCTAACAACCCAAAAAAACAACCCAAAAAAGGTGAAACCCTGAACTCAAAATTTGATATATTCAGAAAAAAAAATCTCACATCATACTGTTTCAAACCTTAAGGTTACATCACTAATAGAATATTCATACTTTAGAGGAATATTGCCTTTACTAAACACAACATAATAAGGGCAATCAGACAAGTTTAAAGTGTAGTAGTAGTTTTGTTAATTCAATAATTGGTTATCATATTTCATTTTTGGGTACATATTGAACACTCATACTGAAAGAAAGTTTACAAGATATATTAATAAAGAAAGATTCTTATTAATTGTTTAGTATTTAACAATTTTCCTCAAATATTTCACCCAAGAATGACAAATAAGTGATTTCATGGCATAAAAATTATCTAGGTATTTACAGCTTAGTTATCACTCTTGGTAATCATACCGTATCAATTTCTGGTACACATTAAAATGCAATACTTTTTTCCAAAGCTTGAAGGATTGTATTTTCTTTTGACTTACCAGTGAAAAATTGAGCTATTTCTTCTTTAGAGCAACCAAATGGTAAACCTCTCAACCTGACACAACCATCGTCGCTAATTCCTTGATGTGAACCAGACCTTTTTATCATCCATTCCATTTCGGCCCTATTAACTTTGAAAACTGTAACAACAATTATAAATAAAAACCTACCCATAAGTTATACCAAAATAATACAAACACATACCTTCTATATATCTACTACCAATATGATCTCTGTCTTTTTGTAGGGCCACCTCCAAGTCGTGAGAATTTTCCAGCTCCACGAATGCTTCACCGCTAGGACGACCTTCTCTGGACGATGTCATATGTATACCATCCTTACCACCAACAATTTTACAATCGCGGAAAAAATCTTGTATATCTTCAACAGTTGCAGACCAAGGAAGGCCTCTCAATTTCACTATGTAACTATCGTCGCTGGATTCCGACATTTTTTACCACAATATACCCCTCGGTAAACGAACAGAAAGTTAAGTCCCTGTCAAGAAAAATGTATTATTTATAATCTATAATACCAAATAAGTCTCGAAAACACGAAATTGCAGCGGATTGATTATTTTAGACGCCAGACGAGACGTAGCAAAAACACTCTCAGGAAAATGGAGGAAACAAATCATAGAATCATAGATAAGTAGTGATAAGCAGAGAGAACATACAATTGTTGTATCTTCTCTCTGGTAATAAGTTAGTGTCGATTGTGAAAGAAATAGATTTTGGAGGTAGTGTTCTCTGAATTGATTGAACCCACAATAAAAACATGCTTGGTACCATGGTACCATGAACAAATATAGGGAGGACGGGTAACACGAGTAGTGGGAGTAGCACAAAAAGCATTGGGTTATCGTATGTAATTTCGGTGTGTTGCGCAAAATCACGCAGCGCATCCTTAGTGTATTATGGGCGAAGGAAGCTTAAGCCCGCTGCAGACGGAGTATGTTTTGCTGCATGTTTCTTTGATGGGAGCTAGGCTTGGTGCTATGCATGCTTCCGTGTAAGAAAATGACATCGCGTGCACGGTTGGTTGCTTGAAATCGTGCATAATTTGATGATAGAACCGGTGCTATTTTTGGTGATTGTTTTCATGCATCGTGCCTTGTCGGACCACTCGGAACTAGTCGAGTCGAACTCAAAAGTTATTTTGCACAAAATAACATGTTATTTGATTTGTTGGGACCTTTTCTCTGTTGTAACAATGATTAAAAATAGAGCTTGATTAGAATGATCAATATTTTGTATCATTTGTCACAGTCATATTTCTCTGTACTGTCATTTTACATGCATGATGGCCTGCATCGTGTGAAGCCAACACAAGCAAGGGAGCCATCAGCACACCATGCGCGGCAGCATTTATCGGACCGTGCAGCAAAACAAGCAAGCAATCATGCAGCAAAACATACTCCGTCTGGAGCAGACTTTAAATACAATAACAGACACTCAGTGAAATATTGCGCAATATACCGAATTGACAACTTATCACGGGACATTATTTCAGCCACTTCTGCGTATAGAACAGGATACAGAGTTAGTCATCGACCCTTTATATATTCTTGCATGGTACTAAAGTACAATAAGACCTTTAGCGTCTGTACCATGAAAACATGTGTATTATGATATTCATGATCAAACCTACACAGGAAGACATAAAGGGTGTTCGAGCAGCGGTTCACGTTCACACTAGAGCATAGATAAATTCCCTAACTAGAGCGCTGTATAGATTAGGGAGTTATTGGAAATATTAGGGAGTTATTGGAAATATCTTTTTACGTCATGCAGTATTTAAGGGGTTGCATTATTTTAATAAGGTCTTAACCTTATTCATCGAAAAATTAAGGATCCATTAGCACGCACTCTTTAAATTGACAGTTTGTCTGGATAAGCAGCAGCAATAACTAACTTAATACTTTTGTCAGCGTCTTTGCTTTGTTGTTCAAAAGTGATTTGGCTAATTTTAATACAAACAAACCAAATATTTGAAGGTTTTAATGAATTCATGTTTTTTGTGAGGTTAGATTAGTTGAATAAGGAAACCTTAAATACTTACGGTAACTAGTCGTAAATAGAGGAAGACAGTATTTTATTATGGTTCCCTTATTTTTTTTTTAAGGTGCGCATGCTTAGTTGTCATTTTAAGAACGACCGTAATAAGGCATTTGCCTTTCAGCGCTTCCAATAATTCCCTATTATCACCGCCCGCCATTGTGTGTCCAGACTGTCACGTCAGTGGCGCTCTAGTATAGGTATAGCGCTTGTTTACGTATCTTTATATCTTTACGAGTATAACCTACACCACTGACGTGGTGTTCTAAAAATCTTGGTCTCTGCCCAAAGACTCTAACTTTCAAACAGCAGAACTACGAACACTATTGAACCACAGAACCACCCATCCAGGGAACACTATCTATCTCTCACACAGCATAGACATGGATGATATGAGAAGGATTGGATTCGAACGAAAAAGCATGCTGTATATTGTCGAGTTGGTGGGCGGGTCTACTAATGAGATTAGAGAGAGAGATAGGAAATAGCCATGCGTCTTCCTATCTACTTTATGTTATGAAAGTTAGACTGCTAATGAGCTAGAGTCTAGAGACCAGGAAGCGTTGTTGTAGAGGGATCAAAATAAATATACCATAATGAGAAATAAGGAATACGTACATAAACAATAACTTTGAGCGGAATCTAAAAAATAAAGTCAAGTTTGATTCTCTGTTAATATGCACGTACCTACCTAGGTTCACAACAAGCCACTTAATTAATAGGGAAAAGTTTGAGTATCAACCATTGTCTAACATTATTTTCATATTTTTTGTCAGTTAGATTATTACTCTGCAACACGGAGAGTAAAATGAAGACTTTTTAAATTACGGTTCATAGTTCCATAGATAAAATATATCATAGTTCGTGTCAAAGTAAATTCTCTTTGGTAAATTTGTTCTAGAGACTAGGCGCAGGGCGCTATATGATGACCTCTAGTTCGAGTATTCGTCGTAACTCTTCGCCATCAGTAGTACTGATCCCTCTCCTCTACAGATGCGATTCTGGCGGGTCAACACGTTAACAGTCCCATGTACAAAGCTCCTGTTGCAAGACCTTTTAAAAGATCGTGAATCGAGTCAATGGTCGCGTTCATCAGAACGTAGCGCTCTTAGAGCGATCAACAATTTTCTGCTGAACGTCATGTTTTGTCCACTGATCGGATAGAGCGCTGGATGAGCGGTCGCCATTTTTTCGAGCGGAATTAAATCCCGCTACGCTACGATCAATCGCTGCATCATTTGTCATTTCTGTCAAAATTCAAATAGTTATGTTCTATTCTGTTATTATACCGGTTTGCTTCATAAAGTAATAATAAATAGTTAGGATACAATGGAATAGTTTCAAAAAACTTTTAATTTCTATTGCGCGGCAACCGTTCCCGTCCTTGCCAGACCTCATGAGGTTCTATGGGCTGTAAGAGTTCCACAGCTCTATTCATTAATCCACCGATATCTAAACCGTCGTCTCCGCAATTGCCAATGCAGCTGGGATAAGATCCATCTCGATAACAGATGGAAATGGCAGAACGGCTTTCACGTTTCAGTATCCTTTATTTGGGTTTATTTAGAGCCTAGGTTCTCACCAGAAAGCTCAAACTTGACATAATTGTGGCTCCTAACCTCCTTCATCTGTGATTTTCACATGCGCAAGAAATAATCGCATTTGAATGTCAAAACGTACGTTCAGCAGAATAATTATGTGATGGAGCGCTTTTAAAAATCGCTACTTCATCAAATTGTTCTGATGAACGCGACGAACCGCTGTTAGTTGGTGTCGGTGGACCCAAATGCAACATCACTTATCTATGGGTGGACCTCGGTGACCAGTCATTCATACAGGTAGTTAGTGTTCTCTAGTATGCTGTGGTGCTCTCTGCATTCATTTGGAGGTATGTTTTCTCTGATTCATATCAAGGAGGATAGAAGATAAGGAGGGAGTACTTAAGTTATAAAGTGAAGCCGCTCGGAATGTAGGCAACCCGTCAAGTATAAACACTGGTGCGCACGTTAACAAAGGGAATTTGCAAGAAAATCATCCTGATGTTCTTGCTATAAGGAAGAAAAATCACAAAAAAGTCACAGCGTTTATTGTATCATCGCTTAGAGTACCTACAATCTTATAATATACATTTTATACACGATGCTTATAAAATTAATTACTACCTAAATCCGCAAACAAAAGAAACTCACATGACTGTACGACATAAGCGACACATTAATGGCCTTTAAAATACACAATAATGTCCTTTAAACGAAACTATTACTTATTTTAAAACTGCTTCCCAGGTTCAGATATATCTATAACATTTATTGATATTAAATAATATCTAATATCTACATATTTTGGCACAATTGTCTTTATTAACAAAAATAAATGATTATCTACGGGACGTTGATTGAAAACGTGGTTGAGGGTTTCAAAAATAGTAGAATTTGAAAAATATTGCAAAACCATATTGGAGAAATGCACTGCCGTATATTGTCTTGCTTAAGTCTTTCCACCACTTTTACCATGACCTGACGTATGAACCTTTCACTTATAAAGCAGATTTTAACTAAATCAGCGGACGGTTAAAGCAAATCATCTCTATTTTTCACTGCCATGAGGGAAAATGCAGCATGCATTCGCACGTATGATGTTCATACTTCGCGGGTTGCCTATTGTTGCCTATATGCCAGGTGGCTTCACCGCCGCGCTATAAACTCTAATACATTTCTATCATCCTTGATTCATATCATATTCATATTATTAGTGTAGTCCGTAATACAAAACATTAGCCACCAGCACTACGCCAGCCGATGAACTCTCGTATATTGAAAAGCTTTTGATACCAATCGATGTATTCTTAATTGGATTTTCCAAAAATATAAATATTTAAAACTGCATTCACCTCCGTTTTTATAGGAATATATATATATAAAGGATCAAAGTTGTGAAAGTTCAGATTATGGTATCTTTGAACGACCACTCTAGATAATCAAAACCTAATTTTGAAATTCCCAAATTTTCCAAACTTAATTGCCAAACCCGAAATTTCCATTTAATGACTTGAAAATTAGTTTATCCTATTCTTCATGGCATCTGCGCTATTTTACGTCCATGTTTGATACTACGAAAGAAGCTCATGCGCATCTCCGGTGGCGTCAGTGGAGGTGGTTGATCTGTGGCGTCAGTCCGTCAGTCCGTGACAAAACGTCAAGTACAACCATAAAACGCATGTTTCAAAAGAGACTCTCAATTTTCGCTGGCTTGCAATCATAGAATTAAGAGTATTTCTATGCTTGCAATTTTGATTGCGGCAATTTAGGGTATTCTATATCTAATACATAATGAATTTATGATGTTTGTGGCTTTTGCAATATAATACCATACATAAGAAGAGAATAATAGATCTAGTAAAAAAAAATAATTTACCAGAATGTGTCGATATTTATGTTCGATTCTCCCCTTTTGTCACGGACTTGAACGCGTTCACGAACTGAGCATATCTTGTTTGTCCTAGTATCATCAGAGGCAACCATGGTTGTCTCTGGTATCATGATACGTTTTCTCTGCATGATACTCATCTATACAGCATACAGCGCTCTACCACAGCATAGGTATTTCTCATGCTGTGGCTCCACTCTTAAAATTGAATACCTATTTGGAGGTAGTGTTCTCTGATAACTATTGATTAGAGGTAAATAGTGTTCTCTGGGTATTGTTCAGGTTCAGTCAGAGAACACTACCTCCAAGGGTCAGACCAAGAATATATAAAGGGAGGATGACTAACTCTGTATCCTGTTCTATAAGCAGAAGTGGCTGACATAAAGTCCCGTGATAAGTTGTCAATTTGGTATGTTGCGCAGTATTTCACTGAGTATCTATTGTTGTATTTAAGCCAACATACTCTATGATTTAAGCTTCATTCGCCCATACTACATAAGAATGCGCTGCGTGATTTTGCGCAACACACCGAAATGACATACGATAATCCAATATTTTTTGTGCTCCCTATATTTGTTCATGGTTCAGTCGTTCAGTCACAGCAGACAGCAGAGAAAACATACCTCCAAAGTCACAGTATCAGTATAAAGAAATATGTTTAGTGTTCTCCATTCAGAGAAAACATACCTCCATAGATAAGTGATTGTTCAGTCACAGCAGACAGCAGAGAAAACATACCTCCAAAGTCACAGTCACAGTATAAAGAAATATGTTTAGTGTTCTCCATTCAGCGAAAACATACCTCCATAGATAAGTGATTGTCGCATATGTACTGAGTGTTCTCTGCCTCCGTATATAAATATTTTATCTATGTTCTCTGCTATTGATGGAAATTTGGGAAGGTGTGGTAAATGTGTTTGTTTATTCTTACTCGTCTAGTTGAAAAATATTTATCTTATTCAACATGCACTTAAACGCAGATATATCAAGTGCATTGCAATTATTGGAAGACATAAAACAAACCGTAAATGATTTGGGAGATCCAAAATTACAAGTGAACACCTATCAAGATTTGAATTTGCTTATTTCTGTGCTCGAGAACCCGGTATTTAGAAGTATTGTAACAGTACAAGATTCCCTTAGTGAACTTAATCAACAACTTGGACAGCATCCATCAATTCTACCCGTTGATTTCGATATAACTGCCGCTGGAGAGTTGGTATTGAATGTCCCTCCTGCAGGTGAATTATACGATCCAGATTATACGAATGAATATTCAAGCAGAGACTTTGACGAGCAGAGGGTTCCTTCGGCACCTATCTCTCCAAGTTCACCTCATCTACCCGTTTTGAATAACACAGACAATAAAATGTTACTCTTGAATAATCACAAATTGAACGGAAGCATTTGCAACCCAGATGTAAGTTCACATGCACGAAGTCTGTGTTTCTATGAATACCTAACTTATATCTTATTTTCAGTCTGTTAGGATGTTACAAAATGCTAATGCAATATTTAATGCTAACGATGAAGATATGATCCACAGATCACCATCGATTGGTAGTGATGCTTCAAAAACGGGGTCGGATAATCTGATGACCAGTGAATGGTCTCAAGTTGAAAGTATTGATTTGATCAATGATGGGACTGGTCTGGGCTTTGGTATATTAGGAATGAGAAACATGGGAGTTGTGGTTAAAACTATTTTACCAGGAGGAGTAGCAGATCGTGATGGTAGATTACAAAGTGGTGACCATATATTACAGGTTTGTAAAAACAGCTAAATGCTCAATACAATGTGAAATTCATATTTGGTGAGGCAAAGTTGCAGTTTGGTTCGCCTATTTCGGAACTCCCATTGTGCACGCGCTAAACTGTTGGAATATTTATAATTGCTCTGTTAATCTGAATATATAATATGATGATGCATATATATAATGATAATAATGATTTATACAAGGCACAGAAGAACATATATTTTGAATAAAATTATTTTTTTATTACATTACATATATAGATCAATAGATACACATATACATCCTCATGATAGATAAACTATATATTCAACAAGTGATTAACAGAGCAATTATAAATATTCCAACTAACGTGCCGATTCAATAAAATTTTATCAACAGTGAATTACCCTGATATTCAGAAACAGCAGAACATCCGGCAAGGTTGGCGAGATATCGAGAGTTTAACGCGTGCACAATTGGAGCTCCGAAATAGGCGGACCAAAGTAGAACTTTGCCTTATGTGAAATATTATACAGGGTGTTTCAAAGTTTGTAGACTATTGAACGTTTTGAGAAAACAACTCAAATTTTATGAGAAAACAATTTAAGTTGTGTTATTTTTGAGTTTATTCAACTAAAAAACGATTCAGATTCGCTTCCGTTTTACCGAAATTACGCTTCAAGTTGAAAGGAAAAAAGTGATGAAACATGTAAACTAACAAAGTAAAAATATAAATATATAAACAGGAATTGAAAAATCTCTATTTTATCTTTGAATTCCTTATTTTTTCTCTATACATGTTTCACTTACGGCTGTGACTGTTCGCACGGACCCGTACCACGCGTATGTGATATAAACATTGAAGTAGAAGTATTATTATAGCTAATAACTCTCATCAGTCTAGTATTATCCGGAATAAACTCTCACTTGAAACAATATTATATTACCTGGAACTGTTCTGAGGAGGGAAATAATACTTCCACAGTGGAAGAATCCCATATGCAGCTTAGAACAGAAAACTATTGGTCCGAAAATTTGATGATACTTTTATGAATATATTCAATCATTTGTGTTGCAAAATCTTTTGAAGAAAGAATAAGTTTTATTTCGATGTAATACCACAGCTCTCCGTAAGCTATAGTAATACCATCTCTTTGATCGTTTTGTAGGATTCCCATACAGATATATTCATCCCTGGATAAAATATTTAACAAGATTTTTATTAATTTACTATATGAAGATATTAAGGCCTTTTCAGTGAAAATAAGTGCTACTTGTATTTATTTTTAGTATTCTAAGTTATTTCTTTTTTATCATCCTAATTATAATATTGATTTGGAATTTTTTTACTCCGGTTAATGTATATATTATGTGAATTCGACAAACTTTGAAAGCTATCCCCTGTTGCCAAAAAAACGGAGTTTAACTGCCAAACTTTCCTTTGGTGGAATACTTCCTGGCATATTTGTCTACTGCCTTGCGATATTTTTTAGCAAATCGCTCATCATGTCACTTGGATGGTATCTAGAAATTAGAACAAATCCTGTTTAATATGGTGGGAACCTACTTACCTATTTCATCTTCTGCTTAGGGATGTTATCCACCATCTCCTTTTCCGCCGGGATGCACGTAAAAATAAATACTGATAACCGAACAACAAGTACAGAACACCAGCAGCAACCTTTAGCCGGAGCTCATTCGCTTTTTACTCACGAGCTTACATCTATGCTACACGACCCGTAATGGCTAGTGTTTACGTTTCGCGCAAATGGACTAGCTGCAGTTTTACCGACAGCCGATGGGCATAGCAGCCACGATCCACGAATCGCGGGCATCAGCGAGAGCGAGATACACGAACCTCGCGACGTGTATCTGCACCTTTGAACACTCAAAAGTGTGAAATAAACATTTTTTACTAAAAAATAGGACCGACATTATTAGTTGGTGCACTGAAAAATACAAAATAATATTATATTCTGTTGGTGCTGGTACTTGTGAAGTTGGTGCCGAAAGTTTTCAATCTAACCGCAACTGCACAACTTCAAAAGTGCCAGCACCAAAGGAATTAATATTATTTGGTATTTTCCAGTGCACCAACTAATAACCTCGGTCCTATTTCATCTTCGAACCCAAATGGAGGACGTATACAAATTCTACTGTGTGCTTTTTTCTGCTTGTGTGGGCGCTGTATACCTATAGTAAACGTACTCCTATTTTAATGATTTTTGATTCAATTTAAAGAGGAGAGTTGAGATATAGTCCCATAAGAAACACTCAAATCCGAAATCTCCTTCCCTCCAAAGGGGGTGGGGGGCAATTGTTCATGAAATTAGAAAATTAAGACGGTAGAATTAAATATAGGACAATATCCGGAAACGTTTAAATTTAAGCTTTTTCAAAATAGCTACGGTTTTCGAGTTAAAACAATGTTAAAATCTAAAATACCTGTATTTCCCCTATGTGGAGGGGACAGTTTCTTTCTAAAATTTAAAAACTGAGACTGATGTACTAATAAAGGGATTATATTTAGCAACATTGATTCTGAATATTTTTTCCATAGAGAAACGGTTTTTGAGTAACAACAAAGAATTTACATTGGTAATGGGATAAGTGCTATCTTCTTTGGTATTAGTGGTAATGTTATACTTGAAAGTGTGAAATAAATATTTTTTACAAAAAAATGAACCGACGTTATTAGTTGGTGCACTGAAAAATACAAAATAATATTAATTCTAGTGGTGCTGGTACTTGTGAAATTGATGCCTAAAGCCTTTTGTCTAACTACAATTGCCCAACTTAAAAATTACCAAAACCAATCGAATTAATATTATTTTGTATTTTTCAGTGCACCAACTAAAGTCGGTCTAATTTTTTGTAAAAATATTTATGTATTATATTTTCGCCAACTCGCCACTTTTCTCATTAGAAACACGCTTTAATAGCAAACCGAACTAAAATATAGAGAATCATCCAAGTATGAAACGTTTATTCTACTCTAGAAAGTTCACTTATTCATTATAATTGAATAAATTTTAATAAAAATAACTTGAAATAAGATTTAAATTTAATTTATACAATAAAATTAATTGTTTTATTAATTACTCAATACTTATTTTAAACTTATTACAAATGATTCAGTTAGAATGAATTACTGGACTTTCTATCGTTGTAGAATGCAGAACATATACAGTATTTTTCTGCTTTTAAGTTCAGTTTTCTATTAAAGTGATTTTTTTAGTTTTATTTAACTATAATTTATTTTTTTCTTAGCCTCAAAACGAGATAAAAAGTGAAAAATCGATTTTTAGTATATCGTATGTGTGACAATAGAAATAAATTATTTTTATTCATGTTTTCGTAACCTTGTCATTTCATTTAATATATCACCATTACATGGAACTTCCCCTATTAATCGAGTTCGTCTATTAGCTTTATATATTTTTAAAGTCATTTTTTTAATGAAATATGTTTTTTTGGTGAATTTTTAGGTAAATTTCTCATAGAAATGTACCTATTGCGATCGTTCACATTTTTGAATTTCGAATATGTCTATAAGTAAGTCCAAAAAAATATTACGAAATTTGTTAACACGATAGAGGTCGCAGTTTTAGAGGTATCAAGTTCAAATTTGCTACAAAAATCCAACTCCTAAATATCTCGGCCGAATTCGTTATTGGGCATTATCGGGTAACTAGTTTCAAAATTGCGACCGTTCAAACATTTAAAAAAATTATCAAAAAAGGGCCGTAGTGTAAATGTCATCAAAAATAATTTTGGGTTATAGATATAATCAGTACCTACAACTTTTGTTCGAAGCAATTTTTCATGAAGTTCACAAAAAAAAAATTGATGAAGAAAAAAATAAGAAATATTGGTAAAACTCAATATAAATTTGATGTAATTGTTTATTTTCTGGAGATCTTAATATAGAACCTGATTAAAAAATATATATAATTAAATTATTGATAAGGAACAGGCTAAAAAAACAGCTTTGAAGCGGAACGCGAACCCTATCTGCTTTATATTCATCAGCCAAAACAACCTTTAACCAAAAGGCTATGACATATGCGGTCAAAAATGGGCAATATGCGTATAATGACATGTAAGCATACCAATGAAAAGGCTGTTCAAATTTCAATTCAATTTAGAGAAATTTACCTTTCCGCTGGCTACAGGGATTTTTTAGTTATATTTTTTTAGATTTCAAACCATGATACAAATTTCATATAAAATCAAATTTAACCGGCCATATATGAGCAAATATGTTGCCGGCGCTCCCCATTAGGGAAGAAAAATGCTGAATTGTCTAGCGACCAATTTTCGGCTTGTACGTGAATCTAATCTAGCTGACGAACGTTGAACATGCGTGGAACACGGAGGCGTGTACTAGCCGAAAGTTAGCCGTAGACTACTTAGCACTTTTTCGGCAAAACACGCTAATTGTTTTTTTCCTTGCGGCTATCTAGCGCCGATAAAAGCTATTTTCCGCGAAACGCCCCCATTGTAACGAAAGGTACCAGAACGATATGATTCTGGCAGCTGGGTAACTGACTGTGCCTATTAATTTATTTGAATAAATCATTCTCAAATATGCTCAACTTTAAATGTAATAACTACAAATTTGAGTCGTTTTTCCTCAACTTCCAATAGACCACTTAAGATGAAGCACCTTGTGAGTATTTTCGATACAAATTTCTCAATTTATATGCAACTAGGAAATTGTTTGTTCTGTTACAGATCGGTGATGTAAATTTGCATGAAATGAGTTCGGAACAAGTTGCCACTGTTCTTCGACAATCAGGAACGCATGTTAGACTTATTGTTGCAAGAGCTCTTGATATATCTTCTACTGAATATAAATATTTAGGAAGTGCTGCTCCTTTAGTACCAACCAGACTCTTACGCGACCCTGTTGAATTAGATAAATACTTGATCCAACATAAGTATGCGCCAATATTTCAGATTCCGGATCAAGTCTCAGATATCTTTCCACCTGAGCTGTCAAAGTCTTATGGTGTTACAGGACTTTCAAGAGTACCAGCTTCACCGTCTTTGCCATTGCTAAATCTAGATTTGGCTGTTAAAATGCCAGAAATGGAGAAATTTGTTGTCGAATTGAAAAAAGATGCTAACGGCTTAGGCATTACAATAGCTGGTTATGTTTGCGAAAAAGAAGAGCTTTCAGGAATTTTTGTGAAAAGTGTAAGTAAAGGGAGTGCAGCCGATATAAGTGGAAGAATAAAAGTTAATGACAGAATTGTGGAAGTCGATGGTCAATCGCTACAAGGCTACAGCAATTTACAAGCAGTTGAGGTACTTAGGAACTGTGGCAACGTGGTCAAGCTATGTTTAGAACGTTATTTACATGGCCCAAAGTTCGAGCAACTACAACAGGCAATTGCAGCTAGTGAGATAAAACCTGCATCTCCACCAGACCTTCCACGGTAATTGAGAAGCTGTAAACCCCCTTATTAGTTGCTTTTTCCAATCTGTCAAACTTTCCTTTAAGTTTCACATATATACTAACTTTTCCATTGTAACTTCCTATATTTCCCACTGTGTACTAACCAAGGTGTCTGGATCTATGAATGCCTTTTTTCTAAATCTGTCATGTTTTATGTAAATTTCAGATTTCTCAAAGAAGAAGGAACATTAAATCTGAACACCGACAATAATGACGACCCCATACACTCTCATAACGATATGTTTACAAGCTTAACAAAAAAAGATGAGCCACTTTTTATGCCAGTCAATGAAGAGCTTCTAACAAAGAAATGGGAAAAGATAATGGGCCCAGATACTGAAATTATAATAGCTCAGTTGACCAAATTTGGTGAAAAAGGTGGCCTAGGAATAAGCCTAGAAGGTACTGTCGATGTTGAAGATGGTCAAGAAGTCAGGCCTCATCATTACATCCGATCCATTCTACCTGAAGGTCCAGTGGGAAAGAATGGCACATTACGATCTGGTGATGAACTTCTCGAAGTTAATGGCCACAAATTATTAGGTATGAATCACCATGAAGTGGTCAGTATTCTCAAGGAATTGCCCATCAATGTGTGTATGGTATGCGGTAGAAGTCCCATGAACCAGTTTGCACAACGCGAAGAAACATTTGCCGATAGAGCTTCGTTGAGTCGTAGTTTACACAATTTGCTTCCAGCTTCAGATAGATTAGTAAAAGCCAAATCAGATGGCTCATTAGCAAGTAGCATAGCTGTGGCAGGGCCTTCAGATCAGACTTTCAACAAGATGAAATCGCGATCGTTGGAACCATTGACTGGGCTAGCGATGTGGAGCTCAGAACCTCAGATAATTGAATTAGTAAAAGGTGAAAGAGGTCTTGGTTTTTCCATTCTCGATTATCAAGATCCAATCGATCCAAATGATACTGTCATCGTTATCAGAAGCTTGGTCCCAGGTGGTGTAGCTCAGTTAGATGGCCGTTTAATTCCTGGTGATCGACTTCTCTTAGTCAATGACACAATGCTGGAGAATGCCTCGTTGGATCAAGCTGTACAAGCGCTCAAAGGTGCACCGAAGGGAATCGTTAGGATAGGAGTGGCCAAACCTTTGCCTATTCCAGATACAGTTGCTCACAGTTCACTCGTTGATGTGGACCCAAATAGGTACATTACAAACAACTCATTGTTAAAGTAATTTCATTGTTTTTAAATAAATTTTAAGGCGTGTTTTTTATATTTAAAAATGCAAATGCATCATTTGCTATTTTAATTACAATTCGTAGTTAGAAAAAAATGTCTATAACAATAATTTTCCAACATTTATAATAATTAGTGAGTTATCGCAAACGCCATAAGGACCAGCAGCAATTAAAACTTCTGCGCATGCGCAGACGTAATTTGATTGTATTAAGGATAGTGCCTAACCTTATTTATGTAGGAATATAGACAACGTTATTTTTAAGTTATTTGTACTGCTTCCTACTTCTACCTTATGTTGACAGGACATTTTCGTTATATCCGTGGTTTGTGATATCAGTTACCAAGAAATGTACCTTTCGGGTGTATTTAGTAAGATATACAAATTTGAATATAAATAGTAGACACAACAAACCCCTTTAACCATTTGCTGGTTAGTTTGTGTTTGCTTCGTTATAATTTGTGTTTGTTTATTTGTATGATAGAGAGAGAGAGAAATGATTTATTGTGAAAACAAACGAATTTTGTAGACAAAGCAAAATAAAAATATCAATATGGATAAAAAAGAAAATCATCGTCAGTGCTTCACTTATACAGACGATAAAGAACGAGAAAATTGGTATTCTTGATTTTCCTCTTATTTTGGGGTGTTTTACTAGAAAACACCATTAAATCTTAGCGCCACAGTTATCGAAAAGTACCCCAAGAGGCAGTCCATATATAATTTACTACCTCACAAACTTTACATAACATATAACCAAAATCAAATAAAAAATACAGTGTGAATGGATTGCATATTTCAAAGGAAGAGAATATGGTTACTATTCATCATTTATTTATTTATCTGTAACTACATGAAAATATGAAATGTGGAAATTAAACATGAAAAATAACGTCCTCGAGATGTCTTCCATCACGACACACGCACTCCTCCAAGCGAGACCTTAAATGCGCCACCACACGTTGACACATGTCCTGTCCAATTGCTTGCATTTCTTCGCGAATACGATGCTTAAATTGGCGTAAATTCGCCGGAGAATCCATGTGAACACGTCTTTTGAGATATTCTTATAAGAAAAAGTCAGGTGGGGCCAGGTCAGGGCTCCTTGGTGGCCAATTAATGTCACCCCTTCGAGAAATAAGCCTGTTAGAAAACAATTCGCTGATTGCCTCTAGTGCCACTCGTGCGGTATGACTGGTGGCCCCGTCTTGCTGAAACCATGATGTGGGTCCATATCAGTCCTATGCCTGAAGAGCCGGACCTAAAAAATTCCGAATCATACCGGAATATCGTTTGGCATGGACTGTAACTGCGCTACCTCGGTGGTCTTCAAAAAAATATGGACCGATGATGCCCGCTGACGAAATGGCTGCCCAAACGATGACTTTCGGACTATGAAGATGGTCTTGCTGGATTACGTTCTGACCAATACCGCATATTTTGACGGTTCACGTATCCGTCTAGGTGGAAATGCGATTTTTCCCTGAACAAAATCTCATCGAAGTTTTCGAATTGCATTAACACTTCGCGTGCAAAGTCGAGGCTTAACGGGTAGTGGGTTGCTTTCAAAGCTTGCACCAGTTGGATCTTCTAGGGGTGCAGATATAAGTCTTTCTGCAAAATTCGTTGAACACTGGACATTCAGCGCCGCAGCTCGTTTCCGAATTGAGCTTCGGGATGTCTTCTTAAGCTTTGACGCACTCGTTCAATGTTTTCCGGCGTTCGCACCGTTCGCCAGCGTCCTACAGGACGAGGATTCACGACAGAGCCGGTCGTCTGAAATTTCTGCAACCAATGCTTAATTAAATTGGTGCTTGGAGTTTCCTGTGAATTATGTAACCCATACAGCACCCGAAAACGTCTCCGCACAGTCACGCAGAATTGGTCTCGTAATAATTACGCACACAAAAGGCACGCTGCTTCTCTGAGAATGGCTCCATGGCAACTGACATACTGACAGTTTACATTCTGTCTAATTGTCTACTACACAGCCCATGGCCGTGCACCCCTTTCCCGTTTAACCTGCCCCGCGTTATTTGATATGCAATCCATTCTAAGTCACCCTGTAAAATAAATACGCTTGAGAAGTGAGGTTGAAAATAAGGTTTGTGAAGAATCAGGCGACTTCAAAAAAAGGAGAAGGTATACAATTCGGTTGTAAGATTGCTTTTTTTATGGCTGTTCGCATCCGAGATGACAGAATTAATGAAAATTCCATATCTAAAAGTGTTTAAATTGGACATTTTAAAATAATCATACGTTTCCGCGTTACAGTCTGAAATATGTGTTTCAGCTATATGGAAGGGGCAAATTTTTCCGAAAATCGAAAATTCGAGATTTGAAAATTAGAAAGGGGACCATATCCGGAAACGTGATATGATATGTGATATGCGCATTTTGGCTATGTACAAGCTAAACCTACCTATATCTTTTTGGGTATTAGTGAACGTTCAACAATTTCCATGACTAATGTTGCACTCAAAAATGTGAAATAAATATTTTTTACAAAAAATTGGACCGATTTTATCAGTTGTCACTGAAAGATACAAAATAATATTAATTCTATTGGTGCTGGTTCTATTAGAGTCGGTGCCTACAACAACAAACTACAACGGCACAACTCCAGAATTACCACCACCAATAGAATTAATATTATTTTGTATATTTTAGTGACAACTGATAAAGTCGGTCCAATTTTTTGTAAAAAATATTTATTATTATAAGACTGATTATTTCGCTCATCTGTTTTTCAATCAAGATGCGATTTTTAAAGACCATATTCGATAATTTTGTGTATTTAATCCAGCATTCAGATAAAAATGGGCCATAACCAGGTAAGTATAGGAAATTGTCAATCAACAACAAAATAACAACATTCTCCCCTAAACAAGAGGTATAATGAAATAAATCTTACATGCTTTACATTTTATCATGAAAATTAAACGAATCTTGTAAGCTACTCGTACCATCATACAAAAAATGTAGATGTTTATTCTTATCCAAACTTTTTGATAAAGCATCTTCATGTAGTTCTTTGACAAATATGTGATTTCAATTTGTTTATCATTAGCAATATATCTGGCGTGTGTCGATATGTTTTGTCCTTTCATTTACAATGATAGGGCCCTGCGGTGATCGAAATTCCTGCATGAGCCTCTTCAGAAATATTGCTTCACTGACTGAGACGTACTCAGCCTCGGTTATGGAAACTGCTACAATAATTTGTTTCTTGCTTTTCCACGAGATTACACCACCCTACTCAAAGATATAACCGAAATATTGGAGTTCACATCGAACTTGAGCCCTAATTTCAGCGGAGTAGACACTCTCTTAGAGTCGGACATGATAAATATATCCAGAACTTTGTTTATATACTCTTCTTGATCAACATAGATCTTATCATCGCAATTTCTTATCCCCATTCCAAGAAAAATTTCGATTTCTCTCAAATTCTTCAATTTAAACGAGATTGAGTTTGAAATACAATTTTTCTTTTTCTTCAGCTCTATTCTATCTAACAAGCAAATCATCTTCTTAGAGCACAATTATTGACAGCAATGAGTCATTTCTCTCTATGAATAAACATGGCTCATGCTCCAGCTCAGTGCCGAAATAGGAAGAGTCGCTGCCTGCGAGTTAGTTCGCCCAGAAACCCTGATACGGTGGCAGCGCAGATGGGAGAGGGCGTCTACAGGTCGGTGGACGACAAGACTAATAAAAGAATTGGGTCCGTGGGTGAAACGGAAACACAGAGAGGTGAACTTCTACCTCACCCAGTTTCTGACGGGCCACGGGTATTTCCGAGCCTACTTGCACCGGATGGGAAAAGTGGTAAATACTCATTGCCGTTACTGCGGAGCAGAGGTGAACGATGCGTTTTTTGTGTGCGACAAGTTCACAGAAGAACTCCGGGCACTTAATGATGGGGCTGAATCAATCCCGAGAATATCGTAGGGGCGATGCTTCTAAGCGAGGCCAGGTGGGACGCTGTAGCCTCTTTTGTTGAGATTGTTTTGAGGAGCAGGAAGAGAGAGATCCGTTGAAAATAAATGGTCGACGCCCTTAAAGCCAACATAAGGCGCGAAATTGCTGCTATTGAGCCACCTCTGTGCAATCCCAGGTCATCGAAAATTGATCTTGCAGAATTCGACTTACTTACTTATACCAATAAAAATACTAGTAGTAGTAGCCATTTTAAAAATACCTTTTCATCTGTGATATCGACTATCTCATACTGAATTCTATATTTTCCTAGTAGAATAGCAGTGGCTACTTGAGATGCATTATCTTCCCCAACAAGTATAATAGTTATAGAAATAACACAGCTATCTCTGAAAAGTGTTTTTCTACTTCTTTTTATCATTCACTGAAGGCTTGCCCACTAACTAAAATTGTGTTTTGGAAAAATGAACATAAAATGTGGTTTTTGACTGACGAACCCAAACGGAGGAGGTATACAATTCGACTGTCTGCTTATTTTTTTGTGTTCTTGCACGCCTTATATATAGTAAACGTACTCCGATTTTGATGATTTTTGATTCATTTGAAAGACGAGACTTGAGGGAATGGTCCCATATTTGTGAAAACTCAAATCCGAAATTTCTTTTCCTTCAAAAAACACCCCTGAAGGGGGCTATTTTTCTCGAAAATCTAAGATCTGAGATGGCAGAATTAAAGATGGGACAATATCCGGAAACGGTTAAATTGAACATATTTTCAAACGAGTTTTCCAGTTACAGCGATGTTAAAATTTCAAATGTGTATTTTCGCTATGTGGTGGGGGTAATTTCTTTCAAAAATTGAAAATCTGAGAAAACCACCTGAAAGACCAGATTAATTGTAGCAACATTTATAATGAACATTTTTTTCGAGTTACGGTTTTCGAGTTTCAGCGGTGGTAAAATCTAAAATACTTATGCCTAAATTATATATATATATATATATATATATATATATATATATATATATTCTTAGATCTCTAACTAATAACAAGTACAAGCAAAGAATATACCTGGGTATTATATAGTATAGTATTCTTTCGTTTTAGTGAACGTTCAACGATTTTCGTGATTAATGTTGCACTCAAAAGGGTGAAATATTTTTTTTACAAAAAAAACGGGCCGACGTTATTAGTTGGTGCACTGAAAAATATAAAATACTATTAATTCTATTGGTGCTGGTACTTGTGAAGTTGGCGCCAAAAGTTATCAATCTAACTGCAACTGCACAACTTCAAAAATGTGCATTATTAATGTTGCTACACATATTTTCTTTCATGTGGTACCCAGAGATTTTCAGTTTTCGAAAGAAATAGCCCTCTCTACATAGCGAAAATACACATATATGAGATTTTAACATGAATGTTACTCGAAACGCGTAACTCTTTCGAAAAAATGTTAAATTTATACGTTTCTGTATATTGTCCTATCTTTTCTAGAATTTTCGTGAAAATTTGCCCCAAAATTCTGTATTACTGGCGAATTTCATTTAATTTACTGGCTTTCTACTGGCAATAGTGTAAAAATCCTTGCAAGCGACATCTATCTTTCAAAACTATTATTTCAGAACAAAAACAACATAAATCTTTTGAAAGAATTTAATATTATGAATTATGATACAGACTCTGATCGGAATTAAATTACTTACCTAACTACTAACTACTATCACATGCTACTTTTTCCAGATATAATTCTATACATATTTGGTGTTAAATTTTACCAAACCATCCTGGCGTGCAATACACTTTTGCGAATAATACTGACTCAATAGTGCTTGTTTTTAGTTTATTTCTGTTATCAGTTTTAATAAGCTTTGACTAAAAATTATTTCGACAGAAACATTTAAAAACCGCAAAAACCAATAACAACCTTAAGACTACCCTTAAATTTTGAAATCTAAGCATTCCGCTAAAATTTCCTAAGATTAAAAACTTTTTGCCAGTAACGGGCTGCTGACATACAATAAAGCGTGATCTTTCAATTCATTGTCTAATATTTGACTATTTACATTTTTTTATATGAAAACCTTTCTAGGACGGCTTCTAAGGTTTTTATTTCAAATATATGACCAACTTGTGGTTCTAACGACAGCAATACATGAAAATAAATAATCAGTAAACACAAATCTTTCTTTAATTATTGTTACAACTTTAATATAAAAGTCAAGACAAGACCTTTGGAACACATTTGTTTCGTTAATATAAAACTAGCAGATACACCAATATATATTTGTTCTAGAGTGAAAAAATTTCTGGGGTTTGCATGGTCTATTTTAAAAATGTCATTAGTTTTAAGATAGTTTTTATCTAAATAGTTAGGCAAATATCTTTTAATAACATTTCAACTTTCGGTTTTAATTGATGTAGTAGGGGAGTCTCACTCTGGAACATCTTATTAAAGTTATTTATCATTCCTAGATGTAGGACCTGAATTCCAAATAAATAAATGTAAATTTGTTATCTAATTTTTTTTAAATGTCTTCATATGTTCGAGATGGATCTTCAAAACATAATTATCTAAAAATAAAAATATATTTTTTTAAGCTAATAATAAAGTTTTACCAGAAATATTCCCGCAATGAAATATATTGTTTAAGTATCCTAGCTGTACAGAAAGCCACCTGGTTATACATGGTTTTAAAATTTGATGCATTTCGGTTTGAAAATATTCCTGAAATTCATGAAACTTCAGTTGACGAATGGAACTTCTGCCAAATTGGGCACCAATATTGCGCAAAGTTTCCCGTTCACTACGAGGTAGTTTTAAGCATGCTTTAGAAGCAGCTAAATGTGCCATATGACATGGACACTTTATACAGGCTATTTCTTGTAAATCGTAATAGATTCGTAATTGAAATTTTCATCGTTTGTACCAAACATATTTTTAAAAGCGGCATACAAACTCTTTGAATCACTTTCAGTAACTTCAGTCATATCAAAAAATCGGTTGTTACGGCATTCTCTTCAGACTTATGAATCACAGTAAACGCACAGTGGTGCTTCACTGTGCCTACGTCAGTCGTTTCATCCATTATCAGTGAGAAGAACTGTCCTTCGGTACCAAACTTTGAGTACAAGTCCTGTTTAAAATTATGTCCTAACAAATTTTTGATTATTGCTGTGGCCTTCGTTCGTTTAAATTTCATTTCCTTAACAGTTACAGAGTCGGGGAAAATATCAGGCATTATAAATGACACAATTCATCCATCAACTCAATGGGCAATTTTTTTGCAGCCAATAAGCCTGCCAATTTCATTTCTGTATATTTTACAAAATTGTTTTTTGAACAATTTGTATAATTTGCAATTGATTTTGTGCCAACAAACCTTTTTTTATTATTACAATTCTTTTCTGACTGGTAATGTCAAACAATATAATTTTTAAGTGGAAATATTTTACAATCACAGGTATATTCAATATATTTGTGACCATTAGGTAACAGTTGGGTAAGCCAGTCCTTAAACTCGGGAATATTTTCCCATTCCTTCCTATATTTATGAGCTCGCGTTTCTTTTGTGGAACTTTAAAGCTAACTAAATATTTTTTTAAATATCACAAACATTATATTGGTAGTTTTGGCAACATTGGAATTGAAAGTTTTTGAACGTCAAGAATACTACATAAATCAATCATCAATTCGTTTCACCTTACTTTTTCGCGAATCAATATTTACTATTTTTACGCATATTGTTGCTTATTTTGAAATATGTTAGTGTTTATTAGAATACAAGAACTATTTGGGATTGAAAAGAAACTTCAAGAATTCCAGCTAAAAGTCGCAAGTACTAAGAGCACCATTTTTCCCTAAGTTTAATAAGAAATCATTAAAAATAGCGTCTTCCGCCTCAATTTTATGAAATGTTATGTCACTATACATGTATTTTTACAAACATTTGATTTTTAGAGCTTTTATAGCAAAAACCGCTAAACTTAGAATATTACCGTGACGTGTTATAATCTGGGGTTCGATTTTCAATCTTGTTCGAATTTATTCATGCACTAATGTTTTCGGATAGTAATTTTCGTGTCCGAAAGGAAATTGTTATTTTTAAACCCCACACGAAATGAGATTCGCATTCGAGTTTTGATGTGACAACTTTGTGAAATCGCATGAAACGGCCATAGTGAGTCAATGTTAGGCCCATCACGGAATAAAAACATTTGAATTTAATAAACCCCTATGTTTTATTTCTGTTTTTTCTGACTTTCCCCATTTTAGTTACTTCCCTCAGTACAGTTCTGATTTAAACAAGGTAGATAAGGATTAAATTGACGATCACATAATATTTATGCTCCGATTCTAAGGGTTTTGTAAGTCTATACACTATCCGAAGCATATTGAACGAAATATTTCGCGCACGTAACTTATTCGCACGCTCGAAAATACAATCATGAAAGTTTCACACGAAAGTTGAGAAATATTCGTCCACGAATGATTTCGAACAAGTTTGAAAAAAGGACCCCTGTTATAGGAGCCTACAGAATATTTTACCTCCATATTGAAGGTGAAGGATATAAACTCCACAATCTGTAGCAAGAAGAATAATGCAAACAAGGAGATTAAACTCGCATTAAAAATCGTGTAAAATTTCATACGCATATCTTTCTATTATTATCTATTATTTTGAACTTAGAGCATAGATATACCAAGGAGACACCGCATTCGGAGAGCAAGTGAAGCGAAATTAGGACTAAATCAATGGACGTAACACCATATTTTTTTTTCGACCTTGTATCCAAGAGCGTCGCATTTCACCATTGTGTTAAGATAAAAAAAACGTCGTTTTCATTAAAAAATAGCACAGGAAATTAAAATCAAAATAAGCTGTAAACAAGAGCGCTATATATACAGCGCTCTATGTAAATACCAAAGTGAGAACGAAACTAATGGCGGCTGATGAAAAATTGGCTTCACTTTCGTTTCACGGCGGCTATACAGAGCAGCATCTCCTGTCGTGTACGCACGACTTTTCCCTACTCTAAGATTCTGAAGTAGTCTCTGACATGGAATAAGAAACACATGAACTGTTTCTACACAAAGATATTGTTCTATGCATAAAGTTGTGAAAATAGAACGTGTGCCAGCAGTACAGTCTTAAGGAGGTTCGGAAGTATTTAAAAAAAAATAGGAATTCTATGAAACTCTGAAATATAATACTAGAGCCACAGCTTACCATAACAATTAAAAAATAGCACATAATGACTAATAGCGGCTGACGAAAAATTAGCTTCACTTTCGTTTCACGGCGGCTATACAGAGCAGCATCTCCTGTCGTGTACGCACGACTTTTCCCTACTCTAGTCCGTGTGTGAAGAAGACTGACTGGAAACAAGGAGAGTACATGAGATTACAGAAATTGCATATCATAACGTGGCCTCGTGTACGACGAACATCTTGACAATTACCTTAAATGGTTATCTCTGCCTTAAATATTTGTTCTCTTTATGTATCTTCGTCATCACGATCTGCTGCGCAAAGACGCATCTAAAAAAGATATGCGTATGAAATTTTACACGATTTTTAGGGCGAGTTTAATCTCCTTGTTTCCAGTCTTCTTGCCGTGTGTAAAGTTGACATTAACAAGCTACCATTGACATAATACCATGTCAATGCAAGCTACAATTGCATAGAAGCATGGAAGACAGAGGCTACCAACCATAGAACACTCCACCAAATACCAACAGAGATAACACCAGCAATCAAGCATGATGACGTCATTGCTTTATAATCGTATTGAAAAAAAAATATTCTGATTGAGCAATTGGGTACTTGACTAATTTTTTGATCAATTTTTATTTTGTAGTTAGACATTAATTAAGCCAAAAAAAATACAAAAAAATTGAAAATTAAGAAAAATATATTCAAAAATTGTTTTTAAATTTCCCGCTTGAATTCTAAAAACGGCTGCAACGTCACAGTCTCCCTAGTGTCCCACTATATTAAAGAAAGGAGGAATAGAGCAGAGAACACTATCTGACCAGAGAGAAGATACAATATTGTATGTTCTCTCTGAGTAGGATTTGTTCATCGACTAGTTCGTAGTCACGTGATAATAGGTTTAAAATTACAACTATTTAAATTGATTATATTTTAAATTCTAAGATAAATTTAACCTGCATAATGTGATTTTTGGTATGTTAGGACTACCTAATATCGTCTGAACATCACTTTATATTGAATTTCCATTAATGTCAAGTACCCAATTGCTGAGCAAGTATTTGACGCACCTCAATCCCGAAAATACTAATTATTAAGCGACATGTTCGTGAAATTACAAACAAAAATTTAATTTGAGAATATCTCATTAATTATTAACTTTCCAGCTTGAGCAATTTCATTTTCAGAATGAGCAATTTATGTATATTAACTAATGTTCAGAAAAATAAAATATCCGCGTCAACTTCTTTCCGGTCTTTATACTGTGGTTATTGTATGTCATTTCGGGGCGTTATGTAGTATGGGCTAAGGAAGATTATATACAACAATATACACACATGGTGTTTTCGAGATACAAAACGCAACTAGCGTTGTGTTTATCGGAACCAATCGAAACCTGCCGAACTTTCAAACGCACCAATCAGGTATCAGAACATTGACATTTGGTCATCAAAACGCGTCGTGTGTTTCCATCTTGAAAACACCAGTGAAATACGGTGCAACGCCCCAAATTGGCAACTTATCACAGGACGTTATTTCAGCCACTGCTGCTTGTAGCTTGTAGAACAGGATACAGAGTCTGAGTTAGTCATCCTCCCATTATATATTCTTGATGTTGATATTTATGTTCGATTCACCGCATAGAATAGGATTTCTATGATTCACAGACTCAGACTGACGATATGCGCACAAACGCGTTCACCAACTGAGCACATAAGTCATGCGTCAATGACATACTCCAATGGCAAAGATTGGTGTATTTATTCTTTGCATTTATTAGTACAGAAGATAAGGAATGCGATGAAAAAATCGAAGAGTCGAGGTTGTTGTTTAATAGGGAACAAACTCCCTCCCCCCATGATATTTGTTTATTATAACGCTGCTGGATTTCCCCTTACAGTATTATTCCATTCTCTCTCTCTATCTCTAGATTGTATTGTTATCTCTAAGATAAGTCAAGTTTTGACGGCCATTTTAAATTTTAACACTGGCCAGCATTCTATTTCATATTTCGGAACACGCAGATGATCAGAGAACTCTACCTCCCACATGATATCGTGGATTTGACATATTACCGTCACTCCACTTGTCTTGTACTATTGGTGAAGGATATTAATATTAGGAAATACATAATTTATCCAATGTATAAATTATATGCCCAACGCCTTTGGATATAAAATTTAATCTGTAATAAGAATTAATCATTCACTTCCATTGACAATGGTAGACATCACCATTGCAAAAAAGTATGATTTGAATATCGCGCACTTATATGTTGGCAGCTCTGGATTGAATCTAAATGTCACTGCGAATCAAGTGATCAGTGGTTTATTAAGCAGTTTATGGTGTTTGCGAAGTGCAAAGCATGATCACCCCTTAAATGTTGACCAAATTATAAGGAGTCTATTGTGTTTAGTTTGTTGTGAAAAGTTAGCGGAGCTAAATAAGAACTTTTAACTCTACGTTACGTAACTATTTATTGACATGAAAGTGTAGTGTTGTGACGGTATTGTTAAGCAAACGGATACCATGCTTTCTTGATCCAACATGGTTACACTCCATATTGTTCATACGAACATAACTTGCTGTTAATTGTATAAGTATTCAGAAATCTGTGCAGGAAACAGGCAAAGATGGATACACAAGTCTCTCTACCTGCAGATAACTCTCATTTGGGGGATGACAGTAAGTCAGATGCTGGTGCATCTTACGCACACGCTGTTTTGAATTTCAAACAAGCTACTATGAATAACAAGGAGAACATCAAAGAAAAGTTGTCTGAAAATCAAGTACAACCTATTGAAAACATAAATCAGCCTCAGGCTGAGACTGTTAAGGCTAGTAATAGCGTAGATGATGATGATAGTTTTACTCCAGTCGTTAGCCACAGCCGAAAGGAAAGAAAGAATGAGAAACGTAGAAAACATCTTGCAAACGGACCTGTTGACAAACATGAAAAGTCTGATAAAAAGGATTCGCATCCAGCAAGAGAAAAATTGAAAGACACACAGCCCAAAGATAAACGTGAAGATTCTCATAAGGAAACGCCGGAAGAACAAGCAGACGTCAAGAAAGTGTTTGTTGCAGCACCTCTCCCTAAAGTTAATGTCTGGCAAGTCAAACAAGCTGTTAAGAATGCTACCAAAGATCAACCCAAGAATCAAAGAGTGCTTCAACCGAAGAAACAAGAAGTCACGTCAGTTAACGGTCCTGTAGCAGCACCTCCTGTAGCTATTCCTGAAGCACCAACACCAGCTCAAGCATCTACTACAGCTCCAGAATCTGGTGTTGTTAAGGCTCCAAGAGATAAGAAAAGATACAATCAAAAGGTGAGTGTTTGATACGATTTTGCCTCTTTTCGAATAGTAGACATTGAGCTATTTTCTGAGTTTTGATATTGTTGATACATATAATAAATTCTGAGTAATAGCATTTTATAGTTTTGCTAATATTTTTCATTTATTGCGTCACGCGGTGTAAGATAATTTCAATATTCATGGAGCAACTATTTTCTAGTACCTACGTATTTGCATTGAGTTAATGTAATTCTTAACAGCTCTGTATTTTTGTTGATAAATGGCTTGATATTAACTATTTTCATTTTTTCTCGCAAATCATTCAATTCTTTTTTTTCTGTTTTTATTTATGATTATTTTGAGTATTTTCTTCATCTTATTGAATCTAAGAATATTTCTGTTAATGCTACATATAATAATATTCCGAGTAATATTCATTAAATTATTTCAGTTTATTTTAATAGTAATAATATACTCAATATACATTGACACGATAAAAGATAAGTAGACAGTTTATCAAATTCGAGTATTGAGAAGTTTCCATATAAATTGATTGTTGAAAAAAATTAGTTTATATGAATGGATAATATTTGATAAACATATAGGTATTTTGGATAACTTTATTCAAGATTTATCAGCAATCAATATTTCGATTCGACTTTAGAGAAAGTAGTATTTTAAATTTCAGTTTGCTGTTTTAAAGATTACAAAATGCTAGAGCTAGCTTCCTATTTTTTATCGAAGTAGGCTAAAAAGATTAAGTCAGAATTTTTATTATTTGATTACTCACAATCAGATAACGCGGCTATATCTCATAATAATATATATGTAAATCAATTATGTAATTTTTATACGACTTTCTATTCAATAAATTCACTGATATTGGAATTTATTTCGTTCATAATATTAAAAAAATAGATTATATTTTGAAATTCCGATTCATGTATTAGAAAGTTGAAGACATTTCATCTCTTATTGATGTTTTAACATTTGATTAAAAATTTTGATGGTGGCAAAATACAGAAATCAATTGTTAATTTCTTTTTTTTTATTGAAAAATAATGAAAAATTGCCTCTGCCTATTTAATTTCGAAAAAGAAATTGAACTTAGGTAGGTATGAGACAACTATCCAGACCTCAACCTTGAATTATTAGAAGAGGTCAACTAGTTTCACATTCGAGCTGTTACAAACTACAATCTTTATCTTAGGAGACTGATTTTATCAATAAATTGTATACCAAGAATTTAAAGAGAAAAATAGTACCTACCTATCTCCACGTTTTATCTGATATTTGACAGTTATTTGACCCACTTTGAACCCTTTTTTTTGTTTACTCCACAACATTAGAAGCTATATGAGTTTTATGTTGTTTTTTTCAAAACTGAAGGGTGAAAAAATGAAACGTGAAAGTATTTTTTGACATAAGTATTTGTCCAATTCCATCAACCTTGATGCAGCTTGTTGACTGGGTTAAGTTCCGGCCTTGAGATACATTTTTCGATGCCCAAAAATATCGCATAACCCTTGTATTCTGATAACACCTGTTACGTCATTTGGCATTTTTGTTTGGTGCATGTAATTAACGGCTAGTTCACAATCTGCGTATATATTCGTGCCTATATTTATTATTTTTATTGACATTGAAGGATTTTTATTCTACGTGTATTTTATATTATTTCTCTTGCTGTATGATACGATGTGGTCTCGATTCCCGTTAATCATTATTCATATCAATTGTTGCTGTTAAATAATATGGTATGTATATGTTGTTTTAACATTTCATTTGTGTGCTACAACACGCATTAACTAGACGTACATGAATACAAAAAAATAATAGGTATGTTGTTGGAAGTAGGCCGTTTATTTTTGAATGGCGTAGAGAGTGCTTGAATTTTGGTTAGCTACAAGTACAAGAGAAAAGGCATGTGTATACTTACAATAATTTTATGAACATATCATTGTTATATTTGAAAGAGGTTCTTACTATAAACAATCGCTTTTAATTGCTCCAGTGATCGATCTCAAGGGATGATTTTTAATGATACCCGGAAGATTTAGGTATCTGATTTTTTAAATATCCATTAGGTTAACGGAGAGGTATTTGTAGAAACCTATTCACAATAGATATTTTTCACAAAGTATACGACCGACTGTATTAAGTAATTGGTGCACTAAAAACTACAGAATAATATTACCTAATTCTATTTTGGCTTCAGATACAAACTTCAAAAGTACCAGCACCAATAGAATTAATATTATTTTGTAGTTTTCATTATTCAAACTAATAAAATTGATCCCATTTTTTTGTAAAAAATATTTATTCCACATTTTTGAATGTTTCTTTTGTCATCACTATTGCAGAACGTTCGCGTACATTCAATAATAATAATTTATAAATAAAGCGGTAACAATCCTTGAACATAAAAAAGCAAACATACATTCGATTTGTATACCTTCTTCTTTTGAGAAGTCAGTCAAAAAATATAATTACCTGTATAGGTATATTCAAAACGCTGCATTCAAAAAATTAAAACTGCTCTTTGATTATATGGAAGCTACAAAACTCCAAACTCAATTATGTTGCTACTGATAGATGTCTCATTATATTTTTTTGGATTTTTAGTGAGAATACGTTGACCAGATGAAAATCTGGACGACCATTGGTCCACCATAATGTTGTTTTTATCACATTTCACTTTTCAATCATTTTATTAGATTCATTGCAACTTAATATTTAATTCGTTATCTGTAGTGCTGATGCTGATGCTTTGGCGTAATTTTATGTAAACAACAGTATGAACTTCCCAGTAGATCTACACTTCTAATGAATTAAAACTACTAAGGTAATCTAATGTAAATAAATCCGGAGACCAACGGAACTTTATCATTTTTGTCTATTTTTCCGAATAAAATTTATTATGTATATGAATCAATCATACTGCTATGATGGACACTTTTATGAATAGATTTCGCTAAAGGTTCGACCGCCTTCATTTTGAAACCAATTCTTAACGAATTTGACCTAGATCTTTATACAACTGATTGTTAACAAATTTTGGCCACTCCAGTTCAGAATTTCAGCTATGAAATTCGCTATCATTTATTCAACAAAAGGACTTTTTCTCAAATTTTGTGTGTATTTTAGAGGTAGGATTTTTAACATCATTATATAGATATATTATTCTTAAGAGTCTAAAGTAATACGCTGTGACTGACGTCTGGTACTTAGCGTCCGTGATTTCTTTGTTTTAATGGAGACATGGCCGTTAATCCATCATTATAAAAAATGATTGATAGCTCAAACTGCACTTTTTCATTAAGATTATCCTTGGAGAAATCATAACTGAATATTCGAGTTGATTATTTGGCATACTTATATTTTCTTTTTGTTATAAAAATACTATCTGGGCTAGTTGCCAAATCATTTCATCAAGTTTATGCTTATCGCGTTATAGCATTGATAATAAATAATTATTGTTCACCTATTAATGACCTATTATATATAATATGACTATAATTAAAATTTATTTTTATATAAATCGTACAGATTTAGAACTATTTCGAAATGTATACTGTTTTTGATTTTTTTACGAAATATCAATTCGTTTTTCTATTTATCTATTTAATAATAGGAACGAACTCTCTAAACCGTTTTTTTTCATTATGACGTAATAATTAAATGTAATTGCCCAAAATTTAGAAGCCCTGTTGAATCATTTGACAAATATGTGTCTAAATATCAATCTCTTCTTTTTTTTGAATTTTTTCCGCATTCTTCCAGGCTAGTGATTTTACGGACATATGTGATTGGCCCTCCTTAGGTACCAACATTGGTGAGGTAAGTTTCTCATATTCTGTGATAATTCCTTTGTTGCGAATCTAAAGATATTTTGTTCATTAAATTGAGAGCCGTATTTATTGTTTAAGTCATAACTTGTTTTCTTTTTACTAATTAATTCAACTGTTGCAAAATACGCCGCTACTCTATTTGTTTGCTTGTTTGTATTTGGATAAATAAAATAAGTGCTGTCAATAAAAGATTTATATGCGGAGTTGTTCAAGTAAGCGAATTATTTATTCATCTCAAATAAGAAATCTATCAATTACCTCTCATAAGAAAATAAATTCATTGCTTTTTAGAAATATCAATATAGATAACCTTCATATCAGCAGATTTTGCAAAGTTCGTTATAATGCCTTCTTATAAGTTCAATGTTTATGTTCCTCATATATTATGATATGATTTCTGTTCAAGACTCAGTAAAAAATATGACTTAGCCTCTATATCACATAAACTAATTGAGTCAAACGTCGAATAAGCTTGGACATGGCAACTTTTATTTTAAGCGAAGCATTTTATGACATAAAAAATCTGCCTTCCCTGCACGTGACATCCAGATTATCTGAAATGCATCATGCGTAAAAAAAATCGCACAGATAATATACTATAAGGATTCTTCCGGATTGGACAAGTCGATTTCTGTTATTTTTTGGGTTTGTCATCTTTTGTCGCCAGTGTATCATCAGGTATCTTCAGGAGAACGGCCGTGCTAGTTACAGATTTACCGGAAAACCGCTCAGTAATGGTACATGTCAATCAGTTTTCAACTTTATCAAATGTTCGTATATGTCACTCAGAGAGTCCAGTGTCAGACTACGACTACATAGCTGTATCTTTACTTTACCCGAATCTTCCTACTGTATAAAATCACCCTGAGGATGCCAGAAGAGACATTGGCAAACATAGGCCCAAACATCGCAGAGTCGAATTCGGAAATCAGTTATTTCATTTACCGCGAAATATTCACAAACAAGGTGTGATCGGAATATTGCTGGTATTACATAATAACCATTTAGATACTAAGTATATAATCTAACTAATACAATCGTCTTTTGTTAATTTATCATAGAAGTGACGTTATAGTATATGTTGTGGGTATATGAGTAGTATAATGTTTTATGTCACTTATTTTTTAAGTATTAATATAATAATAGTAGTCATAGTAATGTTATGTTACGTATTGAATAAATTCATGTTCTTTGACCTACCATTATTTTACTAACCCAAACGAATGTACCAAAAGAATACTCAATTTAATTTTAAATACTAACCATCGAGTTGGTTATTATGAATTACTTGTAATATTCTTTTTCACACTTAGGTACAGTTTACGTGGTGTATAAATAAATAAAATTTCCCCTATTTTATATTAACTTTTTTTTAAAGGCCTCATTCACACCCGGACAGGTGCCGAATAATCCAAAAGATAAACAAGGTGATGACCAGGAGGATAAGAAAAAGTCCACAAAGCACAAATGGGTGCCTCTGGACATTGACTTGACGAAAACTAATAAACTTGAACGGTAATCAATTTTGTTTCCAACTAAACCAAACTAAATAATAATTGTGGTCTGGATATTTTTTAGAAGACGACACGACAGAGGTGGTGGAGGTGATGCCCAATCCACTGTAAGCGAAGGAGATAGAGACTGGAGAGCTGAAAGAGAAATTAACAATCATGCATACAATGGTAGACATCGTCCTGCCTCAGCTGTACCCAGAGGGCGCGGTGGCAGAACTAGAGGTGGACGAAGAGCAGCTTTCAGGCCAGCTAATAGGTTGCCTAGTGATCCTGACTATGCCGACTATCCATCAGACTTCCAAGTAATTATTTTACACAGAAATAGGGTTTAGTTATCGTTAGGGTCTCCAGTATAAGCTGACATTATTTCTCTTGATGTAATGTGTGTCTCTCAGCTTCATAGTCGTAAGCGGTAGATGAAAGTTGACCCCATTTATGCAAGGTGTCTATCTCCCCCGGTTGATGATGACGCGATCAAGAGTTCACTAAATCCTGCGGGGATAGTAAAATCCTTGACTGGAGATGCACGTTTTGGTTTTAATTGACTTTCTGATTCCTCTTTCCATCTTGCATTTAGTTGAAAGTAAATATGTAGATATATTGTATAAATAATTTCGTTCTACTGAAAAGCTAGTTGAATAAATCAACTTTAACAACAAAATAATTACATTAAGGATCTGTTATTAACATTGCATATAACTCAATTTCATAAACTATAACGGATTCATAGCATTTGCTGGATAAAATAGTGAACTGTATTTTATAAATTATATATATATATATATATATATATATATATATATATATATATATATATATTCTAAATTCTATATTTCTAAATTTCATAACCGCGAACTCTTGAAATTCCATATCATTTCTCTTGAGTGCTCCAACTAGACGTCGATTACAGAACAGTTACTAAAATGAATTACATACTTGAGCTATAAAAAAGTTCACTCTTTAGTTGTGCTGGACCTACTTTTGTAATATGCAAAATGCTTGAATTATATCTCCTGTTACAGCTTTCAAAACTTGGGGAAGTGGATGGAAACTTTGTAGTTCCCTATATGGGCACCTATTATTTTAACGGCAGCAATTTTAATCCTGATGGTCAGACTTTGAAGGAATATATACGAAATCAAATGTAAGTTATATCCTTATTGAAAGATTTTATTATCCTTATTCTATGATATCAACTTGTTCCAGAGAATATTACTTTAGTGACGATAACCTCAACCGAGACTTCTTTCTGAGAAGAAAAATGGACCCAGAAGGTTACCTTCCTGTCACACTTATTGCCTCATTTCATAGAGTACAGGCGCTAACTAATAATGTCTCTTTAATTGTTGATGCTATCAATTCCTCGGATAAGTTGGAATTATCAGCTGGTTTTAAAGTGAGCTTATTTATTATAAAAAAATAAATTTCAATTAATTGTTTTATTTATTTGAATATAGGTGAGACCGAAACATGAACCGTTGAGATGGCCCATTCTTGATACAAATAACGAGGAGCAGGAAGAACTGATATCCAAACTGGTTCCACCACCGCCAATGCCTAAAACTCTTAGAGATCGTAATTTTGAAAATTTGAATCCAGACGTGGCTGAATTTGTTCCTTATGAAATTGATACTAGAAAGTCAAATATCAAGAATAGAAATGAAAACAATAACAACAATAATAAAAAAGAATCTGAAGATGATGCCAATTGGAGACAAGTGAAAAGAAAAAACAAAGAGAACAAAGGTAAAAAAGAATTAAAAGTCAAGTATTTTGAGAGAGAAGATCGCGACTTTCCTTTCGATGAGGAACTTGACCAGGATGTTCCAACTGGAAGGCAAAACACATTTTCTAGTGAATGGTAAGTGAAAGTTGATATACAATAATACATGTTGAATAATCATCATATCTTTTGTACTTACAGGCCTTTTGAAGAAGACTCCGATGAATTGAGTGATCATGAAGTAAACAAATTACTTATTGTCACACAAACAACCCGTGCTCCTAAACATGAGGGTTATGATAGAACTGGTGATTGGACAACAAGAGTCAAAATTACTCAAGATCTCGAACAAGCTATCAATGATGGTCTATACTATTATGAGGAAGATTTGTGGAATCACCAAGAATATGTTAGTATAATCTGTTTAAAAAATAGAAGTATGTACCTGGGGCACCGAGCTTCACACTGTTATAAATCAGAAACCAGATATATGGTCTGACGAGAAATTTAATCGTTTTCAATGTTTTGAGGAGCGTGATCCTTTTATTGTTAATTGAAGTCCTTTATCAAATAAGGCTTTTTGAGAGTAAGCTTTCGAAAATATTGGTTCCGTTTATTAGGGCAAAGTTTAAATGCTCAACTAAAGAGGCTCAGTTTTCAAATAACGTATGTCTTCCAGGAAAGAGGCTCACTTGACAGTTACAAAACCATAACCATCATTAGCCAAGAAGATTTTCGAAAGATGGCACCACCTGCTCCAAAGAAACAAAACCCTGAAGTTCCTCCTCCACCTCCACCAATGGTAAGTAGTAACAAAAATCAAAGTAGAGAGACGGTCAACACAATGTTAACTTTATTGCTATATCAGGATCACCGTATGGGATAAAGACCATTAGCCCACTGCGATTTTGAAAGAGGCGCGATATTTGAAATTAAATTTTGAGAATGCGATTACAAATTTGTTATGATTGTGTGAGTATTATTGTAATTTCTGTTATCTTATAAAAATCGAAAATAGGAATATTCAAATTTGCCCTGAACAAAAAACTGTCATGTCAACGATCTAATAAAAAAGCACCTTTGCAGAAGTGTTTGTGCCAGTTTCTTCTCCATAATGTTGGTTCCCCAATAAATAATCGATTGGGGTTCTAAAATCACTTATTTTCTTGTATTTTACATGGATTACAATAGACCGAAACTTCAAGTATAAACATAATTTCATAACTGTTCGATTTTTCTTCAAATGACTAGGTGACCTCATATTTTAACCTAGTTTGTCGGTAAATGTCTACGTGTTACGCCCTCTATCAACTATTGCTTCGTAGAAAGTGCAGCAGGCAAATTCGTATTGTTCATCCATCTAAATGTAAGTGAACATACATTTTTTTCTGTTGGAGTTGGCCGTCTTTAATTTTTCTATGGTCATTATGTCATGATCTGACATCAAATATCAAAAAGCTTGTTTTAAATATTTGTCTTTTTTTTAAATAATAGATGGATTCAGGAACAAAGACAAGCATCACCAGCAGTGGTAAGGTTTCAGCTGCTCCATCTTCAATCAACTCATCTCAAAGAAAAGCCCCACCAACTCCAGGACACAGAAATGTTCCTAGATTTTATGCTGTTGTTAAGGATGAAGGCCCTGATCCACGCACACCCAGAAAGCGTAAGACCAGACATTCGAGCAATCCACCAGTTGAGCAACACGTTGGTTGGATCATGGATGTCCGTGAGCATAGATTGAGAACAACTTCGACCAGGTAAGTCAATAAACATAAGATATACAAAATTACAGTTATCATATTATATTGGAAATGCACTTAGCTAATCAAAATGGCCGTCTGTGAATACAGGATAACGTAATACTTACAATCATTTAAAATATGTTTTAACGAGATACTACCTTTAGTAATGTAATATTCCATAAAAATGCTGATTCAACATAAAATAAATTTTGACCTTCAATTATCAATTGTCATGGTAAAAATAGTTGTTTTTCCCTTGTATAATACACTATTTTTTCTGTGACGGGAAAAACGAAGATTAAATATTGAAAAAATATTACAATATATTATCGAGGTAAAATTTTAAGTTTGAAACTGGTAGTCTGTCGTACTTATAGCGACAACTAGACCTGCGTTGCTAAGGAAACCTTTAAAGTAATCAAATATCTGTCAATTTAAGTCAGCGTTTTCATTGATATTTATATGTATATATATATCTACCCGGGAAAAAAGTACCCGGTTTTTTCCCGTCACAGAAAAAATGATGCTCTGTATAAGTCCCAATTTATTATACTTCACTAAACGAAAATTTCATAGTGGAGAAATTCACTTGCACTACATAGCGTTGCCAAATGTGGAAATTGAACTCAAGAATTTGTTGAATCGACAGTAACTAACATCTGTTGTTTAATAAGCATTTAATATTTCTGAATGTTAGATAAGTTGTGCTAGATAAGGCAGTTAAAATACTAGTTCTCTATTAATTAAACTACATAAGATTTATTGTTGTGATTCCAAACTACGAAAAATATACATAACCTTAAATATTAATACATACTGACTAGAAATACGTTTGAAAAACCATTTTACTTTAATGATGTTATTTTTTTTCTAATTATTTTTTCCATATACTTTTTATCTACAGCAGCTTTGGTACCAGTCCGAACGATGTCAATTTAGGTACCAGTTATGGTAGCTACAGTAGCAGCGTACCTCAATCTTTGCCATCGTTCCAACATCCGTCACATTCTCTTCTCAAAGATAATAACTTCACACAACAAGCTTACCACAAGTTCCGATTGAGATGTCTCAAAGGTTATAATCTTTCTTATTAGAATACAGAGTAAATTTGAAATATTTGCGATTATTAAAAAACCGTAATTAATTGAAAATTCGGAATTCAAACAATGAAAATTATTTCAAAGGACCCTTATATCTATTGCAAAAGAAAGACTACGAATACAAATAATATGTCATGAATAAAAAATACAGAAGAAGAATTGCCTGGTTTCTATAATACCTAAGAATCGTCCCTAAGATTAACTATCAAGTATTTTGGGAATTACCATTTTCAATTGATGTTATGAAGTATTTTAGTATTTAAAAACTCGGTAATTTAAAGAAGTACGTACTCGTCTCAATACAAACAACACAACCGTGCACATTGTGAGAGTACAGATGCATCTTTAGCTCTGTTGTTATTTCCTAAGCTTTCACCCTAGATATGACAGCTAAATGCATCACCATTGATACTGAACAATAACATAAACAAACTGTACGTCCTGAAAGAAAATAGGGAAGTTATATTTTGTTCCAGCGTTGAGTCTCCTATGATAAATAGTTTTGATAGTTTAATATTCTTGTATTTTTTCTGACATCATTAAGATCTACTGGCTAGAATGCTCGCAAGTATTTCAAATTCACCCATAATGTATTGGTAGTATTGATATTGTTATGTACTTTTTTCTTTTACAGAACGGAAGAGATTTGGTATTGGACAATCGAACGAAATGAACACATTGTTCCGTTTTTGGTCATTCTTCCTAAGGGAGAACTTTAATCGTACAATGTACAACGAATTTAAAACACTCGCTCTCGAAGATGCCGAACAAAATTATCGTTATGGATTGGAATGTTTGTTCAGATTCTATTCATATGGATTGGAGGTTAAATTCAGACCTCATTTATATGAAGATTTTCAAAAAGAGACTATTAGAGACTATGAAAGAGGACAACTGTATGGGCTCGAAAAATTCTGGGCATTCCTTAAATACTACAAACACGGCAATCACTTGACAGTCAATCCTGTCTTGAAGAAATATCTAAGCAAATTCAAGACTATCGAAGATTTCCGCGTTGTTGAGGTAAGTAATGTGTCACAAAAGACTTATTTCCATTTTTTATCACTTGTATTTAATTGGTACTTTTAGTACCGTTTATATACATCTCAGAAGTTTTTATAATCTTGAAAACATAAATTAATACATTTACAGCCTAAGATAAACGAAATTGTCAATGTTAACAGAGGAAATCAAAATAGAAAGATGCCAAATAGAAACCGTAGTGTTTCTGAAAGCCAAACAGCCGGACCAAGCACTTCCAAAGAAGAACGGTTCAAGCCTACCATGGCTCATAGGTAAATAAATAAGACTAAATTCCATATATTTTATCTTTTTCATATCTTATCAAACTATCTTCGTTTTTCTTCTTCATTAGACACGAACATTCACAACTATATGCACAACCAGGAACTAGTGCTCCAGCTGGAACTGGATTCAAGTATGCTAGATCTCGTACTCAGTCAATTGGTTCCGGGAGAATTCGTAATAATAGCAATAGACCACGTACTGATTCATGGAGACAAAAAGATACCACCACCAAAGGTAAGTTGATTCCTTCAATTCATACTTTTCTTTGAAAATAGTTGAATGATTATTTATGCCAGAGAGATACTTGCAACAAAAAAAAATGGGCGAATAAAAGTATGTACCGCTTGTACCATGGAATATGATCATGTCTTTACTTGAATCATCTGAAATTGCATAATATTGCAACATCACTTTTAGAAGCAGAAATATTTTATTATGCAACATTGAAACAAATTTAAAAAAAACCTGAGGTAAAACTTTCCATATCTCACAAACATTTGGTAATAATTGCAAGTGCAAATGAATAATTTTCTGACAATGTTCATATTCAATAACAAACAAAATGTGTATTCCATTGGATGTGCTGTGCTGACGTCACAAGCCTGGAAGATTTTCTAACAAAACATCAAATCTTATCTTCTATGTGTCTGAGTCATGAAAATAGGTCTTTACTCGTGTTCATAAATATAACAAATTACTAGATATGGACCGCTGGAACATACATCAGAACTTGACTTTTCATTTTTATTTTGATACAGGTTAAATGACGGACAATATCATCAGTTGATATTTATTTGGAAATGTGATTTCAGCTGGTACCCCATCTATCGGACTATAGAGAATAAATTATACCATCGAAAGGGCCACGAAATTAGTTGTTCACTTAGAACAGATTTACCATTGCTGACCAATTAATGAGACAATCGGACATTTTCTGAGCGTTTTTAGATTTAACAAATAATGGACGCGATGGGTAAAAAAATGGGGTCATAATACTGGGATTAGTGGAGGAGGGAGCGATTGATGGATTGCATTCTACGAAAAAAAGAGCAGACAGCATCTGCGCATTATATTTATTAGGGAGACTACTAATATCTGAAATCAAGTGATTTATATATTGGCAAATTATCTGGAGATATTTTCACATTTCACTGAATCTATTCAGATCTCTAGAACTCCTTCGCTTACTGATAATTGAGATTTCTATAATCATACAAATAAATTTCTCAGACATAATATGGGTTGCAAATACCATTTTGGACGCTGCTATTTCACCAGTTGCCTTTCTTAATGATCAATTGTTACAATTATTATAGCTTAGTTTATAGTTTCTTCTTATATTGATATTACCTGTTCAACTACGAAATGTCAAAAATAAAATTAAGTAAGATGAAAGTAAATTTGCCCAAGGGAGGAAAATGACAGTTTCTTACCTGCTTATGTGATCTTATAACATTCAACTAGTTTCAACTGTCTATACTGGAATTTGTCATTTCTAATGCAGGTGATATGAATAAAAAATACCCACCAATAATTTTGCAATTTCAGCATTATTTCTTTTTACAGGTAAAAATTCAACCGCAGAATAAGTATAGAGACTAAACTGGATGTGTGTTCTGTGCGTAGTTTCGTTCTTTTTATTATTTGAAGCTGCCACTATCCTGTAAATATTATAAATATGTCTGAGATTTCTTTCATCCATAATTTAATTGAATCTCCTTGTCAACGTATGAAATTTTATATATTTCTAGTAGGAGTAAAGCCAAAATTTTAAAAAAAATTTTGAGAAAATACGGCAGCGACAAATATTATATTTTATTTTCTAACGATATTGGATTCACATCCAGATCAATACATGTCGAAAAGCCTAACCAGCACTGATTCAAAATTGTTCATATTATTATGTACTTCAAAACTTTTCTTTTTCTTCTTGCCCCAATATCATCAGATCTTCCATTTAAATGGTGCTTTAGAGAAATGTATATTTTACCAAAAATAATTTGATATATGTACTTGTATTTTGAATCGGAAAATCAAGGCTTTTCTGTGGGAACCAAATTCTGCTACATAAATTTGACATTTCTATTGAGAAATTTTGTAGTTTGCAGTTGTTATATTCGGTGCCATTGCCTTACATATTTTTTATAGTTTTTCATATTTTTCTAGTTAAATAATATGAATAGTTCTAAAGAGCAATATATTATGTATCCTTGAAGTCAGTGACGAAGGAACCGTATCGGTTCCATCTATTACATGTATATTTTACTCGTGATTGTTTAAAATTACTATATAAACTGTGTTCTTGTAAGTAAAAAAGGCTTATTGTACAAAGTTGGCTCACCCATCTAAAATTCCTTCCTCTCTCATCGTTTTGGGTAAAATTCTCATTCTTTTCTCCTCCTTAACTAAACACGATCCTTCATTTGCTTCTTTATTATTTTTCATTTGGACATTAGTGGGCATATGTTATTTTAGTTTGTATTTTTATGATTAATTTCTTACTGTTGTTTTATTAGAATAATTGTTAAAAGTTGTTCCTTGATTCTGTTATATATAATCACGCCCAAAAAATTGATCTAAAACGGCCAAATATGAAATAGATATCTGATTCGTAGTAAACACATCACGATAATTTTGATCTTGGTATTAATTCTGCGTAGCAAAAAAAATTATTATGTAAAATTAATTTGAAGAAATAATTTTGTTGAATTTATCTTAACCTCATGGAAAAGGCATGTGCTTTCGACATGCATCTAAGGGTAAGAGAATATAAAATGCTTCATGCTTATACATTTCAAAAGCATGTCCATTCATCTTGAAAAGTGCTTACAAAGCGATGCATTTATTTTATGAGACTTGTATCTCAAACATTGAGTTTATTTGCCTCAACATGTCTGAAATCACTGCCTTATATTTTATTTTTATCGTGTACAATAATTAAATTAGATAATTTAAAAAATTATCCACCATTATGAAATTCTTACTGAAATGGTTTTCACATTTCTTTGCTTTTTTTAATTTTCATTATGAAATATACACAGATTGTATTTTACTCACAATTAATTTTGTCTTTCTCTCATTTTCTTGAAAAATGATGAACTTTGAAACGATTTTCTCTATCATTATATTTAACCCAGTAAAATATTTTGTGTAACCTTATTTTTTTTTGGAAAGTGATATAAAAAAAGAAAAAAAAAACGCAAGGGGTTTTCGTGTATAATGATATTTTTGTTTTATCAGTAAGTGTGTGCTACAATAATATAAACTATATAAAAATAATTTCTTGTTTAATGAAACGAATATTAGTGCAATTTATAGACGAGATGTTCCTTGTACTCTGTCATTAGACAAGAAATTCCGAAAAAATTGTGATAATGGGTGTTATTTTTATAGGTTTGCTCAACTCCTTGCGCATTTCATTAAATATTGTATGATCATGTAAGTTAATTGAAAATTGTGTTGTTGTAAGATGCTGTTCGAAATGTTTACTTACCAACGACACGAAAAAAAATGTAAAACTTCAAAACCACCCATGAATTGTCTTTCATTTCAATCAACCTTCTCTTTCCCCGTCTAACCTGTACACCATCATCCTTTGAAGGCAGGCCTCAAAATGGCTGAAATTATGACAATTTGTATGTTCATGATGAAAACCAGTAATTTGTGTTTATCATATGATCCATATATAGATGTGGACCGAAAATGGCATACGCCAATATATCTAGAGGAACTTCACAAATATTACGAACAGTTTTTATTTTTTTATATAAGACATTTATCAAAAATACAAGGTTTTGGGAATAAGATTATTTGAAATGAAAATTCGGGCAGAGATTCCTGAAACAAAGACCGCGCTGGTTGTGATAAGACAATTTCACTTTGGCTTTATACATAGCACGTATGAATTTCTCAGAAACTCATCCTTGATTTCGAAGGTTTCCGTTCATCAGTAACCTGCCCCACTCTGATTGATGCGGGTGTTAGTAATGTGATAATCTACACATATAGCTGTTGTGTGCTTTCTCGATTTTCATCATGCTGATAGTTTATATCGTCACATTCTACGATAATTTTTATCCCGACGAAGATAAGAGTTTGAAAAAAAGAATTAGAAACAATTCTCCGATTTTTTTATTGAGAACCATCTCTTATTTTTTGATGTTCAGGTTCATGTCTCTAGATTAATTTTTTTATTTATAGAACTAAATAAACTTTTTACCAACAGTTTAAGAAATTTTATTTGTATTTTAAGTGTAAGTTTCAATAATTGCATATTTAAACTGGTGCCTTTACAAAAACTAACCTGTCAAACTGGCATTAGGGAACAATACAGAAAGTCATCTCATATTACAATAAAGTAAATTATTAGAGACAAGCTCTAAAAAATTAACCAATACTGCTAACTACACAAAACAGAATAGGAATTCTGACAACAAGTCACCTAAACAACACCCCAGGATTTGTTGAAAACACAAGGAGAGTAATAAAGCCCGAAAGAAACATCATAAGATTACGTTCAAACTCTCCGAAACCGAGTGATGAAATAAATATTCGTTATTATTCTAATATTTCTTCATTGATCATATGTAATTTATTAAATTATCTTTCTTAATATTATTTACACAAATTGCAAATATAAAATGGACCCATTCATTAGAGAATATAAGAACGAACCTATATTAGCGAATCTGATTTCAGATGTCGGAGATTTTGCTTCAGAAAAATTCAGTGTAATATACACTCCAATAAGAAATATGGATCAAATGATTGTGTTCTTTTCTACTGAAAATTGATGACCACACCACATTATATAATTACGGTATGCTGAACAAAAATGAAGTGGTGATCAAAAACAATATTAGTTACACATATAGCATACGAAACATTGGTGACATTAAGGTTCTAGAAATTATTACAAACTTAGAATATTCAACTATTGTGATGACTGCCATCTACAGATCTCGAAGCACAAAAAAGTTCAGCGTAGATTTATTAGACTATATTCAGTCGATTGCAAAAATGGCTGGCATATAATTACTCTCTAACTTAGATTTTGTCGAAGAATATAAAAATACCTTGAATAGTTTTGGTTATGAATCCTATATTATTAATGATTACATTCGAGAACAACAAACATGTATTGATCAGTTGACCACTTCTTTGTTGAAGCTATAACCAAAGTCTATCTAGATAGACTTTGCTATAACTTTTAACATCGATAATTAAAAAATAAATTATTTATAAAACATTACCGAGAGACCGAAACAACATAAATCTAAAAACACCGTACAATACCTTTATAAAAAAATAGATATAACTGATTTCTAAGAAAATACATAATATATGTATATGCACAAAAACAAAAAAATAATGTGAATCAATCCAAGGCTCTTTGGAAATGCGTCAATGATATTTGCAATCAATCCAAACCTGAAACAAAAATTGATAAAGTAATATATAAGCTGAAGGTACAATTTTAAATTCCCAAAAGTATATTTCTGATAGCTTCAATGAATATTATAGTATAGTGGGTCAAACATTTGCAAGTAAAATAAGTATTCCTAAAACTATACAGAAAATGCGAAAAGAGTAGATATCTCAATGTACCTATGCCTATATCCCACCAACGCTAAAGAGGTCCAAAAAATCTTTGTTGAATCACAGTTGAAAAGTCTCCTGGTAACGATAACATGAGCGCAGAAACTTAAAAAAACATAGCAGAAGAGATTATTGCACCCTTAACCCATTTGATAAATTGCTGAAAATAAGTCATATTCCAAAACTATGGAAGTAAGGTCCTCAAGATTAGAATTTTGGGTGAGAAATCTCTAAATATCAGTATGGTTTCAGGGAAGAAAAATCCACGGAAAATGCAATTTACCAACTGACGTATTGTATTTATAACTGACTCGTTAACAGTAAACCATATTTATGCATATTTGTTGACCTATCTAAGGCCTTCGATGAAAAAAACTACTGGATAAAATAGATCGTTATGGTATAAGAGAAAGTATCGACGGGAAATTAAAAAGCTTTCTAACAGATCGCGAGCAGAGAGTCTGTATTGGTGGAGATATGGAGGGTATTGAACGATTGCAAGTATATTTAACTTACGGAGTTCCTCAAGGAAATGTACTGGGTACTCTCTTGTTTATTCTCTATATAAACAGCTTACTTGAAGTAGGAGTCAAAGGTAGAATCCTAAGCATTGCAGATGATATAGCTATAGTCTATGAAGCGAATTCATCATGGGCTTCAAGCATACGATGACTATGGTTATTGAGAAGTGGTTCAGGTACAGTACATCAACTGCTATTATATTATATTCTCGGTATTCTTATCTTCTTAAATTTATAAATAAATAAACTGAAATCACGTACAAGCGATAGTTGAATCTAGCCTCTGTGGCATTCACTGTTTATTTACATTTTCTCAATTATATTCGTACCTCTAATGTAGTCAATTTGTGAACAAACATATTATTCTAATGTTTTTAACAAAAATTAGTATTTAAAAAAAATCTCCACGAAATTATGCCACAGGTTGTTTTAAAAATTGAGATATATAACAATCTTTAAGTTTTCCCTGTATAATACCCATAACGATAGCAAATCTAATCTTTGACGACAGCATTTAACATAAAGAACAGATAATTTTTACCAAAAGTATATACTTACCTATGCAAGATGAAATTAGTCATTTTGATATTTTATCTACCATGCATTCAATTACAGATATGATCAGTACCTACAAACTTTTATTTAAAGCATTTTTTTATCTAGAAATGATAGAAAAATTATAAAATTAAAAACAGGTTCCTTAATTTATAGTGCGGGACACGAAAGAAGTCGGGGTATTTAAACGTAAATCCCGTTCACTATCACAACTACGGACACGCCCAACTCGGTCAACTCTCGTGCTCATTCCTATATTTATCCGCCGCCAACGAACTTTCCTACCCTGAGTAGCCTAGTGAGGAAAATTTTGCTCCTTATCATGTAAAATTTTCGATGTTTATGCTTCAGACGTCCCTGAGTCCAAAAAACATATTTTCATATTTGGTCTGTCTCTGGAACTGTGAAAAGATTATCTCTGGAACGGATGGGACGATTTTGTTGCTTTCTTTTTTATTTTGTAGGGTATCAATAAGACTCGCCGATTACTCAGATTGGAAATTCTGCGTGCACGTAAGTCCTTAATCAATTGCTATAACGCGTATCTCTAAGAAGAAGCAGGAAAAAAGTTGTGTATATACTCAAATGAAGTGTCAAATTTTGTAACTGTTTATTCATATTCTGGCTAAACGGTTCCCTCGATCCTACATTTAAATATAATCATTGTTATTTGTCTTAACAAGCTGAAAGAATATAGGTATATAGATCTCAGCGGGGGTCCTACAGCTAAAATTTTCTGTAGGGGTGTTCGAGCCCTTCATAATATATGTTGTTCGAGCAGCGGTTCAAACCAAACTCTAGCATCCGCATTTCAATTTTGAGAAGAACGAAATAGAAATGCGCATGCTTCACAATTTGAAATTGGTCCAAACTACTGCTCGAAAGGGTGTATACTATATCAAGAATTCGAGATATTGCCCAAGCTGAGGCAATACAAAGATATGTTAAAGATAAACTAGACGCTGACTCTTCAACCATCTTTGTTAAAGAGCTACAAATTAAGAAACTATCCAAAATTTTCTAATATGTGTTGAATATCAATATAAAGAAAGTTTATGATCCCAAATTTTGGCCCACTGGAATCGCTTTCTCGCGCATCAGTTTTAGAATAGGTCAGCAAGAAACCCTCAAGCACTTTGAAAATGGAAACCACAGATGCAATCAAAATAATGCATTTAAATATACAAGGTCTATCAAATAAAGCAGAAGCACTGAACAATGTTCTATTATAGATTCCCTGGGAATCGATATTCTATGCCTGAGTGAACACTGATTGAATATATATAATGCAGACCTATATCATTTATCTAATAAGCGTAAAGCAGCTTGTTTTACAAGGTCATGGTATCAGCATGGAGGTGTGGGCATATATATATCAATAAAAACTTGGAGGAATGTTTTAAACTTAAGGAGGTTCAGAATATGTCAAAGGAAATGATGCATGAAGTTTGTGCGATACATTTAAAACATCAGAATACGATAATTATCTCATACTATACCCCAAAATTACCAGATAATTTCACACGATTTTGGTCCGAAAATTTTTACCAATATCAATTCTCAATCGAAGACATACAATGCCAATTTATCGGATTATTTGGCTAATATAATGGAAGTGGAATATCAGAAGAAGAAAATTACTCCTACAAAAAGGAGAATCACTACACCTCAAAGATTACAAGAAGATCTCAGGGAGGAGGACTAGCATGAAATGCATGAGGTAGAAAATGCTGATAATAAATTCAATGTATTCTTGATATGTAACAACACTGTGAGAAGAAACAAATCATCACAGGAAATGATGCATATCTGATCTGATTCGAGAAGCCTAAGAACAAAATCGAAATGATAGTACACTCAATAAATTTAGAGAATATACTCTTTCTCGAAGCTGATCAAAAACATAGTAACAATACTAATGAGCATCGAATTGACAATGCCGATAATAAATAGCAAAAAACACTCAAAATTCTATTAACAGTGACAATTTCAATAAATTTCTTTGTGAGTATGGGACCCAACATAACAGAAAAACTTGGAGCCTCAACAGCAGATTCTTGCGAGTCCTTAAAGCAAGTCACAATAATGATGCCACACTCTCTATATATGAGGGCAATCACTGATTATGATAAGATGATGAGCTACATTAAAAGATAGAAGAACAAACCAACAATGGACACATACGACATCATTGTCCACTTGTTTGTTATAAGCAAATGAAATAATTCACCAATTGACGCATATCATCAATTCATGCCTTGAAAAAGGTATCTTCCCATATAGGATGAAAATTGCGAAAATCTGCACGATATTCAAGAAAGGAAGTCCGGAAGATCCTAATCATTATAGGTCTATAGCAATTCTATCAATATTCTCGAAATTACTTGAGATGGTGATGACTGATGAACTTGAATTATTTCTGGAAAAAAAATTCATATCAGAACATCAATATGGTTTTAGGAAAAACAAATCCAGTATGCATTATGGGATAAAGTTACTACACAACTTTGTTCTAAATGGATTTGAGGAACACTCCACAAAATACTATGGAGTACGGGGTGTTGCACTGAAACTATTTCATTCCTACCTAACCAACAGGAAGCAAATTAGTTGTCCAAAACCTTCAAAAAATCTCTATAGTTGATGTAAAACAAGGTGATCCACAAGGCTCAATAGTAGGTCCAGTACTATATGCTGACGACACAACAATTGCAGTGAGAGGGACTAACTTAAACAACCTACAAATGAAAATGAATGAGATTGAGGAAACCACATCATTTGACTGGTTTGATGTTAATAAGCTCTATTTGAATAAGAAGAAATCACAATCTGTTATATTTACAACCTCAAGAAGAGTACAGTCTAGCTGTGCAAAATTTTTGAGTATGTATGCACATGGTTAGCAGGCTCCTGTGAAAGGAACATTCCCAAAGGACAAATTACACAGTGCCATGTACGTGATAGGCGAAGTTCGATAAATTATCAATCAGGGTGCAGCCTTATAAACTTATCATGCGTTATTTCACTCAAGAATACTGTATGGTCTGGTAGTCTGGGGGACCTTTGCGTATAGGGAGGATGTGCTTCTTGTACAAAAGGCAGCAGTCAGAGCCTTGGAAGGAGCTGAACCAAGGACCCATTGCAAACCACTGTTCATAAAAAACAGAATACTTACCATAACAGCAGAGCTAATCATTAAGCTGGTAATCGATACAGTGAGCCACCCGGAATTGTACACAACAAGATCCAAAAGCCACAATTGGAACATCTTGAAAACCAGGCTAGAAGTGAGCTTCAGAAGAACACTAGGAGCCGCATTCTACAACAAATTCCCAGGAACTAGAAAGGCCTGAGCCAGAAAATGATGAAGAAAAATCTAAGAAACAACAATCAGTCAAAGGCTAATGTTAATTTCGAAATAAAGAACACAACAAGCTTTGGGCTCATCGAAACCAGCTAAATCATCATTGTACGCTCCACGCTGTAGACATTTCATAGAGATTACAGTCTAAATATGAAGTAGAAATAGGCTTTCTAAATGGCTTTCTGGAAGCCTAGCGTAAGCAGACAATTTTCAAGAGCCTTATTTTGTTTGTCAGATTTATTGAGAAAATAGTAGGGAATCATGATCCAAAAAAATGTATCATGGGTATGTACCAACTTTGGTTTACTGTTGAGCTGCCTGAAACATAGCACTCCTTTGCGGATTTTTAAATTACTCAAATATGGACCGAAATTGACACATTGCTATCTGATAGATCAAGCTTCATCCAGGTAACTAGATAATTATTTATATTTTACAAAGAATTAATACAGATGTTTGCTGCATGATGAGGCAATAAGATCTTTGCACTTCTCAACTACTCTAATAAATAGCTCAAAGCTGAATTAACTGCGGTAATGAATGCGATCATTTTAGGCTCTCGAGCACTCTATACAGAAGTATTAAACCGTCGGTTTATTTTGTAATTTTAGGAGGCGTTTATTTCGTAATCTTATCGTCGTTCTATTATCTATATATTCTATATACGTGTATGATAAATTCATAATGAGTATTAATAGTTCTTATGGTATCGGAAATTTTCTAGAATTGCTGGCAAATATTTTTTTCGATACTTCTGCATGATTAAAATTATTTGCCATTCAATAAGACAGAAAATAGAGTTTCCCTAAATTTGAATTAACACCACGTGTCAGCAGGAAGTAATTCATTCGTTCATTGGCTGTTTCGAATTCGCGGTTCCTGCAAGAGTACATGCGCATATCTTATCAGTGCAGAGGCGTACCACAAGTTAAATAGGTATTCATAAAATAATATATTTTTGAAATGACAAAGAAAATTATGTAATTGTAGTCATAAATTAAATATATTTATGGCAATATAGATATGGCCTTCATAGAGTATGTGTTCAGAAAGTCTTTGAATCAACATTTACTCATACGTTATGTACGTAGTTAGAGGGGTTTTCGAATATTTATGTCAAAGCATTTCTTAAGAACTAGGTTGATACCTATGTCAGCTCATATAACAAATGATTAATAAATATTCAAGGTTATTATATACATACCATATTATGCTATAATTTCTTATTCGGATAACCTTTACCTTTTCGTAACGGTAGACTTTCACTTTTCATAATTCCTATACGAATGGCATCAATAAAATGTTTGGCCTACCTATTTCTATTAACAAAACAAGTTGATCTAAGTAAAATCTGATACCTTAGTCCGGCTGATTAATAAAAAAATATAATTGGCAACCTTTCACCATCTTCACAATCTTGAAGCGCATTCGTCCTTGTCTCATCATCTGCGTATCTATAGTTTTCTACCGCTGTTAGGTGTTAGGCGATTACTTGAGGTCATTCTACTCTTGCCTAATCAATGCAGTGCCGGAGTAAGGATAAACTTTATTTATTTTTTCTTATTGACCTTATTGACGATTGCAATAAGTTATTCTAGCAATTTATGATAATTTTATGGAATGGGTAATTAGTAATTAAGTCATCTTATAAACTAAAGAAAGAAAACAATTGATACAATAGGAAAAGGAAATGCACAATAATGGGAAGAAATTAGAGATGTTGTAAGGTATTTCAATGAAAAGCACAAAGAAGTGAAAAGACGTTTTCAAACAGACAACAGATGGTCTGAAGAACTGGCGAGGAAGAACATTCTATCAAACAAAAAATTGGAACAACTGAAACCTATCAAGAATAGAGCAAGCAACAATATAAGGGAAGAAAAATTTAAGACAGCGTGTGCAATGACTACGAAGAGAACAAGTTGGATTCCGGAAAGTTTGCTCTTATGTGGATCTGATCAACTTATGAATCAAATGGGAACAAAGCAATGAATTTCAGACGCCAGTCATCGGCCTGGCATTTATCAAGGCACTCACGTGCCATGTTATATATCAAGGCAAACTAAATATCTAAGGTCGATTATTTTGAACAATGTTATAAGAATAATCAATAAAGGAAAACCCAGAGGTGTTAGATGGAAGTAACAGACAGGACTGAAGAGACTGACTCATCACAGATAGAATCAGAGTTTTGGTAGGTGAAGGACAAAAGGTAGGCCCAAACAGCAGCTTTCGCTCAATCATCACCAGGAAGGCATAAAGTTCAGAAACTCAAAAATTTATGTAAAATCGGGAACGTGTCCGATCATATATGACGACTACAAACATTTATAAACAGGATCTCCAACGATCACCTTTGGAAGGTATACTATTAAATGCCCTTCAGTAAAACAATCGAACATCGGAAGTATGGTTGGATGAGAATAGACAGAGAACTATAGAAAAATAAATTTAGAGAAAAATTCAATTATTGCTACAAAATTTGAATTTGGGTTCGTACCAATGTATTTCTTTTCAGAAGTTTTTAGAACAAAGCCATCCGAAGAAAGATTTGAATATAAGATGAAAGAAGTTAAACAATATCAAGAGGATGAAGGTAGACATTTTAATATTTGTTATGATCATTACATTACTATTGGTTCAAGTTTGTAGATACATTTCTTTCATTGTCGCTCAATACATTATTTTAATTCCAAAAGTGACGAAAGTTGTTTTATTATATTTTAATTTCATTTGAGATGAATATAGATGTAATTTTTCATTCTGTATCCAATAAAAGAAGGATTTATTTTTGATCGCTCGACATCAGTAATAATACTAATTCATGGATGATGAAGAGGAAAGTCTCTTTGAATTGGGATTAACATGTCAGAGTACACTACAATTTAAAATTTAAATCATGATATATCAGATGATTAATTATAAAATATAAACTCCCATCTACCCATTTCGCTCGCCGACGCTGGCAATCAATAAATTTCCTGTTGGGCGGGAGTCGGCTTATAGATTATTTGGAGTGGCGCACCGCTGATCAGCTGTAAGCTGTACGAATACACAATCTACGTCCTACGTATACACAACATAGTAAATGTGCTAACTGGGTAAATCAGGTATCCGCGAAGTGCGAAGTGTCTCTGTAATTCAGTTATTGTTTGAGTTCTAAGTGATATGCACCTACAGCTCTACGACTTCTAGGATGCATTCAAAAAGTGAAATTGAATCTACGCTCGCAAAGTGCGGTCAGGCGCACCTATTGAAATACTGGGATGAGCTCAGCGATGAACAGAAAAAATGTTTCCTCAATCAACTTTCGGGTATCAATTTCCAAGAGTCTATCAAACTCTACAAACGCGCCTTGGAATTTATGGAAGGCGATGTATCAAAATTGGACTCAAGAATGGAACCGATTCCTCCTGAGTTATTTGGTTCTGAAAAAGATACTCCTGCAAGTTTGCTAAATGAATACAGATCAGTTGGATTGAAGGCGATATCAGAAGGGCATGTAGCAGTTCTTGTGTTGGCTGGTGGACAAGGAACAAGACTTGGCGTAAGCTATCCAAAAGGCCTTTATTCAGTAGGATTGCCGTCTGGAAAGAGTTTGTTTCAAATCCAAGCTGAGCGTATCAGAAGAATAACTAGCTTAGCAAAGCAAGAAACTGGGAGAACTGGCAAAGTGTGTTGGTATATTATGACCAGTGGACCAACTTATGCTGTTACCGCAAAATTCTTGAAAGATAACAACTATTTTGGCTTAAATGAGAACGATGTGGTATTATTTGAGCAACACATGCTGCCATGCTTTGATTATAATGGAAAAATTATTCTGGATGAAAAGAATCAAGTTGCATTGGCACCTGAAGGCAATGGAGGCATCTACAGGGCGCTCCAAGATAAGGGTATCCTTGAAGATATGGCATCCAGAGGAATCCAGTACGTCCATGTGCATAGTGTTGATAATATTCTAATCAAGGTAGCTGATCCAGTTTTCATGGGATATTGTATCAAGAACAAAGCGGATTGCGCTGCAAAAGTAGTTAGCAAAGATGGACCTTCTGAAGCTGTTGGGGTAGTTTGCAAAGTTGACGGTCGATTCCAAGTTGTGGAATATAGTGAAATTAGTGAAGCGACTGCAAATTTGCGTAACCCTGATGGTACTTTGGTATTTAGTGCAGGAAATATTTGCAACCATTTCTTTTCTTTAAATTTCCTTGTTGAGATAGCTAATAAGTACGAACAACAACTCAAGCTGCATGTGGCTAAGAAGAAGATTCCTTTTGTCAATGAAAATGGCGAAAGAATTAAGCCTGATAATCCAAATGGTATTAAGATAGAAAAGTTCATTTTCGATGTTTTCGAGTTCAGCAACAAATTCGTCACTTGGGAAGTACCTCGACGCACCGAATTCAGTTCATTGAAAAATGCTGATAGTGCTGGTAAAGATTGTCCATCAACGTCACGCAGAGATTTACTTAGCTTACACAAGACTTACATAGAAAAAGCTGGTGGTAGAGTTGAATGTGACGATGTTGAAATCTCTCCGCTATTATCTTACTCAGGTGAAAATTTGGATTTGAATGTGAAAGGCAAAGTTTTCAACAACAAAACTGTGATACTTTCGGATAGTGAAAATTTAATTATTCCTACCAATGGCAAAGAAAAACACTGAGTCGTATTTATTTAAACGGCATATGTACTTCGTTTCTGATATTTGTGTTCAAATATTGGAGTATTCAAAAATAATCACATCATGAGACTTGATATTTGATACTCATTTTATTGTGAAGATTATAGACTGCCAAGTGTATTAGATATATAACTATTTTTTATAAATTGTTTTATAGCAAAATTGTCGTTGTGAAAGTTGTAATCAATATTGTTGGCTCTGCATCTTATAGATATAGTGTTTAATTCAAGTATTTCGATTTAACGTGAGATTGGGTGACTGGTGCAATATTATTATTTCAAATAAATTTACTTTCTAAACGGAAGGTCTTTTATTCATGCCATACCTTTATTTCAGAGGCAGTCACTATTTACTCAGGTTCAAGGCAATCACGTGACATTCAAGTCTTGTAAAATCGCCAACAAGTCAGCCATGGAATATAACTAAGTGAGTAACTTTTGTTTTTATATGAAATTATGAAAGGCCATATTGTCTCCATTACCTGTTTAGTAATACCAAAAAAATAAAATTAATTAGATCATATTTCTGCTTTATCTGACGAAATGGCAAACTTCCTATCTAGAAATAAATATCATATAGAACCGTTGTAAGTTAATTTTTGAAGGTCAGAAGATAACATTCAAGTAAGCATGAAAAAACAATAAATCCGCGTACGAGGTCTTATTTATTAGATACTTTCTATAGGGGAATCCAATTGAAAAGACAACTCTATATGAAACTAATAAGCGCTCTTTTAGATAATTTTAATTACAATCAGTCGAGGTTCCATTCATTTGAATTAAGTTACTTGGAAGCATAAACGTGGTAATAGAAAGTATATATGCTAACTAGACATATTATATAACTCAGAATGCCTTGTATATATCAGAATATCGAGAATTTTAAATAAAGCATAAAATGTCATAGATGAATTCAATATTCATCTAAAACTGCTACACATGGAAAACGAAATTGTATTGCTGTTGAAACAATGTATTATATACAAGTATTCAAAAATATGATTGTGAAAGCATCCCATATTGTTTTATCAGTTTGTTTGTTATGCTTACTTGAGTTCTTCAAATGTTTCAATCGGCAATTTACATATATGTATGTATATATGTATATATCTACCTGTTAAGTTAAAAAAATGCTAGTACAACTCGAAGTTGAACTTAACAAAAAGAGTTGTTACAGCTAAAGTTAGTGGCGAGACCTCTAAATAGTCAATAAAAGCAGGAGTTCCTCAAGAAAGTGTTCTCGGGACATGTTTTTATTTAATAGATACCTATACAATAGATCAGACAGTACTACAATAGGTATAATAATCACAAAATATTCCGTAGGAAATCCTAGAAGCACTACTGGAAAGTAAAACATAATTTATATATTACTATAGCTGTTACTCGCGTCTTCGTCCGTGCTACCTGCCAGTGAAAATTCTGTCGGAATTGGTTTAACCGTTACGAAATTATAGTAGTAAAATGTGAAGTTTTAAACTGGTTGTGCTTATAGCGTCAATTAGACCTGCTTTGCTAAGGAAACCTTCAAAGTAATCAAATATCTGTCAATTTAATTCTGTGATTTGATTTAAAATTCTGGAACTTAGTAGTTGCTTATTTGTCTGATTTCAAGTTTTCTCTGACTTCACCGGAGCTAAATCGCTATATTTATGTGTATATATACCCGGGAAAAAGTACTAACTTTTTCCGGTAGGAAAAAAGTGATTTTATAAAAAATGATATTTTGTCACCTGTCAACAGAGATAAAATGTCAAACTGTTTTCCTGTTACAGAAAAAACAAAATTCATAGTCACGATGCAAGAATGAAAAATCAAACTTACAATTGTTTATAAATTCTTTTTTATGAAGTCGGGCAAACAAGCTGACAGCTTCATTGTTTTCTTCGCGGAAAAATGATCCAGTGAAGTCGTTAATGGTTTCAAGTTTTTTGGTTAAAGATAATTTGCTTAGTGGATATTTTAGAAAAAAGAGAATATGTTATCGATAAGCTCCTCCGAATTCGAATAAAGATGAATATATTTAACCAAAAATTGGACCGACTTTATTAGTTGATGCACTATAAAATACAAAATAGTATTATTTCTATTGGTACTGGTACTTTTGAAGTTCTGCAATTGTAGTTAGATAGAAGACTTTTGGCACCAACTTCAGTATGAGCACCAATAGAATTAATAGATATTATTTTGTATTTTGCAGAGCACCAACTAATAAAGTCGGTCCAATTTTTTGGTAGAAAATATTTATTTTACACTTTTGAGTGTCACATTATTCAAGAAAATCGTTGAAAGTTCACTAATACAAAAGAAGATAGTACTTATCCTATTACCGATGTATATTCTTTGCTTGTACTTGATCGCGGCGGAAATACGAATATTTAAGTCTTTACCATTGTTGTAACGCGAAAACTTTTTTGAAAAAATGTTCAATTTAAACGTTTCCCGGATATGGTCTCATCTTTAATTCTGCCGTCTCAGATTTGCGATTTTCGAGAAAAATTGCCCCAGCCCCTGCTCCTTTGGGGACGGAGATTTCGAATTTGAGTTTTTCTAAATACGGGACCATTTCTTAACTCTCTTCTTTCAAATGAATCAAAAATCATCAAACTCGGAGCACGTTTAGTATGGCGCGAACAGCCATAATAAAAAATGGATTCTTTTTCTGAAGTTTATCATAACCTTATGTTAATTCTATACATGATGAAATAATTATCATATCAAACGTAGATGGAAATGATAGTTCATAATCAATCATGTCTCAATACTTTATAGATTTATATCGTATTCATGGGAAAGTTGGTTTCCTCACCAAACTTTTATTTCAATAAACTAAACAAACTATAATATACAAAGTGAAATTATAATTATCATAGGTGCAATATTAGGTAATCAAACAAAACAAATATTTATGCTGAAAGAAGGTAGACTAATGTTTGTTGAGACGGAGAAAAAAATAGATGAACAATAAGATAACATATTTATATAAAAAAAATATATTGTTGAGAGAATTAATCTAAAAAAAATAACAAATATTGATTGTTGGAGGATTATTTGTTTAGATATAATAATGATGAAACAGTTCGATTTGTAAATCAATAAATGAGATCTTCGTACTACGTAGATTGATCACATTTCTTAAATTATAATGCATTGCAAAAAATATTAGAATGGGAAGTCCCTAGTTGACATTTGCTTGATATGCTGCAAAAAATATTTTTTACAAAAAATTGGACCGACTTTATAAGTTGGTACTGGTACTTTTGAAGTTGGTGCCAAAAGTGTTCTATCATAACTACAATTGCACAACTTCAAAATTACCAGCTCCAATAGAATTAATATTACTTTGTATTTTTCAGTACACCAATTTATAAAGTCGGTCCTATTTTTGTTAAAAAATATTTATTTCACACTTTTGCATGAAAAATTAGTTATGAAAATCGTTGAAGGTTCACTAATACCAAATAAGATAGTACTTAACCTATTTCTTTGCTTGTACTTGTTATTATTAAGAGATCTCAAAACATTTTGGCGCAAATATACATATTTCAAATGTTAGCGCTGTAACTCGAAAACCGTATCTCAATTTAAACGTACTCATAATGTTTTCTTTAATTTGGCGGTCTCATATTTTAAATTTTCGAAAAAAAATTGCTCATCCACATAGCGGAAAATACCGACGCATATTTCAGAATTTACCAATGCGAAACTCGGAAACCGTAACTCTTTTGAAAAAATGTTCAATTTAAACGTTTCCGGATATGGTTCCCTTTCTAATTTTCAAATCACTAATTTTCGATTTTCGGAAAAATTTACTCCTTCCACAAAGCTGAAACATATTTCAGACTGTAGTGCGGAAACCTATGATTATTTTTAAAAAGGTCCAATTTAAACATTTCCGAAAATTCCATGTTTTCATTAATTGTGCCGTCTCGGATTTTCAATTTTCGAGAAAAATTGCCCCCTCCACCCCCTTTGGCGGCGGTTTTTGGAGGGAAGGAGATTTTGGATTAGATTTTCTCAATATAGGACCATTTCTCAACTCTCCTCTTTCAAATGACACAAAAATCGTCTATGCAAAACGCGCGAACAGCCATAAAAAAATTAAAACAGCAAACATACAACCGAATTGTATACCTCATCCTTTTTTTGAAGTCGGTTAAAAAAGAACAGAGAATCCAATTTAGAAATAAGTGTTTTGAAATTTACCCGACATAAAGCTAAATAAAAAGTAATATAGTGTAACATGAAGACTTACCCGAATAATGAAATACACACACGAACACATTCCAGAACACCCGGGAAGAACACCACTCTAGAAGCACCGAGAATATGGGGCCCTGATAATAGTACATAGCAAATCGAAGACTGGTATCAAGTCGAAGCTTCCAGACCTTTTTAGGTTAGATATATAATACTGGCGTCAATGACAGTCAGTCAGTCATAGATAGTCATAGTCAGTGAGTTGAACGCGAGCAAGCAAAGAACACTGAATATAAATATAGCTAGCTAAACGCTAGGTGGCGCTCTGAATATAAATGTGTATATAGTTGTGAAGTTATTAGTGTAAATAAATAAGTAGAAATAAATCGAACCAGTTTTAATATAAATTCCCGTTATAATAGAATAATTATGTAATCCCACAATCTGTAGTCAAGAGAAGAATAATTTTGCATTTTCAACAAATAAAAAAAATCAAATGAAGATCTGCTCAATTTCAGTTAATAGACCATGACCAATGCCAACTTATAGGTAGATCAACATCACCACTGGCCGTTGGTATTTGCCATAAAATAACTTCTTGTTATTTGCTGACGCGAAGGGTAGGTAAACTAAAGAGGTGATATGATGCAAACTCGACTGCTTGCATGATACAATAAATACATACAGTGTGTACAAAATGTATCGTAACTTGCTGATATTTCGATATCAGAATAATTAAAACATATATAGTTTCAAATGGTACACCCTATGTTTATTTTGCTAACGAATTGATTTAAAAATAACTATATACTTGGGTCAGCGAAAGATTATCAATGCGTCATCAGTGATATTCGCATGAAGTATTGAACAATAATGTAGTAAATATTTTTTACAAAAAATTGGACCGACTTTATTAGTTAAAGCATTGAAAAATACAAATAATATTCTATTGGTACTGGTAATTTTGAAGTTGTGCAATAATTGTAGTTAAATAGAAGACTCTTGGCACCAACTTCACAAGTATCAGCACCAATATAACTAATACTAATTTGTATTTTTCAGGGTACCAACTAATAAAGACGGCTCAATTTTTTGTAGAAAAAAATATTCATTTCACACTCTGAAGTGTACCATTATTCACGAAAATCGTTGAAAGTTCACTTATACCAAAGAAGATCCGCTTGTACATACTTGTTACGAGTATTATTTGGAGATTTCAAAAAATCGCGGCGGAAATACCTATGGACACATATTTCAGACTTTACCACTGCTGTAACTCGAAAACCGAAACTTTATGGAAAAAATGTTCAATGTAAATGTTGTTACAAATAATCTGGTCTTTGGTATTCTCAGATTTTCAATTTTCGAAAGAAATAGCCCCTTCCACATAGCGAAAATACACATATTTAAAATTTTAACATTGCTGAATCTCGAAAACCGTAGCTCTTTTGAAAAAATGTTCATTTTAACCGTCTTGGATTTTCGATTTTCGAGAAAAATTGACCCATCGAAGGAAGGAAGAAGATTTCGGATTTGAGTTTTTATGAATAGGTAAGACAAAGTCGAATTGTACCTCCACTGTAATCTTTCGCTGATCCAACTGTAACTGTAAAATTATTTAAAAAGTTATATTAATTGGAACAATGTAAATTATCGACCCATTTTCATTACCAAAATAATCTACCAGAACAATTTGTTTTTTTAATAAAATGCTTAAAATGTCTTCCTTGTTATATGTGTCGATAACCAAGATTATTATTAAAAGCTGATATGGCATTAAGCCATTATTTATCCAGATTATTAAGTTTTGTGTTATAAATAATGCTTGTGAGATATCCATGTAAAATAATCCAATGGTGATAGATCAGGAGATCTTGCTGGCCACTCGATTGTGCCTCTTCTTTCTATCTTTTGAAAAACTTGTAACTAATGGCGTTATTGAACTTTAGTTTTACTCGTGACAGTGAAAATGCCTACTTTTTTGGAATAATTTAAATATTCTCCTTTTTAAATAGTTTTTATTACTTTCGGTTCTTGTATAGATGGACTCCGCAGCGATTTCTCAGGCCCCATACGGTCTAAAGGATTGAAATTTCGAATTCATACTTAGATCGCAGACATTTCGCCGCCTGTTAAGCTCCAAGTGTGATGCAATATTGATTAATGATATTATTACATTAAAGTATTCAAGCAAGATCAAAACTATATCTTCGACATAGAACGACAATGTGAGACAAAGAGTAATTTGTTATGGAATTTTTGTTGCTGGCAAACAGATATACATAAAGTATAGTTCAAATCGAGAAAAGGAGAGATAGCAATAATACGCTTCAAATCTTAAATGCCTAATAATTTTTTTTTTTTTAAATTTCACTTATTTCACTTTAAACGGCCGTAACTTTTGAATAGAGAAAGATAGCATTGGAGGGTTTGATCCTTTAATTAATATTTATAATTTAATAGGTAGATATGATTTACCGTTAAACTAGAAAAATATTCTATGGTTTTGTCGAGAGATAAAAAATAACAAACATACAAATATACATAAAGCGACACAAATAGATAACACCTACAATAAAATTACATCAAATCACAATTTCATATTCTATACATTATTAAACGTCAATTTAAAAGATAAGAATTTCGAAAAATTGTTGAAAGCATGTAGTCTTAATACAGTTGTTAAAATTAACTCTAGAGAGGGTTTTAATGGTAACTGATAATTTCTTTAAAAAAAAGTGGATCATAATAATTTTAGAAGAAACGGCAGACGTTGAGTCTTGTGAATTCGATTTTTATTTGATTAAATTTGCCAGGTATAATCGCAGTCATTAAATTGGTCTTGATATATTTGGATTTTATTTTTAAGAAAAGTAATACACAAATAGATGTAAAAGAAGACAATGTAAGAAGTTTTTTGGTTATAGATGTTCCGATGTCGTCCCGATACCCAAGTTAGATAACTATAAGGCCTTAAGAAACATGATACATAAAAAGATAATGGTATGTGATATGTCGTTAAAAAGGTTTCAATCGATGGAATATCGATTCAATTTCCTATTACATAAATGTTCTTTGTTAGTTTAATACAAATGAAATCAACATCTTTTTCCCAAGAAAGTTTTTAATCCATTTGAAGCTCAAGGAATTTGAATGATTCCTTATGATCTGATCAGATTCTGTTTCCTTCATTTTAACGATTGATTCCTCGTAGTTTGGATTTTGTTTTGATAAGAAGTTATCATCTGCTAAGTGCGTAATGTGTGCAGCAGCATCATCTGTTTGAAAATCAATTAAATAAATTATAAATAAAATTGGCCCTAGAATCGATCCTTGATAAACATTGTTTTTGATTGCTTTAATTTTAGTTAGCTTATTATTTATTGTTTTTGTTCCGATAAATAACATTTAACGAGGTTTACGAATTTTATTCAAATTTAAATGATTTCAACATCTCGAGAGGACTTCATGTGAAACACAATCGAAAGCAGACTCTATGTCACAGAACACAGTGTCTGTGTGTTCATATTTGCAGAACCCTTTGACGATCTCATCGGCTAGTTGCGTAACAGGATCAGGATCTGAAGTCGATTTCCAAATTGGTAATCTCGACAGTATAGTTCCCCACTTCGTACCTACTTGGTGAAGAGATAGCTGATGTCACCAGAGACATCATGTCACACTGATGTTAAGCTCCTGATCTCTATTTTATCTATCTCTTGACTTAATATCTAGCTCTATGTATAGAAACAGCAGTGGATAACTGAGAATGAAGTTCTATTCAACGTCATTGGGAACGGATTCGAGCCTACAGCTTAAGTAGAGCTTGAAAAATCAGACAAAAAAAAACATTTTTCTTTCCTGCTTCTGTCAGAAGCTTCGACTGGTCTTCGGTCTTATGTGGTTTACTATTGGCACCTTCAATTCGCTATTAATCTTCTCGGCATATATATTGAAAGGAAAAGTCGACAGAACGCCAAACTCCTCGTAACGATAAGTCCATAATCTATATGCACTTATCGTTCCTGCATCGGTTCTAATGGTTTCTTTCTTATTCCAGTTTAGATTTCTTGTTATTGTGATGCCTTATCCGTCCGATTTATCTCAGAATTCCTATATTTTTTTCATGTTGCATGTGATGTAAGATGTAATGCTTTCTGGAGCACACATACAGATTCTTTTCGATTTCTAGATTACACTTTATCATCATTACTAAATAGGAATTGTCTATCCTCTTAATTAATTTGAATATTTTTTGTATAAAAAATGTTGCGGCTTGGCTAATCAGACTGATGGATTATGCGTGCTGTTCGCATCTTCTAGTTTTGGGTTTCTTAGTTAGGGCTACGAATATGCACAGAAGCCAATTCTCAGGCAACTTTACCGTACAGTATGTAAATAGCGTTAAAGAGTTTAGAATCACGTTAGATGTTTGAAATGTTTCCCATATTGACTATTATCTAACTGGGTATACTTTCAATCTTTTGTTTTCATCGACCACCATCAGATTCCAGTCTTCAACTTCTGTGCATTTTCTGGTTTTTGGTTTTTGAGTTTGATTCTCATTTTTTCTACTTCTTCATAGTTCATTTCAGGATAGGCTTATTTCGCTTCTTTTATTCAAAGATCTATTTTCCTATTAAGTTGTTTATTATATTTGGCTTACTTTCTCTTGATGCCTCTATGATATGAGCGTTATTATTTCCTTACTTATGCAAAGCTTTTTTCACATTTTCTTCGACCATTTATTACAATGGTCTCTTGATATTTGTCCACATGTTTTCTATTTCGCTCTTTGAAGGGTGGATCTGCATATTGCATGCTATATTTAATTTGTTTTCTACGTACTTTTTGAAAAAAAAAGAAAATTTCTTGCCAGAAAACTCCAACAGATATGGAGAAGCAGCTACTTACTTCCAACGGTGTAGAGAAAAAAATATAGATACAATCTCACCAAATCATACGGAAGTCCGTACGTAGCTGCCGAAATCAGTGAGGACACAGCAAAGCTAATACAAACTTTGAGGATCGTCTTTGAACATGTTCCGTAAGAAAAACTCGGATCACGCGAATCATTAAGAAACTGGACAACCCAAGGGACAAAAACAGTACCAGTGACAACTTATCCGCAGATGAATAATGCATCATTCACCAAATCAAGTTTCGCAAACTATTCAGACAATATCGAATTATATTCTGGAATGCCCGAAGTATTTCAAAACACCTTTGCAAGCTTTCTCTCTCTCTCAAAAATGTATCATTTCCCGGATTCAAGGTCTAGGAGGAGGATTATCTACTAATCCTAGTACGTATAATACGTAATAAGAAGCATTTAAAGAAATAGTAAATATCAAGTCTTCTAATGACTCACTAGATGTATGTGGATTACTTTTTAATAATTAAAAACGTTTTTTAATCTGCTGCTATGTTACAGAGTTCCGGATCTCACCTTCAATCAAAATCAATGGGATACAATAATAAATAATATAGAAATCAGGGAAAACGTTTTATTTATGGGGAATTTTAACGCACATCATTGTTACTGGAACTGTAAAAACAACGTCCCTAAAGCTAGCAGAGCAAAGTGAGCAGAATCCAAAGTACATATTTGGTGCTTGTAGGCTTGTAGAGCTAATTAAGTGCTGTATTCCGAAATTAATTGCTTTTGCAGTTTTTTTGAAAATGGCTGCTTTGCTAGCATTAGATCTAAAGCTAGCAGAGCAACCTTTAAATTTGAGAATTGAGAATATCTTTTTTAGTGCTTGTAGTGCTAATTAAGTGATGTTTTCCAAAATCATTTTCACTTAGTTTTTTCGAAAAATGACTGCCTTTCTTTTAAAAATCAACTTTTTTGAGAAAATGTTATTTGGGGCTTGTATAGATAATTAAGTGCTAAATAATTTTTGTATCAGATCTAAAGCTAGCAAAGCAGCCATTTTTCAAAAAACTATAAGAGCAACTAATTTCGGAATATAACAACTAATTAGCACTTAATTAGCTCTACAAGCTAGTTCCAAGAAACTATAAGAGCAATTAATTTCGTAATACAGCACTTAATTAGCTCTACAAGCACCAAATATGTATTTTGGATTCTGCTCACTTTGTTCTGTTAGCTTTAGGGACATGTGAAAACACAGACGACATTAACGGGCAACGGCTGCTTCAGGCAATTGAAAACAATAATTTGATCATACACAATTTATAGCTTCATCAACACGCTTAGAAATTCATAGAAAGATAATGCCGAATTTAGATCTAATTAGGTAGGTACGTCAACATTTAGTTTATCAGAAAAAAATAATATTGCTGTTGAAAAAGGACTCTGACCACTTTCCTATTACCATAACCTTAAACCTTAAACAGAGTTTAAAGAGACTTAGAACATCTGAACACTGGATTTCTTTCACCCGAGTACGTTTCAGCAACTGCAGATCAAAACTACAAGATGGTTAAAGGCATAAAAGTAAAGCGATACCTTTGTGACTATAAACTAACTAGAAAAATAGTAATTCAATTCATACCAATCCAGTGAAATGGTCGGACTTTGAAGGCAACTACATTAAAACTAAAAGACGCTTACAAAAAATGGAACGTAACAAAAGAAATGAGTGATTTGATTACATCCATAAAAATAACTGCTCAAGCTAGAAGTTTCTTCAATAAGAGAAAGAAAAAATGTTTCTAAGAATACGCAGCCAATATCATTTTTTTTAAATGATTTCACGCACACCTGGAATCATTTTTATGGGTTAAAACCTATCTCACAAATACCAACGAAAATTTACAGAGCAGAGATAAAATTTTGAACGCTTTAGACAAGTTTATGTCGATCATGGGTGCCTGTGCCTACTAATCCAAATTATTCTCCTGTACATATTATATGATACATATTATTATTATGTATATATATAATATATATCCTGTATTATAACGGAATCTACAGATGTCGCTCTATTCCCTCCCTCAAACGGCTTCTCCATTCGTCCCTGTCATTCCAACTCCCCTCGTCCAGTCTTCTTCTTTCCATTCCACTTCATTTCGGAAGGATCTACGTGGCCTGCCTCTCTTCGTTCTTCCTGGTGGACTACACTCGGTTACTCTGCCTATCCACCTATCAGTACCATAAGATGCGCTTTCTCGATATAGGTAATTATATTATCTTTCGCCGAAATTCTTCTTTTGAATTCTCCGTTTGGTATACGCTCTCTTTGTGTGACCCCGCTACCCGCACCTTCTACAGTGTCAGTACTCCATTTCAGTGGCGGTAATTCTTCCCTGGTCTCTTTTGTTAATAACCCAGTTCTCATATCCATATGTCATGATACTTCTAATAATGGTGTTAAATATTTGTCTTTTTCTACTCTTAGTAATGTGAGTATTCTATAGGACTCCGTGGAGTTGTTTTATGGCTTCTCTCGTTTGGTTTGGCCTAATCTATTTTTCATCTCCTCTGTTGTGGTTCCGCTAATAGAAATTGTGAAGCCTAGGTATTTAAAGTTGTTAGTACGTACTCTTAATTTTTGATGTTTCGGTTAGAGAGTATTAATCTAAAAGTTTTCGGAGCATGTATAGGTCGTCCTGGTCCTGTGCCAGGACCACCTGATCGTCGGCGAAACTTAGGGTATAAAGGTGGGCGTCCCATACATTCAAATTTCCGTCGCCATGGCTTAAGCGTTGTCTCGAGAAATATCTTAAAGAGCGTTGTAGATGTAGAACAGCCTTGTAATGTTGTTTTGAAGCTCTTTCCTATTTAGTTGCTTAGTTTAATTACTACACTCCTTTTTTGTAGAGATGTCTGGTTACTTCGACTAGATAAGGATGGATGTTAAGCTCTCTCATGGATTTCCAGAACCTTTCTCTAGGAACGAATATGGCATTCGGGATTCCTCTTTGTTGTTGGTTCTTAGCGATTTTATTATTCGCCAGGCTTCAGTACTTCTAGTGCCTCCTGAGTCCTGTTCTATGCTACTGCACGCTATCTCCCACTTTTGATTTTTCTCCCTATAGATTATCTTCTTGGTTTGTCTGTTCTTCTGTTTATACTCTTCCCATTCCTCCAACGATTTAGTACTCATCCATTTTTTTAGAGTTGTTTATTTTCTTCTATAGCTGTTTTCGCCTCTTAGCTCATGTTTTCCAGATGGTTTTTAGTTGTTCTATTGTTCCCAGTGCCTCCATGGCTGCTTCGTTTATGGCCGTTCTGATATGTATATAGTTGTCTTCGAGGGTTCCAAAGCAGAATTCTTCCAGTTTCTGTTCTAAACGTCTTTGGTAAAGCTCTCTTATGCTTTCTTACTGTAATAAGTAGATCTTGAAATTTTTTTCTTCTATTTTTGTTAGTGGTTCTGTCTTATTGTGATATTCTGTTTTTTTCCTGTCGTTCGGAATCAGGGGAACTCTAGCTTTGCTACTAGGAGGAGGAGGATCAGTACAACATTCTAACCCTCTCTTAACTCGGACGTCCATAATTTTTAGAGTAGTGTTTTTCTTGACAATATGAATGGATCTCAGTTGTCCACGTATACTTGTGAATGTTTTTGTGTTTATAAAATCCGTTTGTCACTCTTAAGTTGTTCAGTTCACAAATTTCGATTAGTCTTTCCCCATTTCCATTCAGGGTATCATCGCCAAACTGTCCTATCTTGTCATCGCTATCTGTTCTACCTACCCTTCCATTAAGATCGCCGCATATGATTATATATTGGTGGTTTTGAATTTTCTGTGCTTCTTGTTGAAGTGCCTCAAGGAATTGGTCGTTTTCTGTGTTAGAGATGTCATAGGTTGGTGCGTACACTCCAATGATTATAATTTCTCTTCCGAATATGTCCATGTGGACCCTTATTATTTTCTCGCTGATTGGTTGCGTCTTGAATATGTTTAGTCCATTTCTTCCTAATGAAAATCCTCACGCCCTCCTCGGTTCTTTTCTCTCTATCCACTCCGCTCCAACAATGAAGAACCCCATCTTTGGTTTCTGTTCCATAGCCTTTCTTTTTTGTCTCGCTCATTACAAGTAGTTCTAGGCTGCTGGACTGGAATTATTTCATTTATCCTTCACCCTTGTATGTTCCATTACATGTTCAGTAGGTAATTTTTCTTATGTATTTTGTCTCCCGACTGCGGAGCATTTGATCTTGAAGACTTGAGTTTTGGTTACCTCGCGCAGAGTTGCCTCCTCCCGTATCCATTGGGGCTCTCTCTTCCAGAGGTGTGGATTTCCATCCGGTGATTTAATTCCTTATTTTTCATTTTGCATTTAGTATCCTTTTCTGTTTTGTTCTTTACATGTTTCAGGATTCTCAGGCCTGATGTCATAACCCCCTTATTTAGGGGGGCAATTTTTCCAACCGCCCAATATAAGGCTACAGACGCTGTTTTAAGGCCGCTCACGCCTCGTTACAGTGGTTCATCTTCATCTGCCTTCTTGACCATATTGATATCCTGACTAATTTAGTACTCGCTGATTTCTGCCTTCTGCATTTGCTTCTGGTTGATATTCTCCAGACTGGAAAGTCTTATCTTCATTTCTTAGATAAAAAAGATAAAACTTCATCTCATATTGCTTTAAGGTAAATTATTCGAAACTATCATCAAAGATTAATCTAATATTTTTTATAAATAAGGTTAGCTGGCAGTTGTGGTAGAGCATTTTAATTTCATTCCTGACAGTCAATCGGGCTTTCTTCCCCAAGTTTGGTCAGGCACTGACAAATTGGCAAATCTCTCTCTATATCGAGGACGGATTTCTCATTAAAAGATACTGTAGCTACATATTACGAATTGCAAGGAGCTTTCGACAATATTCAAAGTAATTAGCTATTAGATAAACTAACACAGATTGGTTGTTCCAAACCAGTGATAGATTTCGTTAAGTTTATATTATACGAAAGATCTTTACAAATGTTCTAAGGTGAAAACATATTTTGAAAGAAGTTTCTCAGGGAGGAGTACTCAGTCCTATTGTAAACATTATATATGTAGCTGACTAATGGATAATTTCAATAAAAGCGTGGTAGTTTCACAGTTCGACGATGATATTTATGTTTATAGCAAAAATAAATCCTTAGAAAGGTCCAAAAATTTTATAGGAAAATCAGTAGATATAATTACTTGAGCAAAATTTATCTAGGTTAGGTCTAGAACTGTGTCCCAAGAAAACCAAATTGTTACACTTCACGAAGGAGAATCATTCCGAACAAATTAACATAGATAATCATGTTATTGAGTCGTGTGAGCAAGCTCGTTTATTAGTAATTATATTTGACTATAAAATGTCATTCAGAAATCATATACTTAGGTACGATCAACTTCAAAACTAATGTCTTAAATCCCTCAATATCACCTTTTTCTGCAAGATACATGGTAGGGCTGTGGCCCAGAGACTTTAACGACTTTCTATAAAAGTTTTATTCAATCCCAAATATATTATAGATCTCTATATCAATTTAAAAAAAATACAAAAATGTCCAACACAATAATGCAGATCAGTACAAAACATTGTTCTATACAGAAGAACTAAATCATCTATAACTACAATTTCCATCGACTTGCCAGTTGGAAACTTAATAAAAGAGCTCAAATTCTATTCCATATAAAATTCAAAAATGATAACGCCATAACGATTACAATGACGGTAGCAAATTCCCCAACGGTACATTAGTCAGTGCTGCGGTTGTATGTGAAGACCTTCAAATATATACAAAACTCAGCAACACCAAATACTACTTCAATATTCACAGCAGAGTGCATAGCACTCATGGATAAAGCCTTAGCCAACCCAGAAAACAATGTACAACGATCTTCACATACTCACACATAGATAGAAAAAATAAGGTAAAGTGTATCTTCCTATTTTGGGAAGTTAATTATGGCTTCAATATTTTTTCCTCTCTGTTATCGTTGCGTGCATTTTCCCAATTTAATATTTTATTTTCCATCTGCTATTAGTTAAGAGCTAATGGGATGTGGTTCAATTCACAGCCTCGGTTTCAGCAATGTTAAAATTTGAAATATGTTCATTTTTGCTTTGTGGAAGAGGCAATTTCTTTCGAAAATTGAAAATATGAGAATGCCAAATTAAAGACCAGATTATTTGTAACAACATTTACATTGAACACTTTTTTCTTCGAGTTACAGCAGTGGTAAAGTCTGAGATATGTGTACATAAGTATTTCCGCAGCGGGATTTTGAGATCTCCAAATAATACACGTAACAAGTACAAGCATGGGTTCTTCTTTGGTATAATTGAACGTTCAACGATTTTCGTGAATAATGACACTCAAGAGTGTGAAATAAATATTTTCTACAAAAAATTGGACCAAATTTATTAGTTGGTGCACTGAAAAAATACAAAATAATTCTAACAAGATTCTTCTATTCAACTACAATTGCACAACTTCAAAATTACCAGCACCAATAGAATTAATATTATTTTGTATTTTCAGTGCACCAACTAATAAAGTCGGTCCAATTTTTTGTAAAAAATATTTGTCAATCTTGTTTCTCTTCTATTCTGGTTACCTAGCTTAGAATTTATCCAACCAACTCGGTTTTTGGTTCGTTCGACGACTGACGCGTATTTATTCATAATATTGAATTTTTAAATATCACACAGCTTGAGCGTTTCTCTATTTAAATGCACCTTTCCTTACAGTATTTGGAAAGGTAATGAAACAACGTTTAAGAAAATACACATGACTTATATTCAAGGTAATACATATAGAACTGGAATTTTTAATCTCAACAATTTATTTGAAACATTTTTGCATTAAAATTCGACAATTTGTGTACAAAATGTTGCAAACATTCTTACATTATTTATTGATCCTATGTTCTTACCTGTCCCCAAATTGTAGTATTTTCTCAGCCTTGTTCTCTATATTCCCAGATTCATTTACTAGACGATCTGGATTACTTTCAATAAAAATATATTCGATAAAATTTACCTTACCAGATCACATGTTTAAACCTATTCTATCAGTTCTGAATCAGTCAATGGAACTCATAGAACAAAGTCAATTATTTAAAATTCATCTGCTATCATCTAAAGTATTATGAAGATTTCCACACAGAAGCTATGACTATTAATAAATATAATAAATACATGTAAGCATATACAATTAGTAGCATTAGTAGGTTATTACCATAGGGTTCCGTACATCTGATACAAAAACAGAATCCTTAGAAGATCACTATGTGTCAGTCACAGCCTAATTTCTCCTTAAGTTATAACAAAAAAATCAATTTTGTACTTTAATATTTTTTAAAAAACATTATAAAATAAACGATTTAGAAGATATCCCCCTTATATCTAAAACTACTGAGCGTAAAATTTGAAAAACTTAAAAGTTTACAGGAAAACCTATGCGAATTTCGTAAATACGGAACCCTCGCCATGACTCGCACTTAACAATTTTTTTTAAATCTTATATTGAGGAATATTTTACTATTACAATAAACATCTAGTGGTACAATTCTAATTTATTTTACAAAAGGTGATTTTTTTTTCTTTTACTCGTCTTTTCTGAGAAAACTTGTACTATATAACAACTGACCCTGAATTTGATTCATATTCTGCTACTATTGAACATTGCATCTAAGGTAAAGGAAATCACAAAGCCGACCAGACAATGTTCACTCAGCATTTCCATTTTTGAAAAAGCCTCAAAGCTGATTAAATAGATCTGAACTGAATCCGAGTGACATATAAACATTATTATTAATTATTATGGTAACACGAAATATTTCTGAAACATTTATTTAATGTCCATGTCGACAAAAACAAATCTAAAACTATATTTAATAATCAGTCCAAAAATAGATGAAGCTACATTTTAACATTGAAATAATAGTATTTCAAGAGCAACAAGTTGTAGTAGAACTACTTTTATCTAACACAGACAGACATTTAAAAACATCAATTTTAAGGGGGTCCATATTTAGCACAAATACACCCTCCTCAGTTTCATAACAGCATATTAATAACTTATCAAACTTTATCTAAAAATGCTTTATAAATGCCTTTTAGTACTCCTACTAGACAAAAAAAATATTGTTTGTTCAACAAATCCAAGTATTTGTTAGTACGCCCCAAAAAATATTTCATTTTATGTGAATTAAAATTTCAGTACTGAAACATTCTAATCCAAATGAATTTTGATCTATGATTGGTCCCTCGATACTTACATTTAGTGAAGAGCTAACTGATAACTTAATTTTCTGAAATTATAAAAAGTGAAATTATTCAGGTATTATTCGGTTATCAGTGATAAAATGAATCTTATGATTTTACTACAATCGGTTAGCTCTTCATGCCTTAGAAATACTATTTATTATTAGCAGAATAAATAAATTTTGGGACATTTTTGTATATTCTTGACTCAAATACATTGAAGAATGCAAAAAATATTTTTTTGTATCTTGGAGACAAATTTAACACACAAACATACGTCAAGATGTGTATCAAATAATATTCTCCACCTTACACAAAATTTCAAGAATGTAATAATAAATAAAACTTAACGTAAGAGGTTTTGAGACATCAACCGCGGTATTAATAATCAAAGTTAGAGCAATGGAATAAAATAAATCTCCTAACATGAAATTTTGCCTATATATTTGATGGGATGTTTTGACAAAAGGCCGTTACCTTACGAGAAGATTTAAAATGAAACCATTGTTCTAGCTTCATTAATAAATACGGTTCGAATAATTCATTAAATACATATAAATATAAAACAATAAAACTAGACAAAATTTTTCTTATGAAAAACAACGAGAACTTTACATAGTTTGCTTGAACTATATAATAAAAGTAATTCAGAAAGGTGATCATATGACCAAAACTTAAAAAAACAGTAAATACTAATCAAGATCACGCAAATTGACTGTCGAAAAATTACCATCATCGATGACATTCAGCGATATCTCGGGTATGTTGAGAGAAACATCTGGTAAGGGCAGCGAGTCATCTTGTAATGAAAGATTGATATCATCTGGTGGTATGTTGAGAGTATCATCTGCTATCAAGCCAATACCCAGAACAACGTTTGATGCAGGTTCATCAGGGTCTTGAATAGAGTTCACAGCCAGTAATTGTTCCTGTTCTAGAGGATCAATGCTTGGATTTTGAGTATTTTCATCTGAGATTGAAGAAGTGGCAGTGGCAGAAGCTGATTTAGCTGAAGAAAAAAAAACACCTAAAATATATAATAAAATAATAAGATGCAATAAAAATAGTAGTAAAAGAGTATTACCTCCACTTACGGAGAACTTCTTATCAACGTGCGTTAATGAATGATCTCTCAAATGCTCAGATCTGAAAAATGATTTTTTACAATCAGCAACAAGGCAAGGATATTTGCGATTGCGAATGTGTATGCTCTGATGACGTTTCAACTTGCTTGCTGTGGAAAATTTCCATGTGCAATTTTCAAATGTACACAGATATGGTTTAACGCCTGTATGTTGCCTTATGTGTTCTCTAAGTCTATAGGAGTTATTGAATATCTTTCCGCAATTCGGGTATCTACAGACATTATCACATTCTTTACATGCACGCAAGTGAGATTCTAGCAATATTTTTGAAAAGTAAGCTCTTTGGCATTTTTCGTTTGTACACCTGAAAGGTGCCTCTCTACGATCGTGCAGTTTGAAATGCAGCTTCCGCTGTGTTTCATTTTGAAAACTCAAACCGCAGCCAGGTACAGTGCAAGGTAGGAAGGCTGGTATGTTATGTTTCTTCTTGTGATCATTTAAATTGTAGATGGTTGAAAATGTACGCTTGCAAGATGGATTGGGACAAACGAAATTTCTAGCCTTGTCATGTGTTTCTCTGTGCCTATGCAATTTACTGGGTGTATAAAATTCCCAGTGACAGCCAGTCTTGTCACATTTATAAGGTTTCAACTGCATATGCTGCAAAGCATGCAGTTTTGCATCAGCAATATGCATAAATGCTTTATTGCATCGAAGAGGGCACATGTGTATTTTCAATCCAAAATTTGTAATAATTTGTGGTAAACAGTATTCTAAATTTTTGCAAATTCTGAACAGTGTGACACTCACAACTCTATGAATTCTTTCTGGCCGTGAATAGTGATCTGGCACCTGTAACAATTGAACAAAATCATTTCTGAAGTCGATGTATTTATCATGAGCCTCATCCATTCTTCAAGAGTGGACAGGAATCACATAACAAAATGAATTAAGATGATTGTAATTCAGATTTAATAATACACATAAAATTAAATTAGTCAATAGGCCCAGTGGCTGTTATACCTGCATCTGCTGTATCATGAACATTTGACATCCACCTTTCTCCTTGAATGTGAGAGTACTGACATTACTAGAGAGTATGACCTCGACAGTTTCTGGAACCCTCTCCATGAGAATAATATTCTTAACGAAATCAGAGTTGTTAATGTTCTCTTTTTTAACACTGTTAGATTGCTTTAGGGGTTGCCCATTATTAGATGTCTGTTTGACAGGTGAAACTGGTAGATGTATCGGATGTTTTTTCTTTGGCGATAACTGAGACGGAGGATTGATTTCAAGTCCTTCTAATATAGCTGGCGTATCGAAGATTTGTGCTTCGCTTAAAAGCGGATCGGTGTCGAATCCAAAATTCAGAATGTCATCTGAGGCAGTGGGTACAAAAACGTTATTGGGTAGCCACTTATCCAAGTAATCGCTAGAATCGGAAGAATTTTCATTAACATGAAGAAGGATCCCGCCTAAATCTTCTTCCATATCAAACAAGCACATAATATCGTCTGCATGTTGAAACTCCATTGCATTAATTTTATTAGATTTCCAACAAGTTTCATGGGTTTTTCTTAACCTACAAATAAGAACAACAAATCCCCGAAAGTAATCAAACTGATTCGATCGATACCCGGCAGGGCAGGCCGAAAATATAACGAAATCTTTTTATCTACTTTCGACTAATTTTGGAAGTAGATAACCAGAGAGCACTATCTACTATCTCCACGAAGTAACTACGGCTGTTCATAAGGTGATAGTCATAGAACAATATAAACCTACACGGAGTGATAGTTGATAGCATATATATAATACTATTATCACAGCATAGGTAAAAGGTATTTTTTCTTATGCTATGCTATTATAGTAATAATGGTTGATAGTCATGTCATAGAGTAAATAGGTTATTGATAGTTCTATGTTTTATGAGTTTATTGTTTCATGTCATAGAGTAATACATTTGGTACTTTCAGAGACAAACATGACTGTCTCTGGTAATTTCGAGATGGAAACACAACAACGTTTTTTCCATCAAATGTTGGTGAATTTCTGATATATGATTGGTACCACAGTATAAAGAACTATACAGTAGTCCAACTCTCGGCGGAACCTTTGACTTTTTGATTCAAGGTCAAGAGCTGGCGGCCATGTTTTAATCTTAAAAAGTATGGACATGGACTCTGGACTGTAGATAAAAAGCCAGGTCTGTACTGGAAATTAACATGAACGGTGCCAGGACCGTAATTAAAACTTATCAATACAAATCTAATTCATTGAAATGATATTATAGATATTATAAATTGGTCCATAAAATAATTTCGTCACTATTTGTTTTTAATTTGAAGTTTTTGGTTATAACTTTCAGAGTATACCTACTACAATGAAACAGAAATTTTTTCCTCTAATTAGTTTTTAATTTAAAATTCTCGTTCATAATTTTTGATGTTTAATATAATGAAACACGGAAAAATAACTTCAACAAATAGTTATAGGGAAGAAAATCACAAAGATGTTTAAAATCATCAGTAGTAAATTCTAAAAGAGTCTTTACAATATTTGATTTCATTACGATATCTGGAAAAGATTTTCTAATATAAATATTTTTACAACAAAATGGACTGACGTTATTAGTTGGTGCACTGAAAAATACAAATTTCTAATTGCGCTGGTACTTTTGAAGTTGTGAAGTTGCAGTTAGCAGATAGATTGAAAACTTTTGGCACCAACTTCACAAGTATCACCACCAATAGAAATTATATTATTTTGTATTTTCCAGTGCACCAACTAATAACGTCAGCACATTTTTTTTTTACTAATTATTTCACACTTGAGTGTAACATTAATCACGAAAATTGTTGAACGTTCAATTATATCATATTACCCATGTATATTTTTTGCTTGTCATTATTACGAGTATTATTTGGAGATCTCAAAACATCGCGGCGGAAATACTTATGTAAACATATTTCAGACTCTACCACTGCTGTAATTCGAAAACCGTAATTCAATGGGAAAAAACGTTTAGAGTAAATGTTGTTAGAAACAATTTGGTCTTCAATTAGTGATTCTCATTTTCAATTTTCGAAAGAAATTGCCCCTTCCAAATAGCGAAAATACACAGATTTCAAATTTTAACATCAATGAAACTCGAAAACCGTAGGTCTCTTGAAAAAATGTTCAATTGAAACTTTCTTATCTTTAATTCAGCCGTCTCGGATTTTCGATTTTCGAGAAAAATTGCAACCTCCAAACCCTTCGGAGGCGGTTTTCGCAGGGAAGGAGAATTCGGATTTGATTTCGTGAATTTGGGACCATTTCTCAAGACTCCTCAATCAAATAAAAAAACATCAAAATTGCAGACCGTTTACTACGCAAAATTCGCGAAAAAATACATAAAAAAACATGAAGACATACAGTCGACTTGTATTCCTTCTCCGTTTGAGTTCGTCGGTCAAAAATGATCGAGTTTACTAATCAGTGTTATAAAGTTATCATCAGTCAACTTTTAACCCCAAAGCAACTGGTAAATCTTGAGAGAGAAATAAATTATATCTAATTAGTTCAGAAACGTTTATATTTTAATAGATGTGATCGTACCAACAAATAAATAAAAAATGTAAATTTAGATTGTTACTGAAGTCATTATTGTAGCTTTTGTGGTTCGCAACACACACATATCCATCTTTCGACATTTTGTAAAAACAAATTGTACTTTTGATAAAATACAATCGATATGATAATATGGTCAATCAGTATACAAAAGAGGTCACGGACGTCACTGTACTAACAAGTAGAGTAGCACAGACAAAACATTGGAGTAGCAGCAGAAACACTTCTCGTATGCATCTGAATTCTCAAGGTTTTAAGTATGGAGGGTATCTACAGTCCATAGTTTTAACACAGCTTATGTATTGAAAAAGCTGTGGTTTTAAGAATCAAACATGCCCGCCACATGCGCACTGTTACCCCTTCCATGAGAGTTGGAATACTGTATTACAAATTATACTGTGTGGGTACGTTTGAAAGAGTTGGGCTATTTTCAATTGATTTTCTAAATACAACGCTTGTTGGTTTGGTATATAATAACTTAGAGCATGGAATTACCAATGAGACATCGCATTCGGAGAGCAAGTGATGCCAAGTGAGGCTAAATTAATGGCCGTCAATGGACGTAACTAGAGCACTGTATAGATGAGTATTATCGCCGCCCAACATTGTGTGTATAGGTTATAAACGTAAAGATACGTAAACAAGTAATCTACCTATACCACTGACGTCACAGGACAAACAATGACGGGCGGCGATAATACTCATCTATACATCGCTCTAACGTAACATCATATTCTTTTTTTCGACAGCGACTCTTGTATCCAAAAGCCTCGCACTTCACCATTATAATAAGATGGAAAAATCGTCGTTTTATTATAGCACAAAAAATGAAAAACAAAAATAATCTGTACACCAAGGTGAGAACGAAACTAATGGCGGCAGACGAAAAATTAGCTTCACTTTCTTTCCACGGTGGGTATTGGCGAAAGTAAAACGCCAATAGATGGCGTTAAATAACAGTGAACAACAAATAAATTGGCGATGACCACACGCGCCAACAGCTCTAAATTTGAAAATCTTTTGCGAGCTAGATGCTGGTTTTGTCTCTGATGTAAGAATCTTGTGAGATTACAAACATTGAAAGGTAAACTCAAAAGATCTCTTTATATACGAAATAAATCGTCTAAAAAAATAATAGAAATAAACCACTCACTGAGAGAAATACTAGTAGAAAATGGTGAAACATATAAGCGGAAAAAAATATTTAAGAAGAGATTTGTTGTACTTCTTTGTCACATGGGATAATAACAGGAAGAGCGGTGTGAGTGAATACGTAATGTAATTAGATTAATGGGTACAATAGATATGATCAGAGAACAGAGACGTCTATGTTCTCTGATATGATGTTTTCATAGAGGAAATAGGTTAGGGTGATGGTTTGTTGTTCACCGCTATTTGGTCAGTGGCGGCTTGTGACATTTATTGAAGAGGGGGCCAATTCTACAAAATTAGTAAGCTTGCACTTCTCCACACGACCCCTGAAGATAGTGCTACGGCACCTTACATTTTTTGTGGTGGGCCGTTTATAATCAGTGAGAGAACCAACGTCTTAGATGTGATATGCACCTACGTCATAAATGTGAATTGTAGAGGAGTACTGCTTTGAGTAATTCCTCCTGATAATAGATGGCGGACACTTCGTTCAAGATCGCCAATAATAATATGGTCTGTGCTAGGGAATAAATATCCTGTCACTGTCAACCCATAGAAGATATAGAAGTTGGCGGTAGTGTTCTCTGTATAAAAATGAACAGAATTTATTCGTTCTAGGCCAAACTCCATTAAAATAACAAATATTTTCCTCGAAAAGGGGGACAGACTTTGTTTGTGCATTGAGAAATATAAAATAAAAAATAATTCTATTGGTTTAAATTGAACATTTTCTCAAAACAGGTACGATTTCCGAGTTTCGCAATGGTATAGTTTGAAATATGTGACCAGAGAGAACATGTATGTTCTCTCTGTGCCAGACCAATTTTTTTTCGAAAATTGAAAATATGGGACGGCCAAATTAAAGAAATGATTATATGTAGTAACATTTAAATTGAGTTACGGTTTTCGAGTTACTGCAGTAAAGTCTGAAATATGTATATTTGCGCCTTAAGGAGAAGGCCATACTGGATTTAGAATAAATGAATAAGGGGCCATCTCTAAGAAGAATCATCAAAATCGATGTTCGTTTACTATTCAAAACGTGCAATCATAAACAAGCAAAATACATTACAAATAGACTTCTTTCCATAGACATCGGAACATCGGTGTTCAGATGTCGAAGCTTCTTTCTTATGGCAAGTTAAAAATATAATGTAAATTTTAGATGTAGATATGTTAGAATCAAAATGTAATTTTAGATCGCTTTGTCGCTTACTAATAGACCTTTGACTTGTACTCACTAATAACTTCCCAGTAGACCCATTATTCATTTTTCAGTAATATAAAAACAAACAAGCATAGACAAGATACTTCAATAAATTAAGTATTTTAATTTTTTTCAAAAAATTTAATAATCTTCTCAAAAATTAGTAGTTAAAAATAAACTAATTAAAAATATTCATAACGATATTTGGATTGAGTGTTTTTTATATTTTTTGAACATTTAAACTGGATATGATTTTTAAAATTTGTCAACTTCCAAATGTGGAGGTATACAATTCAACTGTGTGCTATTTTATTTTCGTACGCGCGATTTTGATGATTTCTTATTAAATAAATTTAAAATACATCTTCTGCCTCCAAAGCACTGGAGGGGGCATTTTTTTGAAAATCGAAGATTTGAGATGACAAAATTTAAGAAGGCACCATATCCATCAACTTTTATCGGGTCATTTTTCAAAAAACTTTACGGTTTCTGATTTACAGCAGTGGTAAGTCTGAAATATGTGAAATAAATATTATTTTGTATTTTTCAGTGCAACGACTAGTCCTAGTTTCTGTAAAAGAGCTTTATTTTCTAACGAAAAAAAAAATGGTCTATAGTATTTGATGAAAATCAAATCAGCACATTAATACATATACAGCTTGTTCCGAAATATAAGCCATTAGCCTGGCCTTCGAAAATTGACAGATATATGGACTCAATATAGAAATATGACAATTGACTGATGTATTTAGGAACAAGCTGATTATGTGCATTGAACAAATCCCATCAGATCTCTATATCATATTTAGTTCTAGAGATAGTTGAGCAAATAATTATTGTGTAACACAATAATATCTTCATACTGGGAATCTGGGAAGTTAAAAAATATATGAATTAATTAATTATATTGGATTTTAATATTTTCTTTTAACGTAATAATCAGCTCCTTTGATCTAGTAGGAATATTACTATCAACATCAGAAGCAAGGTACACTTGAATAATAATCATGTATATCAAAAAAGGGTTATTAAATTTTACGTGACTACTGATCATGAATTTACAGCACCCAAAGGCATTTAAAGAACCTTACACAATCGGGAAAATTTTGCTGTGGTAAAATTTTGTGAATTTAGTGCATAGAAACAAATTACTTAAAAATGCTACATTTTATCACGAAATTCAACCATGATAATATAAATTACTGTTTGCTTTTTCCACCTAGGTACTACCAGTTATGAGAAATGTCTTCTGTAAAACAAACAAAAAATGTATTTATTATCTCAACATCGATCAAATAATATTTATTTTTAGTTGAATCGTTTTTGATCCTAACATTTCAAAGAATAGTTCATTTAATATCTATGTTTTGGGTCGTAGAGGTTGAAATGAAAATTATTGAAGTTGATAAGCGGGAATCGTAAAAGACGATGTAACATCTGCATTCATCCCAGTTCTAATAATAGGTCACTCTGGTAACATTCGGTAAGTTTAACGTAAATATCAATTTTATACTCTAATTTAATAGCATGCATTTCGACAGTTGCGACCTTTGTCAATGACATGTCATTTAGTAATAATTATTGTTTAAACAATCCGTGTGTATTGTTCTTATCGAGAAAAAATAGAACACATAAAGAAATTAGTTTTGTGAGGGGTAACATATATTATCTACCTGGTTTACAAGGGCCAATGAAAACTGAATTTTGATTTTTGAAATATAATTCAAAGACATAAAAATATCAAACCTCATACAAATAGGACAGAAATAAAATAGAAGTACTTTTTGCGTTATGCAATAAGATATTTTTCTTGAATGTCAAAGAATATAGGTTTAGATCTTTAGATAGGTTTTTCCCACCTCAAGGGTTTAGAGATTCAAAATTTCCAAACATACGCAATTTAAATCACTTTTACGGCTAAGATTACTATTTTTTTCTTTAAAATAGCATATGCGTCTCCCACCTGCGTTTACGCGACAGGCGTAACTATTATTGTCGGCTACACTAATAAATTCGTTATCACTGGCAGCGTCGTCCTTTTAGTTTTTCATAATTGATGCTAAGGTATGTTTGTTTTGGGGATAATACCGGAAGAAATTATTGATACGTGTTTTGTAGAAAGATGTATTTAGTGTCGTACTTTTAATAACAGTTTACGTTACGATTAATTAGCCATAAAATGGTACATTATCCTCTGATTGTATATATGCCTATTTTCAACAATGTTATATGTTCAGGGATGTTATTAAATACAATTTTAATAGCTGTGTTGTTATATTGCGTACATATATAATATGTTGCGAATTATGGTGTGGTTGAAGTGAGGTGATATCAATTTCATAGAAGTTTTTTTTCTCGTATTCCAGAAACATCGGATGTAACAGCGTTGCACCATGGCACAGGTTTACAACAACGGTAAGTTTGAATTTTCCTAATTGAATTATAAAAATTGAATTACTTTTATACATTATGTGTCAAGACACGAGGAAGGTATTTTCAATGCTGAGGTTGACAATTCACCGTTTTCTACGTTAGCATTAAAGTAAAAATAATAGTATACGTACATAATATTTATAAATATACCTACTACAAAGAAATTAAATTAAAAAATATTATTAATTTCGCAAGGCATGAAAGAATTGCTTCACGAGGTTCATTATATCTATAATAATAAAATACGGCTAATTATATTCATTATTTGATCATCAATTCTAGTTGAACATGAATACCTAGATATGAAAAAAAAGTAGCAGCATCACATAAAGATCATTGGACGAATGTTAATAAAATTAATGATGAAATATACTCAATTGTTCTTATCTATTAGTTCAAAAAAGTGGTAGATAAAGATATAAATATACATTTCCATTTGCAACATTTGTAAAATAAATATTCTTATTTTATTACCTTATACTTCAATCTGAAGTCTAGATGGATTAATTAGATATTATTTACACATAAATTGAGGAAAACTGCAGTAGAATTTTTTGCTTCATTTACCTTTTTCGACATGCAAAGATAATTATTATGTAAATATATTGTGATCCTAACTATACACGGAATATTGATAGTTTGACCGTAGATATTAAACATTGACTTGTTACAATCCTTGGTTTTTTGATTCGATAACACGAACAAATATGCATAAGTACGAAATATCGTGGTGACTATGTCAAATAAATATTTGAATTTTAAATAAAACCGTATGATCTATTGTTTTATATTACGTTGCTTATCATCAAATGTATTTTGATATATGAAGCTAAATACGAAATTTCCTCTTATCATCAATGACATAAAATATACCAACACAGAAATGGGACTTCGAGGTTGACGGGGCTATTAAAATAATCGTAAAATACCTAGTTATTACGAATGTCTTTTCAGTTTGAATAAATATTTTTGTTTACCTGTACCTTATGTACTTACTGATTTGAAATTATGTCAACAATATATCAGTGGTAATAGATAATTGTCTACTAATAGAGGCTTACTATTTCGTAACAAAAGCGAGTATGTGATAACAAACGGGTAGTAGGAAGGGCCGAAAAAACTATTTGTTTTTTTTAATACCTCGAAAAAGTTGCGAGAGACTAGAAAGGGGGTTATAAAATAAATTAAATTGGTTTATATGTATATTTTTACCAATCATCGACCTCATCCCAGAAAATAATATTTAAATTAATCTATATTCTATATTCCAAACGCGCATTGCCGTCAAAATAAATGAAACTTCCAAGCGAAGGTAGATCACTGTTTAACAGAAAAATTCTTATCTATCTACATGTTTCAATTTGGCTTTCTTTACTGAAAACAAGGTTAAATGTTCCAAAACAAAGTATTTTAAACCATTCGAAATATTTATGAACAGTTTTTTTTTATTTTTCTTGTGAAAATTATTCTTCACTAAAGGTACCTACTAAATTTGTCACGTAAGATACTATCGTTACCGTAGTAAGCAACATACAAACTACTTAGTATCGAACTTATACGGCTGTTAGTTTTTTCGATAAAAAAATCTGTTCATATGTATTACTATTAGTCTAAAACATTTTTTTAAACATTTAATCTTGTATTCAATAATGAAAACCAGAAAAAAACGTTTTCCATTTAAACGATGATTTAATTTTATTTGTATTTTTTATTTCCTTGTTTTAAAGGCAATGCACGATCGGAAGAATAAATAAATAAATAAATAAATAAATATTCACAAACTTTTCGAAAATTCTCTATTCCAAGTACTTGGAAACCGTTGAAGTTTTTTGAAAACAGGAATAATAAAAAATTTACAAAAATTACAAATATTTTTGCTAAAAAAAGGACCCACTTTATTAGTTGGTGCACTGAAAAAATACAAAATCATATTAATTCTATTGGGGCTGTTATTTTTGAAGTTGTGCAGTTGTATTTTGTAGAAGAATTGATATTATTTTGTATTTTTCAGTGCACCAACTGCTAAAGTCGGTCCAATTTTTTATGTAAAAAAATATTCCACACTTTTGTCATCGAAATCGTTTAACGTTTAACAAGGAAGATACTTATACTTATTCAGAGATTTCAAAACATCGCGGAAATACCCATATTTCAAATGTTACTACTCCTGTAACTCGTAAACCATATTTTTGTTGAAAAATCTTCGATTTAAATGTTGCCACATATAATCTATTCTTTGATTTGGCCGTCTCATATTTTCAATTTTCAAAAAAAAAGCGTGAATATAGCATTTTTTAGACTTTACCATCCAAATTAAACGTTGCCAAGTATGGTATCTTTTTTAATTTTGTCGTCTAATTTTCGATTTTTGGGAAAAATTTCACCCTCCACCCCCTTTTGAAGAAGTTTTTTTTGGGAGAAAGAAGTTTCTGAATGTAGATTTTTGTAATGTGACCAACTCTTAATAGTCCTCTTTCAAGTTAAAAAGAACAATGAAAATGGAATAGTACACCTTTATTGACGTCGGTCAAAAATGATAATGCTGCATCCATTGTAACCCCTAATTCTTTTACAATATTTGATCTAACTCGTAAATTACCACCTACAACATTATAAGGAAATAAGATTGGCTAATGTTTATACGTTATTATGATATTTATGTGCAACATTTAGAAAAAAACTATTCAAATAAAAGTTTTAGGTACACGTCATATCTATAATTAAAACATTTTTTTTAATTATTTCTTAAAAAGACTAGGACCGAATTTATTAAATTCTGCACTGAAAAATTGAAAAATACTAAATAATATATAAATTCTATTGGTCTAATATTATTTTGTATAGATATTTCATTCTACCAATTAATAAAGTCGGTCCTAGTTTTGTTATAAAAAATATATATATTTCAAATTTTTGTTTGTTTTATTAGTAATGAAAATCGTATAAAAACTTTCCTCACTCTGAAACCGTGGATTTTTTTAGATGAGCCATTTCTAACCTTCTCATAAATAAAAAAACTATTCTCAATAAAGATGGAATATCCACCAAATTTGGGGGATATTTTATATTTTTCAAAACTCCTTTTACCTGTATGATGGAATTTAAATCGGAGAGAGTTTCGTGGCGTAGCTGCTTAAATATTCAAAGATATAGACGAAAATAATAATAATAGTTCCTCATGAAAAGTTCCAAAAAACTCAGCGGTATATCTATCTAACTCACAATAACCATTTTTCTGATTTCAAATCAGGACCGCCACCATCCATGAACCAGAATTCATTCGGCTACAGATAATTAGACCTAAACACACGCGAATCATACATACCTACATCAAAAAAGGAAACATACAAATCGAATTGATAATATCTCACCATTATTTGTTTAAATGCCTTTAAAAATATTGTTGATTGATTCATATCATATTTAGCTCTAACTTAGCTAAAAAAAATCCCTGAAAATAACGACACAAAAAACTTGGAATTTTATTGACCGACGAACCAAATGGAGGAGATATACAATTCGACTGTATATTATGTCTGCATGTTTTTTTATGTATGTTCGCGCCTTTTGCATAGCAAACGTGTTCCGATTTTAATGTTTTTTTTTCATTTGAGTGAGGTTCCATTGGAAAAAGTCAATATTAGGCATGCCCTTCACCTTATTTCTCTAAAATTGAAAAATGTTTAAATTCGAAATTTTTAAAAATAATCATAGGCTTCCGCGTTACAGTCTGAAATATGTGTTTCAGCTATGTAGTAGGGGCAAATTTCTTAGAGAATCAAAAATTCGAGATGACCAAATTAAAGAAGAGATCATAACCGGCAATATTTGACCTGGACATTTTTCAAAAAAATTATAGGTTTCCGAGCAGTGGTAAACTCAAATATGTGTATTTTCGCGATATTTTGAAATCTCTGAAGTATGAGTAACGCATTATCTTCTTTGGTGAACGTTGAATGATTTTGATGACTGATGTTACAGTCAAAAGTGTGAAATAAATATTTTTTACAAAAAATTGGACCGACTTTATTAGTTGCACTAAAAAATACAAAATAATATTAATTCTATTAGTTCTGGTACTTTTGAAGTTGGTGCCAAAAGTTTTCAATCTTACTACAACTGCACAACTTCAAAATTACCAGTACCAATAGAATTAATATTATTTTATATTTTTTAGTGCACCAACTAATAAAGTCGGTCCAATTTTTTTGTAAAAAATATTTATGTATTCCATGAATTTTTGCTATGTTACCGTAGTACGGAAATCTTATGTATTGATTGATTGTTCTCCTCCAATTTGAAGTATGGACCTCAGTATTAAAAATAAGAAAAGTACGTTCTGTCTCATGCAGTGTAAGGATTGTAATTAATTTTATAGGACCTGATCAGATAGTACCTGCCGAAGATTATTTAACAACAAACGCTGATGATTATGTTAAACTCAGGATACCCGACAGTGGCAAGGCAATTGAAACAGTACCACCTATTTCTATACCGGGACTGCTCAAGCGATCAGCCGAAGAATTTCCTGACCATGTGGCACTTGCTCACAAAGTTAATGGACAATGGCAAAAAATAACGTATAAGTAAGTAAATAACCATTATCTATCTATAATATATGTTATATATTAAATGATGACCGTAACTTCGTACACCAAAAATGTGCTGGAAACGTCTCTTTTTTGACCGACGAACCCCTAACGGAGGAGGTATACAATTCGACTGTCTGGTTTTTTTTATTTGTTTGTTTGTTTTGATTCACTTGAAAGAGGGGACGTGAAAAATGGTCCCATATTCGTAAAAACTGAAATCCGAAACCCCCTTCCCTCCGAAAACCGCCCCGAAGGTGGTGGATAGGCAAATTTTCTCTAAAATCGAAAATTCGAGATGCCAGAATGAAATATAGGACCATTTCCGGAAACGTTTAAATTGAACATTTTTTCAAAAGAGTTACTTACATTCATGTTAAAATCTCACATATGTGTATTTTCTCTATGTGAAGGGGGCGATTTCTTTCCAAATTGAAAATTTCTGGGTACCACATGAAAGACAATAATATTTGTAGCAACATTTACACTGAACATTTTTTCCTAAGCGTTACGGTTTTCGAGTTAAAGCGGTGGTAAAAATCGCTAAATCTAAAATACCTACTTATGCGTATTTCCGCTGCGATGTTCTGAGATCTCTACATAATAATAACAAGAACAAGCAAAGAATTTACGTGGGTAATAGGATATTAGTGGTGAACGTTCAACGATTTTCGTGACTAATGTTACACTCAAAAGTCTGAAATAAATATTTTTGACAAAAAAATGGACCGACGTTATTAGTTGGTGCACTGAAAAATACGAAATAATATTAATTCTATTGGTGCTGGTACTACTACTAAACTACTACTACTAAAAGTTTTCAATCTAACTGCACAACTTCAAGAGTACCAGCACCAATAGAATTAATATTATTTTGTACTTTTCAGTGTACCAACTGATAACGTCGGTCCAATTTATTGTAAAGAATATTTATTAAAAAAATCGCCCGGACCCGTCTGTTGTTTTTTTCGGGGGACATATTTTGCGCATACCATGAGCCTTGTCACTTCAAGCTTCTTGTGGTTGTGAGCTTCAACTCCAAAATCTTGAATAGGAATAGGGGTCAAGTGATAGCTTGTTTTAAAAGTAATCAAATTCTGTTCAAAACGGATTTTAGTTTTTTAAATTTGATCAAACCGTTTTTGAGAACATGAGGGATGAAAAAAAATGATTTCGCTGCTCGACGGAAAAAAGTTAAAATCCGTTTACCATGGGAAACCATGTTCATCAAGAATAAACAAAGCTTTTGGGAAGTCGGTCTTTCTCAAAACATAAGTCTTCTGTGCATAATTTTAAACTCTGACAATTCAAGCCCCGATTGGGGTGAGCTTAAGCCTTTAATTTAAAATGGGATTAAACTTTATGTCATACCTCAGTTTAATCATCCTCAAATTCTCTTTTCAACAGATCCAATGTAAAAATAAGTTTAATCCCCTAGAATCCTTTGGAGCTCACCTCAACGAGGGGGTTCAAGTGACAAGGTTCATGATATGCGCAAAATATTTCCCCCAGAAAATAACAATCGACGGGTCCGAGCGATTTTTCTTAAACGAGCTGTATATATTTTCAAATATAAATGAAATTGTTCAACAATAAACCACTCCTATATTTTGATTTATTTTACTCGAGAGTTATGCATATGCGCTTTGAATTACCTCTCACATAATATGATCCCCCATAAGAGGGATATAGGCGTGCTGAAAGTTGAGACAAACTTTTATTGCAGCATTATTGTGACTATTAACAATGTTTCAACGAAATATACCTACACCGAGGAAAATCCACTTGGGCTATCCACAAATCAATCCGGCCAAGACGTAAACATCGATTAACAATGATTGAGCATTTGCGTTTATGATAAATTTGATACATCACATTTCATCCATGCACGTGCACTGTACCCATGGTCTATAAACTGAGTTATAGACCATGTTTTGACATGACCGAATTTATGCGTTTTAGACCACACCATAAGACACGCTATGCTCAACGTGCTTTTTTATGTCGTCGTCTCAGACGAAACATGGATAAGGTATTAGACAAACATTTCTTTTGAGATTTGATTCCTATTTTTAGCTAGTGTGCGTAGATGTTTAAGTAGTTTTGTTATCGGTATTTCTAAAACTAGAAGAAACAGTGTTTTTATCTGGCAAAAAGGCAGCCAGTGAGACTATATAAGCTACATTTTCGACCTTCTCAGAGTTCTAACTATAAAATTGTGGAGCATTGTGGATATAGGAGTCGTCTTTCAAGTTTAAGAATAATAATAAAATCATAAAACGTTTACCATGGGAAACCATGTTCATCCAGAACAAACAAAGCTTTTGGGAAGTCGGTCAAAACGAAAATGTTTTGTTTTTCTTGAACGAATCTCCTCTTTTCTGATCGAAATATTGAATGCTTGTTCCTAATATTTTATAGATTCTATTTATGTCTGTAAGTTTCTATTGATTTGAATACATCCCCGATTCAGTTGTGGGAATAGCTAATTTTTAATATAAGTGATAAAATATTTATTAATAAATATTATAATAATTTTATATATTTAAACGAGCAATTCTTGTATATATATTTTGGCTATCTGGGAGATGGCAAACGGCTCTAAGGAATTTGATTTTGGTATTTAAATTAGGTTTTACAGTTTAAGTTTCTATATAGGTGATTTTCCTGAAAAAAACGCGAGGATTCCACCCTCAAGGTCCACAAGCTAGAATGGCTCGGAAGATTTCGATATAAAATTGCAGAATGGGGTTTTCGGGGTCGAGAAATCGATTGTCGTTACTTTCATATTTAATCGATGTGACCCTCGAGGTCCACACTAGCTTTCAGCTTTTCCAAACCGGGAAATTTCTACGAGCAAATGGGTCAGCATCAGCAGCGAGGAAGGATGATCGTATTGGTGTTCTTGTCTACCGTGAGATAACTGTCCTTCCCGATAGTACATACAGTAGGAGAGGAGTCGCCCAATTTTTGCTATAAAGCAGGTGCATTAGAAAAATGTACTTAATCGGTTTCTAAAAAAATTAAAAGTAGAAAAATGATAATTTGGACTGTTCAATTTACAAATCAGTTGACACGAAAGAAATCTTTGAAAACTTATGTCGGTGTCACAGATTAAACTGTGGGTATTCTTAATCATATTTGTAGAAACAGTAAGATCACATGATCTTTATGTGTAGAATTTAAATACTTATGATTATAAAAACAATAAATCCAGTTTCGAATACGAAACTTCTTTCGAAACTCTGGCCTTGTTGGCGGATTTATCATTTTGTCACCATTGGCCACTTTTTGTAGCCGCCGAATTATGATTAATAATCCTTATGATTTCTTAAGCTACAAGAAACAGAAGGAAAAATAGATATTTAACTTGGTAAAACGGTATTCCCCTTAAAGTAGATAGAATTGAGTTTTATTGCCGCATTATTTCCAGTATACAGTTAAGTTCTTCTAATTTTGTGATAAAGGTTAAAAAAGGAAAACTTTGTTTCACATAAAACATGAATAACTTTTTATTTATTATATATTATTTATTTTGATCTGATAATTTTCTCTTTGTTCTCCTTATAACAAATGTCGTAAAAACACGTTATTATTTATCTATTGGCTATAGGCTTTAATATATAGGTGGGTATAAATTGACCTGAGTTATCCGAATATTCTCGGAGTCCTATCCTGGGCATTTGTCTGGTGTCGTAACAGGTGACCACACAAGTTGACAAAAATTTGTTCCTATAAACTATTCGCAGGTGGTCAATTTATTATTTTGTTCTCCAATATTATGTTTATTCTTCGAATTCGCACAATACTCTCGTCTAAATGAAATTTATCAAGTTCACTGGCCCACCCAGAAAAAAAGTTAATGACACATTATTTCTTTTGTTGACGCTTGACGCTGTGTTGCATCTGCAGAGGTTTATTCTTTCACTTGCAAAAAGATCGTACCTATATTATTGAAATTCGGTCATATTATGTTCTGAATTGTCCTTACAGCACGATGAACTAGGTATGGGATAAAAGTTTTTTTCATTTTTGTTATTATTTGTTACTTGTGAGAATATTGATTGAAGATTCATACAATAAATATTCTTTTCTCGCATCAATCTTATAAAATGTAACACAAGAAAAGTTTCCGTTTGAATTTAATTTTGTTTTGTGTAGAATTATGTTTATTTTACTTTCGGATTAATTTTGGGGTAATTATGTAATGGGAGGGCAATATTTATAATTTTCGAATTGTTACACTTGGATTCCTATGATGTTTCTACTACCATAAGCGTATCAGATTGAAAATGGGATTTACCAATCCCGAAACATGTCTCATAAAAAGTTACAAGAATTATAATACTGTGGAGATGACCCATTGTTTTATTTAAATTCAACACTGCTCCACTTTGAGAATGGGTATCTTGAAATTCCAATAAATAACAGTTTAATGTAGAAATGTCAACTCAACAGAATTAAAATAACTGATTTAATGGAATAACAAAAATAAAGTTTATAAGATATTAAAAATAGGTATTCACTCAATCAACCAGACATTATTAAATATAAATGAATACATCAATTATTACTGAAAACATAAATTATATTATTTATTTTAAACAAACGAACAGTCGAGGGTCCAAAAAAAGTTCAAAGTACAATGCAAAAGGAATAGATGTGCCTGTTAAAAAAGTTCTCATCATTTTCCAGTATACATAAATTAACATTATATTTAATGGATTCTATTAGAAAATACAGGGTGTCTCAAAAGGTACGAAATATTTGAAAATGTAATAATATCCGAACAACTTCATTCACAATTTATTTATTTATAAAATACGAAAGAAAACATTTGAGAAATTACTTCTTAGAAATAACATTTATCAGATGTCCTCCGTTGCGTCGCTGGCATTTTTCAAATACTTGAGCGCACATGAATGAATACTCGACGAAGGGTTGATAAGGACATAAGGATCGACATTAGCTGGAGCACTTTGGTATACTCTTTCCTTAAGGTAGCCCCATAAGATAAAGTTTGGACGAGTTAAATCTGGACTCTGTGGGGGTCAATTGACCTGTCTAGAAATTACATGCCGGGAAACAGCTCATGAACCGCAACAATGGAAGCACTAGTTTTATGACAAGTTGCGCCATCTTTTTGAAATTGTCAACTTTGTAATCTGGTCGCTGACGGAGTTCTGGCCCAAAAAAACTGCTGTATCATCATAGCGATATAAAGATCTGAATTCACAGTTACGAGCCTGCATCTCACGTCCTCAATGAAGTACGGCCCGATGATGCTTTGACTTGAGAGTGCAACCCATACTATGACATTCGCGCAATGTAATAGTCGTTCGTGAATATTATTCGGATTTTCCTGTTCCCAAATCCTGCTTGTTGACATGCCTATTTAAATAAAAATGGGCTTAGCTATTAACGAATTGTTGGATTGATAATACACCCCCACGCAAAACGCACGTTGCTCTCCGGTGAAGTTTGGCATGGTGACTAAATTAAATTTCCAATTTCCCGACACTTGATTCTCCAGCGCGATGCTCCCCCGTCAATTAAATCTACTCTCAGTGGCCTGCTGTTTATTTACAAAATATTTCTAACCTTTTGAGACACCCTATATAATTTCTGATAACCTGGCATTTATACCTAGTTCGTTTGTGTAGACATATTCGACGTATGTTTGATTGTATTGTTACAGTCAGCACAAGGTACCTATATAGATAAGTAACTATATTTATAATTTTCAAAATCCGTGATAATTTTCATGTTTCTTTCTGATATAATAATAGATATGCTAAGCTTACATATATACATAGGTATATAATTAATATTTATTGTATTATCATCTAGGGGGTGTTCAAAATGCTCTTAGTACTAATATTTCCTAATTGTTTTATTTGAACATCATTTAAATTTGAAAAATTATTAATTGAAATGTCATTTCATTCGTTATGTAAATTATACAATTATACGATGTTTTAAATGATATTTGGTATACTACCTTAAGTGGATAACCATTATTACCTAATGAATAATTAATATTAATAAATATATATATATATATATATATATATATATATATATATATATATATATATATATATTATTATTAATATGTGTATGTATATACATAAACAGGGTGTCCTCGACATGACTGTCATAGTTTGGGAGTGTGTTGCTGCGGTGATTTCAAGCCGAAAATGTCTAATGAATATATACAAGGAACCGAAACGCTATCCTAACTGAGCTAGAAGCAAATTATAAAATTTTAAAAAGTCCACTAATACAGGTATTAATTAGGTTCGGTTGTTGATTTTGTTATTATTAAAAATACAAGGTGGCCGTAACTCATTTCTTATTTATTGTGACAGTAAACATATAATAATTTCACGTGTTTATTTTCCGGGTGTTACATTAAAATAATCTTAAAGGTATATTTATTTTTTCGAGTGAAGAATACGCCAACATTCATTTTATTTAGTGGTTGTATAATAGAAACGGACGAGCGGCAGTTGATAAATATCGTCGACGATTTCCCAATCGTAGTGTGCCTTGTAGAACTGTTTTTAGCAATGTCCATAGATGTTTAAGAGAAATAGGCAAGTTTCCTACAGCTATTTCTGAACTTCCAGTTCAACAGGAACTTGCTCAAGAAGAAGCAATACTTAATATGATTGATGCTCAACCTTCTATTAGTGTCCGAAAAATAGTGAACACACCTAACGTAGGCTGGATGAGAGTATGGAGAATTTTATACAATTTCGGTTTTCACCCGTACCACATCTTACCTGTACAAACTTTAAAACCTACCGACAACAATTCAAGACTTGAATTTACTCGCTGGATATTGAGAAACCAAAGGCTTTGTCAGATAATATTGTTTAGTGATAATGCTTCATTCACCCATAACGGCATCAATAGCACCAGGAATTCACATTGTTGGGCTCTTGAAGATCCACGACACGACACGAATGTTTGGTTTGGCATTATTGATTACCGCCTATCATTGGTCCGTTTAAAATGGAAGATCGTTTCACAGCTATTCGTTATTTACGTTTCATTGAAAATGATCTATTGCTGGATGATGTTCCTCTCAATGTAAGACATCGAATGTGGAGTCAGCACGATGGCGCACCTCCACACTTTGGTCGACAAGTAACAGAATTTCTTAATCAAAATTATACAAACCGGTGGATTGGAAGAGGTTCTGTAGTTGCTTGACCAGCAAGATCACCAGACTTTAGTCCCCTAGATTACTTTTTATGGAGAAGACTGAAAAGTTTAGTTTTTGCAGAAAATATTGAAAACGGAGAACACCTAGTAGCTAGAAACATGGATGCTGCAGAAACTATTCGTGCTGATCTTGAGTCTGTTGGCAGAACTACCATTTCAATGCTAAGAAGAGCTAGACTATGTATTTAGCAACTGGGTGGATATTTTGAGCAACTAATTCAATAAAGCGGTTTCTTTTTAAATGGCCTTTAATAGGGAATTCCTACTACTACTTAACTGAACCTACATTTCGTAGGGTGCCACAATAAGAACGATTGTTTGTCGTCGACATATAGTGTTTCATTTGTTATATAGGTATACTGCTCAATCAGATTGATTACTAAACATAGCATCAGTCTCTCAGACAAATATCATATTTCACTTCACCCTAATATGTTTTTTACAACATCACTTTACAAATCTTTGAAACTTTCCTTTTGAATCACTCTGTTTATAGATGAAAACCGCATTAAAATCCGTGACGTGGTTTAAAATATCTAAGCGTACAGACGCCGGGAAGCGACTTTGTTTTGTAGGTACTATATAGAGATTATGCAATACGAACGGTTAACCCAAAATATTTTTTACAAAAAATTGGACCGACGTTATAGTTGATGCACTGAAAAGTATAAAATAATATTACTTCTATTGGTGATGGTACTTTTGAAGTTGTGCAGTTGCAGTTAGATTGATAGCTTTTGGCACCAACTTCACAAGTACCATCACCAATAGAAGTAATATTATTTTATACTTTTCAGTGCATCAACTATAACGTCGGTCCAATTTTTTGTAAAAAATATTTATTTCACACTTTTGAGTGTAACATTAGTCCCGAAAATCGTTGAACGTTCAATATACCATATCAATGAAGATAATACTTATCTTATTACCCACGTATATTCCTTGCTTGTAGTGGTTATTATTGAGATCTCAGAACATCGCGGCGGAAATACGCTTGAATATTTTAGTTGTTACCATTTAACACCGATTTAACTCGAAAACCGTAATTCTAAGGAAAAAATGTTCATTATAAATGTTGCTACAAATAATTATATCTTTCATGTAGTATCGAAAAATTTTCAATTTTCGAAAGAAATTGTCCTCTCCACATAGCAAAAATACATATTTGACATGCGTCTATCTCGAAAACCGTAACACTTTTGAAAAAATGTTCAATTTAAACGTTTCCGGATATTGTCCTATCTTTAATTATACCAACTCAGATTTTCGATTTTCGAGAAAATTCGCCCCCACCACCCCTTCGGGGGCGGTTTTCGGAGGGAAGGAGATTTCGGATTTGCGTTTTTATGAATATGGGACCATTTCTCAATCCCCTTCTTTCAAATGAATCCAAAATCATCAAAATCGGAGATCGTCTACTATATAAAAGGCGCGCACGAACCAAAAAAAAAAAAAAAAAAAAAAAAAAAAAAAAAAAAAAAAAAGCAGACAGTCGAATTGTATACCTCCTCCGTTCGGGGTTCGTCGGTCAATAAATTCACGGGTTTCACCATATAGAGAGGGCTTAGCGTTCTTATAATAATATAAATATTTAAAAAAATGGACCGATTTTATAGCTGGTGCACTGAAAAATACAAAATAATATTAATTCAATTGGTGCTGGTACTTTTCAAGTTGAGTAGTTGCAGTTAGATTGATAACTTTTGGCACCAACTTCACAAGTACCAGCACCAATAGACTTAATATTATTTCGTATTTTTCAGTGCACCAATTAATAAGGTCGGTCCAAATGAATATACCATTAATATCCTATTACCCACGTATATTTTTTGCTTATGTAAAGAATTCAGAACATCGCTACGGTAACAGGTACGCATAAGTATTTTAGAATTAACCATTTTACCACCGCTCTAACTCGAAAACTGTGACTCTAAGGAGAAAATGTTCATTGTAAATGTTGCTACAGATATTATTGTCTTTTATGTGGTACCCAGAGATTTTCAGTTTTCGAAAGAAATCACCCCCTTCACATAGTGAAAGTATACATATTTTAACATGAATGTAACTCGAAAACCGTAACTCTTTTGAAAATTTTTTCAATTTAAATGTTTCCGGATATTGTCCTATCTTTCATTCTGGCATGTCGAATTTTCGATTTTCGAGAAAATTTGGCCCCTACACCTCCTTCGGGTGGCGGTTTTCGGAGGGAAGGAGATTTTGGATTTGAGTTTTTACGAATATCTCCTCTTTCACATGAATCAAAAATCAACGAGCGAACAAACCAAAAAAAAGGAGACAGTCGAATCGTTTACCTCCTCTACATTTCGGGATTCGTCGGTAAAAAAAATTATATACCTCCTCCTTCTTTTGAAGTCGGTAAAAAATAGCAACATTGGAGGAGCACTGAAGATTTATTAATAAATTAAATAAGAAAATAATCACTTTGATATTGAAACAAGAAGAAACATTTTTATTTAATGTCTAAAAAGTCGCACCCATCAAACCCTATATCATGGAAGTTGTTGAGAAAGTGACGACATATCTGAAAATGCAAAAATATACAAGCATTACCACCGTTGACGTCATATCTCGAAAATTAGCCTAGGTTGAAAACCAAAGTACGTCATATCACGACAATTAGCGTAGCTGTTGGAAATCAAAGCATGTCACTGAAGAGGATAAACGTTCTTCAAATAACTTTTCTAGAATAACGTATACTTTAGCTAGAAATCAGGTGTTTCACACATTTGACAATTTATACAATAATTTGGTTTGAGTCGGATTTTGAATTGAATCCACAATATTTTTCTCTGACGTACTTCAACTTGATGGACCTTTCGGCACAGTCCAACATGTTTATTGCATCATTTCTGTAAAACAAATTAGGCATTTGCTCAAATCACTTAATTTGACCCCCTATGTCAAATTTGAAGATCTTCAGGGAGCGGATCATCTGCTTTAGAAAATTAATCACATCCTCGTTTTTATCTAATATCTGCGACATCTAAAGTATTTTATAAATTTCAGGGAGTATCACCAACAAGTAAGAGACTGTGCAAAAGGTTTTCTGTATCTAGGCTTACAAAGAAGACATTCCGTTTGTATCTTAGGCTTCAACAGTCCAGAATGGTTTATTTCCGATATTGCTGCTATTTTTGCTGGGTACGTTAATTAGTGACTCATTTACTTGCGTAAATACAAAGAGTTTATTATTTACAAATTTCAGTGGTATTGCCGTGGGAATTTACACAACAAATTCAGCTGAAGCATGTTTTTATTGTGCTGATAACAGTAATTGTAATATTATAGTGGTAGAAGATGAAAAACAGTTGGAGAAAATCTTAGAAGTCCGTTCCAGGTTACCAAATTTAAAAGCAATAATTCAATATAGCGGTGAACCTAATCAATCAGACGTTATAAGTGTAATGTGAAATTAAAAAAAGCTAAAATGAAACTAATATTATCTTTATTGTAGTGGAAAAGGTTGATGGAGATCGGGTCCCAACAGTCAGATGAGTTGCTAGAGGAGAGTCTTAGGTCCATTGCGATAAATGAGTGTTGTACTATAGTTTATACGGTATGTTAAGAATATATATTATTTTCAAAGAAATGAATCATTCCTTGTAGTCCGGTACAGTTGGAAATCCAAAAGGTACAATGCTCAGTCACGACAACCTTACCTGGGATGCACTGACCATCATCGAAAGGTTACAAGCTGCAAAAGGGTCGGAAGTTTTGGTAAGCTATCTACCTCTGAGTCATGTAGCTGCTCAAGTTGTTGACATATACATTACAATGTCAGCCGGTGGTGCAACTTACTTTGCTGACAAAGATGCTCTGAAAGGATCGTTGGTCAATACGTTACAAGAAGTACGACCGACAAAATTTTTGGCCGTTCCAAGGGTCTGGGAGAAGATTTACGAGAAAATGATGCAGGTAGCAGCGCAGAATGGATTTTTAAAACGCTCCATCGCCAGTTGGGCCAAAGGACATGCTCTACAACATCATATGGATAGTATTAATGGGTGAGAAAAGCCACTGATATAACTCAATGCTTATGAATTGACATACATTTATTTCAGCAACAAAACTAACACATGGGGATATTCCTTAGCAAGTTCACTTATATTTAAAAAAATCAAGCAAGCCCTTGGCCTGAATCGATGTACTTACTTTTGCTCAGCAGCTGCGCCACTTTCTGCTGATATAAAAAGATATTTCTTCAGCATAGATATACCTATTATGGAATGCTTTGGAATGTCAGAGGCTAGTGGAGCTCATACCATTTGTGTAGAAGGAGCTACCAACTTAGACACTATAGGCATCACACTGCCAGGAATGAAGTCAAAAATTGTGAATCCTGATGAACATGGAAATGGAGAAATATGTATGTCTGGGCGTCATGTCTTTATGGGATACTTACATGAAAAACAGAAAACATTAGAAACTGTAGATAGTGATGGATGGTTGCATACAGGAGATTTAGGGCGCATTGATGAGAATGGTTTCGTTTATATTACGGGCAGATTGAAAGAACTACTCATCACTGCTGGTGGTGAGAATATACCGCCAGTACCAATAGAACAATTAGTCAAGTCCGAATTACCCCACATAAGCAATGCATTCCTCGTAGGTGACAAAAGAAAGTTCCTTTCAATTTTGCTCACCTTTAAAACTGATGTTGACACAGAAACAGGAACACCTCTAGATACTTTATTGCCAACAGTACAACAATGGTTGAGCAGTTTGGGATGTCCAGCTAAAACAGTCACTGAAGTTCTCAAGGCTGGACCAGATTCGAAGCTAATGGATGCCCTCAAAGAAGGCATCGATAGAGTTAATCAACAAGCAACTTCTAAGGCACAAAGGATACAGAAGCTTGCGTTGCTGCCGGCTGATTTCTCCATACCTACAGGAGAATTGGGTGAGTCACCAGTGAATAAATCTTGTGGATAGAGTATCCGTACTATTTTTTTGTGATACTGTTTCGAAATTGAAAATGCAAAATCATAATATTTTAATAACGGGTGAAACTTCAGAGTCACGAAGAAACAAGGTAGGGACTGGTACCTGCATAAGTTCAGGAAAATTGTTTTTTTCTAATTGCTGAAGATGTGGTATAGGAACTGATTCTAAAAAATTAAGGATGTAGTCCCGAGAAGTAATGTTTCTTATTAATTGAGACCTGCTTCCATATGAAATTGCACCCCATTATACCATAACAACCCTCGATGTCTTTGGATCAAAAGCAAGATAAGCCGCGGTCGATAAGATTACAGGCCAAAAGACCGGATCCTAGGATAAACTGGTTTTTGAGATTCGTTGTGCTTTAGTAGCCAGCCATTACTGGACCACTAAAGTCGGGACTAAAGTAGATACAGAAAATCAGTCTCTGAGGGTATTTACCCTGAAGATGCGTTCATCACGTTCTATACATCTTTGAACAGCACCAGTACCTCAACGACATTGTTGCTTTTGCTCTGTGATCCAGTCATTCCAAATTTGAAGTACCGTGGAAGCATTTCTACTAATTGTTTCGCCAATTTCCCGAAATACTGATTTCTCGCAGCCGCCTATAATCCCTATATATATATATATATATATATATATATATATATATATATATATAATATAGTCCGTTCAAATGCACTTAATCGAACAAAAATAAAGGCATATTAAGCAAAGTTTTTAGAGTGAGTGATACAAAAAAACTAATTCGTTTTAAAAATTACTATTATTAGCATCTGCTGTAGATAAAAAAATCTCGCCATAAATAGAATTACTTCAATCGATTGGGATCAAATTTTCATTAGGATTAATTTCAGAACATATTATTTGACAAAATTGTGTTTGTTTCACTGGGTTTCGCATTTTCTATGTTATACAGTATATATTATTGGAAAATATATTTATCATTCTCAAATTTCTGTGATAAAAATCTGATATCTAGTTTGTAAGAAAAATGTCAAATGAGTATGATGGAGAAATTACAATGATTAAATTAACATTACCTACTTATATATCAATATGTAACTTAAATGTTAGAGCCTTTGATTTTCTTGAGTTCGCTTCCTAAGTTAGATTCTCTTTTATAGTTTCAGTTAATAAAATATAGTTATTAAAAAAGTTTTTGAGGCTGACTTATTTGGTCAAGTTGATATTTATTTCTCTCTTATGATTACAGCTGTTCATGAATTTAATATAATATTACTTAGGGTATGATTTTAAATCTAATTACATTTTTATTTGATTTTATGTACTTACTCCAATTGTCAGATCTGTAAGAGTTCTTTTCTGTTTTAGGTCCAACAATGAAGGTTAAAAGAAGAATTGTAGAGCAAAAGTACTCTGATATCATCGAAGCAATTTACTCCAATCTATGATATAATAATTTTCTAGAGGTGATTAAATAAATTAAATAAAGACACTCTATTGGAAATATTCTGCATTTTTATTGATAAAATAATATAAATAATACCGTCAACATATAATTATTAATCTTAATATCTTACATGTTTTTAAAATAAATAAACAAGTACATATATTCAATATAAACATTTATATATACATGGTTCTTAATGTGGTAACAAAATGCTAGCTACTGGGGCAAGGCTCAGCCTCTGTATTACCACAGTATAAGAAACTATTATAGTTCTTTATACTGTGGTATTGCTATCACTACTATCAGAGTCTAATTTGCAACAACAGCATTGCTGTTTAGGCTCTTGCTGTTTTTTTCTTCTTTCGCACTTCGATCTATGACACTTGTTACTACACTTATTCGGCCTATATACAGGGGTTACTAATTCTACTTTAATATTAGCAGTGGCAGTTACTTTGGTTGTGTACGGGCCACTAGAGCTAGACTCCGGACTACTATACTCTACAGTGACTTGTGGTTCAACAACAATACTCTGATTGCAGCTTTCCTCTGTTATAGTTGTTAGACTGGGTTCGCGTGTCGCTTTCGCAGTTGAAGTACGTCTTGAGGGTTTGTGGAAAGAGGTAGATCTTGCTGTAGCTGGAGGTGGGGAGGCTGTAGGAGGCGGCGTTGATATCCTATCAATGTGTTCGATAGGTTGGAGTTCCGCTTTTGGTCCAACTAGAGCGAGTAGCAGAGGAAAGAATATCAGTGAGTTCGTTATCGAACCACCAACAGATAACAAAATGAGATAGAACAAATGGTTATGTATAAATTCAAATTGTGAAGTAGCTAATACTGATGCACATAACAATAGTCCAATATCACCTTTTAATATTGCATCGGCATTAGTTTCTAATGATAGTCTTACACGACGTTCACGATTACCTAAGGCACTTAAAAAACCCGTTAATATCGACAAAATGTTCCTGCTTACGACAATGAAATGTAGTGCACCCATGGTACCTGTCAAAGCAGTAATGTTCACCAGACATAGCAGCAACATGCATGTCAAACTACTGAACAATGCACACCAAAGTTTCGTCCATTGGACCAGAACACACGCCACTATGGCGGCACATAGAATCGTCAACAATAACTGCACTGCAAGTAGACGATCTAATAATAGGAACTGACTGAAGTAGGCAAATACGAGTCCTACAGGATAATTGTTTAGGCCCCTGCTCTCGAAATTTTCGGATATCTCCTTAATTTGCTTCAAGGTGGCAATCAAGCTGCTAGTGGATTTCAAATTCTTGAGGTAGAATGGCATTTGAGTATAAATTAGTGGTTGTGATTTGGGTATTTTCAAATCATATTCAGCCTTTGATGTGAAGTATTGGAACGGTTTAGGTATAAAATTAGCTTCTGAATTAGAATATGACATTTGATCATTACTAGTCCATACAGATAGATAATTATAAAAAGCTTTGGGATCTATAATATCATCAATAACCAGTCTTTTCTTGAATATTTGACTTTTCTCTACAGGAAACTCAACTACACCAGTCTGAGCTAATAATTTAAATGCTAATACTGCTTTTTCTGTAGCGTTAGAAAACCATTTCTCACTATTAAGACAACTGTTATTTCGATTTTCGTCGAACTCCTGCTGCAAATCAATCAGAAAATCACGAAAATTAGCCAACCAAAAATTGTTCATATCTAGTCCACCATTCGAGTCCTTGAGTACATGAGGGACATTCGTTAGCGAGGAATGATATTCGTACAACAAAGGTTGATTCAGTGGGTATTCCAATTCCGTTGTTACTAGATAAAAGTTGTAAAATCCAAAAAACGTATTTTGCGCCTCCAAATATTTGTACTCTTGAGTGTTCTTCGGTAAGAATGACGACAGTCTCACATCAAATTGCAATTTCATGGCGTTAAACACACAGAAGACAATGAACACCGCATAGGTAAGGCAAACGATCACTTTCACAAACGGTTGCAGCAGCACCGAAGTTAGATAACGTGTGATGAACCAACAGATCAGGCTCCTCTTCTGATGGCAGATCACTTCTGTTGTTAGTAGATTCTTGCCATGCTCCTGAAAATAAAAACATGCTATAATCTTATGGCTGATAATTTAATTATTCAGAATTGGAAGCTGAACTACTTTTTTATGTATCACAAATAGGTAAAATTTGTTATTTTGTATGTAGGGGGTAATATCTGGAACCAATGATATGAAACAAATTATGTATCGTCTGTTTTTGCAGAGCTCATACAGTTTTTTACGCTTGTATAAGCTTCGCCTGTATGAATGTCTTAACTTTTGAGAACCGATGACAATACAATAGAGACAGAACAGGTAATTTGCCTATTTTTGAGACGGAAGAAGGAGAAGAAAAAAACTAATGATATATTGAACATTTCGTTCTCCACTAATAACGAAAAAAGTAAAAAATGGTTAATATCATTTTTTTTTGTTAGAAACGTATTTTTAAAGTTTTTATGAAGCTTAATAATGTACAAGTCGCCATTTATCGACAACTTGTTTAACAATCATACATGAAAATTTTTAAATTTAGTCATTTAAATTTATCACACAAAAGTAGGTATTATGAAGCGACTACCAGATAGCCAACACGAATTTTAAAAAAAATATTTTTCAATTTCTATTGATGGCAATCGTTTGTAAATCATTTGTGTTCGTAACACCTTTTTTTGTTTGTGAGTCAATAGTTAATGTTTAATTAGATTGTTACTTATTTGATACCAGATAGCCAACAAGTATTAAAAAGAGATCGTAACAAAAATATTATACACTCAAACAATCAGATATCGTTTGTAAGCCTCAAATATAATAATTAAATCGTTTGTGACTCTCTGCTTTTTCCAAAAAATCAAAATTGATTTCAAAATTTCTAGATTTAGACAACTAACTATACACCATTGTTAAAGTTAGTTGCCTAAATCTACAAATTTTGAAATTAATTTTGATTTTTTGGAAAAAGCAGATAGTCACAAACGATTTCATTATTATATTTGAATTTTACAAACCATACCTGATCGTTTGAGTGTATAAATATATTTTTTACGATGTATTTTTAAAACGTGTTGGCTATCTGGTATTAAATAATTAACAATCTAATTACTCATTAAATATTGACTCACAAACAAAAAGAAAAGTGTTACAAAACACAAACGATTGCCATCAATATAAATTGAAAAATATATTTTTTTAAAATTCGTATCTGGTAGCCGCTGTATTATGAACCGCATAAAATGATCCTACATGCATTAAAAATGTGAAAGTTTGTATGTTTGTTACTCAATCACGGATGTGGATGAAGTTTGGCACAAAGATAGTAAAAACACAGCATTAAAACACAGCATACTACAGGACGTATCAACTTGAAATTTGGTAGAGATCCGATTCGTGTTCGTGAACGAAGTGTACGCCATCTAATATCATTAGAGAGTACTTAAATCAGTGGCGGTACCTTAGAAGAGGCAGGACGTCTTCTACAATTTAAGACAAATTCAAATCTTTGACATAGATGCGCATTAATCTAAAACGACCCACCACGAAAAATGTAAGGCGCCGTAGCACTACCTCCAGGGGTCGTTTGGAAAAGTGCAAGTCGTATTCTTTTAGTAATTTTGTAGATTTGGCCCCCTCTGCAATAAATGCCACCAGCCGCCACTGACCAAATAGAGGTGAACAACAAACCACACACAAACACAACAAATCTCTTTTAAATTTTAATTAAGTAATATTTTTACGCATATATGTTTCACGATTTTCTACTAATATTTTCCTCAGTAAGTAGTTTATTTCTGTTATTTTCTTAGGCAGATTTATTTAATTTAAGCTCACCATTCAGTGTTTGTATTCTCGCAAGATTCTTACATTAGAAATAAAACTTGCATACAGTCCCCAAAAGATTTTTAAATTTATAGCTGTTTCATCATCGCCACTTTATTTGTTCACCTCTATTTAACGCCATCTATTGGCGTTTTACGTTCGCCGATACTATAGCTAAAAATCGATATAAGTATCGTAATTGAGTTTTTTTGGGACGTAATTTTTTGGGGATTTCGCTGATTTCCGCGTACACAGTCGTGGCCATTTGCTAGTGTAAAATGATTATCTCTTAAAGCTGTATTCCCATTATGTAACCTCTATCCATGATATTATGCGAAATATTCGCACGGGTTTTAACTTTTTTTTAAATTATTTGGTCAGAAAGTTAGCTGGCGAAATCTGTGATATGAAGATTGAATACAAAATCAGAGGCGTGCGCTTGGATATTTTATAAGATATAATAAATATAAAAATAACTTTAATGCATTAAGATAGAATTTTATTCCTCCTTTTTTGGAAAGTCAAAAATCAATTTACCAATTTATATAACGTTTTCACTAAAACGATTTATCTTTAAAATGTTATCAAGTACTTTTTGTATGTTGTTTTTGAAAACTACCTACCATAGTTTCTTACATAAAGCAATAAATAAATCATTTGTAAAATTTAGGTTTATAAGCTAGTCTCGAACTTTTAAGGCTAGAATGTGTCTTCAATCTATAATCCTGTAAAAACAACCATCCGAAGTTTCAAAGAGTTTGTAGAATGTTGGGTTTACTTCTGATTCTGAGGTATCTATCTTATAGGTACGGAAAGACATGCTCATTGCTAGCCTGAAAGCAAGCTATTATTCCAATACTTAAGAAATCCAGAAAAGAAATTAGTGATATGAAACTGAAATCGATTTTTTTTTCAAACATTTGATCAACTGCCATCAAATTGAACAAGAAGAAATGTTTAAAATACATTAAAATCAATTAACTGTTTGTCTCCTATAATTTTGAAATTGATTGTTTTTTATAATTAGGTAGATACTTATTGAACATAAAAACGTTAAAATGAAATTTAAAAAAATTAGGAAAAAATGCAAAGAATTAAAATCTAGCTGGGAATAATATTTTATTTAATACTGTCAGAAAAAAATTTCAATTCTCGAACTCCTCCCCCTTTGGAGAAAAGAGAAAAGTAAAAGAACCTAATTCTGTGGCACAGTTGTCGACGCATTGTTTTCTTCAACTGATTCCATATTGGAAACAACTTGTTAAATTCACGTCGGGTTCACGAGTGCTACATTCGCATTGGTCATTGAACATATTCGGAGAATTTTAAATAACAGCAGCAAAATGCTCGGCAAATTGGCACTAATTATGCAATAACTTACCAGAAGGAAGTTCATTGTAATGGGTTCAATTTTTAAAATTTAATTAACTTTTGATTAAAATTTTTAAGAAGACCTAATTGGCAAGATCCACCAAACACCTAGCTTCTAAATTATAAGTGCCAATTGAGTAAATGGATCCAAATAATAGAACATTTTGGGGCCTCAAAGATCGCACCCATACTGCTGATTTTGAAATACAAATTTGCTAAACTAACTAAAGACAAAAGGTAATCTCTCACTGATCATCGTTTTAATTGAATATAAATCCATAAGACTAAAAAATGAAGTTTGAAGTAAATTCGATCTGCCAAAAAAACTATCCTTGAAAGGTTATTGGGTTAAGCGAACTCGTTTCAGGATATTGCCCTCCAACTTGTTACATAATCGTCGTGTAGAAGTGACCTTCTAATTTTAATGATCTGAGGTAGAGAAAAAATAAAAACAAGGTCGAAGTTATTAAGCCAACATTGCTACTGTTACGATTTTTTTGTTCAAAGGTATGATTTTTTTAACATTCCCACAAAACAGTTGCAGTTTTAAGTCTAATTATTGAATTCCAACTCAAGTAAAATTTACCAGGTGATGATAGTATCAATAAAAGACCGATTTTATTAGCTGAGGTATTGAAAAATACTTGACACCTAATATTTATTCTAATGATACGAGTAACACAGAATAAATAACAATATTTATTCTGTGCAAGTAATATGAAAATTGTCCAGGATATGAAGTACCTATCAGTGAATTAGAGGTAGCTGGAAGACATGGGAAACGATGGGCATTTACTTCAAAAATATTACTACCAACAAAATTAATATTATTTTGTGCCTCATAGAGTAAAGTGGGTCGTAGTTTTTGTTAAAACTTATGTTTCACAGTTTTAAGTGACAACAATATAATATTGGTAAAACTTTCAATAAGTATTTACAATATGTACAAATGTTTCTAACTCCCCCTTCGAAAGGCTCTAGCCCTGAATCAGTTGAAGTTTTTGAAAGATCATCGATTTAAAAATTTCCCAAAATGAATTCTTCAAAAGTTTGGAAAAAAAATTACCATCCATGTTAGAGTATTCTCGGGTATAAATGTTAAGATTTCTTGAATTGTCTTAATTTTTATATATCTCAGCACTCTCCTTTCGTACCTATTCAAAAAGAATCAAAATCAGAGCAAATTTACTACGCCAAACGCTTGTACATTCGAACACAAAAAGAAGAAAACAGCCAGTTAAACTGTTTACCTCTTGTAAAAAAATAAGGAAATTTGAATTTTATAATATACACGAGGTTCGGATATCTTTTGTCAACTTTTGTGACTGATTTTTGTAGCAAATTTGGTCACGTATGTAGACATTATTTTATTTAAAACAAAACCCCGATACAACATTATATGTATTATAGATATACCTATTCCGACCAAGAAAACCTAGATGAAAATATTGATCGTTTGAGTTTCATATGTCAAATATTACCTACATTCATTCCAGACAAATGATATTCAATCCATGACAAAACATTTTATAACATTTATATCAACAATAAAACCTCCAAATTGCTACATTGTTATATTCCATACTACTGAAGTGTGTAATAAAATATTTTACGACATACAATTTATTCAGTAATATGTACGCAAATGGAAGTCGACTATTTAACAGCTAAAATGTCCTGCACAGTTAGAAGAATAATTTCGAAACACAATATAAGGAAGTTGCCGAAGCCTCAAAATAATAATTACTTGGTAAAGATAATTTCAAAGTACTGTGCTGTAAGAATTTGAGAAACAAATATAAGCTTAAGTTGAATAATTAGTCTATACAAATAACCAGCTTATACGCGGCATAAATAGGCGGGCATTTTTGAGACTGTTTAACATTGTCATTCTATATAAAATTACAAAACTAGACGTTATTATATATTATATTACTTATTAGAACGCTAAGCCCTCTCTATACGGTGAAACCTTTGAATTTATGGGTTAACCGTTGGTGTTTTACAAAAAATAGGACCGACTTATTAGTTGAAAAATACAAAATAACATTAATCCTAATGGTTACCCGTAATTTTGAAGTTGTGTAGTTAAAGGTAGATAGACGATATTTATTATAGCCTCAAATTCAAAAGAACCAGCGGATAGGCACCATTAGATTTTTTTCAGAGCAACTACTTAATGACGTTAATCCATTTTTTTATAAAAAAGTATTCAAGTACTTCAGATTTTCTATTGCTTCATCAGTCATCAAAATTTTTGAACGTTCACTTATACATATTCAGTGATTTCAATATGAAGTGTCAACAAAATTGCACTTTCTTACTGCTGTAACTAGAAAACCCTAGATTGTCCCATTTAAACGTTTTCGGAGATGATCTTACCTTATCCTGGCAGATAAATTTACAAATAAAAAATGCGACCTCTCCATATCTTGGGGAAAGGAGGTAATGGATTTTGAAATGAAAACATTGGACCATCTCTCAGCTCTCCTATTTCCAATGAAAATAGAATCATCAAAATCAGTGAATGTTTACTGAACAAAACCAGCGAACAAACATCGACCAAAAAATCTACATGTACCGTTGCCCTATCGTAGAATTACCCATATCATGAAGCGGCCAAGCATTTCATGACATATTGCACTGTCTATTGCTTTCCACTTGAGTTTTTCTGAGAGATTTTTTGACAGGAAACGCTCCTTTCTATATTACATCTTGAGAAATTGAACTCTACTCAATTTTTTTTCTGATTTTTTTGTGATACTCGTACATTTTTATTTATAAGAACTTTTATTTCAAATTAGTATATATGTATTTTTTTCTATACTTAAGCACCTACGAAATACCTAATTTTGTTCTTTAATATTCACTATTTCGCGACTCTATCAGTTCTACGGTTGGGTCACCAGACATATACCTACATACAAAAGGTAATCTATAAATCACGACAGTCAATTGATTTCAAGGACCTCTTTATAAATCAACGATTAAACTCTTCAATCTGACAAATTTCAAATTTCATGTTACTCATTTTAAAATTGATTCATATTTCTTACTTTTTCAAGGTTTTTAAAAGGTCTGCAAAAAGTTATAAAAATGTGAGATTGCCCTATCGTTTTTTCATAATAATTAGAATATAAAATTTATAAAAATACTCACCATATCAACATTGTTATTGGTGATATTCTTGTTAGTTTTGATTTCTGATCGAAAGCATGGTACATCAGACTTCCTGCATCTATGCTGCAATGCCAACAGGGATGGGAACACAATCAGCAATGCTGCACCATGAAATACTACCATCACCGCACATTGCAAACAAAACACTCTCAATGCTGGTATTGGTAAGATGGCGGCCACTACGAAAGTACCCGAATTTATCAGCACTGTGGTTATGATATTCGGACCTGTCCTTTGAAGCACTTCCGGTGGCGATAAGTTTCTCGTGTGCAATGACAATATCAAAAACATTTCACGCATAGCGAGTCCAACAGTTATAAATGGTAGTACGTTGGTACTGAGTAGGTTCATTGGTAGACCTATGAGACTGCAAACACCTAATGCAGCAGCTGCTGAACTAGCCAATACCAGCACACCCAATGTGGCAATACCAGAATGGGCTACCCAACCGTAGACGCATCCAACAGCCAGGACAACACCCAATTTAATTAAATCAGTCTTTGAGTATTCTTTCAGTATTTTGTTGACATTGGCAGTGGAAAATGTTAGGAACACGTACGAGGAAGATGGTTTCCGGCTCAATGACAATTTTTCCACTTCCTGAGAAAGAACAAAAACAAGACCATATAATTTCGAACCATTTGGGAAAGTTTATTCAGAATTCTTACCTCGGCAAATTTCTTCTGCCAAGCATTAAGGACCTTGGTGGCTTTATCTTTGCTCCAACCAATATGATGCACTTTATAGTGTCCAGACCAAAATTCATACAACTCATTACCTCCCATCAACTGCACAACTGTTTGTAAAGCTTTGGCTTGTTTTATATGACCAGATTTATTCTTATGGATACCCCCAACAATTAACTCTTCAGGCCAATGCATATACTTGGCAGCGAAACCATAACAACCGCTGGTTAACTCGGCACCAATGTCCAATGGGTGGGTGGTGTTGTAATTTGGTGCTGAAACAGGACATTCTGGATCCCGTGGATTCAAACATGGCTTCTCTTGATAGCCTGTGGTGATGCCGGCTCTTTTCAAGTAATCTTCCAACGAGTGGTAATCGAAGAGGCCCTCTTTTTGTTTGAATTGAGAAATCAACTTCTTGGGGTTTAAGTTGGTCCACTTCACCTGATGTCCATATCTGCCAAAATAAGAAAACTAATTGGGACCAATAATATCAACAAGTTTTTAAAACTGAATAAATCCATGCTAGTAAAATGTCATATTTTTGTACGTTTTGGTAAAATTTATTGTAAATGTTATTATATTTTGCATATGTTTGGACCTAATTACACTGAATAGATACGCAATCCAGCACAAATGTAATTTTTTTTAAATAAAAGGCCCATTTCTGCAATAGGTAGGCAGTAAAATTAACCAAACTGCATTTTTTTAATTGAAAATAATTTATAGGAGATTCACAAACATCAGTAAGAATGCTGGCGCACATATCATCTTCAAAATGAGCCAGGCGAGTCGTAATTGTTAATTTGTTAATGGCTAATTAAATTAGAAAATGATTATAGAATATGGTTATCTCACCAAATATTGCTTCCTAAATTAACGGAATCTATAAAAATGGAGGAGGTATACAAATTAACAGTATGTTTCTTCATTTGGGAGCTACCTCAGTTTTCTAACATTCCGTAGAAGGCATGCCAATGGTTACTTTGATTTATTTGAATTTAATGAGCTTTGTAAATCAAAGGCTCAATAGATCAAACTAGAAATGATAACAATATCTTATTTGTTCAGATGTCGCACTGATTCAAAACGAAGAAAAAAGAAAGATACCTAAGAATAATAATGTATAAAACATTTGTAACTTTGACCACGTATTACGCATTAAGTAATCTAGGAATATTTTTATTTCGATATCTGAACCAAATTCAGATGGAGATGCTTGGATACGTGGCATGATGTTACTTACTCTTTGCAATGCATTTAAAAATGTTATTTTAAGTTTGTTTCATCCCTCGTGCGAACCGTTCAAGAATGATCGCGTTCATGCGTAGCAGAGATCACGTGTTCCAATCAAAATGTTACTGTTCACGAATGATTCCGCTGGCGTTCCAACCAATTTTATGGTCGTTCCAAAATGGGTGTTTCGGTACATGGCCATGAGTAAATGTGCATAGAATGATCCACACTGTTTCACAATGGTTTCGTGACGATCATAAGACTGCTGGATGGACGGAAACTTAATACGTATAAAACTCAACCGGTGTCTAAGGAACATGGTTTTCTATAGAATCTATGATTGAAATGATCGTAAGATGATACTTACGGTAAAGGCACAGCATAATCAGGCCCCAACAACTTGGAACCCTCCCAGAAGCAGTCCAGAGGAGTGATAATAGTACATGGCATGACGTTCTCGAACATCTGTTCAATGTAGTGAGCATCGAAATTGGGAATGCTTGGTGATTGACAGAAGTCTTTCAACTTCCACGTGATCTCGAACATATTTACAGTGACTTGGGTAGCCTTCTGCACCATATCGAGATGTTCAAGGAGGCCGTGAGGATGCAAAAGATCGACGTCGACATCGACGCCAGTTTGGACGACCATTTGGTGTGTGGAGAGCATCTCCGGTGGCATGTTGTCCTGGATGTTGGACGGCTCTGCCCACAGCAGCTCGATGTCGGTATGGAAGGTCATGCTCTTCAGGCCAACGGAGAAGGTGGCAATGACCAACACGCTGACGAAGATGAACTTTCCAGCGTGCGTATCTAGAATGCCACCCAGAGCACGTAGCTGACGATGAATTCGGCCCCGCAGCCATAGAATACCCCGATCTCCGATCGCTTTGCCCTGGAAAGAACGTGATGATTTACATCTTGTGATACAACCTAAATAAATGACATGACACGGGTACTAAGAATCGAAATATATGGGAGAGATGAACATATTCGATAATGAAACCTAAACATATTAGGTATGTTACAATTTCAATCAATATCAATTTTGGTACCTATTCGATAGCTTGCTGATTAGCATACATTTCAATCGTCTTCAACAAATGAGCATATTATTATCGTTGGGGTAAAATTCTGAAAAGAATCTTAACGAAGTGAGTTATTTCATCGATCAATCAAGACGTCGGATCACCGGCGCGGCTTAGGGAAAGTTAGAAGAATCGTGGCGCTCGTAAATGAATCCGTTGCCCCCGCCTCTGGCGCGACTTCGGCCTGCCGCAGACCACCCAGGCACGTACGTGACGTCACCAGGACCACCCAAGCGTACCGCTCAGTCCGCAGTACATGTAAACGTCATTTTGCCGATGCACCGAGCTGGCAGCGGTGGGAGGGACAACGGGGGCTCGCCCCTGGCATTTTTCTTCGCTCTGATGATCACGGGTGTGATTCTGTGATTTGCTATAGGGTGGCTATCAAGCTACGGCTACAGAACATCCACCCAGATTGTCATAAAAAAGCTGTCCATAAAAGCATCGACTTACTATCACACAATGTCCGGAGAGTCGTAAATCATCCCTGGTAAATAGTCCAAGGAACACAGACGACCCCGTAAAGAATGTCACTTCGTCAATTACATGATTCATTTTAAAACTCAAACAGCTTGAAATTAAGAATTATTGTTTCACATCAAACTTCTACATAAAGATTGTATGAAATTAAATTAAGATTTTAAATAATTAAAAATCAAAAAAATCATTTGAAATAATCAAGCTATTAATAAATTTGTGGCAATGCGATCCGTATTATTCGTCCTTGCATCGAAGTGACAGAAAAAAAAATCAGCATAATATAGCATAATTAATGAATGAATTGAAATTCATCGGAACCTGTTCAGAAATATAATAAAGTCGCTAACATGAAAAGCAAATAAATTGCTAGTGTGGCACAAAACGAACAATAATTTTACAACTGTACATTAACATTCAATTATTGACATATTCTCTGGAATTTCTTGGCATGACATCTTCTTTTACCACCCAGCTTTTCAACACGACGTTTTTATTTCCAAACGACAATAATGTGTGATCTATGGGTGCCCGAAATATTTTTGGAGGTCGCATCTATTAAGAGGCGTCAAATGTCACTCCATCGCTATCGCTCAATAAAACTACATAACAGAAAAAAAAATCTATACCAACAATCACTTCGTGGGTGTCACGTGGTTTTGATAGTTTCTTTTAGGTATACATCTTTATAGATTCTCGGTCTTAGTTCTGAGAAGGACCACCCTGTCTCACTGGCGTACCAAGAAAATATCTTAAGGTGACAAGAAGTTCCGATACTGTATTCAATTATTTGCCTTAGAATGTTTGAATATCTACTATTGCAGTAAGAAAAATCTCTAGAACTATTATATAGAAATAATGAATAAATTTCATGTCATATATGTAAATCACTTTTAATTTCTAGTTGGAGTAGAAATTACACTTTCACTATAACAAATAGAGGTAATAAAATAAGATCAACCAGCCATAAATATAACTCGTTACTTTCTACTGCTATTTTTGAATCTCAATAATAATAAAGCGTGAAATAGAAATTCGTTAACAATAATCCTACTCCTTATTTGCAATAATCATGTAGGTTTCTATATTATTCAGTTATATGATACATATATAGATAAATAAGATGAATTAGAACAAATATGATTATTTAAATAAAACAATGTGTCTTTATTAATAATGGGATTTACCAATCCCGAAACATGTCTCTCTCTCTAAATAATTTAATTTCTTAATAATATTGTGGAGATGACGACACATTGTTTTATTTAAATTCATCACTACTCCACTTTGAGAATGGATTTCTTCTTGAAATATGATTATAAAATGTAGATTCAATTTCGGAATGTGATAATAAATTATCATTATCTGTATAAATTGTGCATTCGTATTATATAATTATCTTTACATACAAATAGCACGAGCAAAATGCCGACAACAGCTACTATTAGGGCTACTACCCTGCTGACCACTGAATTACGTCAGCGTTACATATTGCATAACTGCCACCTGCGAGTATAACTCCGAGTGTTGAAGCGTGTTTCTTATTTTATCCATTACAGGATCGCTTTCGTCAACAAATCGTTAAATTACCGGGGCCTTCTACAAATAAATATACTAACACCGTTACGCCTATGGTAATGGAGATGTTCATTCTTTCTGGTGCTTTTTTACTTGGATAGCTTTATCGTAAATATACGCCTAACAGCTGTGTTGTATAAATTGTATTTTATTACTCCCCAATAAAGACTGTATTACCTACATATATACATATATATATATACATATGATATGATCGTGAATGGTGACATTGATCTAGCATAGCTTTAATAACTGAACTAACTATAATAAAAAAAATTCAATATGCCTACTAGAGCAATGACCCAACCATTACTGTTGACAAGGTTATCTATCGGTTTATGTTCAAGTATAGTCACATCTTCAATCCAATATATGTATGAACTTGCATAGAATTTAAGTAGTAGGTACCATAGAAATGTTATTTACCAAAAATGATCACCACAATTTAATAGTCACTACAGGAAGAATCTCGGGCGGTGCAGAGAAACAAACGTTTCATAAATCATATACACACATAAATATTAACAACAACAGCAGTATTTGTATGCGCAATCGAACCATCGAATAGTAAACGTACTCCGATTTTGATGATTTTTGATTCATTTGAAAAAGGAGACTTGATAAATAATCCCATATTCATAAAAACTCAAATCCGAAATTTCCTTCCCTTCAAAAAATGGAAGAGGAATTTTTTTCTCGAAAATCGAAAATCTGAGATGGCAGAATTATTAAAGATAGGACATTATCCGGAAACGTTTAAATTGAACATTTTGTCAAAAGAGTTACGGTTGTCGAGTTACAACGGTGGTAAAATGGTAAAATCTAAAATACGTATTTCTGTCGCGATGTTTTCAGATCTCTAACTAATAACAAGTACAAGCAAAGAATATACGTGGGTAATATTAAAAGTACTATCTTTTTTGGTATTAGTGAACGTTTAACGATTTTCGTAACTAATTTTACACTCAAAAGTGTGAAATAAATATTTTTTACAAAAAATTGGACCGACGTTATTAGTTGGTGCAATGAAAAATACAAAATAATATTAATTCTTTTGGTGCTGGTACTTGTGAAGTTGGTAACAAAAGTTATCAATCTAACTGCAACTGCACAACTTCAAAAGTAACAGCACCAATAGAATTGATATTATTTTGTATTTTTCAGTGCACCAACAATAACGTGCGTCCATTTTTTTATAAAAAAAGACAACGAAAAAGTTATGTTATATGTTATGTAAGTTAAAATCAAGTTATGGCAAAAAACGTAATTTGCCCCCCACTTTTTCAATATGGCGAAGAAAACTCTTACGCTGTGTCCCAGCGTACATACGATATATGCGTTGCGTGCGATGAGGAAATTGCACGCAACTCGGTATGTCATTGCGTTTGCAACAAGTTAATTTATTTTTATATTTGTAAATCATGCCTTCAATAAGAATAGCACCTAAAATATTTCTAATGGATAATACTTTGGCGAAAGTAAAAGTACAAAGAGAAAAAAGAAGCATGAAATCTACGTATAGAGATAGATAGAATATTACTATCACTTAACTGTATGTTTGATTTCATGTTCGTAATCTACGCCCCCAAAATACGTACCTATATCCCGAAATAATCGTAATTTTTTGCAAGGGTGGCCGCCTCCTATAGTTTTACCAAATGTTATTAATGTCGCAATAAATTTAATTAAATAATAAACATAACCCCATTCTTTATCAACCAAAAGTGTGTCTTTATAGCGCTAATTTCGTTTATTCCACAAAACATTTCGTTTTTGAATCTCAGGAATGAGAACTTCCATCATGCAAGAACAACAACGACTGCGGGCAGAAACAATTTGTTTGTTAAAACAATGCGTACGATGCGTTATGACAGGAAGAACTTGATCGACTCTATTTCAAGTTTAGCTTTTTCAAGCCCCCTCTAAAACATATCAAAAAATCAGCTTTCTTGGTTCATTCGCATTTTCAAATCTATAAATTAATGAGTGGAGCATCATTTGAAAAAGAAGCATCATCAAAATTGGAGCGCGTTTGCCGAGACGTTTGCTATGTAAAAGGGGCGAACAAACATACTAAAAAAGCAGACAAACAATCGAACTAAATACATCCTTAATTCAGTCAAAAATCAACCCCTGAAGCACGGCGATCCGCGGCATTAGCAAAAGTTAAGCTTATGCATTAAAACATTTGTAGATTATACATACATCCAAAACAGTATACGATACAAAAATCAAAATCAATCAGGTCAACTTAATTGCTCCACTATATCATCTTCTCCATACCTCAACATACATAATGTCTCAGTGGCGTAGGAATGTTGAGGGCTTGAGGACAAGTGGGTGAATTTATTGAAATCAATCTATTGCGATCGTTCGCACATTCAGTATAAGTAAAGCTCGGTTATAACAAGCACTTGAGTTTAAAGAGAAAAATACATCCCCTCACAACTGCATGTAATTCAGACCGGCAAATAGCATAGATTTTGGTCCAGTGAAACCAATAACTCAGTTTATAAAAACGATTTCTCCCAAATTTGCGTTCAAATAATTAGTCACATGATCAGTGACGGGAAGTACTATGACCTTAACTGTATCACAAAACAGATCATTTATGTTTAGAATACAGGGTGACGGGACTGAAATTCTCACTTCAACAAGATTTAGCAAAATCGTGAGAGAAAAAAGCTTTTGTTAAAGTACCAAATGTTTGATTTAGATTCAAATGATTTTACAACAACAGGAACTATTGGATGAAAATCTATAAGTAGCTGAATTGCATCACGATTATTTCATTTAAAAAATAGATAATAATGGAAAAATGCTGGATGACAATAAAGTTGAAATTCTAACAACACACAAGAAGTATAAAACCGTTTATCATAAATATGGATCTTACTTTTTAATTTCAGAAATCTGAAGAAATCTGTCTTTCCGCTAGCAACAGACGGTGGAATTTTCATCATGTTTTTTTTAAATTTTACTAGTCTGTCTTTTGATTTGTTCCTTCCGAGCGAAATTTGCAATCGAATTAACACTAAAATCTCTATGAGCTAGACTCTTGCTAGAGCGCTGTATAGATGAGTATTATCATCGACCGCCATTGTGTGTCCTGAATGTCACGTCAGTGGTTTAGGTTACACACGTAAAGATACGTAAACAAGCGCTCTACCTATACCACTGACGTGACAGTCAGGACACACAATGGCGGGCGGCGATAATAATCATCTATATAGCGGTCTACTCTAGCTGCTAGAGCCTTGAAACACTTGAAAAACAGCAATATTAACAAGAATAAAATGCAGAGAATAATTAAAAAACCATCTAATATAATGTGTCTTTCTAATAATTTTCATTACGGAATACAAATTGAGTCACTTTTATGTGTTTCCCACCGATTTTCCTGGTACTGAAATTTTTTATTAAGTATAAATAGAAGTAAAAAAAATATGTAAACGTTTCCAAAAATAATTGATATCAGAGAAGAAAAATAAAATATTTCTCAAAACAACAAGATAAATCTTGTTAAAAAATTAATAACATATTTTGCAGTTTATAATGAGGTAAGCAATCAATTGATAAAACAAGAAATAATTAATAAACACATTGTTGATACCGTCACAAAGATGTCATATTTTAATTATTAATGATTGATCTTATATATATTATTACAATAAGAACTCAAATGTATATATATTCCTGTTTAGCAAAAATCACGTAATTAATCTATAATCTACCTATATCAATTTGATATACCTAATTATATATTATATATAATTATATATATATATATATATATATATATATATATATATATATATATATATATATATATATATTCTTATTCTTGTTTGAATTTGAAAACCGCATTATTAGATAATTTATTAATTTCAATATGTTAATTTGATTATATTTTCGTAATTATTAAATACTTTCATTTATTAGAATTAAAAGGATAATATCGTTCAAATTAACATATATGTATGAATATATAAATATCTGGGTAAGCGAGCTTCGCTCGGGTAACACGAGATTTAGAGTGGGTCTACAAGAGTTTTTTAGTTAAAAAATGAGCATATTTTTAGTTCAAATGTGTTGCGATCTGTAAATACATACCATACCGCCTTAGTTGTACACATAACTCATAATTTATAGATCTCGAAATTAATATGAAAGTGCAATATGAATGAGATACATCTTATTGCCAATCGGTTTCACGGCCCGAAAACATCTTTCTGCAATTTTTTTTCGAAATCTGCAAAACCATTCTAGAAAAAGCTTGTGGACCTCAAGTTTTTTCACAAAAGCCACCTATAGTTAAGTTAAAAAGTAAAACTCGAGGTAAAACCTTATCTACATAACACTTTTTTTCAAAATCGTTAGAGCCGTTTCCGGGATAGAATTTTTATATACTTACAAGAATTGCTCGTATTAATAGTATTAATATATAATATTAAATAATATAATCTTTGTATCCAAATAGAGTGTTGAATAGTCCATATACGTATATACATTAATCCAAGAAGTAATGTCTAAATTCATTTAAAATCTAGTTTTATTTTTTGTAAAAATGATGGGACTCCTCTATTTTAATTTTCTTTTTTTAAATTTTTTAATAGTAAATGAAGTTGGTTCCAAAAGTAATGTATCTAATAATATTATTCTATATTTCTCAGTGCACTAATAAAAGTCGGTCCTATTTTCTTAAATAGTTAAGTATCTATAAATAAATTTGTTGAACTTATTCAGTATATGTATCTTTCCTATAAGCCAAATATAGGATGAGACTACATTTTAAGAGATTCACTTACAATTACATGTGGGTATAATATGATGTATGTAAATAAAAGCATTTTGTAGTACATTTTCCGAAATTCGAAAGTAATGAAATTAAAATTTGTACAGATATTTATAACTGGGACCACCTAAAAAAGCAGTGCATAACATCTTCTTCAATTATATTTTATTATGATGGTCATAAAATCGTTTTATATTATTTAAATTGACTTATAATTTTATAGCAAATAAATGAGTAGATTTATTGACCGCTTTAGATACGGCCGACCAATGAACATTTAATCAAGAACAGAATTCCGCTTGGATCTCTACTACTAGCAAGTAGCTGTCGTTGTGAAGATCTTTAATGATTAGTTTCTTGATCTCTTTAAATCTAGGAAGGAATCTAAGGAACACCTCCAATAAAATCCTTAATATTCGAATAATATATAAAATGTAAGAACATTTTTGATTTTAGGTCCTTGGCTATTTGCGTTGTATTTTGTGTTGTTGATTCTTTAATTTTATAACGAAGTGTGGAACTCATACACATGCACGTTTTTCTTAAAATGGTGGAAATTATTTTTTTTAATTATCTGTTCCATGTACATTTGAACTGTCTACCTACCAATAATGGAAAGGCATCCTTTAGATCAATGATAAATCCCAGGGACTCTTCTGACTAACAAAAGTTTTATAATCCGTTTGTGGTTAAGGTTCGAAGCCACCGAAAGGGTGCAAGAGCTACTACCCAAATAAAATAACTTTTCATAACACTAAAGACAACTTGAGATCAAAATGTTACTGCAACAGTATTGGCAAAATGTCTCAAGTCCTACTAATTGAGGGAAGCATAAGAAATAAACTATAAGGAGTTGAATTGAGCTCCCGCAGGCCTGTAGAAGTATATCTTGCCTATTGAGGGTAAATCGCGCCATCTTGGTTCAATGGTCATGGGGACATGAACATTGGATTATACATAAATAGGAGATCATCCCAACTTCAAGTTCTTTGAGTATCCTTGGCTATATATGTCGGCTTTTCCAAAAAATGTCAATTTTTACCATCTAAAGAAAATAGGGCATGGTCGTGAGCTCCATATTTTTATGCAGGTACCTACCTACCTATTCAATTTTTACCGCAATTTTGTTGAAAAATGAAAGCTTCAACCACACAAAATACCAATAAAAATCGTGAACAACAAATAAATTCCAAAAATACTCCTATATTTAATTTATTATCCAAATATAGATTCTTTTGCTATGTGCCTATGTATGATAGAAAAATCATGTTAATAGAGTGGTCACATAAAAGTGAAGATTTTCAATAAATATGTCTAAATTTGTAAGTCAACCCTCCCCTATGACCAAAAAGCAATATAATAAAGACAGAAAGGAAAGCTGATCGGTATTTCTGTTGCCGCATCTGAACAGGTAGATTTCCAAGAAGTAACGAAGGTATTGAACACAATTAGACATAGCAGTGAAATATATTACATACAATATAAACCTCCTTGGATTGTATGGGTTTTACCTGTCTTTTCTCGACTTCTAAGTAGGTATAATGAGATAATCAGCAAAATGATGATTTTAAAGAGTTATTTCATTACGTTAGATTTCCGATAAATCCGTATTCTATTCAAACCTACAGAATACTACCTAAGTTTCCAAAGAAGAAAAAAAATTTAGTCAGAACAATACTTCTAATTTTTGATGGTACATATAATAATATTTATTCTATTGATATTACTACTTTTGAAGTTGTGTAAGAGACGCAATATCAGTAATAACCAGTAAAAGAGTTTTGACACCAATATAAAAAATACTATTTTGTATTTTTTAGTGCACCATCTAATAACGTTAGGCTTAGTTTTTGTGAAAAGTTATTCATCTCCAAATCCTTGAAATTTTGGTAAAATATAAATTCTCCCTCCATCCCCCATTGGATTTTTAAAAGTTCAATATAGGACAATCTCTGAGCACTCCTCTTTCCGATGAAAAAATAATTATAAATACAAAAAATAGCAAACAAACAATCGACTTATACCTCCGCATTTTTAGGAAGCCGGTCAAAAGGTGCAGGCAGTATGAATTTTTATAATCAACTGTCATTTTCCTTACCTAATTAAGATATAAATCAATAGAGCTGACAACAGCGCTAATTGAAACATCAGGGGTTGAACTTTCGGTTCCGGAAATGGTTCAAAGCAATGGGCTGTAACTGGGGAGCACGGCTCAAGTTTAGGAAGCAAAACAGCGTTGCCATAATAGTAAGTACCTATCATTCTTTTGAAAATATAAGAACAATAGATAATAATAAAATAATGAATAAAAAATTAATTTGATCAATGTGCTTGTTTCATATTATTTTTTGTAAAAGAAATTTTTAAACTATTTTCTATGATAAAAAAACATCGTGCTATCTATTACATAGGTAAGCAGTGTAAGTATGTAAATAATATAATATATCTGCACACATCGAATGTTACATGATCTGGTTGTTGAAGCGATAGATATTCCGACAATTATAAACATAAGGACATAAAAGAAAGGGACATTTGATTTATGTAATATGGCAACATTGGATAAGGGCACAGGTAAGGTAAGCCGCTAAGCTAGCCGTGGACCACACACGAGGCTAGCCAGGTGGTCTCGCTGAGGCTAGCGTAACACAGCGCCCACTAGACCGCGAACGTACAATGTTGCCAACGATGACACACCATTGCCAAACCTTACACCAATACCGAGAATTTCTGAATATTAGATTTTGAAAAATATCATACCATTCGATAATTAAGATTGACATGAAGCAATGAAGTCATGACAAGGTATCACGCAATAAATCATGAATCACATAAAATTAATTAAATATTCCTAATGCAACTGGAGTTGTTAATTGATGTGGTCAACAATCACTCGATTGACGTAGAATATATACCTGATATTGAATAGGATATTTTTGATTAAATATTATTTGATCAGACCTCATGATAGTATCATTAAAGGTATAAAATATTATAGGTAGGACCTATGTGACTGAATATATTTAAAAAATGAAAGTACCTAGGTAGTATGTACCTATAATAAATTGGTCCTTCTATCTTCCAGATTATATTTCTTAAAAAGGTATAATTTAAAATGTATTTGCCAGATAATCTAATATAAGTAGGTACGTACGGAATATATCTTCAAATCCATATTTTTAGGAAGAAGCGTTTTAAATATTATTATTGAAAGAAGGGCAGTTTGATAAATTCCTTCTTAAAAAAGTATACTTATGAATTCCAGAAAATAGGAATGAAGATAACAATAATACTACCATCAGGTCTGGCTCAAAATCCATCTATCACACCTGACAATTCAAAAACGAAATCAACATAAATTTGCTGAGAACAATAATTTTGAAGGCATATACCAGAAGAATGAGTTTTTCTAAACAAGTTTACCGTAGCAAGCAAATTGGTATATAGTAACTTTGAGAACTTTCAAGGCCTGTTCAATTTTTATAAGAATCACGTGAAAAAAGTATTTAACCTGAGATAAGGGTCTCTTGAGCAAACATTGATGGTGCCTTTGAAGATAAACGGAAAAAGTTGATTGTATAGAAACAATTAAGAAACGCTACTTTATGTATCTGATAGAAGTATTCCAAGTAATGTCATTGTCTCGAAAATATTTGGACTTACATATGACTTGAGTAATGTTGTCCGTGATTCTGTGTAAAATTGCATTGAAAATGTTTTTTGAGGCCCACAACAACCCTTATGAAGAAGAGAACTGAATGAGACAAATCTGATAGTTTTCTAAAAAAAGATAGGTATCACATTTACCTATCAAGTACTTAGTAGTCAATTTTTTTATAGTTATATCTTGTATTTATCCGTGATAGTTTGAAAATCCCGAGGAAAAATCTAAGTGAAATATCGCTCTATTTGGAAATAATCTGTTGTTAATTAATGTGAAACGTGAGAATACACACGCATCACAAATTCATCAAGAATAAAAAATGTAGATAATAATAAACATGCTTATTGAGATTCTTGAATATAAATTTTAAAACGAATCATTATTATATATTTTGGTGCATGACATAAAAGTAGTAGAGGTACATTTACTAACTACAGTTCTCTTCTTACTTGAGAAATCTAAAAAAAGTGCCATTACCATAACGGTAAAATGAAAAGGCACAAAGAATCGCAGTCACTGTTATGCTTTTAATGTTAATGAAACCATACGATCACCCAATAAGCCTGTGTGACTGTGTGCATGTGAGAGATGTTATGAATGAGTTTGTAGTACACGTGTTTTGAGTCGTTTTAAACGTATTTATGTTGCGAGGTCGAGGACACTTGAGACGAGGAGCAACTAAGAACAGCTATTAAGAAAGGAGAGATGGATTACCTGATCTAATTGATTCAAGGCAATGTCTGCATCCACCCATCCAGGCCTGGTGAAGAGATCTGATTTGTGCCTTTCCGTGATCTCTGCCTCTGGCAGTGACGGCGCCATGGAGGCCATCCTCGTCAGGCGCAAACTTCCCGAAGCAGAAGCACAACTCAGACCCAAACATTACACATTTAAAATCCTCACACGATCTGCCCACTTTACCGTCAGTTTTCCAATAAGTAACAAGGATACGTTAGCGGCACTCTACTTCCGTTTATCCGCAACATTTTGTGTTGTCGATTGAGAGTCCATCTGGAGCAAAGCACACGCGAGTCTTCAGATGTAAATAAACAAGCCGGCTAGCTATGTTCGAATCGGTACACTAACCTCTACCGTATCTCACAACACACTGCGTCACTCTCTACATTAACACGGCTGTTCTGTAGTTGTGTGATGGCGTGATGGTTCGGTTTCGGTCTCGAAGGCCAGAGTGCCGACTCGGCCGGTGCTGCCGCTCTATGCCAGCCCCTTGTAGTAAGGCCGGTAAGTCGATTTTCTCCGAACGAGGACCACCCACAGCATGTGTTTAGGATATAAATTTTCCAAATTACATTACTTGTGTTTTTTGTCACCATTGTAGCATCATACGGGCATAGATACATTCAAGTGATCAAATGACTCTTAATTCATTTTTGGATTTTTTTTCGATCAACGCAAGATCTAGATTTAAAAAATTCGACTACCGTCTCAGGCCCCAGTTTTGAATAGAAAAGCATTGTTTAAAATACCATCTCATAATATCCTCACAAATGACCTTATTTTCACTAGAAGGCATTGCAGTAATTTTAAATTACATATTTCCAAATAAGAGTAACAGAAAAATAGCAGGAGGTATAGATGGGATCCTCGAGGTTTACTATGAACTTTCCAGTCGATCTACACACAAAATTAGTCGAGGATAATAATTATACATGAATAAATATTTCTTACGAAAAATGGAACTTTATTAGTTGGAATATTAAAAAATACTCTTGAAATTGTCCACGGAAGAGGGCACATTTTTTCGAAAACTATTCCCAACCCATTTGGGATTTTTTTGGTGAAAGAGTGGGTATATTGGATTTTGAAAAGGTTAGTATTGAGACCATGTAAAACTCGGGAACATACATAGAAAAGCAAACATACATTTGAATTGTGTACCTCCTCCGTTTACGGTAAAAAATATAGTAAGCACGAGTGAAGGTCCCATACTGCGGTAATACAGCCGAAAAATGAATATAAGTAATTAACCGTTTACAAAAACTAGGACTGACTTTATCAGCTGATCGAATTAGTTATGAATTAAAAGCATCAAAGTATACCAGCACTAATAGAATAGACCATATTTTGAATTTTTCAGTGCAACAACTAATAAAGTGAGTGCTATACTTTGTATAAAATATTTATTTCACATTTTGGGGGGTTCATTAGTCATGAACATTTTTGAATGTAGACTTACTTATGGTCTTTGAGGGTAGTTTTCTGGTGAAGGAAATGTATTTTAATTTTGGAGTGGATATGGAAAATTCACTGATTCCAATTTATATTATTTTTTCTATTACTTTTAGGGAAAATGCAAAAGTTGTACATACAGATTATATCTAAGTATAATAAAAATATTGTTGATGACATTTAATGAATGGCTTCTTTTGGATATTTTTTTCAATAGTTTGATTTGCCGCCATTTTGAAACTGCTATTCTGGTCATGCCTGTTAACGAACTTCACTGAGATCTTCGTACGATCAATTTTTACAACAAATTTGATCTTCTTTATTGACATATAACACCATGCCATTGAATGTTTTTTTCGAAATTCGAAAGTGCGAATGATTGTAATAGGTACATTTCTATAAGAAATATTTATAAGAAATTTACCTAATATATTTCGTAATTTTCCATTACACCATCCCACTTTCTGTAGAAACTTACATATTTCATATTTTATAGTTTTAAGTGGCAACAAGATCACATAAAACTTCAATAAAATCCCTCTTCCAAGTTTTTTGAAAATGTCCAATTTAACTGTTTCCGGAAATGATCTCTTCTTCGATTTTCCATATAAAATTTTCGATCTTCGGAAAAAATACCCTTGTATTCTTTTTGGAAGGTATTAGTGAGGAGAAATATATATCGAAATTCTAATATTTATCTGACAATATTCTATCAGCCGCTTTCGAATGCAAAAGTAATCAACAATCAAAAAAATATAAATCTGAAGTCAGTGAAAAATACAATAAATTTATGATGTTACTATTTTGGTGATTTTTTCGAGAAAAAGCGCGACCGAAGACATTTTTCAATGACTTACTTAATGGGCACTGTTTTTGACTGACGACCCAACCGGAGGAGGTATACAATTTGACTGTTTGTATCTTTTTATATGGATGTTCGCGCTTTTTAGATAGTAAACGTGCTCCGATTTTGATGATTCTTTTTTCATTTGGAAGAAGAGTATCGAGAAGTGGTTCCACTGAAAAAAAACAATATTAGACATGCTCTTCTCCTCAAGAACTTTCCCAAAGGGCCCAAAGGAAGTGGTGGGGGCAATTTTTCCCGAAAAAAAAATCCGAGACGGTAGAATTAAAGAAGATTACATACCCGGAAACGTTTAAATTGGACATTTTAAAAATTTATCAGAGGTTTCCGAGCTACAACAGTAGAAATGTCTGAAATATATATTTCAGCTAGGTGGAGGGGTCAATTTTTTTCGAAAATCGAAAATTCGAGATTGGAAAATTAGAAAGGAGACCAAATCCGGCAACGATTAAATTGGACATTTTGAAAAAAAAAGATTAGGTCCCTTAGGGTATCTTAGAAAGTGGAAAGTTGAATTTCGTAAAAACATTCAATTATTTTTTTAAATTTTTTTCGCCGATTCATTATAATAATAATAATAATAATAAATTATAATATAATATATAAAGTCATTCTTTTACGTTAGTTGTGCATTTGTACTTAGATAGAAGACTTTTGGCACCAACTTCAAAAGTACCAGTACTTGATACTTTGTATCTTTCCGTGCACTCACAAATAAAGTCGGTTCAATTTTTGGTAAAAAATGTTTATATCTATTTCACACTTTTGAGATTAACATTAGTCATGAAAATCGTTGAAACCAAAGAAGATAGTACTTATCCTATTACTCATGTATATTATTTTCTTGTTGTTATGTAGAAATCTCAAAACATCGCGGCGGAAATACATATATATCAGAATTTACCACTGCTGTAACTCGAAAACCGTAATTTCATTTGAAAAATTTCCAATTTAAATGTTGCTAGAAATGATCTCTACTTTAATTTGACCGTCTTATATTTTAGATTTTTGTAAAAAATTGCCCCCTCTACATAGCGGAAATAAATACATATATTTCAGTCTTTAACATTGCTGTAACTGGAAAACCGTAACTCTACTGAAAAAATATTCAATTTAAACGATTCCGATATTGTCTCATCTTTAATTCTGCCGTCTCAGATTTTCGAGAAAAACTGGACCCTCCACCATATTCGGGGGGTGGTTGTTGGAGCGAAGGAGATTTCAGATTTGAATTTTTCTAGATATGGGACCATTTTTCAGTTCTCCTCTTCTCTCTCTCCTCTAAAGCGCGCGCACAAACAAAAAAAACAGTAGAATTACATATATCCATACCTCCTCCATTTGGGAAGTTTGTAAAAAACGGAGCACGTTTACAATTTAAGGTTTGAACAGCCATAAAAAAACATGCCGATTAACAGTCGAATTGTGTTGTATAGGTACCTCCTCCGTTGGGTCGGTCAAAAATTATTCCTTTGTTTAATATTTTTGGAAAGAAATACGTGGCTTCCCCATTTCTCAGTATTCCCATTTGAAAAAATATATTTTACAAAAAATTGTACCGACTTTATTGCACTAAAAAATACAAAATAATATTGATAACTAATATTCACTTGATGTCAAAAATTACGTAAGCCGTGTTGCTACTACTTTCTGAGCAACGCACCCCGAACGGAGGAGGTATAAAATTCGACTGTCTGCTTTTTTGTTCGTTCGCGCGTTTTATATAGTAATCGTACTCTAATTTTGATGATTTTTGATTCATTTGAAAGAGGAGGCTTGAGAAATGGCCCATATTCATTAAAATACAAATCCGAAATCTCCTTTCCCGAAAATCGAAAATCTTAGGTGGTATAATTAAAGATAGAACAATACCCGGAAACGTTTAAATTGAATTTTTTTTCAAAAGAGTTACGGTTTTCGAGCTAGATGCATGTTAAATTCTCAAATATATGTATTTTTGCTATGTGGAGAGGGCGATTTCTTTCGAAAATTGAAAATCTGTGGGTACTACATGAATTTGTAGCAACATTTATAATGAAGATTTCAAAATCTCATCTCATTTCAAGATTTCAAGATCTCAATAATAACAACTACAAGCAAAGAATATACGTGGATAATAGGATAAGTACTATATTCATTGATATTAGTGAACGTTCAACGATTTTCGTGACCAATGTTACACTCAAAAGTGTGAAATAATTATTTTTTACAAAAAATTAGACCGACATTTGTTGGTGCACTGAAAAATACAAAATAATATTAATTGTATTGGTGCTGGTACTTGTGAAGTTGGTGCCAAAAGTTATCAATCTAACTGCAGCTGAACAACTTCAAAAGTAACAGCACCAATACAATTAATATTATTTTGTATTTTTCAGTGCACCAACAAATAACGTCGGTCCAATTTTTAGTACAAAATATTTATTAACTGAATTCCTTAAAAAAGGTACAATTTAAATGTATGTTTGTTTTGTATGTATTTTCGTACGTTTTATATAGTAAATGATAAAATTCTGTTTTCATTGGAAAGAGTGCCAAGAGATGGTTCCATAACAAACTGCAACATTTAACTATCAGATTGTTTGTTCCAATAGAGTTAGAAACTACAAACTTTCCCGCAGATCGATAAATAAAAATTATTAATAAAAGATATTTAAACCAATCTCTTCTGACCCACGTGTATTTATTTCATGTGTCACCCAATTATGCATCGAATCAAATAAAATTGCCATTGTTGAATGATGTCAGAAAAAAAAGTGTGCCATTTAAAAAAACCTGGTATGATTGACTCGTGCAGTCAATCATTCTTTTTGGACACTGAGACAAAAAACAATGGTTATTTTACAGACAGAATATTAAAAAATAACTAGAGAATATGAAAATTAATTAGAGCAAAACTTTTTGCAGATTTTTCTCTCAAATACGGCCTATAGTAGGTGTGATTTTAAGGATAATACATTTAAGAAATTTTCATAAAAATCGTTAGAGTTGTGTGCAATTCAAGTTTCTCGACTTGTATGTAGCAACTAGTGCGAGCAAGAGGTCCAATCTGTGTCGCAGGCGAGCGGTATTGATATCCTATAAAATAAAAAAGGAAGAAACAGAAACCGTCAATGCGTTTCTGAGATAATCTTGATATAGAACGGCCGACAGAAAAATAGATCAAGGATATCTTTTGATGAGTATTCGTTTTCACGTCACATTCTTGACCAAAACACGTTTTCCAGCTATTGCCTAGCAATCGGTGCGCGAGCTCAGTCTTTGTCACCGGAAAACCTTATCGATACCCTACATAATTAGAAAGCAACAAAATCAGCGCATCCATTTCCGTCTGTCTGTCTTGCCAAAGACATACAGATAGACAGACATATCAAATGTTGAAAATATGTTGTTTCGACTCAAGGACATCTGAAACGTTAATATCTATTAAAAACCGGACACTTAAAATTTTCCCCGATTACAATACTTTTCCCTACTAGGCTACTTAAGGTAGCGGCAGGAAAGTTAAAATGGAATTAGTGGTCGACCAGTGGTCGAAATTCGACCGTAATTCATTTTTTTTCTGTGGGGGGAAAAGTTTGACATTTTATTTCTGTTGACAGGTGACAAAGTATCACTTGTTATAAAATTACTTTTTCCCCAGGGGTATATAAGTATACACACACAGGAATATCGCGAATTAGGTGGCAATAATTTTTGTGACGCTACTTAAGCTGCTTCTAATAACTCCGGTGAAGTCAGAGAAAACTCGGAATCAGACATTTTTACAAACAAACAACCATTTAGTACGCAATTTTTAAATCAAATCACAGAATTAAATTGACAGATATTTGATTACTTTAAGGGTTTCCTTAGCAACGCAGGACTCATTATTATCGCTATATAATTACAAAAGCCTACCAGTTTAAAACTTCAAATTTCACTTCGATAATTGTAATATTTTTTCAATATTAAATCATCTTTTTTCCGTCACAGAAAAACATTTTCAAAGATATAATAATTGCATATAATTTTTGGGAATTTTGTTCTATTACGTCAGTTGCAAGCTTATACAAAACAAGATAAGCATATGTTGTTTGCCTAATTCCTTAATACCTATACATACCTATGAAATTTAAAATTTAATGTCAGTAACAGTTCAAGAAATATAATGACAGCTAGATATTCATTTTATAATACAAGGCATTGTAACTTCGACTTAACGCCGGTAATATTACTTTACCCTTATGAGAAAATTAAGAGAATGCCGTCCTTTCACAAAAGTGACTTCAGATTCGAAATGTTTTGCATTGCAAAGCCTGCGTTGTAAACGCATTAACCAACTATCAAAAGTGTTAACATTTCTTGAACTAATATTAAGTGCGCATTTAAATGTAGGTATCCCTCAAAATGATTACATCACGTTGTATACAGTATTCACAATATTTAAATTTGAAATGGGTAGTCATTCATGAATAAAACAATCTGAAAGCTCTGACTCGTTGACTTCACATTGCAAGTAGGTTCGTTATGCAACACACATTACATTTCTACCACGATAAAGCATATTTAAAGCATTTTAAATTTAATTTAATTTAATTTAATTTAAAATATTAACGCATAATACATCAAAATTTTAACTGTGTACACTACTTCACATTGTCAAATCTAATACTCCTCCGTGCACGCTTTATGCCTTAAAAATCGTCTACAATCTCGTATTAATATATAGATTTCTGCTGGAAAATAAGAATACATCAAGGATGAGTGGAATTTCTACTCTAAGGGTACCCGTACTAGAGTACATTATATAGTATAAGCATAATTTGACGACCAGCAGAAAGTTGTATGTTACCTGATAAATCAAGTTGGTTTTTGTTATTTTTCAAAAAAATTCTTCTACCAAAAATGTAGCTTAATCGTATGAATCAATCAAAAATATTTTCATTAGCATTTAAATCTTGGACAACTTATTGGATTTTTTGCCTCATTTTGAAACCACAAAGTCAATCATACTAATCATCCAATTTTTTCTTAGTTAGCCAACGATTGATTTTTGTACCAAGTTTGATTATTATCTGAAATCAGCTTTTTGCTACGTTAGTATGTAACGATTATGGTTAATACCATGACGCTATCATTTTTTGTTCTCAAAATAATGTTGAAGAAAAATATATCTTATAAAAAATTTGGAACGACTTTATTTGTTGGTGCACTGAAAAATACAAAATAATATTAATTCTATCGGTACTGGTAATTTTGAAGTTCTGCAATTGTAGTTAAATAGAAGACATTTGGCACCAACACCACAAATACCAGCATCAACAGATTTAATATTATTTTGTATTTTTCAGTGTACCAACAAATAAAGTCGCTGGAGTGGAGAACGGTGGAGTTATATAATTCGACTGTCTGCTGTGTTTTGGTTCGTGCACGCGTTTATATATATAGTAATCGTACATTGATTATTTTTGATTCATCTGAAAGAGGAGGCTTGAGAAATGGTATAGTTAAAGATAGAAAAATATCAGGAAACGTTTATATTCAACGATTTTTCAAAAGATTTACGGTTTTCGAGTTAGAGGCATGTTAAATTCTCAAATATTTGTATTTCTGCTATGTGGAGAGGGCGATTTCTTTCAAAAATTGAAAATCTGTGGGTACCTACTTCATGACAGACCTAATTATTTGTAGCAACATTTTTTTCCTTAGAGTTACGGTTTTCGAGTTACAGCGTTGGTAAAATGGTAACATTTAAAATACTTATGCGTATTTCCGCAGCAATATTTTGAGATCTCAATAATAACAACTATATATAAGCAAAGAATATACGTGGATAATAGGATAAGTATTTACTATTTTCATTGGTATTAGTGTACGTTCAACGATTTTCGTGACTAATACGAACTAAAATACAAAATAATATTAATTCTATTGGTGTTGATACTTTTGAAGATGTGCAGTTGTAGTTTGATTGAAAACTTTTGGCACCAAGTTCACATATACCAGCACCAATATAATTAATATTATTTTGTGTTTTTAAGTGCACCAACTAATAACGTCGGTCCAATTTTTTTGTAAAGAATATTTATTTAACTTTTTGAGTGTAACATTAAATCACGAAAATCGTTGAACGGTCACTAATACCAAAGAACATGGTACTTATCCTATAATCCAAGTACATTCTTTGCTTGTACTTGATATTAAAACATCGCGGAATTACCCATATTTTGGCATTTTCCATTGCTGTAACTCGAAAAACGTAACTCTTTGGAAAAAATGAGAAATTTAAATGTTGCTACGAATAATCTGGTCTTCAATTTAGCCTCTCAGATTTTCAATTTTCGGACGAAATTATCTTCTCCTCATTGCGGAAATACACATATTTCAGATTTTAACATTGCTGCAACTCGATAACCGTAAGTCTTTTGAAAAAATGTTCAATTTAAACTTTTCCGGATACGGTCTTATCTTTAATTCTAAAGTCTCAGATTTTCGATTTTCGAGAGAAATCGCCCCCTCCACCCCCTAGGTCGGTTTTTGGATGGAAGGAGATTTCGGATTGGAGGTTTTATCAATATGGGACCATTTCTCAAGTCTCCTCTTCAAAATTCAAATCGGCTAACGTTTACTCTGTACTGCGTTCGCACTCGATATTTTCCTAAAAACGTGGACGTTTGTAAAAATTATAATTTTGGAAACTCGGAGCCATTAAATATTAAATTTTTAAACATTTTTCAAAAAATTCAAACGTTTCCGTGTTATCTAAGAAAGTTCAATACTGTGAGTCTGAAACAGAGAACACTACCTCGTACCTCGTCTGAAATAACTCAGTATGAGTGAACATTACGTCCCTAAAGCTAGCAGAGCAAAGTGAGCACCTAATGTGTGTTACAAGCACCAAATATGTATTTTGGATTCAGCTTATTTTGCTCTGCTAGCAACACTCTTGATGACAAATGAAACCCTCAGAAGTTTGAAATAAATGTTTTCTTACAAAGAATAAGACTAGTCTCTTTTTGGTGCTTGTTCTTTGGAAGTTGGTGCCAAAAGTCTTCTATCTGCCTATTATCGCACAACTTCAAGATTGCCATTATCAGTAAAATTAATATTATTTTGTATGTTTCAATGCACTAACTAATAAAGTCGGTTATATTTTTTGTAAGAAAATATTTATTTAGTTTATGTCCTCACCAGCGCAAAAGTCGAAAATTAAATAATTCAAATAGAAATCTACCACAAACATAAAAAGTTCGATTAGCGAATGCATCTTACTTAACATTGCACCCTGTATATTAGGTAGATAAATCTGAGTGGGAACATTTTATTGCTCAGCCGCACTAAAATACAACGTAAAATGTTCCATTTGATGGAGCTAATTCCTATGAACAGGAACGAAGAAATTAAGTGTTACGTTAATTTTTAAGCCGTTCGAAAATTTCTTGGTAAATGATTCGATACAGTCTGGTATCCGTAATAAAATAACATTTAACGATCCCTCTCTATTCTTTAAGCTAAGAGCGTATTTTGAACCGAAAGCAATTAAAAAAACTATTCCGCCAATTTGACAATTTACCACACACATCCAATATTTCGGCTTTCGTCACAATCAAAAAAACATAAACGACGTCGAACAACTCATAACCATAAAAAAACAAATTATTATTAAGCATCGGCTAGGGAACATTTGGAAACGAAGTGTACACGATTAGTATGACTTCCGTTCGTTACAATCTTCGACGGGTACCTATATTGTTATCAACAAGTGCCGCTAACAGAATAACATCAAAATAAATGGAACACCCATAACCATTCTGGATACAAGTTCATGATTGATTAATGTCATGTCCCTTGAAATTTATTAAAGGATTTTGAAGGCAGGAATACCATAGGTGGATTTCTACGTATTAAAATTAAGCCGCCCTATAATAGGTACATTTTTTTATAGGTATACACTTATGGCTATGATAATAACCTGAAAAAAAATTATGGGAGGCGGTTTCCTTGGAAACGATCGAATTGGAGAATTGCCCATATCATCAAAAAAGTTGAAATGGTGGCATGAAATCAGACTATATTGCTTTGATAAGATCAAGCAATAGAAATTTTTCGTCGTTATGACCAACTAGATGAGCAATGATTTCATAATATGACTCAATTTAAATAATTATATCGTTAATACTTATATTATACTAACCAACGCTAGAGGCGGCAAAAATAAATAAATCACAGTTAAATAAAGGGAAGAAGCTTCTCTTATCGATGGCTCTCTTGGCAGGCTTCATATTATAAAGTCGGCTCGACATTTCGAAAAAAGTTACACATTTTAGGGTTCTTGAAATTTGATGAGAGAACAGAACCATTATAAGAGCACTCTGGTGTATCTCTTGTTCGCCGGTCTGTTAAGGTATATTTTCCCCAAATAGGCAGAAACCCTCTTCACGCGAGCCCAACTCGTCCTTGATAACTTTTCTTGAGAGAATTTTCGATAGGATTATCGATGACATGATTGCTGTGCAAAAAGCTCGAAAATTAAAAAAGCAAATACTTAACTGAATGGCATATCTACGAAATCCAGACCCGATATTTAAGATTTCTATTTTACATTTTTTAATGTGCACTTTTATTTACTAAGTGGAGTTTTGAATATAAGATAATTTTGAAGTTCTGTCCATAGGTAGATGGAAGACTTTTGGAACCAACTTCAAAAGTACCAGCACCAATAGAATTAATATTATTTTATATTTTTTATCCTTAAATATGGGACCACCGCCCTTTTCCAATGAAAATTGACTCAAACATAAGGAATTTAGAAAGAACACTTTAACACTTTATCGAAAAAGTTGTGGGTTCGGGGACCAATGTCAGAAATGAACGCCTTTTCTCCAATTCCAAATTTCATTTCACAGAGATCTAGTAGTAACTGTATCGGCTGTTAATTGGTGGAAATCTATATCTATTAAATTGAAACAATATAAGCGTAACGCTTTTTCCTTGCGTGACGATATCTGCTAGTTCTCAATCATAAAGATAGGTAGATAACAGGTTTGATGGCATGGCTACAAAACCACATGAAACTTTCAATGAAGACAATGATTTACGAATTTCATGAAAAATGATAATGAAATCGTATCTCAGGAATTTTTACTTTATTTAAAGAAATATAAAATTAAGAAATAATGGGAAGTCCTTCTGATAATAAATATTTTTTACAAAAAATTGGACCGACGTTATTAGCTGATACACTGAAAAGTATAAAATAATATTAATTCTATTGGTGCTGTTACTTTTGAAGTTGTGCAGAAGCAATTAGATTGATAACTTTTGGCACCAACTTCACAAGTACAATCACCAATAGAATTAATATGATTTTATACTTTTCAGTGCATTAACTAATAACGTCGGTCCAATTTTTTGTAAAAAATATTTATCTTACACTTTTGAGTGTACCTAACATTAGTGACGAAAATCGTTGAACGTTCACTCTATTACCCACGTATATTCTTTGCTTGTAGTTGTTATTATTGAGATCTCAAAGCATCGCTGCGGAAATACGCTTAGTTACAATTTTAACACCGATTTAACTCGAAAACCGTAACTCTAAGGAAAAAATGTTCATCATAAATGTTGCTACAAATAATTATGTCTTTCATGTAGTATCGAAAGATTTTCAATTTTCGAAAGAAATCGCCCTCTCCACAGCAAAAATACATACATTTGGGAATTTAACATGCGTTTATCTCGAAAACCGTAACTCTTTTGAAAAAATGTTCAATTTAAACGTTTCCGGATATTGTCCTATCTTTAATTATACCAACTCAGATTTTCGATTTTCGAGAAAATATGCCCATCCACCCCCTTCGGGGATGGTTTTTGGAGGGAAGTAAATTTCGGATTTGAGTTTTGACGAATATGGGACCATTTCTCAAGTATCCTCTTCCAAATGATTCAAAAATCATCAAAATCGGAGTACGTTTACTATATAAAACGCGCGAACATACCAAAAAAAAGCACACAGTCGAATTGTATACCTCCTCCAGTCGGGGTTCGTCGGTCAAAAATGGTCATTTACTGTTTTATTTTCGTTTGCGAGACAGTAAATGGAGTGTTACGATTCATACATTTCCGAAAGATGACGTCCCTAAAACTAGCAGAGCAAAATGGGCAGAATTCAAAATATATATTTACTTAAAACGCATATTAGGTGCTAATTAGGTGCTGTATCAATTGCTCTTATATATTTTTTGGATAATGGCTGCTTAGCATTTGATTCCATTCTTAAATATTGCTACCAGCGCTGGTACAATATATAAGTTTTCGTGAAATTATTAAAGAACAAATAAATCAATTTCTTAACTTGGCTCTCCACGAACAACTTTTCTTATTCCTTACGCAGGAACTTTTTCAAAAATGTCCAGACAGCGTTAAGCTTAGAAGGGTCCTTATGTAGTATTGTGAAACCCTTTAGTGCTTGATGCTTACAAACTTAATTTATATTTTTTTTTGTTTTATTGTTGGAGAATAATTCAAAATACAAAGTTTTACTTAGATGTAAGGATTTCTTCTAGCTCAGAATTATCAACATTTGTTTGAATTTTAGTTAATTAATGTAAATGTGAAATTGGATAAAATACCCAAGTATATGTGCCACAATGTAGGAATGTTCTACAATCTGTCTGGAATAATAATACATTTTCTGAGACCATATGGGCTACTGAAATGGAGATCAGATGAATCTTCTGAAAACATAGTCGATCAAGTCGGCATCACTGGGTATGGCGACACGAAAAAGAGAGAGATCAGAAGGAAAGATACATTTTTTGTTGTCCAACTTCATGAATTTTCCAACGAAAAAGAATAATATATTATTTATAAAAACATACACAAAGAAATATGTAAATTTTATTGAATCTTTTATACAAATTGCCTCACATAATAGTTATTATTATAGTGTATATCCCAAGGTATAAATTAGATGTTTATGCCCTGAGGGCGAAAATATTACAAACCCAAGGGCCTCTGGTTCGAGGGTTTATAAGATGCCCAAAGGAATAACCATCATTAATACCCGAGTTGCATATAAACTGTTATGTCATACTAATTCAATTCAAGCTGCCATTTCTAAAAAATACATGAGCAAATAAGTTCGGAACACAGCACTTATTTGGCACTTAAATTATGCTGCATGAAATGTATTCAAAAAAGTTGATTCTCAGAGGTCGCTATGCTAATTTTATCCAAAACTAAGCACTTAGTTTACGCTACAAGAACTGTTTTTTTAAGTTGATTTTCAAGGGTCGCTGTTAGCCATTGTCCAAAAAAATATAAGAGCAATTAATATAATAAATACAGGGGTTAATTAACACCTAATGTGCGTTACAAACAGCAAATATTTATTTAGGATTTTGCTCACTTTGTTCTGCTAGCTTTAGGGACGTCGAAAGATAGACCAGTGAGTACCATTTTTAAAATATATTTCTATGTATTTGTTAAGTATTTTAAAGAATACAGAGATTTACTTTCTTGGAAATGAATCTTGGAGTTTGGAATGTATCTTTCATATCGTACTTAAATAAGTACAATCCATTAGCACATTTTTGTGCAAAAGTGCCAATGACATTTTGAGTTTGCCACGATCATTTCGATCAAGGGCATTTAAATGAATATGACAGAAGATGTTCGAATTTAATAAACTATATACCTATGAACTGTTAACATATCGTGCTCATTTAGTCAATGTCTGTTTTTTGAGAATCGGTTGAAGAAGACATGACAAAGTGCCCTTGGTAGAGATAAGAGATACTAAGAGTTGGTAGTAGAGACATGGTACAATAGTACCAATGTTAGTAGGGGAGTGCGTAGCTGCGGGTTAACACTGACTCGACTTCGATCATCGAAGTTAAGCAGCGCTATATGATGGGAACGGCTTGGACGAGTGCCCGTCGATGCGGGCGCGCTTTCGAATCTATGTCGCATTGCATTCTCCTCCTCTCGCAAGGCAACGGGAAACCAGCGGGAGTATTTCCCTAGTACAGCTCTCTGCAAGAGTGTGCCTTAAGATTTATCTTGAGGACATATTGGTGGTTCGGAATCCACGTTAAACTGTATATCCCCTTGTCTGTGGTAACACTTTCACTCACAGAAGAAGAGTTGGTAAAATTTTCTCAATTTGTTAAATAATAGTTTCTTCAACTCAGATATAGTTATGACAAAGATTAAATACATCGTTATGATCTAAAGTTCGTAAAGAGGTTAGGATAGGTTAGGTTAAGTGGTCTATCATATCACCACAATTATTACTATTTGGAATCTGGAACCGTTGGCGTAGATAGAATCAAAATTATAAACACAGAATTACCACATTAAACACTTTATTTAAGTTACAGTTACAGGTTAACCCCTGAAGATGCCAACCTTGTTGGCGAAACAATTGTCGGGTTTGACAAAATAAAGTGTTGATATTTAATTAATTCTGTGTTTATTATTTTTGATACCACAATTATTATTTTGGCGGATTGATTGCTGAGTCATCAACGGGTGGCGGATCACACCAAAGTTCTAAAAATTTCATGACTATTAATATATATATAAACAAGGAGATAAAGGCATGTTAAATTTTTAAATATGTATATTTTTGCTATATGGAGAGGGCGATTTCTTTCGAAAATTGAAAATTTGTGGCTACTACATGAAGACCTAATTATTTGTAGCAACATTTATAATGAACATTTTTTCCTTAGAGTTACGGTTTTCGAGTTAAGCGGTGGTAAAATGGTTAAATCTAAAATACTGTAACGTGCAAGGGGAACAGCCGCTGGTATTGGCTACAAAGTGGCGGCATCCGTTTGAAGAAAGCGCGAGATCTATGCTGTGGTTGGAAATATCGAAAGTGGCGTTGACAAAGAGAGCGACGGCAGCATGTCGGCATCTACTCCTAGAATGCCGACAAAGGGACGTCCAGTGGCGGCTTTGGAATCAAAGACCAAAGCCGCTCGAATGATCTGGAGCCTTTGTCGGATATATATATATATATATATATATATATATATATATATATATATATATATATATAATATAAAAATAAGATGAAGCTCTCATTCATTAATGAACTAATAGATTTCTTTATATATATATATATATAAAATAGATTTTTGTTGGGGATGCAGTCATTTAATAAATAAAATTATTTGGATTATGCCAAGCAATGTTTATTCTCTTCGTCGGGGCAATATATATATATATATATATATATATATATATATATATATATATATATATATATATATATATATATATATATATATATATATATATATATATATATATATATATATATATGGGAGAATTATCGGCATGAGAGACAGAATGTAAAAGACAGTGTGAATAATAGAATAGTCCGAGTAAGCTAGTGCGAATATAGTAGAGTTAAGTTGTAATTTTTATTATTTTGAGAATAAATAAAGTTTATTTAACAATTGTAAATTATTCTCACTTATCTGCGAACCCACATACACAACAATACTTATGCGTATTTCCGCAACGATGTTTTGAGATCTCAATAATAATGTTACACTCAAAATTGTGAAATAAATAGGTATTTCTTTAAAAAAATTGGATCAACGGATCAACGTTATTAGTTGGTGCACTGAACAATGCGTAATATTAATTCTATTGGTCCTGGTACTTGTGAAGTTGGTGCCAAAAGCTATCAATTTAACTACAATTGCACAACTTCAAAAGTAACAGCATCAATCAAATTAATATTATTTCGTACCTTTCAGTGCACCAACTAATAACGTCGGTCCAATTTTTTGTAAAGAATAATTATTTGTGAAAATCTCATAGATTCTAAGCATGTACCTATCCCAAAATCCTCTAAAAATATACTGGGCGGATAAAGTCTTACGCTCTCACCCTAAAAACACGTTATAAAAACAATGAATATTAAAAGAAAATGGTTAGATAGAAGACTTTCTAAAGTACTAGCTCCAATAGAATTAATATTATTTTGTATTTTACGTCGGTTCAATTTTTTGTAAAAAACTCGAAGAGGCATATGAACACCAAAGGAGACACGGATCGATAATGTGAAAAGTATAGCGAGAAAATAATAGACAAGAACTGTAAAAGGCAGACATACATGGAAATATTTGAAAGAGGTCTATGTCTAGCAGTAAACGAATACAGGCTGAAAAAGAATCTCAACTTCGCCATCATATCCAACAACAATAAAACTCTTCTAGTTCTCTCCTTGCCCTTCAAATCACCAGATGTGATGGCCATATTCACCTTTGTTCACAAAGCCGGCCATAATTGTAAACAATAAATAGCCTTGTTTCTTCAAACTTATTTCCTTTCTATTCGGACTCGGAGTATAAGGTCCAGGTATTTGTAACATCCCACAAAATTGATTCGGCGTTTAATCCTCGACTTTACCCAACTTATTTTATATTTTTTTACACAGAAGGATCAATGAAATATACTGATATATTCCCAATGTTTGTATTTTGAGTCTCCTCCTCGGTAATAAATGAATCTAAGATCAAGAACTTTAGATATTCATCTTAGTTAACAGGTACTTCACTGTTTGTTGAACTCCAACTGCTATTTTTATGAGTTTTCAAGAGTATTTTCTTAATGAGCAAGTTCCCTTATAATATGATTTTTTTGCTTTCCACTTGTTATATTTTTCCCTTATTTATTTTTTTCCAGAAATGATCCATGAGTTATCATTTGTATTGCCTTTGTTACATTTTTTAGCGACATGAGGCTTGGATTTAAAATGGTTTCTGTTGATCTTCTTATCATTTTCTCACACATGTTTCTGACTGCAAACAGACAAGTGCCAGTTTTATCTAAGTACAGGAGTGATTTACTCCTAGTATCTGGTATCGTGGTTCGATATACACGAATTTCCGAGCGTTAGAATCATATTGGGTCAAATTCGACAAGAAACAAGAAAGAACTTGAAACAGATTGAAATGTTTTCAATCTAACGAAAGAAACGTTACAACAGTGTCAATGCCATTCATCAAGAACATTGAATTGATTGCTCAATAACTACACAAAAGCGAAATTTACATACTAAAATTAAAGTTGGTTCATTTCGTGGCGGCACTTTGATATATCCTGATCAAAACAATACTGAAACCCCTTGCGGTGGGTCGGCACTACAAACGGCCATAGAGTAAATAGGTTACAAACGGCTACAGAGCCTAATACGAGGGTTACACGTATAGTGTAGTTTTGTCAATTTAAGAAATAAAGTTTAAACTAATCAGCTCCGCCTTAGTAATAAGTGAATAAACAAACATATGTAACAGTTGACATCCGCTGTGCCAGTGATTGTGTTTCATGATTTGAACTAAGTACCTAAATAGCATTTTTCTCAACGACAGTGTTATACCTTCAACAAACGCAATAAACCCAGCAATAATCTTTTCTTCTGAGTAAGCTAAGAATAGAGTCCTTCTAGTATGTGTATTAAATAATGGGAATAATTGAATTTACAAAATATGATCGTCTTGATCCTTGGATGTCTGTGATATGATCAATTTCTATTAGTCCGGGAGACGGAGGAGTGTTTAGCACCTCTTTCAAGTTTATGTGTTGATTCTGTTCTTTATTCCCGAGGGTGGGGCGCAAACCCCAGGTGGTGGATAGGGGAGTGACGAAAATTCTTGAACAGCTGCAGCAATGCTGCAAAATCAAAAGGAAGTTAATACTGCGGGCTGTATGAGTTATAAGGGCTGGCCTGCCTGAAATGAACAAGGGACATTTGTAAGCTTGTCAGGTCGCTCGCCTGAAGGGCACACCAAAGACTTGAAAGGCTTGAACCTTGGAAACGATACAGTACGTGTCCACGCCCCCCCTCGCGGTCGTTCGTCAAACCGGTATTCTTATTGACAGTGGTCACGTCACGCGGACAATTTTAGCTTAAGTGCCTGGACTAAAATGAGACAACTTCAAGAAAATCCTGAATTTTACATTGGGGAACCACGCCCGAAAGATACGTGATCGAACAGAATATCGCAATTACTGAAAAAAAGACCTTGACAGTGTGTTCAACCTACTCTCCAGTGGAAGAAGGGACCTTTCTTCACTCCACAGACAGTAAAGTCTAAGACTAGGATGTGGGACCTACAGCTCATCGTCCTGGGATGTGAAGCAAATGCCCACCACACCATCTGGGCAATTACGGACATTAACAGAAGAGGTGAATCACTTTATGAATTCATACATAGTGAAGGGTTATTTATTGCTAATAGAGGTAGAGAACCTTCTTTCATCGCGGACATTCGGAAAGAGTACCAACAGAATAAGTGATAATATTTTAGCCTGGTGGGTATCAGGTTCATGTTCCGACCACAGGCATATAAGATTTGAGGTCAAGACGCCAGTCTTAATTATTGAAACTCAGGCATGGTTCGGGTAATAAAAAGTTCTGAAGATTATGTCACAAAAACTATATTAACTGAATACAAAATAATGAAAACTAACGAGACAAATAAAATACGAGAGTAACGACCATTATCAACTTGACATTCTATATTGTCCTTTTTTTTTTGACATATATGACATCAGCGTTAATTGTTATGCATCAAGTTGACAGATGGCGCTAATTACACTATAAGTTATAATATTGATTTTGAACTAATTCTAACACCCCCACTAGATCAAAACAATATTTTTCCTTCTTTAAAACATTAATTTACATTGCTATAAGACCCAAACACTTAACAAACTTATAATGTTTAATACTACCCAAACTTTTAGTAAATATATCTGCAGGCATGTTATCAGTATCCAAATATTTAATCACAATTAACTTGCTAGAAATAACATCTCTAACAAAATGATGTCGCACATCTATATGCTTTGATCTTTTGTGAAAAAGAGGGTTTCCTGCAAGTTTATGTGCACCCTGATTATCATTATATATAGTGGTACAGTTTAACTTCCTGCCTAATATATCTCCCAACAAACTTCTCAAATAAATAGCTTCTTTGGCAGCCTCGGAGAGTCCCATGTACTCTGCCTCCATGCTGGACAAAGCAACCGTTTTTTGCTTTGAACTGCCCCAAGAAATCATTGCATTTGACAATTTAAAACAAAATCCTGTATAGGATCTCCTATCAAAAGTATTACTCGCCCAATCGGCGTCAACAAAGCCAATTAGCTCTAAATCATCCTCTTTAAAACACAAACAATAATTTCTAGTGCCTTTCAAGTACCTTAAAATACGTTTTGCAGCCTTCCAGTGCTCTTCATTAAAACAGTTATTAAATTGACTGAGGTAGCTTACCGAATATGAAATATCTGGCCTGGTCATGACGGCAAGGTACATTAAACTACCAATCAACTGCTGGTAAGGCATCGAAAAACTGCAAACTTGCGTTTTTTCAAGACTCAAACTATTTTCCATGGGGGTACTCACAGTATTACACTCACTCATTTTAAAACGCTTTAATAAGTTATCAATATATTGTTCCTGATCTAAAGTAATGACATTTTTCTCTTGGTCTATTAAAATTCTTATTCCAAGGCACTGTCTGGCTCTACCCAAATCTTTAATTCTAAATTCTGAACCTAATTTATTTTTCAAAATTTCTGTTTCTTCAATACAATTAGAAAAAATAAAAAAATCATCCACGTAAAGAGCAATAACAGTTAACACACCATTTTTACGTGATTTTTTAAAAAGACAAGGTTCATATTTCGATTTTTGATAGTCCATTTCTGTTAAAACTACTTCAACCCTTTGATACCAAATTCTAGACGCTTGTTTGAGCCCATAAATTGCCTTATTTAATTTTAAGACTTTATTTTCTTGCCCAGGAGCAATAAAACCTTCCGGTTGTCGCATAAAAACGTTTTCATTTAACTCACCATTCAAAAATGCTGTGGTTACATCCAAATGTGTTAAATCCAATTTTAATTTTACAGCTAATGCAATCATCATACGCAAAGTCGAATGTCTTACAACTGGACTGAAAGTCTCATTATAGTCTATCCCATATTTTTGTGTGAAACCTTTAGCGACCAATCTTGCTCTAAACCTAACACTATTTTCCGCATCCATTTTCTTGCGAAAAACCCATTTGCACTGAACTAGAGACACTTTACGATCTTGTGGAATGTCTACCACTTCCCACGCATTGTTTTCATTGAATGAACTGATCTCTTCCTCCATTGCCTGCCGCCACTGAGTCGAATCTGCTCTTGACATTGCTTCTAATACACTTTGAGGGTCATCTTCCAAACTGCTAGTACACATGTAGGACACAAAATCGTCAAAGTTTTTTGGTTTGGGCATACGTTGTGATCTTCTAGTTGGTTGAGATATCTCTGACTCAAGATCATTAACTGAATACTCTTCTTCACTGTCTTCTCCATCCAACACATAATCACTGTCACTATCATGCATGTCTCCATCAGGTAAACGGTCACAATCGGCTGAGGAATTGCTGCTTGAGCCTTCATTTTGTTCACGTTCTGTAACAGGAATTGGCTCGGGTTGAATTTGCTGTTGATCCCCCACTGAAACTAGTACCTTATCTTCTTCTGTAACTTTCTGTTGTTCTGAGGCTTTTTCTTTATGATTTTCAAAGACTACCACATCCCTGCTTGTAGATACTTTTCTCTTTACTGGATCATAAACCCTATATCCCTTTACAGTTTCACTGTAACCTACTAAAATTTTCTTCTCGGCCTTCCTGTCCCATTTCAAACGCTTCTCTTTAGGAACATGTACCATCACTGGACTGCCAAAAATTCTAAGATGGTTAACGTTTGGTTTTCTCTTAAACCACATTTCAAAAGGTGTTTTATTGTCTGGTAAACCAGTTGCTGGCGATCTATTTCGTAAATATATAGCAGTATTAATAGCCTCTGCCCACAACTCTTTTTTTAAGTCTGCCTCGAATAATAAACACTTTGCTCGTTCTACAATTGTTCGATTGAGCCTTTCAGAAACTCCATTTTGTTCTGGGGTATATGAGTTTGTCTGTTGGTGAATTATGCCATTCATTTTAAGGTAAGTATTCATTTCATTGTTCACAAACTCACCACCGTTATCGGACCTCAAAATTTTTATCTTTCTTTCTTGTTGATTTTCGACAAGATTCTTGAATACCTTAAAACATTCTGTTACTTGATCTTTGGACTCTAAAAAGTAAATAAACCCATACTTAGAGTAGTCGTCTTCTAAATTTAAAAAATATCGTGAGCCTCCTATGGATTTAGTTTCCATTGGGCCGCATAAATCACAGTGTATCAAATCTAATACATTTTTTGCTCGCTTAGCCTTTTTTGGAAAAGGTAATCTATGTTGTTTTCCTTCGCAACATGTTGTGCAGTTATACTTTCCAATGTCTATTTTTTCAGTGCATACTAACCCGTTTACAGCACCATTTCTCATCTTCGTTAGGTCAGCACTGTTTAAATGACCAAGTCTCTTATGCCACGTTTCTGCTGTCACTTCTCTGCTGCTTGTTAAAAAACATTTTTCTGACCAAATGTTTAACTTGTAGACACCATTAACTAAATCAGCTACTGCTACTAACTCAGCGTGCTTGTTGTAAATTTTGCAACACTGTAAATCAAAAACTACCTTATTACCATTTTTGATTAATTGACTTACCGAAAGTAAGTTGGTCGTAAGATCTGGCACACAGAGAGCTTTCTGGACAACTATGTCATGTGTCTCACTATTGACAACTGTGGTAATTTTGACATCGCCACAATAGACTACCGGAATTGCTGTGTTATTGGCCACCAATATCTCTTTTGTTTGACAAGGACCTTTTTCTCTTACTAGCTGAGTATCTGACACCATATGCATAGTTGCACCACTGTCAATATACCAATCTGTTTTCTTGTACGCCCCACTTAAGAACACCACACTGAAAGCATTTCCAGTTTTCGTTTCTTTGTTGTTGTCTTTCTTAATCCTTGGTTTTGGACATCGCGTTTGATAATGCCCATAATCTTTACAGTTAAAACATTGTATGTTTTTCAGCTTGTCCTTACTGTCATTGGTTGAACTGCCCGTCTTGTTGGTTGACCTGCCCTTCTTGTGAGATGGCTTACTATTATTTGCATAAAATGCACTGCTTGCCTTATTGACGTCACTTCCTTCCATATCTAGAAGTTTGGTTTTGATGGAATCAGTCGTGATGGCTATGCCAGAGTGTTCGATTGCCATAATCATTGGCATAAATCGCTCAGGCAATCCTGCGAGCATCAACGAACCCACCCATTCGTCATCTATATTGAAACCTGTGCCTTGTAATCGCTGGCTAGTTTCTACAATCTGGTTAATATAAGTACCCATTGACTCACATGATTCTAACCTTGTAGAAATTAACGTTCTCAGCAAGCTTATTCTTCTTGTAAACCCACTGTCATCGAACATAGCCTTCAGCCTAGTCCACAAATCTCTGGCTGTCTCTGCAGACTTAATATGGACATATAAACTAGGATCAATCATTAAGATTAACTTGGCTTTAGCTTTCTCATCTTCAAGCTTCGCTGCAGCTTCAGCTTGGGTTGGATCTGTTGTCGTACTCGATGTAGCACTTGTCCCTGCGCTTGTACTCGCCTTAATGCAATGCTGCAAACCTTCTAGGATTAAGAAATTCTGCGCTCCAAATGCCCACTCATCATAATTGTCCCGGCCTTTTAATTTAGGCACACCTATCTGGTAATTCGCCATTTTTGTATACTTGCACGCCTGTGTAATCTTCCTTTTAATTACTTTAAACTACGTTGTCTGGGCCCATAACCTATTGAAACTCAGGCATGGTTCGGGTAATAAAAAGTTCTGAAGATTATGTCACAAAAACTATATTAACTGAATACAAAATAATGAAAACTAACGAGACAAATAAAATACGAGAGTAACGACCATTATCAACTTGACATTCTATATTGTCCTTTTTTTTTTGACATATATGACATCAGCGTTAATTGTTATGCATCAAGTTGACAGATGGCGCTAATTACACTATAAGTTATAATATTGATTTTGAACTAATTCTAACATTAATAGTGGCTAAGCTCATATATATATATATATATATATATATATATATATATATTCCTCACAGTCACCTAAGAACGAGACAGTCACTATCATAGGTAAAGAAATGCGAGAAGTGACAGTGGATGCTTATCCGAAAAACTACTGAGAACGAACAAGGCAACGCATAGGGAAGGTGAAGGTTATTCTATAGACCCAAATCCAATAAAAACAGGGATCTATTAAGAAGCAAACTCAATAAGAAGCTCAGAAAAGCCAGAATGGACTCGTGGAGAAGGTTCTGTGAGTGAGTGTTAGACAACACAGCATATGCCCGAATCTGTAGAGTGATGGAAGGCTCTAAGGAAAAAAATAATATCCTGAAAAACACTTTCGGAAACTATAAAGAAACAGAGGCAAGAAGGCTCAAAGGGGAAGACTGGCAGATTGCCATAACTATTGCAAGACCAGAGGATGGAATTTAAGCAATATTACTGCAGAAGGGTAAAGAGGCACTAGAGCAGTACCTAAAAAAGCTTCAGGGCTAGGCTAACCTGGAGATACACTCCGCTAGAACAGAGGAAGGTGAAGTTAATTTACCTACCAAAGGTGGGAAAAATCTTAGACATACGGCAGATTTGTGCTGGGTTTGTCTTTAAGGAGGCGTATTACCGCCCCATCTATAAGGCGATCCTAGTAGTAGTAGTCACACTTCTAGTTCGACTGTCTGAATTTATATTCATTGCCTGGGGTACGCGGACGATCTAGCTGTGGTCACAAGAGGACGATTTCCAAATATACACTACAGAACGTATCCAAAGGGAAATTAATATATCAATAAACTGGTGTAGGTAGGTTGAACGTCAGTATATCCTCACAAAAGCGCACTGGCACACTGGTAGTGTTTACAAATAAGAAGAACTTGGAAAAAACACAATTATAAGCTAGAATTGCCCTAGGAAGGTGTAGGCAGATGTGTGGAAAGAACTGGGGATTAAAACCTGAAATGCCCAATTGGTTATCTCTCAGTCAAGCGGCAATAAAAGCGATAACCAATCATACAAGATCATGACTTTTATAGGACCCTTAACAGACTAGGTAGTCAAAATCTAGCCTTGGTTCCAGGGCATCAAGGAATCAAAGGTCGATTGGCCTGGGATGACAGCCTCTGTAGGTTTTGCCAAGAAGTAGAGGAAGCTGCTACTTTGTGAGTGCAAATGCCTGACAGGTATACAGTTTAACCCAGTTGGGGAAGAAAAACCGAAAATGGAGAACCACAATAGATTTGAAAAAGTCGCAGTGGGGAAGGACTAGATATCTCCCTACAGTCAACTGTTCTTAATTTAAAGCAACTATGAAACGGCAATCCAGTCTGATCATAATAATAAACTTAAAAGTTAGTGATACTACTCCCAAATTGTTTTGCAATTTAAAAAACATGAACGTGTAGATGGCCTGTCTCGTAACCCTGGCAGGGGCGTGCAAAGGGCACATTTGTTCTAAAAAAAATATCCCCATATTTTCTTGCCTTGAGATATTAAATTAAAGGTCCTGATATCTTCTGCCCCTGTACATACAGATATGAAACGCGCATGTCAAAATGTTAAAGAAATCGGAAGCAGCCTTATTAATTTTCTCTCTTGACTGACTAAAAATTTATAAGTACGTCGTAATCACATACTTTGTCAGAATTTTTGTGCGCTTATAGTTATTTTCTATATAAATTAGTCAGTCTCTAAATATAACTCGAACGGGGTACTAAACAAGCGCCCGTCTACGTAACTAAATAACTGTTCTTTCATCATTTCCTCATCTATATTAGATGATCCAGTGGGCTGGAGGGTTTGAAATAAAATACCAGATTGAGATGTTTTTTTCTATTAAGTATTTTAGTAACTCCATTCAGTCTTTTATAATAACATATAGTAGTAGTACATTACCATTCACGTTATTGTAGATGCATCGGATGTACACACATTACTATAAATATGTACCATGCGTACAAACATTAAATGCAATCTTCCATACAGCTCATACATACAGACATTTATTATTTACAAATCTTCCTATGCAATTGTCCAGAAGCATTTTTTGGCATAAAAATTTTATATACAAAACTTAAATAATTACAAATAAAATAAACATTTCACAGACTCCATTATGAAAAAAAAAAGAATATAAACTGAAAGTTACATTGAGGTGCCTTGACTGGACATCCATGCGCAGCTGTCAGTAAGCTATTTTGGAGGATAATACAATGTTCCATAAAAAGGACGGTGACAATTCGTAGCTTAATAAAGAAACCAACCAGAATTCCACTAATCTCAATTTTGTATATAAAGAAAAAATATTTTATTGTGTATTCTGGTTCACACTTGAAAGATCAAGAAAGTCTTATTATTCACAATTATATCATTCGAGTTTTTGGGGTGACTTTTCATGAATAGTACAGTCCAATTTTAATTATTATCTAAACCATCAGAAGCTGATTTTTAGTACAATTTTACGAATCAATTGTTAGAGATTTATGAAAAACGTATCATTAAAGCATCTATAATGTATATCTAAGGATAAGGTTTGATTTAAAGAGCATTATAAGAAAACCACCGCCAACAGTGGTCTTGGTACCTGTTGTTCGAGGTTCTTTTGGTTGTTGTTATTTGGCAGAATGTGCATTCTTTATTATAAGACTACACTCATACATAGATATGTTAATAGTTAATAAAAAACACTGAATAATTTTTAATATGTTTAAACATATAAATTTATGGTTATATCGTATAAAGTCAAGCTATTTACTTGAACATTTATCTAACTGTATATAAATAGAGATATGCTTAGAATCAATTCGCGTTATTACCGAATGAAGATTTTTTTAAAAAGAAACAGAACGAAATAAAAGTTATCCTAAAAATGTATCACTTAGAAAATATGATGTTAATAAAATACGGCATACTACTACTTTTAAAACATGTTCCAGATCAAGATGAAATAATAATTATTAATATAGAGACATCAATATTTTAGATTCTGTTCAGACTTTCTTTTTCTTTCAACATGCTTAAAACCGAAGAGATATATCAAATCATTGTTCCCTTAATATGTCTATTATATGTTCCATCTCAAAATACGATACTTTTTATTTAATTGCGAATTCTCTTATCGTAAATTAAACATTGTGTCAGTGCACAATTCAAAGAAATAAAGTAAACATGGTCCAATTCATACATGCGGTAATAAGAATTACATATATATTTATATAAACATATTTTTTCAATTATACGTTCATACTTTCAAAATAAAACTATTTGTGGGTTAGGTTTAAATCTTATAAAGGGATTATTGGATAAAAATAGAGAATAAAATTACTGAATGTTTCACCTGAAATATCACTTATAAGGAATGTATTATATTTTAAATTAACTTCTAATCGCTAAGGATATAAAATCTTTGATATGGCAAATTTTATGCTCAGACTTCATTTTAACATATATTGACATATACGATTTTTTGGAATTAAAATGAAACTGAAATAAGAATACTAATTAATTGGTAATAGTTTGAGATTAAATTATAAATCTATAGAAAAATTGTAAATTTGTTCATAAAACAATTATATAATGGTATATAACATAATATCAGTTCAGGAGCCTTTAGTTATGTTTGATTCATTTACAATACACTCATATAACATCAATTTAGAACTACATTATATTGGCAGTATTATTCAACTAACAAATTCCCCGTATAACATCACTTTAACTGTGACACGGTAATTTAAAAAAAATACAATTAAAAATTAGTGGAACATTCAGCATGATATAAATAAAGCATATATATATGATTGATAGATTGCACATATAATGAAAAACTAAAAACAACAAATATCAAATTGACAATTCACAGGCTGATCTGTCAATTCGAAGTAATATTAAATGAGATTTCATAACTCGGTATATTTCCAACATTTAAAAAAATTCACACTACTCAGTTCGACATTGATTCGTTGTTTTAATTCACAACAAATTAATACAGATCAGCCTTATTTTAAACATAAATAAACCAGCCAAATTTTGAAGACTTTTACAACCATCGAATGAGAGGGGCCACATTTTGTAGGTTAGAGCGCGCGTTGTTCAGTGCCAACTGAAAAATGCTGGTTTGCTTACAAACGAGAAAAATGTACACAGCCTTATTACACGTACACAAACCACATTGAAACAACGTTGATTTCAGGGGAGATAATATACAGACCATCAAATATATACGATTCTATCGACTAATTGATAAAAAATGGCCGTGTCTACATACATACAAATTTTTATGCAGGAAAAATTTATTGATGATTTAATATTATTTCCATTTTTTGTCTGAAACCACATGAGATATAAATGCACCTCAATCAGATAACCTGTAGTAATTAAACTCTTAAAATGGCATCCTTAAATTCTGACAGTGATCATGCTCTACGAAAGCTCAGAAAAGCCATCGAAGATGTCGTTTTTAAATACTTGTTGCATTTCTTTGGGGAGAACGTGGCTTACTTCGTCTTTGCTGATCTTTTCTTGTATAAAAATAATGGAAAACGATTTCTGAGTAAGCAAAAATGCGAGATACAAATAAGATCATTTGTAGACGAATTAAGCATCCGAAATTATCAAATTTGGCCCAATATTTTATAAAACAGTACCAAACACTGAGGCTTGAATTGCAACAGGTAATTAAAAACAAATTCTCAAAAAAAGCAGAGATCTTCTAGTGGCCTTTCTTAATTTTCTCATTCCTATTAAAACACTTGCTGCATATAGGTACTCTCATATCTCTTGTACTTTTTGATTTACAGGTAAAATCGAAAAGAAATACTTTTCCAACATTAACACATAAGTAACTTTTTTGTCAAAAATTGACTGTTTCCGTTGAATTTCTAATAACAATCATAGAAAAAAAACTTCGTTCCATTTTCGTTATATTATAATTTCCTTATTTTGAATAGAAATCATTTGTTGTTATGCTTTGATGCATGTCAGCTTGACAAATGGTTTCAATGCTGATAATTGCGGAAGTTGTATGTTGTTGGGCACGACCAATGTTTCAAATTTTGATAAGCTCTTATTGGGGTATATTTGAAAATCCATCTGAGCTTCATACAATTTAATATTTATTATGAAGATTTAGTTAATGTAAGGTAAGCGAATGAATCTAATGGATAAGTGACGTCCCTTTTGTCTTTATAAAGAGGAATTGGCCCCTGGAATCAACAGTGCATTTGGAATCGACCTTGTGCATAGTATATTATGTAGATTGAAACATTTATTGATTGAAAGGTCGCGATTAAATACTACACCCTGGTGCTTCCTTCATTGCGGAAGACAATCATTATGATTGCATTCAACTAAATACAAAAATATTAAACTGTATAAAGGTACGATCATTATACAAATATCAAAAAAGCATATTATTAGAGTGGATATTTCAGTGAATATCGGCAATATGGACTAACGCTGAACATTTCAGCACAGCAAAGCATAAATCCTAAACTTTTATCATAAAAATATATAGTACACTCATTTGAGGAGACAGCACATCACTCAATTCTACCAGAGGCACTTACGATGAAGTCACACTGAGTGATTACCGTCCCACACATTATACACTGAACAATTAGGGAAAATTGCACAACAGCAATTTATAACACACACACAGAGAAATAGTCTTCATGTCGGGATTGGTGTATTATTCAAGCTAATTATTCCCTGACACATTTATTATTAATCGACCGACACAAAATTCCAATTTGTACGGATCCATTTTCAATGATTGTTCCTTGACTGATATCCACCAAACCGTTGAAATTCTTCAGAGTCTTGCGGCAACTGCTGAACGATCAACATAATCAGCTAGAAGAATACAGTGTTTCCTCTTCGAATAAATAAAAAAATTAAAGATGGGATATGTATGTTCGCTGCTGAATCGTCTATCAGCAGGCCAGTTCCTGAGGTGCCGATGGCAAAACGGGCGATAGCGGTGGCGCTGTGGGAGGGCACGTCAGGTCAGGCCAGTATCACGGTTGCCCTTGCTCTACCATGATGTTATGTACCTGCTCCAATTTGTAGGCCAGTCGTTGCTTTTGCGAAAATTCGTCTTCTTCCAGTGTCACTGTTAACTGCTCGTTGTATTTCATGGCGTATGTGTACAACTCGTGCAGGGCACAGTTGGTATTAAACTCTGTCGTATGGAGCTATAATTGCAAAATAAATTATTATTTTCAAATAAGAAATTGCTTAATAATATTTTATGAAATGAGTGAGTCAAGGGGTGATATATCTAGAAATCGTTATATTGCAATATAAGCCTAGGACTTATTATCATAAATTCCTATACGGATGAATTTGGTTATGTCGCTACGTGCCATGGACCTACATATTACTGGTAGGTGACTTAGTACCCTAGGCTATATTCAATAGAAAATGCATATGTTGAGTGGGAATGATATGTTGTTAATAAAGTTACTATTATACCGGGTGGTCCTTTTAAAGTGTTACAAGGTAATATCTCAAAAACTGGTGATGTAAAAGGCATGAGATTTGAAGTGATGCAATGGGACATTGGGGGCACCATTTGGAAGCATCAATGATTTTGTAACTCTCACCACTTTTTAGGGGTGGGGAGTAATTTTTCAAAATTAAATAGAAAGGTGTAGTTTTCTTCATAGCCCTGTGGTTAGAGATTATTGTTTTGGCTGTTGAATATAAAGCAGATAGTGTTCGCGTTCCGCTTCAGGGCTGGATCTTTTTTTCGCCTATTTCTTATTAATAATTTAATCATATATTTTTTTTATTAAGGGTCTATATTGAGATTTCCAGAAGATCTACAATTACATCAAATTTATATTGAGTTTTCATGTTTTACCAATATTTCTTATTTTTTCTTTATCAATTTTTATTATTTTTTCTGTGCATTTTATGAAAAATTGTATCGAACAAAAGTTGTAGATACTGATTATATCTATAACCCATATATTTTTAATGCAATTTAAACCACAACCACTTTTTGATAATTTTATTAAATGTTTGAACGGTCGCCATTTTGAAACCCGATAATGCCCAATAACGAACTCGTCCGAGATATTTAGGAGATTGATTTTTGTAGCGAATTTGAATTTGATACCTTCAAAACTGCGACCTCTATCGTGTTAACGAATTTCGTAATATCCCATATATATATATAACTTTTGAACCAAAAGTTTTTTTGGACTTACTTATAGACATATAACAACATGCCTTTGAAATTTTTTCGAAATTCAAAAGTGTGAACGATCGCAATAGGTACATTTCTATAAGAAATGTACCTAAAAAAATGTACCTAAAAAATTGTACCCAGTGTTGATATTGAAAACAATAATGTAGAAAAATCAGGTATGACTCATTTCTTATTATTCTTATATGTATATTTATTTATCAACTGGATACTTTAGTCACAGCTTACCTAACAATGCTGTGCTTTAGTAGTATATGTTAGTTACTAGGAAATAATATTGCTCAAATATGGGAAGCTATAGAATTAAATCATAGAGATTGTCACATCATTTAATTCAATTTGGAGCTTTTAAATATTTTTCATTATGAGAATGACTAGGTAGTTAAGACAGTATATTCCAAAATTATTACCCTTGAGTCTTCAGCTAGCATGGCATTCATATCCTGATCGGATATGGCTGGCATCATCTTAATATCAGAATAATATCTCTCAACCCATTCCTTGTAGCATGGTATATCTTTTGCGTATAAAAGCTTAGAGCTAGGTGAATCTTTGCCTGAAAAATTCGAATAAAAATATAAATTATGCATAATTATTGTTTGATTGTTCTTACCTAGCCTGTGATCAGATGTAGAACATGAATCCATGAACGTTTGTGCGACCACAGATAAACATGAATCTACAATGTTAGATTTGTGTATATCAAACACAAAGTTTGGATTCTTGATAAGATTGACCCAAAATCTCAGTGGCAATGAATTGCTCTTCCATGTATGAACAACTTCTGGATCGGATATGCCATGCTGGAGCGCCTGGTCATCCAAGAAATCGAACATATATTTAATAGCAAGAGGTAGAGCAGACCCCCTATGAGCTGTGCTAAATATAGTCTCGAACAAATCATCTACAAATTTTTGGAGAGTACCTTTGGTAGCTAAGAGTCTTGTCAGGTATATCTCAGAAACCATTTTGTTTCCCCTTTCACCCTCTTTCTGATTATCGTTGTCATGGTGTTTGACTAAATGCCACACCTTTAGTCCCTGATCGTGATCATGATTCAAAGGACTAGTTGCTCTGCTCAAAGGTGGACTTACAGAGCTAAATTTACTAAGATTCAGGGTTTCGTATTTATGAGATTTATCATTTTTCTCTGAGAAAATGCTCAAATTGTAGAGAGAACTTTGTTTGGAGACCAGATTCAAAAAGCCCCCATCAGGTACTCTATAATGTTGTAAGGTATTCCTTCTCTTCCAGTCACCTTCGATCTTCGTGGTAGAATCTTCATCATAGAGTATGAGCCTACCGGACGTGCCGGTTCTCCACTCTGGAAAACAGAAGACTTTACGTTTAATATTTTAAATAAGTTTGATTTATGTAAGCATCAGTGGTATCCACAATTGTTTCAATCTGGGATTCAAATCAATGATCGGTTAATGAAGACTTAAGAGTAATACAAGGGAAAAATCTCTCTAAAAAGTAACCCCTGATTTAATCAATATCTTCGTTTCATGACGCAAGTAACAGGAAAATGTGATGTGTTGTATATGATGTATTTCAATGTGGGTGTAAGCCAGAGTTGTGGTTTTTGGACAACCAAGATATTTCGACTTCAGTGTAAAAGCCATTCGAAAAAATTCTGCATGCATATACTCACCAAGATCAAGATCTTCTTTCTTTGGCCTTTGTGAATATGGTGTGGCTCGGTAGATCGTATCCAGAGATTTTTCCTTAACTTGACTAATCGTATCACAATCTAAAACTTTAACAGGAACATTATCTGTATTATGATCCATTCCACCAGAGAATACAGTTTGCTGTGATATCGACACATAAACGGTCTAAAAGAGAGTTACAATTAGTAAATATTTATGAAAATTCAATTGAACTATATTACCATTGGCTTAAAGTCTATTGATTGTCTGATTAATTTTTCTTCACTGAGTGAGTATCTAGCCTCCGATGTGATTGCATCAACAGGACCTTTATCGACTTGTTGTTTCACTGCCCTAAATAACATGAATAGCGGTTCACCAGCGCATTCACGCAAAAATTTGTACAGAAGAAATGTGAACCAAGCACTGAGCATTTTTTCAGCAACACTTTCAGTCCGCCTTAAAAGCAATTTAGGATGACTTTTTCCTTCCATACATTTTTCAATAAGCTCAGCAAGCAATGTCTTGAGAATATCCGTACAATATTCCATTTTGCTTTGCAACGTAACCATTATAAGACTAGCTACATTTACTCTATCTCTCATGGAGAAGTACCGATTGCTTTCTAACGTTCTAATAAAAAGCAGCAGGAATGTTTTATTCATTATCAACTGCCCGAATAGACGTAGACCCTTTTCTTTACACAGCAGCTCGGGTCGCTCCCATTGCAATACTTTGTGATCATCCACATTTGGAAATAGAATCTTCATTGCGTAGGTTCTGTAATCCAAGAATGGTATACCACCGGAAGTTAAATCACCAGTGAGATCTGTCATTTCTGTTTGTAGCTCAGCAAATGCTTCCTTGCATTCAGCAGCTACTCTCAGCTCAAGTATATCCATTTGTTCTTGCATATTCTTTAGTACTCTATTACTTTCAGTTGATTTTCTTCGATAAGCTATCAAGAACAAGAGAAATACAATTGTTATGCTAACACCGACAAAGATGATTCCATAGAGGGCAGCTTTCGAAATAGGTCCATTCAAGCCTTGAGGTGATGAGTACGATAATACGCCTATTTTATATGTCAATGACCCGCCCACAATGACAGTCACTTCTGGAAGTGCTTCACCATTAGGTTGACCATGATCGTCTATTGGTTGAGGTTGTGTCTCAGGTGGACGGCAAGTTAACTGATGTCGAGATAGGGATGTTACATTACATGTACTTCTGCCAATGCGAACTTCAACGTCTGATTCCTGACAGGCACGGTCTATATTTTGACCCTGCAAAGAATGTGAATTAGACATAATGTTTTTCTCTGTATTAAATTCATAATGGTAGATGTTTAGAGGAAATATAAAAGGTATGTCATGATACCACAAAACCTTTACAAAACGAAGTTACTATGATTATTTCAATGAAACTTACATTGATATTCAGGTAGTCTGATTTGTAATACTTGACTTCTTTTTCAAATGGTATAAATAAGGGATTCGGATATAACAAGAATGGATTGAATTCTTTGTTAAGCGTTAGATTTTGTACACCAGTTACATTATCCATCCTAAAGCCATATTCTAATTTCAATGGATTATCAGCATCCAATTTGACATCTTCAGCAGCATCAATGACAGGACTACTGCAAATCATGCTTGTGTTGCTCAAAACTGTACATTCCTGTAAAATAAATCCAAACATCGTGTACCATATTCATCAAATTAAAATAAACTAATAATTACTTACACTTATAAACATTTTTTGTTCATAGAACACATACATCTGTGGCTTCTGTATGTAAGCAAGATTGCGTCCTGTAACCGATATTTTAATACCACCAGCAGGAATACCTTTGGGCACTTTGATTTGACTAGCTACACCGGACTCAGCTGATTCAATAACTGGATCATCGACATATTCAAAATACATTGTTTCCAAATATCTGTCGCCTTTATCAAATTTCATTCTTAATTTCTTTTTCGATGTGGTATTCGAAGCACTTGTAATACATAATGCCTGTGTTTGTTCTGTACTCAATATTCGACAAGGTAAATTACCAAGGAATGCTTGAATATTACTGCCAGCATTCATATATTCGCCAGTTATTTGCAGCATGGTGCCACCAGATTTTGGACCATATCTTGGTGATATGCCAGTTATATTGGGATTTACGAATCTGTAGTGTGTTTTCGATTCACCACGATAATCAACGACTTTCACAGTAACAGGGCCTTGACGCAGTTGCTTGAAACCGGGGCCATCAACCTGGAACGGGGGAGAAAATTAACAATATTAAAATGTATTTTCCAAAGCAGTTGGAGATTTCATAATCATTATAAATTTGTAGACATATAATTATAACACTACAATAGACACAATTGCCATAAGAGTTTTTAATTTAATTTTCTATTCGAGAAAACTTTAAAACTTTATGGATTAACAACATATCCTCAGACTTCAAAGTTTATCCGACAGATTGTATAAAACTTGTACAAACTTCTAATACGTTATCTACAGATATATCTTTAAAATAATATTCCAGGTAAAATATCTAAAGAAGAAAAGAAGATTATAGAGTTTGAAATATTTACAAACTTGCTTTAAAATTGAATGGGTAGATTCAGCTTGGATTTAGAACAACCGACCGTAAATGACATATGACATGGAGATGAGAGCACAGATTATGGAATAATCACAATTATGGTCAATATAAACATTCATATGGTGCAGTTGTGTTTTTTTATGATAATTTTTTATGAAATTTAACAATCTTCCGACATAAGAGGCGTAGTTTTATTTATTATGTGTGATTATTATAACAGCCGTTGACTGATTTAACCCGAACACACTCATTTTGACATGACAACTAATTGCCATATGACTCTAGTTAAGTCAAGCTGAGAAATCTATCTCATTTGCAGTAGCTTATTTTCTATTGACCGCTCGACAACTTTCAGAGACTCTGAGGAAACTGACTTCATTTGCACTAATTAAAAAAAAGTTAGCTACGTTCCTTTTGTATGTTCAATAAATAAATTTAAATATCAAGCTGAATTAATTAACTATTGTTATAAACACTATTAATTGGGATATCCTAGAATAAAAACATGATATCCTTTCAAGTTTGGAGGTCTAAAAGTCAAATTGCTTTACTCTTGTTATAATAAATAATTATTGCACTCACCTGGCAAACAATCTGACTGGTTTTGATATAAAGATGTTTATAAGGTTGACAATTGATACCAGCAATACTGATACCGGAATAGATATCTTCGAAGTTCTTTCCCAAATTGATGCCTTGAATGGTAATATTGGTGCCACCTTCCCATGGGCCAAGTTCAGGTGAAAATGATGTTACTTCCGGATTGGGACACGTTTGGGTGCTGTTTAGCCAAACAGCAGATCCTTTGCCACATTGATCTTTTACCTCACATCTGTCAGAACTTTGACACCATCCACAATCGTATTTTTCAGCCAATGCCAAGCATATGCCACAATTGTTAGCCATATCTTTGCATCGGTATATTACGACTGTAAAAAGGAGAGAATGATGAGTTTTACAGCTCTGCATTTGACATAATATGGCACCGAAAAACCTATTTTTGACAATAAATACAGCAATTTGTTTATATTTCAAAATACTTACTGTGAATGTTATAAGGGTTGTCAAGTGGTTTCGACCCACCCCAAATAACAGCGAAAGTAGCAGTTATATTGGGTGCCCTTGAAGTATAAGAAAATTCCATGGCATCACAATATATTGTATCACCGAGAAGTAGAGCATTGACACTGGTAACTCGTCCTTCGATATTGAATTGACATACGAATCTTGTTTGCACAATAAACTGCCCAATAATATGGACTTTTACTCTAATAGCTTTCTTTATACCAGAAGCTACTAGTATTTCTGGTGAATTACCAACTGTTGCATTGATCGTTGGACAAAATGATGGACCAGATCTATAACTTGGACCGGCTCTCTAAAAAGAAGAATGATAAGGATACATACATATCCACCTGTATGGACATTTGCAATTACTTACACTAACTCCAGTGACAAGAATATCGTTGCGGCAATTTTCGGCAGTGTCATGTGTACATCTATGACCATCGACACACCAATCACAAGGAAATGACGATGAAACACATTGCGTACAGGAACTATAAGTATTACAATCAAAGAATGTGAAATTTGTAGCCACAAAATCAGGCCCAGAGGTCATTCTAACAGATAGTTTAGCTGTGAAATGATCTGGAAATAAGGATTTTCATTAGGTAATTGTTGAATTAGGATTATTATAACGATTTCTTACGTTGTCCTTGTGGAATGGAAGGTAAAGCATCAGTTCGTGGTGTTGTACAATTAACACCAGATCCTTTTCTTGTCGCATTTGTAATTAATGTTTTATCTAATGCTGTGAATGCACAAAGAAATTGTCCTTGTAATGTTGGTAGATTATCGATGACTAGGTCCAACTGTGGGAAAAATAATTCCATTTAATCATAATGCTTCGACAGTATTATTTTTTTCTACATACCGTTCTTGCGGTAGTTCTTTGCAATTGATTTGGAATTACAGATGTGATGGTTGTACAACGTCCACTTTTGTAGCTTATCCAGTATAATGGATCTTTGGCAGCATCTTGACAATCAGAACGCAGACTACATCTGTACAATAAACTCAATTATTATTTTGTTCTCCGTTATATACATAAGCACCAAAGATAAGATAGGACAACCTGCGAATTTCCTTTGATCGTTTTAACGTAGGTCCTGGACTTAAATAATCCATAAAAGATCCTACAGATTCTTATAATCGCAATTGTTTGAATATTTCTTAAGCGGAGGCTCACCCAGAACAGCTTCGAGTTCAAAATATTCGAAATTAACAAACACTTTATTCGTTTCTATTTGTTTGAAAAATATTGGAGCTAATTTATCAACTAGTACACACAGAAATAGCATGTTATGCTGTATCGACAATATCAAGAGAGCATGGACACAGAAAACTTTTCTCGAATGTTGAAATTGAAAAAAACTTTTTGAGAGAAAGCATATAAAAATATATTTAATAAGTGTCTAAAATATTTTCTATAAAATATTGTGGGAATAACACCCTAAGAAAGAGACCTAATCTGTAGACGCCTAAGTAATCTGCCTCTTTTGAACTGAACTGAAAATTTATCGCTGTCATATTCTATTCGCTTTATCCTATCTCAGAATTCTTTGTATATCTTCATATATATACTGTAGGAATACTCGTAAATGAACGAAACCCACGTGAATTTCGTTGTAACAATTACAAAAAAAAACAAATATCCTTATTATGATGACAATGGGAAATATTTAAAAAATAGCAATGATAAAAAAATTATACTGCTGTAAGCTGTTAAGAAACTAAAAATATTAATTGTTTGATAAATACGCCAGTAAATGCAAGAAGATTCAAAAACATATTAAAAACACGCCATTTCAATATCGATGTGATCACCGTATAAATAAAATTATCGCAAACTAAGTATGTTTGTAAGAAGAAGTATAAATAAATTCAGGGTTATCAATAGAGCTTTAACCTCTTAACTATTAACTCGTGAAATAGAAAAAGTAGTAAGAAAACTACAGATCAATTTTTTTGCTAAACAATTTTTCGAAATTATTAGATAACATTTTTTTTGCTCGGATCTATCTGTCCTCAAGATGCAGTATATCTAATTTTCAACATAGCTTTATCAAATAAAGATCAACTATAACCAATCTAATTTTGTTTACACAATTTTCTAGTGATATAATTAATTGAAAAGAATAGGTAGATGCTGTGTATACAAATTTTATCTAAGTATTCGATAAAATTGATAAACAAACCATATAATATGGAAATGGAGGATCATACACATCAGGTGTACCACAGGGATATATTCTTGGACCGAAATTATTTACATTTTTAATTAATGATCTTTGTGACCCAAACGTAAGGAAATGTAGTGTGGTAAGCTTTTCTATGGACTAAGAAAAAACCGATAAGTATATACAGCATTCTTGTGGAACCCAAATAGAGAATGTACGTCTACGAATGTGCAGATGTCAAAACAAAGCAAACATTATTTTCTTATCTTTGCTCTAATTACATTTGCGATAACTGTTCATAATTCAGTAACTTTCGTGTGAACACAAAATGAAGTAATCAATTTGACGCTGCAAATTCAAGATGTGTTCACGTGATTTTCGGTCATTCATAATTGACGTAAAAGATTGCTTACTTATTTTCCAATGAACACCATCCACAATAGGGATCCTTAACTCCTAAGCAGTCCAAGCAGTTCTTATAGACAGTGCACTCTTGTACTTTAACCTTGGACACCTGATTGAAAAAATAAATACATTATGTATTAAAGTATAAAAGTATATAAAATCACTCCACAATATATAAATGTTAATGTTGTTTGTTGTTTCTTGTATATTCTTTCTTTATATCAGTTCAGATAATTTGAGATTAATTCTGAGAAATATTCAAAACATAATAATCGAATTCTCCAATCAAGAGAATAACCCATATTTTATGATTGTGACTAAAATTCAAAGGATCCGAATCATTGTTCTTCAAACTGTTATGACCAAAACTAATTTTGTTTTAAAGGAATTGTCGGATGTCGAATATCGTAAAACATTTTATTGCCTCTGCCAATTTGGTATGATAAGACCACACAATTTCTTTTATGTAAAGCCGCTAGAAGACCATGTAAAATCAATCTTATTGCAAGATGAAGATTAAAGTTTTTTTTCTACAAATGAGAAAATATAGCAAAGAAAGATTTTCTTTCGTAAATTAGATATATTTTTTTTATTCAAAGCTTTGAAATGGATATTATTTATTCATGAACTGAAACAATTTGTGGTCTTCTTTTAATAAATTAGTTTTAGTATATTGAGATATTACTCATCTGTGTAATTTCCAAAATGATTTATTACCCCAACTTTCATTATTCCAACATCAATAGCACTTTACTTTTGTATATATGTACATAATGTAGAAGTAAATTATACCAATCGACATACATTATGCAATACCTACGCGATGTAGTTTCTTATCAAGGTAATGGTTATATTGTGGAGGGCTTATTGAATATTTAATTACCTTTTTTCTACTGCTAAAGTTTAGTAAATTTATCAGAAATATGTAAAATAATGTGTTGTCTTATACCCAGATTACAAATGAATCGAAGTTTCTAAACTGAATAATTTATTCATTTAATAGTAAATCGATGATTAGCAAATAAATATTTCCTGACATAAATGTATTTTTTTGACCGACGAATCTCGAACGGAGGAGGTATACAATTCGATTGTCTGCTTTTTTTCGGTTCGTGCGCGCGTTTTATTTAATAAACGAGCTCCGATTTTGATGATTTTTGATTCATTTGAAAGGGGAGGCTTGAGAAATGGTCCCATATTCATTAAAACGAAATCTCCTTCCCTCAGAAAACCATCCCCGAAGAGGGTTGAGGGGGCAAATTTTCTCGAAACTCCAAAATCTGAGGTGGTATAATTAAAGATAGGACAATATCCGGAAGCGTTTAAATTGAACATTTCTTCAAAAGAGTTACGAGATAGAGGTATGTTAAATTCTCAAATATGTATATTTTTGCTATATGGAGAGGGCTTTTTTTTCGAAAATTGAAAATCTGTGGGTACTAGATGAAAGACCTGATTATTTGTATAGCAACATTTATACTGAACATTTTTTCCTTAGAGTTACGGTTTTCGAGTTCCAGAGGTGGTAAAATGGTAACATCTTAAATACTTGCGTATTTCCGTGGCGATGTTTTGAGATCTCAATAGTAACAAAAACAAGCAAAGAATATATGCGGGTAATAGGACTGTCTTACTTACTTACTGTCTTCATTGGTATTAGTGAACGTTCAACGATTTTCGTGACTAACGTTTCACTCAAAAGTGTGCAATAAATATTTTTTACAAAAATTAGACCGAAATTATTAGTTGATGCACTGAAAAATACAAAATAATATTAATTCTATTGGTGCTGGTACTTGTGAACTTGTGAAGTTGGTGCAAAAAGTAATCAATCTAACTGCAACTGCACAACTTCAAAAGCAACAGCACCAATAGAATTAATATTATTTTGTATTTTTCACTGCACCAACTACTAACGTCGGTCAATTTTTTTGTAAAAAATATTTATATTTTTCGGAGGGAAGGTGATTTCGATTTTTATGAATATAGGACCATTTCTTAAGCTTCCTCTTTCAAATGAATCAAAAATCATCAAAAGCATAGTACGATTACTATACAAAACCCGCGAACGAACCAAAAAAAAGCAGGCAGTCGAATTGTATACCTCCTCCGTTCGGGGTTCGTCAGCCAAAAATGATTGGAATCAATTGATTACGTGTTTAATAGGCTATAGTAATCTTCTGTCACAATCGTTATTCAAAGTGTTTGACATAAATAAAAATAATAATACGAACTTGTATCGTGATTGGTTTGGTATTGACAAGTTACAACATTATATGCTAAACATAACTTAACGATTAGACTACTGTACTTACTATTCAAAGTGATAAATTTCATCAAAAACTTTGTAAAGGATGTCCAATTTTCCACACTTTTGTAGGGTATCTCCGTAGCTGTTGGTACTACCGTATAAGTAATATACGTGTGTTCTTAAAAAAATTAAAAAAATTCTCTCGTTTGAGAGATAGAAGGGAAAATAGAAAAATACACTTATTTTTTACGTCAGTGTTTCATAAGAATAATTCAGGTCAAAAAGTTAACAGTTGCAACTTTAATTTTCTTAATTAGGCACCTTATATATTTTGGTTTAAAAATATAATATAACATAAGCAGCTGTAGTTCCGCAGGCATCATATTAATTCTTTTTATTATATTTTAAATCTAGAAGTACCTAAAACATAAACCGTTGTCATGGTTGCGTATATTGTTGACGTTAAATTGTTTTTGTTTAATTTTATTTTTACTTTCACGTTTACTTGCAAAAATGGCTTATGAAAATGTTGAAAAATATGATATGAAATCGGTTCATTTTGAAGGTGCAAAAAAGCAAGTATAGCAAAATATATATTTTATTCGTCCGCTATAAGGGGAAATGAAGAAGTAAGCGTCTTAGGTTTCGTTGAAGCTCATAATCAAGTAAAAATTCAAAATATTTTACAGTAACTATGTAGCTTTCAATATTATTTTCCGAATCATAAATTTTAAGAGAGAAAGTCTACTTACATCAGAAATATACAAGATAAAACTGGAGTTTCAAAATCTAAGGTTCAAAGAATTTTGAAGAATAATCAGTATTTTCCATATATTTTCAATAGAACTCAATATTTGTATCCTAGGGATTATGCAAGAAGAAGAATCATGTCTCTGGTTTATAGATAAACATAATGATGATAGTTTCTTACAAAAAAAGTTATGTGGTCAGATACATGTAGCATAATGTCGCAAAATACCGCAATGTTTGTCAACAAGTTCGATCTGGAGTGAGCATAAGTTGTTTCATGTTCCAAATTAAATTGGTTTATCTCTGTTTTGAAGAACATTTTAGATAGATAGACATATGTATATCCTCCAAACAAATCTTTCCGATCTAATTGGTGATCTTCCTGACAATCAAGTAATAAACATTCAGTTTCAACTAGACGGTGCCCCTTCCCATAATACTATTCGAATAAGGGAGTAATTAGATAAAAGTACCAAAGAATAAATACAATGCCTACAAAACTATGATAGTTTTATATATTTGTAAAAAGAAATCGAAAGGCTATCTTTTTAAACCAACCTATACAAGGTGTCTCATTAAAAACAATACAGTAGCATCCGACTACATTCTGACCTGACCCCGTATACTTATTAGGAAAACGGCATAGTAACCCAAAATTGTTCTTAAGAAACATTTATGTGAAAAATGGCATGTATGAATTTTAATAAATAAGTTATTCAAAGGTCATGTATAGTACCTCTGCCGAGACTTCTGCGCAATCACCAGTCACCAACGGAGATATCCTACCAAAGTGTCGAAAGGGGGACACCCTATACATTGTACATTGTCAAATTTTGTTGAAAGGTCATTAAAAAAAGAATCTAAAAAGTCCCTAGATGATGACGTAATTACATTAGATACTTATTTAAACAGATTTTAACTAATTCTACTGAAGGTTCTCACATTCAAACCAATACAAATGAATATTTTGAACATAGATGTAAAAAAAATTCTACAAAAAGGTAAGTATATTATATTTACCTTTTTCTCTGTCATAACATAAAGATGCATTGACTGTGAATCGAAATGTAAATCAGGATTAACTGGCGATCCTTCTTCCACAACCAAGTCTCCATATTCAAGAGCTGATTTAGATGATTCTACGACAACCTGGAAGAAAATAAGAAATATGTAAATAACATTCTGAAAAAAGTCATACTCCAGACACAGACGCTTGGATCAAGGAAAGTTTCAAAGATTTATAGGTAAAGCAAGAATAGCTTCGAATTATGAGATGTCATATTAATTTTAATGAGTGTTCAGTGAAATGTATAACTAGAATTCGTTGAAGACACTTGCACAATTCTGCAATAATATATTAGTAATATAGTTGCAACAGAAGAGGTATTGTACATTATACCTACATCATAAAAACGAGGAAATGAAATAAGTTAGATGCATTTTAACTTTAAGTTCAGTTGGTTATTAAGAACTTACTACCAGATTTCACACTTTTGAAGTTTAGGGCGGGTAGCTTAGCATGGCTTTCAAGGAATAAATTGATATGGTATACGAAACTGAAAAATAGTTTCTACTATGAAACGTAGTGACTTTGAGAGAGTTTTAAGAAGTCAAACAGTAGGTACGGTATACAGTACGTCTCAAATGTGAGATATATTATTTTTAACATTTGAGTTGAAGAGTAATTACGTAAAGTGAGAAAAATTGTTCAGAATAAAGTCAGAAACTGAATGTCGCAATTATATGAATTGAATATAAAAATGCCAACTTATAACATATACTTTACTTTATAGTATAAATATAGTCTAAAGCGCAATAGAATACATAGGTATGACACCTATTTTTAATATATTAAATTAATTTTATTTAAATAAAAAATCCTCAAAAAAGGTAGCTGGACATGAATAGGTATATCAAAAATATTTTCAGTATCATATAAATCTACAACAATACAACGTCGCCATTTTGAAATTACAGAGTCAATCATACTGGTTATCCATTTTTTTCTTAGTCAGTCGACGACTGATTATTGTACCAAGTTTGGTACAAGATATCATTTTTAAAACTCAACCCATTTTTATATTAACAAAAAACTTTCGAGATTTATATCAAAAACTAACCAGACTATTGCTATATAACTATGTATCGATTAAAGGTAAGTACTATTTTGCCATCCTTTTTCGTTCTCGAGATAATGTAGTGAAATATATATTTTTTACAAAAAATTGGACCGACTTTATTAGTTGTTGCACTGAAAAATACAAAATAATATTAATTCTATTGGTTCTTTTGGAGTTAGTGCCTACAATTTTGAAGTTGTGCCGTTGTAGTTTGTTGTTGTAGGCACCAACTCCAAAAGAACCAGCACCAATAGAATTAATATTATTTTGTATTTTTTAGTGCAACAACTAATAAAGTTGGTCCATTTATATTTATTTCACATTTTTGAGTGTATCATTAGTCATGAAAATTGTTGAACGTTTATTAATACCCAAAAAGATGGCTTAGCTTGTACTTGTTATTTATTATTATCTCAAAACATCGCGGCGCAAATATACATATTTCAGACTTTACTGCTGTAACTCGAAAACCGTAACTCAATTTAAATGTTGCTACATATAATCTTTTCTTTAATTTGGCCATCTCATATTTTCAATTTTCGAAAAAAAATGTACAATTTAATCTTTTCCGGATATGGTCTAATTTAAAAATCTCGAATTTTCGGAAAAAATTGCCCCTTCCCCATAGCTGAAACACATATTTCAGACTGTAGCGCGGAAACATATGATTATTTTCAAAAATGTCCAATTTAAACATTTTTGGATATGGAATTTTCATTAATTCTGTCGACTCGGTTTTTCAATTTTCGAGAAAAATTGCCCCCTCCACACACTTTGGGGGCGGTTTTCGGAGGGAAGGAGATTTTGGATTTGATTTTTCTCAAAATGGGACCATTTCTCAACTCTCCTCTTTCAAATGAAACAAAAATTGTTTAAATCGGAGTACGTTTACTAAGCAAAACGCGCGTACAGCTATAAAAAAAGCAACCACACAACCAAATTGTATACCTTCTCCTTTTATGAAGTCGGTCAAAAATCACTACGTACACTATATCTCTGGGTACCTTGGAACGGGGCGATTTGTCCAAATTACAAAACAATAACTTCCTACAGGAAAGTTGAAAAAATCATAGATGCAAAATTTCAAAATTAATGAAATTTGCAGTCCATGAACCACAAGGGACAATAAGAGACGTTATTTAACTCAAATATTCACGAAGATATCGAATATCCAGTATAATTCAATTAGATTTGAGATACTGCATGTGAACCAAACATTTTAGTTACAGAATAACATATGAGTTTAAGAAACAGTTAGTTTCTATATGTAAATTTTTAAATCTAGAAATACGTCAAAACCAAACGATATATTTATCGGTTGATCATAATTCTTTTCCTAAATGAAAATCACAGTGATCGGGCGGTTCTTTCGTATCTCATGTTAATGAGATGCAATTTTATAGACGTTTCATTCCAGCTTTCATTATTTGATCAAATAAATTCAATGCTGTAGAATGAATCATAAATACAGAATCGGAATTAACAAATAGAGTAAATGGAAAACGATTCGAATTTTTCATAGATAAAAGGCGAAAGAGAGAACTCAATCCGTTTCGTCGTTTCTATTATCATTTCATTGGATGAGAGAATTGGAAAAGATGTATTAATATTTAGACAACACTATCAATGAAAATAGTCCCTTCTCTTTTTTCTAACCTTCTATGTGAATGTATAAGTCTATGTTTTTTTTGTATCTGATGGAAATAGAATAAATAACTCTAGGACCGAAACTACAGAACCAATGGATTTTATATATGTATTAATACGTTTTAAGTATATTGCAATCACAGAGGAATATAAGATTTGGCATAGTTAAACCGTGTTTGGCCTTTCGTCCAGCTGACCCGTGTTCGATTTTTTCGATTTTGACAAAACAAAATGCAGAAAATTATAAACAATAATTATAGAGGAAAAACATCAATGGTCTTCCAACTTAAATATAATGAATCTCGTAAATATTATTCTATATGTTTCAATGCTTAAATGTCACACTTAAGAGAATCCAAAAAATCAAATGAATCACGCATCAAATATTTACAATGAACGTTCACTTATATTCATCAGTAAGTTTCAAATATGGCGGTTACGTGCTGTAACTCGGAAACACTTTTTTTTAAATATCCACCACCAATGTGACCAGCTCTCATCACTCATATTTCCAAGATCTACAAAATCGGTGTACGCAAAGCGCGAGATCAAACTCAAAAAAGCTCGGCTCGGATTTTCAAAGTCGGTCAAAAATACTCGTCTACATCCTTTGCAGTGGACTTTTGGGGAGAAATACATGTTGGATTTCTTACTTTTTTATGGGATCATTTCTCAGATATAGAAGTCTTCTTTCGAATAAATTGAATAACACGTGTACAATGCAACATTAGCGAACATACATATTAAATGCATACAAAAAACAAGCATACATTCGACTTGTACACTTCCTCTAGTTTTTGAATTCGGTCAAAACATACTTGAACGAAACGGTAAATTTAATGAATTATGAAAAACAAAATACACAAATACGACAAGCGACAAATAGAAATTTGTTACGAGTTCCAAAAGTTCTTGTAAAGAAACAAGTTTAAGAGAATGGTGGTGATAATTATAAGTTCCACATTTAAATTGAAAGCCGGTGAAGTTCGAGTCGGTTCGCGTCGAAATGGTTAGGTACGTACTTAGGATTTTCACTTAGGTTTTCCTTTAAACTATGAGCTAATCCATATAGTCTGAATTTTTATCCAAATTTTAGGCTCAGTAGTTTCGGGGATTAGGGGGAATTTTATATTTTTGTCAATTTCTTCTAGACTAGGCACTTTGAAAGATAAAAAAGCATTGAGAATTGATCCCATTGAAAAAAAAACAATATTAGACATCCCCTTCCCATTAAAAACATCCCCCAAAGGGAGTGGTGGGGTAAATTTTTCCAGAAAATTGAAAATCCCAGACAGCAAAATTAAAAGAAATTCCATATTTGGAAACGTTTAAATAGAACATTTTAAAAAATAATCATAAGTTTCCGCGTTACAGTCTGAAATATGTGTTTCAGCTATGTGGAAGGGGCAAATTTTTCCGATAATGGAAAATTCGATATTTGAAAGTTAGAGAAAGGACCATAACCCCAAATTTTTTAAATTGAATTTATTTTCAAAAGAGTTACGGCTTACGGCAGTAAAGTCGGAAATATGTGCATCTGCACCGCGATGTTTTGAGATCTCTGTATAATAACAAGTACAAGCTAAGCCTTATACATGATAATACTATAAGTATGTATCTTCTTTGGTATTAGTGAACGTTCAACAATTTTAATGACTAATGTTATAGTCAAAATTGTGAAATAAATATTTTTTACAAAAAATTGGACCGACTTTATTGTTCTGTTGTGCCGTTGTGGTTTGTTATTTTAGGCACCAACTCCAAACGTACCAGCACCAATAGCATTAATATTATTTAGTATTTTTCAGTGCATCAACTAATAAAGTCGCTCCAATTTTTTGTAAGAAATATTTATTCCTAATTTGCTTTGTTTACTATGCTAATGATCCCATGTTTCCATGTATTATTATATGAAGCTAGTTAAAGATTAAGATTTAGGATTTTGATGATAATTGAAGGTAGTTTGAGTAACAGGATACTTCAAGAATGAAACTAATTTCATAATAATAAATGATGAAATAATTATATAATCATGTGATATTTCCGAAAATCCAGTCTTCAATCATACGTGATTTCATTTGAAAGCAAAGAAGATGATCACCCGTTGCGTTGAAAGAAAGAAAACAAAAGGGGAAAGACATCACAAGTCATCTTGGGTGGTCCATTCAATGATGACTCAGATAGATCTGTAAAAACAGTAGGGAAGAATGAAGATTGGATAAATAGCTAATCATCTAAATGACCAATTAGAACTGTTTTGGAGGCCATGTACAAATATAAATGTAATTATCAAAAATTAGTAAATTTACAAAAATGAGCGATATAATTTTTAATTGACTTTTCATCAAGAAAAACCGGCGACATGACAGCGATCGTTAATTTATTTCCAATCGAAATAATTATCCGGAATGTCAACAATATTAATAACCCTTTTCTTGGAGAAACGCAATTTTAATACACATAAAGTAGTAAAAATTGATTTTCTCTACTAAAAAAAAATTGCCGAAAAACCCCTCCACTACAGATTAAAAATATTGTTGTTATTTTATCATCAACTACATATTAAAAGTGTTCATAGATTGGATACAACAATTTCCAAATGTTCATCATTTCAAAGTATCTAGAGCGCATCCAGTTTTACATAATTCCAGAATAAATCTGAATTTTTCAACATCAACAAAGGTCATAGTTTAGTAACAAGTGGTCTCGTTTTAATCCTCTATCTAGTAGTAGTATCTAGTAGGTTTTGATAGCGGCGACTAGAATATACGATTTGATTATAGAATACAACTTCCACACCTTCCAGATACTGACGAGAAGCAAGTACTTAACTCGGAATTATGATATATAGGTTTTCTGTTCGATAACCGTGCGACTGAGTGTTCTATATAACATTTATATAATATTTAATGACTTATTCTTACATATTCCCCTAATAATGCTGACGAAATCCAATGATCGGCATGGGTATTACTAAAAATATTCGTACTATTAGATCTAGTCAATTTAATAGTATCTCACTCGGTACTGGACTTTGTATTTTGTATTTTGTATTTTGTTATCTAAAATGGTGCAAACAAAACTTGTGTCAGACATGAAAGCAATAATAACATGAAACAGTTGTCCATCATAAAAGCATGCCTGGAAATGGAAAATAAAAATTCCAAACAGGAGGAAGAATTAGCTTTCATAGTAGGTTTAATAAATATGGAGAACGACTGAATATCGTCCGCCTCGCTAGCCATTGAGCATAGGTTAATTCACCTATATATACCTAGATTTTTGTTTTTGTATTCTCACTTTCCACCGAGTCTCTTCCATCCTATTCAAAACTCAATATGTGTGGCAAAGTTCCAGTGCCAATTCAGCTTTGCTGGCACAAATTTATTCACTGAATTTATATGCAAGAGGAATAAATAGAAAGTTTTGGCTTGTGCTCCCAAATCTCTTTATTATGGCAACTCATAATCAAGTCAATAACATAATTTATACAAATGATAACTTTCAAATAACCGGAGTTTTTATATTTGTACGAAAACATTGTTGTTTTCACTTAATCATCAGTATTCCAAATCATTAATATCAAAATAAATGGAAAATAAAGAGAAATCGAGAATCAAAAAAACAAAATTGTGCTTGTCAGCTCCGATGAGCGAATGGAGCTTACTCTTGAAGTACGATTTTCATTTAATATACAATAGACAAAGAGATTAAATAGACGTATCGCTTGTTCATACTGAAATCCTGTATAATAGACTTTTATTCATATTTATTCATATTGATTCGATAAAATATTATATAAAAATCATGTTACATAAAAATATAATACTTATACAATAGTAGTTTATTCTACAAGTGCGTAAAGGGTCGAATATCTGACAATCGTGATTTTGCAACATGAGGTATGTGCCATATTCACTGAAGGACGAGTGTGACAAACAGACGAATCCAAGAGCGAATATTTCATACCTTTACCTGGAAGCGAATGTTGTTCCACGATTGTCAGTTTCGCCCCTTTGCTCACGTTATTTCTTAGATCACTGCTTTGAAATTTTTGACAGTAGAGAAATAAATGAAAGCTACTCGCGTGCGAAAAGTCATTACTTTCCACACTATTGCGTAGAGTAATTCATGATGCTGGCGGAAAAAAAAACTTCAAGCGCTAGTGTCATAAAATTGCATGTTATTGTCAAGGGGGCGGACATCCGAGTATTTTCGCCACGATAATTAGGAAGTTCTCGAAAGTTGAACTTTCCATTCAGGTGTTGCGAAAATTTATACATTGTTAGGAATATTGGTCACTACTGACATCGTCTTGGTATCAATACTATCGTCAATATTAAATACTGTGACAATAAGTTTGTGGTAACTAAGATACATGATTTATTAATAGTAAAAACATTCGGGGACTTTAAATGAAACCAATTCTTAAGAAGTAAACTCAAAAGACTCTTTTAAAATACTTATTTCAAAATAATAACTTACACTGTTGAATTTATGCTGACAAAATAAATCTTCCTCTAATGATCCACAGTATCTCATTAGATAGAGTATATTTTAATGAATAATATAGTTCAAATCCTATTACTACGTACAATATTATACATACTTGATCAAATTGGTTATTAAAAATAATCCGGCCTATTATTTAAGTCAAATAATTACAGCCAAATATTGATATCAAATAATAATAAGCAGAATTAACTCGAGCAGCTTACAGACCCTTTGTGTTTGCTAAAATCGTAATGAGGTTATTATAGAACTCGAACACAATATTGTGTTCATAATCATTATAAAATTGAATATCATGTTAGTTACATTACTAAATTTATTGAAGGTCTCTCGCCCATTGTCCAATGAATCAAACATATTTTTGCAATAAACTTACGTTCGACGAACAGGCACCATTGAAACGTACTAAGCATTTGAAAAATTGAATATTTGTTGTACAGTTGAATAATTATTTTACAGAAAACTATTTTTAATAGAGCTGTACATGCAGGATTTCAAAATTATTGTCAAATTATAGGAAGCATGCGCACCCATAGGAATTAAGTTTGAGAGGCTGCTAGAACAGCAGCATTGGCATTGTATGTGAATCTTGCGTTATTTGTAATTTTTGTAATCAGATAGAAGAAAAGAACAAATCGAAAATTTATTCATATTGATTAATAATGGGTGAACTCAATAATAGTCGCTCCGGACTTTTCGTCCTGAATTCTGGAGTCCAGAAGTCCAGCGCAATGCAAGTCCGGTTCGATTTTAGTTGAAACAGCGCTCACTTATCCTTACAGTTTCTTATGATGTCAAATGTGATAAAGATTATAATTTTCGAGTAATTTAGGCGTATATCAGGTAAATATATATAACTTTTCTATATGTCAGATGCAGAAGCAGCTGAAAATCCCATATTTAAATATAAATAGATAAGAGTGGTGAAACTTTTGATGGAAATAAATATTTGATTGAGTGCCTCATGCTTGTTTACACAGCTTTGGACGAAATTCTGATACGGATTTCTTTAAAATCGTAGTTTTTAAACGACATCCCAAACGTATAAAGTATTCCTACAATCCGATTGTTTTTCATATCTTTTAATATTATTTTGTATTTTTCCGTGCACTATCTAACAGTCGCTCCTATGTGAAATAATATGTACTGTTTTTTTTTTAAATTGTAACTTAAAAGGCAGAAGAAACTGACCTACTCGTAGTCTTGTAAAAAGCACTCCTACACAAATTTCCGTGAACATTGATTTTGGAACAATACGTGGGCGTCTCGGTCTAACTTGTTTAAAAAAGATCAGACGGGTTACTGAATGGATATATACTTGTCTCCACTTTCGTGTTTGCCCCTCCTAAGAAAAATAATAACTAAATTGATTTCCATTAACCGTGCAAAATAATTGCAGCGTTGGGACAAACTACTGATTAGTAAACCAGCTTGCTTTCAACATGAAATTGATTGAGTTTCTTAGTTAGCCGGTATTGAGCATCAAAATTAATTAATATCCAATCTGAACAAGCGGACGGATGAACTCAGTCGAGCATTAATGTTTAGAAGATGATGGAAAATTAACCAAATCTTTGGTATATTATTGTCCAACAAGTGCTAATAAGCTAACTAAATACTAAATTAGTTCTAGAAAATATGCAAGTATAGCAGTGAATAAACTTTTAGAGAATAGATTTGATGTTACAAAATCAAGTTAACAAATCAAGCACAGCAAAAAGGTCAATTATTTTATTGATTAAATTCACGTTTGTTCTGTTGATTGTTTCGAAAATGGATTGTTTCAAATGATTCCAAACCGCCGACGCCATTTTCAAACTACTTGTTCACTGTCCATTTACGAAATTATTCGAATCATGCATGATTTATTATTTTACAGAAAAAAAATTGTTTCATACCTTAGAATTAGAAATAATTTGGATTGACTATTAGCTAATCCATATAGCTTTTGGTATTGCTTATTGGCGGTAATTTCGTCAAAATTGTAATCCTTTTCTACATGTGTAAAACATACTGAACAGCTTCATCAAATATATGTAGTAAACATTTGTACGATGAATTTCATACCTGCATTCGTATATTGTAATCAACATTTTAATACATTTAATCTGTATTAATATGGCTATTATCACTCGAAATATACCTTGGTGCACTGTAATTGAAGTACTCGAGGGTTCGACGGTTAGTTGCATAAAGTTTTGATGAGTACTTCCACAAAATTGTAATAATAATCACAAACATAAAACAATATTAATTTATGTGATACAATTTGAACGTAATAATAGATCAGAAAGAGTACAAAAATATAAATATTTTTTTCGGGGAAATATGAAGCAACAGGGATGTTGACTAATTTTTCGAACTGTTCCTATCTTTTAGATCGAACCATAATAGATACGAAAAATATTTTACTTAGCAAAAAAGTTAATTTCTAAGAAAAAAAATATTTTTAATTCTCCCGCTGAAACACGCAAATCATTCACGGAATTCAAACTACGTCACACTTACGATCTGTCACATAGGTATAGGATAGGTATTATGTGATTTATATTTACTTCTCTGTGGCCTCTGTGTATTTGTCAGTTTGTCAGTGTTAATTTGCTTGAAAACTGAGATTATAATATAAAAAATGAATACAAAGTTTTATAAATACCACAGCGATTAGCACACCAGATAAACTATTATTTACGTTCCGAAAAAGAAAGATATAAGAAGAAAGTGGTTAACAACTTCAGCTAGAAGAAATCCAGCATATTTAACAACATCTACAATTTATTTTTGTGAAGATCACTTTGATGTAAGTTCTGGTTATAATTTACAAAAAATTACATTAGTAACTGATTTCAAATTTAGATGCTGATAGTTTCAGTTATATTGACAATGCATGTTTATATATAGCAGTCACAGTTTATTTCATCAGAAAATAACCGAATTCTAATTGTAGCTTCAATAAGATATGGAAAATTATGTGGAATATACTACGATGGGTACAGAGTCACAAATAAGAATAAAAGCTGGTTGTGTACCTACAAAATTGGCCTAGCAACCAAAAATACCCATTACCACTTCTGATTTGTGGCGACCAGCAGCTATTAAAAGGCGAGAATTTCTTTTTATAGCAAAAAATCATATTATTTTGCTACTAGTAGGTATTGGTCAATTATACTTACAAAGACGGTTTCACGTTCCTAAGTTCCGCAGAACAATAATCCGAATTTCTGGCAAAGAAATTTGCCACCATCAAATAATCTATTCCTGGCAAATTAAAGCTGTCTGCTTTGGTAAATCCAGCCTCCATTATTGCAAATACACTGATTATTTATTAACAAACACATAAGAGATATTTCCAATTAATCACAGAGCATATAACCACTTGAAGATAAATGATAGAATGATTGTTGACGTTAGCGGTCCATGACGTAATCCGCTCTGATTGGTGTTCGCAGTCACGTGATAAAGTGTATATTGCACTTTAAATTAGTTTTATACAATTATTTATAATTAAATGTGCTCCAAAAATGATTTTAGGGATTCAAATATTATCTTTCATATGTGATTTCCGGACTTTTCTATTGAATGTCATACAGAATATTTACAGGGTTGCCCACGACTAGCGCGTCGGTCTGAATGAGTGACTATGATGACTACTAGCAAAAATTATTTTATTGTATACAAGGTGTCCTAAGAAGTCGCTAGGTATCAAAGTTATCCCCTGTAAAAAAAATTAAAGGTCACTATATTAGAGGTTTACTATACCAAGGCTTTACCGTTTTTGGAATTACTTAGTCTGAAAGCAATTGGAGATTTTAATTTCTGTTTTCAGGGCTTGATTTGGCTTATTCTGTTATATTGAATGGTCGTAATAGAATTCAATAAGAATGTTCAGATGAGCTCTAAAATTCTTCATTTCACAATACTACCTATAACTTTGTTGTTTCACCCTGTATATTTTAAAACAAGTATTTTCCCTAATCTCCATCGAACAGCAGATATAAGGTTTCCCTATATCCATCTCTTTTTGTTATTAAGATATTTAAATTTTCTTTGAAATTTTAAGTAGGTACTTATCTGATTAACATAAATTACCGACCCTTTTAATTATTAAGAACAATTACCACAAAGATCTACATATAAATGTGTATTTTTTATTACAACATAATAATATGTGATGACCATCTTCTTTTGGTCGAGTGTTGGTCTTAAATTATAAACCGAATTTTGTATATACCCCGACACAAAGAAATCTCAAATCGGGTGATCTGGGGGGACAGAGACACGGAAGCTGTCTTCCAAAGGAAAATGTTTTTTTGTCCACATTTTGTTCAAAAGATCGATACTTTGGACGTACGAAGCATTTTTTCAATGCAGTTACAGGTATCTTGTTTGCAAAATTTAAGTCGTTAAACTAGCTCAAATTTTCAAGACACATTCTATTCAGTTTCAAGACGTTTTTTTGTAAAAAATAATTATGTACTATTATATTTTTAAGAAATCATATTATTATAATAATAATTCAACACTAACATGCATCCGCCTTGTTAGATATAATACCTAAATATAAAAATAAACTTTTCCTCAGAGCTTGCCGTCCTTGACCCTAGCCCTAGCTAGAAGCTCAAGCCTGGATTATAACAAAAGCAGCAAAGTACACAATGAGACTGTTGGAACAATTTATTTAAATAGTTCACTTGTCAATGAATGTGAGACGTGGACTGCGATGATAAGGTTGTCATACAATGGAGGAAGTTTTTGCATGTCCGAGTTGATAATATACATACACATCATGAACGATATAAACTGCCGAATGATTTTGTTTGAAAGCATTATTTTATCCATTAATAAATACTGCGAGGTCATCATCACTCAGTTCTCGCTTTCACAATTATTTGATTCTCTAACTTTCAACGAGTTATTTTTGAACGTTCTAGAGCAGATAAATATATAAAAATGTTGCTATGCTGGAATGAATGAAGACAATGATTAATATTATTTCAGTTTCGTTTTTGCCATATTTTCTCATGGAAGTGAGGAAAATACGATCAAAAATCATATCTAGAGGGGTTTAGAACAAAGCAAGTACCCAAATTATTTCTCATTTATTTTCAGCTTTCCAACTCTCCCTTCCAAGGACTACGAACTTGGAGCAGCATTAGAAATTATATTAAAGTTCTGCTGACATGACATAAGAAAGGAAATTTGACACAATCATGGGTTTCCTTTTACCTGTTCGGTACAAAACTCTAAGAAGAAGAATTCCGGGTGTTTAGAGCAAGGGAGAGCAAAATCTTTGCTAAAGACCTGGACTGAGAAAAGACACCTCAATATAATTGTGAATCTCACTGTTATGAACCAAATCAAAAGAAGGCGTGATCAAAAAGAAGAACAGCAATAGCTGTTTCCAACTTGGACAACCAAGGCTCTGTGGAAATGGAACATTTTTCATGTTGATACCAAAGGGAAACTCAATAATAAGGACTCTTAAGCGATCTACAAATATCCAGGCCTTTAAACGGCCAACTTCACAATGAACTATGAACAACTACATAATCCAAAACCAGATATCATATCTATTGAAATATCAACTTTACCTACCATCAAATTCTAGTATAAAATTTTCACTTTGTTATTAATAGAGGAGAGCAAGAATGAAACAGGCATAAACACCATAAGAGTTTGTTTTCATTTCATTTAAGGTACGAAATCCTAAAAAATAAAAATAGCCGGAGGATAATTTTCAATTATGACTCTTATAGGTACATATGTGGTGATCGCACCTCACCCATATGGCAGGGGTAGAAGTTATCTAAGTAGCTGAAAGAACAAAAAGAGACATATATTATGTATAACTTACCTTCTTCAAATGACCCGTTGATGTGCCAATAAAGACGACTGTAAAATCACCTGTAGAAGTGGCGACCACTGCCGTCAAACGAGTGGTAAAAAGAAGTACAGGTACCGCTGAAACTGGCTGTTCACCACCCAGCGGGGTATTTACGTCCAAACCACAGAACTTCTCATCTATCGATTGCAATTTCTGAAAGAAAAAAAATACAGCAATGAATATTTTAGTTATATTGTTTCCTTAAGTGCTATGGGATGTCTGAGTGTGTGAGTTCAACAAAATACTAATAGAGAATAAAGGTGATCACATGAACTTCACTCAGGCTTTTATGAGCAGACGATGGCTAAGACTGGCGCACTTAGCAATCTATTTAATCATAGACAAGATTGTGTATTTTATTAAGAATTTATTTTTAATATTAGTATTACATTACTTTCATATAGTATTTATATATTATATTCATGATATAACTCAATTTATTAACAAATCGACAACTGAGAATAAATAGCCAGTTTCTCTGCCACTGTAAGAAGCCAAAAGCCCCTCTGTACTCTGTCAGGTTGATCACGTGTTTTATCCTTGTATTCAATAACAAATGTAGTTAGAAGTTATGGGAGTGAAAATTTTGTTTCTCAAGAGAGCAGTGCCGCCAAATAGCTGTCTTTATATGGTGAACGCGAAAAGACGGCCATCATTATAACTCTCGAAATTTGTCTTATGTCTATCTATTTGGAAGTTGTACAAACAACAGATTTAAGATAGTGACTGATCCTTTTAGCGAATAGTTTCCAAAAATTCAGGGAATATTTTTTATTAACAATATCACAGATTCAAAAACCCAATAATCGTCATGAGAATTGTGTTGTTCATATACTAGTAATTCTGTTTTCAATTGGACTTCATGTACTCCATCGTAAATTCAATGTTCCCCATTAACCGCCAAAAAACACACAAATAATGATGAATATCACTCTTATGCTGCGACGTTACGATGTCAAAGAATACTCTCTATGAAAACTCACTTTATATATTGTTTCCATAATAACGTTTTGGTCACATCACTCAACGCTAAACTATTTTTTTTGTAAAAAAAAGTACAATTCAAAATTATAGTTGCAAAGACGTCGAATTATCTTCAACAATACAATGCCTCAAAATGAAAAAGAAACGGTTTGTTTCAAGCAGTAGATGCAAAAGATTGCAACGATTTACCTATTTCATCAAGAGCTTCGCTGGATAGAATGTCTCCATTAGGTTAAATTATTCATAATAAAAATGATTTACTCGAAAACGGCAAATATTGGTCCCATATTGTTTATTATCTTGCGGGATTTGACAAATAATAAACGATCCACCATTATTCGAACCATTCTCCCATACTTTGTAAATGCCGAAGCAATAAAAGCATAAATGCGACACTCATATCCATTTCTTTTTTATACACTTCCCAGTAGGAAGTTTGTAATGGCTCTGTTCTTTTTCCAAATTTGACATATTGCCACGTTTTAAGGTCTGGGCGACAGAGATTCGCTCGGGTAACGCAGGATTTAAGGTGGATCTATAAGAGTTACTTAGTTGAAAAATGTGCATATTTTTAGTCAAAATCTATTGCGATAAATAGGATCGGTAAATATCGCCTTTGTCGTTCAAATAGCTCATAATTTATAGAGCCCGAAGTTAATATATGGAAGCGCAATGTGAATGTGAAACATACCAGAACTTGACTGTGCCCAAATCGACGTCTGGGCCCCCAAACTCCGGAACCATTCTAGCAATAGCTAGTTTGGACCTCGAGGGTCGCACCCATTAAATATGAAATAATCACCAATTGATTTCGCGACTCCGAAAACCTCTTTTTGCAAATTTTTATCAAAATCTACCGGACCATTCAAGAGAAAGTGCATGGACCTCGAGGGTGGCACCCTCGGGTTTTGTCAGCCACTTATATAGATCTCTTAAAAATTAAAACCTTAGTTATACATGGTGATTTTTTGAACTTGTCCATTAGATTTTCACTTAAAAATCGAGATATAAATATGAAAATTTGAACCTGGCTATAATTAACGTTGTCCAAGTAATTGAAAATATTTACAAAATGGTGGTACTTCCGGTTACATCAGAAAATGACCAAATTTTATTTTTTCAAATGGAAACCCCTGTTTTTATAAGATATTTGAATTCCCGACATTTAATTTAGTATGAAAAGTCCTAGTTGTTATAACTTATCTGTCATAGTTTTTGACGTATGTCATTTTTACTGCAAAAAATTCTCATGACAGATGTCTATTTAAAAATTCATATCGCTCTTATTGTAACCCGGAAAAGCAAAAAGTTGTTTTGATCAGTAGCCCGAAGTTGGAATTACCTTCAGTATGCCCAACATTCTCAAAATAGCCTTGTTTAACACTAAAAAAAAAATTAAAGACGTCAATGACAAAAGTTAAGAAACTGAACTTTTCTTAATAGCACATACCTATCAGGTAGAAAATTGAGTTTTAGGGGAATGTTTATTACACTCTCTTATGTTTTTTCAAATAATAAAAAAGATTAAGTGACCTTGGACGTAAAACAATGGCTCTTACTAATACCACGTTTTAGCTGTCAAATTGATAGTTTTGAAAGTGAAGTACAAAAAACCCAACTGAGTCAGTATCGAGTTCTTACAGTAAGTTAGTTTCATTAATAAATGATGATTTCAAAATTGATCAATTGATCAATTGTTTCATATTTAATGGCCAATTAAGGCTTTCATATTATTACGGACATAAAATTCTCAAAAATCTTAACACCTCCTTAAGAAACGGAAACAAACCTAAGAAAGATTTATAAACGTGTCCTTAATGCTAAATATCAAAACATTCACTTCATAATTTTGTTCAACTTCGGTTATTATTTTAATCCTACTGTTGAGTGGATTTTTGTTCCAGTAAAAAAAACCTTGGCGTAAGAATGACACTTTTTTTCCTATTCATTGGACGTAACTCATGATATTTGGCATTAAATTCACGACAGGTTCTTTCCACTATTCTATCACAACTTTCTTAAATAGAAAACAGATCGAAAATGACATCAGTTTGCACTTTTCTATAGCAATATAAATGGATTTATAATTTGATTGACTTTCCAAAATCTATTCAATCTTTCAAATGTCAGAGGAAAAATAGAAGAAAATTTATTTGTATTCGTTTGATGACAGAAACTGGAAAATGCAACAATGCAGCTACATTTTGATCTGTTTTGTAATGCGATGCTTTAAAATCCTGTAAAATGGACTAGAGCTTGAAACGTTCGGAAAAAAGGAAATCCAATCTCATTTGTATCTCTCTGGAGATGAGACGTTTTTGTCAAACATTCCATTAAATCTTATCGCCAGATTTCGCTATACTAGATGCAAAACGCCTCCATAGGACGATGGCTTTAGATGCTTTATTAAAAATACTTTTCACACGTTATCAAAGTCTATGATGTTGAAATATGTTCATCCTATCAAATTGAGTGTTGAAACTACCTTTATCGCTTTTCAAACGATTGTCTACGTCCAAGTTTCGAGTAACAACATGAGAAGAAACTCTTTTAAGTGAATTGAAATCCTATCCAATTCAATTACATTAGGTAGCCCAACAGACTTTTCAGGTGTAAATACAGACCTTTGCTATGTATAAGTACTTAAAACAGTTCACTCTGCACTTGTTATATATACTCTCCAACTCTGTCTAGGCCTTATCTCAAAACCGAAATAAATTAAGCTAATGGGGATTGAGGTATGTTGTTTAGACTTGTGGCATTCGTTTAGAGGACAAAAGCTACAGCCGATCGAAAAAAAAATAATCCAAATTACTTATACAAAATATATATCATTGATCATTTAAGGAATGTTCTAACTTCGAGAATTTCCTAACCCAAAAAAATCTATTATAAAGCTAATTCTACCCCAAATGCCTAAAGAAGCAAAAGAAAACTTGAGCGGTCCTTAATTTACAATTTCTGATGAGTATTTTAACAGATGTCTGTAAGGACTCTTGACTCTCCGCAAACAGTTTTCGAATTAAATTAGAATTCAATTAGAATTATGTAATCTGCGGGCGATTATTTCAAAAGTATGGCATGAAACTAAATTCTAATTATTTTTCTGAAGTCATTTCATTCAGCGCCAAAGGAAGCAATTAAAAATTGCCCCAGAGTAGAAACGTGACGTAAAAACTGAGATTCGAGGATCAGAGTTGATACCGATTATTATTGATATCAAAGAGGTTTTGCGGCCGAAATTATTTCGTATCAAACAGATATTTAGGGCGATTTTCATCGCATCGTGTCATAACAAGCACAAAGTTATTATAACTATTTCATACAGTATATACATATATTACCACTAGGAAGTAAGAACTAAAACATTTTTACAAAAACTAAGACCAACATTATTAGTTGGAACATCGAAAAAATACAAAATAATAATAAATCTACCGGTAATGTTGATTTTTGTACCGTTATAGGTAGATAGTAGATTTTGGCACTAACCAGCACCAGCACCAATAGAATTAATATTATTTTGTATTTTTCAGTGCACCAACTAATAATGTCGGTCCTTGTTTTTATAAAAATATTTTATTTCAACTTTTTGAGTGTATTATTAGTCATCAAAATAGTGGTAACACATGTTTTAGACTTAACTATTAATGTAAAACAGAAATCGTTTGAAAATTATCATCCCACTGATTTTAGAATTGTGCGTTATTGTAAATTATCTTAATCACACCGAATAAGAAAATCGATGAATTTTATTTTTGAACGACTATCTCAAACGGAGGAGGTGTACAATTCGACTGTCAGCTTTTTTGGTTCGTGCGCGCGTTGTATATAGTTAACGTACTCAGATTAGGATGATTTTCAATTCATTTGAAATCTCCTTCCCTTCAAAAAACACCACCAAATCTTAGGTGGCAGAATTAAAGATAGGACAATATCCGGAAACATTTAAATTGAACATTTTTTTAAAAGACTTACGGTTTCCGATTTATAGGCAACCACATGAAAAACCAGATTATTTGTAGGAACATTAATAATGAACATTTATTTTTTCGAGTTGAAGCATTGGTAGAGTCTGAAATATACAAGCAAAGAATATACATGGGTAGGCTAAGTACTATCTTATTTGGAATTAGTGAACGTTCAACGATTTTCGTGACACATTTAAAAGTGTGAGATAGATATTTTTTAGAAAAAAATGAACCGACATTATTAGTTGGTGCACTTAAAAATACAAAATAAATTAATTCTATTCTATTGGTGTTGGTACTTGTGAAGTTGGTGCCAAAAATCTAACTGCAACTGCACAACTTCAAAAGTAACAGCACCAATATAATCAATATTATTTTATATTTTTCAGTGCACCAACTAATAACGTCGGCCCAATTTAAAAAAATATATTTATCACTTTCCTTTTAGATAACATATCCTACATATCGCATAGGGACGGTGCAGAGTGTTGAGTAATATTAGGTATTATAATAACAGTACATAGAGGCAAAAATTAAAATAGGAGGGAAAAAACTTATGTAAATTTAAGTTCAAAATTATCAGAACAACTTTAGATAGATAGATAGATATCTTGAACAGTTCTAAGAGCCTATCTATATCCCGGAATAGATTATTGCCCTTAATTCTCTGAGTAATGTAGTAATGGGTATTTTACTAGAGCCCTGTATAGATGAGTATTATCGCCGCCTGCCATTGTGTGTCCTGACTGTCACGTCAGTGGTATAGGTAGAGCGCTTGTTTACGTATCTTTACGTGTATAACCTATAACACTAACGTGACGGCCAGGACACACAATTGCGGGCGGCGATAATACTCATCTGTACAGCGCCCCAATTTTACTCATCTATTATATAATTAGGAGTCCTTAAATCCGATAAAAAACCTTTATAAGATCACTCGTCTGTCTACACGTTTGTTGTTAAAAAAGCTGACTTTACAAGGTCTTATTCATAGTTTGTATGACGAAATTCGTAAACCTTTCAATCCAAATCGAAAACTGAATGGTAGGGATCCATCAAAACGCGAGTCCAACTCGCATTTGTTGGCACAAAGAATTAATACTATATCCTTTATTACATTATATAATCGTTTTTGTCATTTAAATATATAAAGAACTAGGTACACCTAATATTTTTTAACCGATTTGGAACTAAATTGTATATTACTTTTGTTGATTTAAACAGTGTCTAATTGGGCTTAAGTAAAAGATCTTCACTTTAGTTTCATGGCACAAGATCGTAGTGCTGCAAAGAAAGGCTCTAGTTCCAAGAATCGGAAAATTTTGTTTAGTGTAGAAAATGATCGATGGCATCCCCAATCGTAAAAGTATATTTCTCAGTTTATGAGATTTTCGAATTTTCTTCCTTATCTATTAAAACTTTTGGAACAAAACTTGTACAGCAAAAATTATAGTATTTAACGAGATCTATGAACCGCCGCCATTTTTAAACTAACAATTTGTGCTTATATAAATACAAAATTCACGGATTTTCTACGGATAGCTACAAGTAGGTATTTTCCAAATTTTAAATTCAAGTATTAAAGTCTAACCCTCTGTAATAAGATATATTTCCTTGAAATTTATTTTTAAAATCTTGAACTGTTTTCCACAACACTTCCAGCCGTATTTATAATGAATTAGTTTTATACTAAGACTTTCAAGTTTGATATTATTGTTCCCCTAGTAGTAAACTAGTATCGATCTAAGACTGATTATGAAAACGGCTGTTCGACACCTCTGATGCCACATGTTTATACTAGAAATTCGCTTCGAAAAGTAAAAACATAATTTATGGTAATATTAATAAATAAATCAGATTTCACTGAGAAATAAAGTATAATGTTGATTAAAATGAATCCGTATCAATATTATATTTTGGTTGGAAAACATACAAATGTCGGTATGACTTTTGTGCACCTGTTAAGATAATAGAAAATAAAGACCTCAACTCCCCCATTTTCCATTCAATGAAGACAAAATACGCCATCCCCTATGATCTTTTATTTTATGGGGAATACATTTAATAACTGCCAACGTAGATCATCTCATTGCACAATGTAACGTTAAGTTGAGTGGACATAGAGTTCATAGAGTTCTGTCAGGGTTATATTTCTTCTGCACTTTGTCTCAGAGAGTAATAACACTAACAAATTTATCTGCAAGGGACAAACGTGCACGTTTCACTGTTTTTTACTAACATATCTACATAGTAGAAATTTCCATTAGGATACAGAATGTCCATAAGGAAAACAAATGGCCTCTCAGTGTATATTACAGCAGGCGAAAATGATCACCGTGAATATATTTGAACTGTTATCTAACATATCAGTTGACTTGAAAAATAAATGTAGTTAGTTGAACAAAAGTTGATGATTTTGTCAAAAATATGTTTCTGTTAAATTAACAAGAAACAAAAAACCAGCAAAGTACTTCTAGCTGGTCAATAAAAAAAATCCACAGGGAAGAGAAACGGCTGAACTGACTTAAGACAATTTGAAATGGGGTTTCACATTGCCATTGAGATCCGCCAGGGTATATACCTATATTTCTCCTCGAAGTTCTGGTGCTCGAAACTTTTATAAAATATTCAAATTGGAGAATGTGGAAACGATTCTCGCTCTAAGTGCGTTTTGCCATCTTGATAGAGAGATTGCATTATCCACCAGCATTTCTGAAATTATTCCAAATACATATGTATTGAATTATCTAATATCTAATGATAATAGATAGACAATACGAATGCGGTAAAGCATTTTAAAACATACATGTTAAGAATTTATGTGAGATATCAATTTAGAAGATATTAATTTTCACAAATAAAGCAACGAAGTTGACCTAGCTCTAGATATCATCAACAAAAAAAAACTATAAATTCTATGTATTTAATTAAATTAAGCTTTCCCACTATTCCAGCCTAGTAAGGAATTTGTATAATTGATTGCATCTATCTTGAAGTATACGTAGAAACGTGCATAGTGTTGAATTCGAGGCTCGCACGTATAAAGCTGGTTCACCCGGAGAAGAAAACTTCCTGCTATAAAATCCCTCTCTTTATATGGAGACATCATAGAGTGGGAATATGGGAATAACCCGAGATAGCAAGCTTCTGTGGAACAAGCATATTAAGATCACTGCTAGCAAGGCAACAACGGCTTTGATGGCTTGCAGAAGTCTAGCTGGTAAGACTTGGGGATGTAATCCAAAAATACTGCGATGGATGTACGTTATGATTGTAAGACCAATAATAACTTATGGGGCAATAGTCTGGCATGCCAAGGCAAGCCAGGACTCTACGAGGAAAACCCTCGATAGAATACAAAGGATGACCCGTGTTTGTATCACCGCAGTATGTAAGATCCAAGAAGTATCTGGATCTTAGCAAGAATATGGTACACCTCCTAACTGGACTGGGCATTGTCACCTCAGGAAGCATCTATTGATAATGGGTCTATCAGAGAACGACGAGTGTAGATTCTGTGGGGAGGAGGAGGAAACTCCGGATCACCTGCTGACAGAATGCCTCACCATTGCTAGCCAATGCAAAAAATGCTTAGGATAGTAAACATGCAGAAATGAGGAATTAACTCCTTGAAGCCAATCCAGATTCTGGATTGCATTAGAACTCTGAAGCTGGATGGCGAGCTGTAGACTACGTAATGGCGAGAACAGCTCTGATGGGAGGCACAATATACCTCAAGGTTGCAGTGTTATGAAAACCCCTTAAATCTACAATCTATAAAGCAATATTATTTATATGAGAAAATTTAATGAGTGAGTTTGGCAAGAAATCGCTATTGTTGGTGCTAGATTGCGTTAGAACAGAAACTGGCTAGCATCTTTTTTATTTCTTCATATTCCATCTATTTAGCGCCTGCAATAGCTATTTTTGGTCAACAGACCTAAAGTTCATAGTAATCACCCCAAAGGGTTTCTTTCAATCACTACCATGTATTTAAGCACATTACCATTTTATACTGGTTATATTTGTTTGACATTCGTTTAATTTCAAATTTAATTTAAAAATTATTCTTAGGAATGAACCCCAAAAAATTTCTTTAATATGTAGCTTTTATTAGAATTATTCACCATAAAACCATGAAAAAATTAGGAAGCGAACGAATATATTCCCCTTTCTGCCGATGTAGAAAGATTTATTTTGGTGAAACCATCTCATTCGATTCAATGTGACATACCACGAATTGTCTGTACCCATATATTTCTGTTTCAAAAGAAAAGAACCATCATCATCATCCCCTGTGAATTCATTTATCTAGTGATTCGGATAATATACGACGTTAAGGCTCTTATAAAAATTACAAGACTAATTGCAATGGCAGTGATATTGTGAAAAAGCCACGAAAATATCTCATCAATTTGTCAAAGAATTTTCTCTCTAGGATGTGAATAGCCTAGAGTGCTCAACAAAATAGCAATTGTATTAACCTTTTCAGCATTTCTACATGAAATATTCAGTTGACACATTGCGTTTGAGCGTGCTTGCCATTTTATGCAGTTAAGTTGAAATATGAATCCGACCATTTATTAAGTGTGACGACTCTTAACATTTGTTCTGAGCAAGATTTTACTTTCATGTAGCTGCAGATAGGCGTAAATTATATATATATATATATATATATATATATATATATATATATATATATATATATATATATATATATATATATATATATATACATATACGGTTATGATTACTATTAATGTCATTTTCCATAATACTAGAACAACTAATATCCGACCTAACACCCACAAGATTGTGTTACAAAAGAACATTCTGCGGATTACTGTGTCAAAGGCGCGTTCATACCTAAAAAGCAAACATACAGATGTATTGTATACTTTCTTTAATCTGGCGAAGTCGGTCAAAATTGCATTGGATTTAATCATATCATGAACAAGAACTTGCAAACCAAATTAATTTTTATTCCCAATGGTGGAAGAATATGACTTCAAATCAATAAATACAAAGTGATCTCCGCTTACTGATTTGACACACCCAACCTCAAATGAGTTACATAGTTTCGGAACAAGAAAGTTGAAAAAATTATAGGTAATCTTGAGATTATTATTTTGGCAAAAAGAGTCAAGACACTCTATCCCGAATAGTTTTGCAGGAATTTATCTCTTATTCTTACGGATAACAGTACAAAAATAGCATTCCAAGAGTGTACAGCTTTATCATGGTGCAATTTTAATCATGCGAAGAGCTCTCACGAGTGAAAGAGTGACAAAGAGCCATAAACACATTCAGGAAAATGGACGGCCCAACTCGTTTTCCTTATGATTTACTAGATGAGGCATTACATATACGAGGGGGTAAAGTTACAACTTGAATAACTTCCAGATAACATAACCAAGATCCACTTAGAGTGACAAATAAAAAAATGTTGGAAGCTACAGAGCCCATTAAATGAAGCACTGAAAAGGAAAAAATAATCTCGTGATTCTAGAATAAGGGAAAGTGCATATATTGCACTAATATAAAAACAATGTATTAAGAGATAAAATATTAAGTAACGCAGACGCACGCACACTGGAAGGGTTCCGTACCATCGTACAAGATCTAAGAAAGTTTCAAATTGTGGAAAAGGAAAGAATACCATCTCTCAATATTCCTCTTACAAATGAAAAAAGAATAATCGAAATTGGTGACATATATCAGAAGAAAAAATATACCTACAGTCGAATTTTGTAAGACCTTCATCTTTTGGGAAGTCAGTCAAAATCATAAACAAACATAAATACTTCAATATTATCCTATACCAGTCATATTATGATATTTCTGAATATGAATTCAATTGATACATAATCAAGATTATAAAACATAAGCCGTTTCTGGTAAATAACTAGATTACGCTAGGACGTCTAACTGTGCCGACAACAACTACTGCGAGGGCAAACACCCCTTCCACCATTGAATAACGTCAACAATTGTTAGGGCTATACCTACAATTCTACATTGTCAGAATATTGCATAATACCACTATGAATGTTCAATCAGATTGATTACCAAACAAAGCACCTCCACCCGTCTGCGGCACGCCGAAGATTGATACTAATATGAGTTCAAAATAAGGATTCATTACCGGTAAAAGACAGGCAACAACCTTGAAATCATGATATTTGTCTGGATGGCGAAGCTTTGTTTAGTAATCAATCTGATTGAACATTTATAGTGGTATAATGCAATATTGTAACAATGTTAAATTGTAGGTATTGCCCTAACAGCTGTTGACGTTATTCAAAGGTGAAAGGGGTGTTTGCCCTCGCAGTAGTTGTTATCGGCATAGTTAGACGTCCTAGCGTAATCTAGTTATTTACCAGAAACTGCTTATGTTATATAATCATCTAGATTATGTTTCAATTAAATTCATATTCAGAAATATCAAAACATGATTACGGTAAAAAATATCAGGTGGAACACACACTAATACATCTCTGTCTGATTGAAAATCATAGATACACGTTTTATAAATCTGATCCTTTTATCGGACAGGATTCATGTAAATGAATGATTAGGTACTTCTTAACATCAATTCTGTAATAGTAAAAAGTGTATCAAATGACAATAAACGGAGAATCTATGAGTCTATTGCGGTGATATATTTGAAATAATTTTGCAATTCCTAGTAAAATAAGAATATTTCTATCCAACCCTCATTTCTTAAATGGATCACATATATTAATTAAAATCTAATGCTTCCGAAAATAATAAATCATAATATGCACAAAAGGCCTCTCAGGTCGGTTTATGTGAATTGGAAATTATGTCTCGGAGTTTCCGTTTTAGTTTTGCTGCAAAACCATAAACAAATTAGATAAACTGTCATAAACATACACAACCGAACATTTTAGAGAATAACAAAACAGTACCTTTGTTGTAGCTTGTGCTCCTTTCGTTATATATACACCGAGCATAATATTCAGTTAATTAAATTTCGATGAAAGTTGCTTTTTCTTTATTCTAACGTAAACCAGTCAGCAGATTAAGAGGGTGTCCTTCAATTCGTAATTACTTTTTAATATTCCTTCATCCCACACAAGTACCTTATAAAACAGCCAACAATAATATTTGATAATTACTATTGCACAAAAACTTGGATAGATTTTATTGGAAGCACTAAAAAATAATAAATAATAGTTATTCTTTTAGTATTACCTATAACCTATAAAAATGATACTTCATCTTTAGCAATTGTGGTAATGCAACTTGAGCCTAGGTATATGTCAAATTCACTGAAGGAAGGAAGGAAATTATTTTTCAGTTTGAACAGACATATTTACAAAGTTGTCAAACATTTTGAAGGGTAAATGTGTCAATAGATTAGTATAATCATAGCTGATTCTCAACAGTTCCGATTGTACGATTTCCAGCATACCGATCCACCTGTGACGCAATAATACTGGTTACTTAAATATAATCTTAAACACCGCTACTTCGGACTGTTAAGTCGGTATGATTCAATTACAAATCTGATTCGGTCAATCTAACAAAGCATCCCACAGAGTAAATTTTGTAATGAAAATTGCACACCTAATAAATATTATATTTTACAAGACAGCTTCACTATTATAAAAAGAACATTAATTTCTATTTTTTTTGTTTGGCGAAGGCGTCGTATTCGTGCTAGAAATTATAGAAGATTATCAACTTCCTTATAAAGTGTTACAAAGTGACGATGAAAGGAACATGAATTGAGGGTAATTAGAAAATATTGCGTTGGACCACTCAGGGCCACTGACTCAAATAAGTAAATTTAAACACCATTTGGAGTTTCACAGTGATAAATCAGAAGGACTGTTACATTCAAAATTAACCTTACAAATTTGAGTAGTTGAGTAGTGCAATTTATCAACTTAAAGTATATTTGATCAGATTATTTCTTGATCTTGATTCTTGTTCCCATCGATGGACCAGACTCAATTTTTCATATTGATTGTAGTTGTAATGGAAACATAAAATTATAGGTAGGTATTAGTTGTAACTCAGCGTTGACTTGTGATATTGAAGGAGATAGTAAAATTTGGAATGAACTGAGTTCGATAGGTACTTGGTAGAACGAAGAATCGTGAGTAAAGAAGCAAAACAAAAATATAGAAAAAATACAACGATTTTCTTCAATGAAGTTATGAGAGAGAAATTGAATATTTTTTTATACGAATAATTATAACTATATTAGTTCTAACACGTAATCTGAGAAGGCTCAATTTATGTCATCCAATTTATTATTCATGAAATTATTTTACTTTTTCAACTTTCAATTCAAATACGGCTATTGCGTTTGGATTGAAAGAAGGTATTGATCATTTAGCCTCATTTACTAATTTTAATGACACATATTAATGGACTTCTAAACCTATTTGAGGTTTTGTTGTCGCAAATGTTATTAATATTTTATCAAATCAAGTTGTCGCATCATATATAGGCTTTTGATATTATTTTATTACTGCTTAATAAATGACAACGTTAATGTTTTAAAACACAACATTTCCGTTGTTCAATCTAATGTTATTCAATTGTCAATAATAGTATTCAATACAAATTAGATTATATTAGATATTTTACCATTCCATATATTCTATTTAACTATTCGAATTTATATTGATGCTGTATTCAATTTCCACGTAGGTATATGTTAGTTTAAAGTAATTATTTGATCTGGTCATATTATCACCTGCGTAACTAAATGAGAAAAAAGGCAAAGTGCGAGTCGGACAAGCACACAAATGATTCCGTACCATCATACAAGAACTGACTACCTATTACGGTTCAAACGATACAGCCATTATTAAAATCGAGCAAAAACCAAAGATTATTCTTAGCTTTTTTATTATAGCATTACTTTTTTTTGAAAAATATGTGTTTATCTATTATCTACGTTTCAAGAGATACATAGAGATTGTTGAGGTCGAGCAAAAAACACGTTTTTATATATGGAGGTCCCATTTATTTTTAAGTTTATCCTATTTTTTTTCATTTGTTGTTACAGCGGCAATATAAATACACATTCTGTGAAAATTGCAACTGTCTACCTATTACGTTTCGTGACAGACGGACGGACACCCTTATGTATGGCTAAATGCAAGTATGGATCTCATGGCGAGTGTTTTTATTCAGATTTCACCGTCAAAGTACTGAGTCCTGTACACTACAGTAGTGATTTATTGTCGCTAATTAGAATTCATTAGTCAGTAATTGACTTAACTCTATATAAGTACCAAATTACATTTCCTTTGAAGCAGATAAAGAAAACAATAAAGAATGGTTTGATAAGGAACCAAAACCAAAACCAAAGAAACCAAATTCTGAAAAAGAAAAAGAAACATATTTTAAAAAGAAAACTGGAAGATCTAAATGAAGAAAAATAACAGAGAAAGTTCTATGCTGCCATGAGGATATTCAAAAAGCTATTTTAACCTAGATCAACAGAATGAACGCCGGAGCGAAACAGGAGTAGGAATCTGAATCTGCTGACAATAGAAGAGACTGGCAAAGACATGTTGGAAATCTGGAGAATGCTGGAATGTCAAAAGTCAGAATCATATGCGTAAAAGGAGATAGAAAATAACTGTGAAAACCACCGAGCCATCTCACTCCTAAACAGGACATATAAAATACTTACCTACGGAGGAAGTATACAATTCGACTGTCTGTTTTTTTTTTATTTGCGCGCCTAAACGTACTCCGATTTTAATGATTTTTGATTCATTTGAAAGATGAGACTTGAGAAATGGTCCCATATTCGTAAAAACTCAAATCAGTTTCCTTCTCTCCGAAAACCGCTCCCGAAAGAGGTGAAAGGGGCAAATGTTCTCGAAAATCGAAAATCTGAGGTGGTATAATTAAAGATAGGACAATCTCCGGAAACGTTTGAATTGAACATTTTTTTCAAAAGAGTTACGGTTTTTGAGTTAGAGGCACGTTGAATTCTCAAACATGTGTATTTTTGAGTTGGGGAGAGGGAGAGGGTGATTTCTTCCGAAAATTGAAAATCTGTGGGTACTACCTGAAAGACCTAATTATTTGTAGCAACATTTATAATAAATATTTTTTACTTATAGAGTTACGGTTTTCGAGTGACAGCGGTGGTAAAATGGTAAATAATTATGCGTATGCAGCGATGTTTTGAGATTTCAATAATAACAACTACAAGCAAAGAATATACGTGGGTAATAGGATAAGTACTATCTTCATTGGTATTGGTAAACGTTCAACAATTTTCGTGACTAATGTTACACTAAAAAGTGTGAAATAAATATTTTTTACAAAAAATTGGACCGACGTTCTTAGTAGGTGCACTGAAAAATACAAAATAATATTAATTCTATTGGTGCTGGTACTTGTGAAAATGGTGCAAAAAGTTATTACTAACTGCAACTGCACAACTTCAAAAGTAACAGCACCAATAGAATTGATATTATTTTGTATTTTTCAGTGCACCAACTAATAACTAAAAAAATTATCAATTTTCGAATAAAATTGCCCCGTTCATACAGACTTTACCATTGCTGAAACTCGAAAACCGTGTCATTTGAAAAAATGTTCAATATAAACGTTTCAGGATATGTGTTTTTATGATTTTAGAGAAAAAATGCTGTTCTGGCGGGAAGGAGACTTCGGATTTGAGTTTTTCTAAATATGGGACCATTTCAGAACTATCCTCCTTCAAATGAAGACGGTCAATAATAGCATTTGCTAATATTTTGTTGAACTGGCTCTCTGAATTAATAAATTAATAACAGATGATTTCTTACAAAAGTTTGCAATTAATTAATAATAATATAACATAATATTCAAGGCACACAAATAGATTGACCAATGTGTAAAATAACATTTCTGGATTTTTTCCCACACGTTTGGCGTTAACGGCAACAATATTGCCTAATAATAAACAATATTTGAAAGATTTGTCTACCTATTTAAAAGGTATCTCCTGTACAAACATTGTATGTCAAAGAGATGCGTTTAAAATAGACATTTTTTTATGTGTATATGCACTTCCCTCAAGAGGATGGATGCGAACACTATGAAAAAATAAACACATGGCCCAATCATGATGGGATACCAACAACAGACGTGTGAGAAACTCCTTTCGGTTCGTGATCTATTTGAAGAATCCCAGAAATTAGTTCCAAGTATTTCTTATTTAAATGCCTGAACGATATTATTATGATGGAGGCGATTGTGGCTTTGGAATTTATGTATTTAGCAAAAGTCGAACAGTAATGTTTTGTCAATAAATTCAATTCAACAATTAAGATTTCCTTATATATCTTAAACATCATGTTATATTGTTTTAAAAATTGTTATAATGACCTGACCACGATCGATAAGTTTCGTATCAACGTTAAATTTATTTTAGAGGCTGTTGTTCCTAAGTTCCCCAGTTCATACATATATATATCTCTACACCGAATTCATTAGGACCGCTACGGCCACACTTTCCGGATATGGTTAACCCCAGTTTATGTCCGGAACTTTGTAATGTTTTGGCTGAACAAATGGATTGTACAGTTTTTACCAATGAGACAAAGTTTCGCATTTTTGTAGGTCATTTCTTCTATCTGTTTACAATGAGTGCCACCCAAAAACTGGATCGAGGTCCCTAGATCTTCTAGTTAGCTAGCTAGTAATAACAACGTTTCATCGTTTTTCTCATTTATTTACTATTTTATGAGTTTTATGTACATATACCGATAAATATAAAATAATATTTATTCGATTGGTACTACAATTATTATAAACACTGTTATGTCGCGAAGAAAATATAAAAATTGACAACAAATAATAAGTAGGTACAATAGATTACAAATATTGGAATATCGCATGAATTTGAATGAAATAGAATTTATTAACAAAATCACTATAGTAAATATTATTTTCTAAATATGTGTAACAATTATAAAATCAACTTCCATCAAGTACCTACAGACCAAGTCAATACAAAAATAGCGAAAATAATTTTAGGGCAATATCTGAACCCTTATTATTTTTTCTAAACATGTCAAGTACAGAAGTTGCTGAAAATTATATATTTTTCAATAGAGCTCACTCCTACTGAGGGGTGTTTTTTGAGGCAGATGACATATTCGATTGATAAGATGATTGATAACATTAGCCATTAGTCTACCTTTTACTGAAGGAAGAATCACCAAAATCAGTTAGCTCTTTCATCATCCATAAGTAACATTTCATAAAATTAGTCAAAAAGTTGTTATTATAAATTAGAATTTTCAAAAGTTATGAGATAGGTACATTGAAATTTTATTGAGAATGTACCTAAGTATGAGACCTATTCATATTATAGCAATTCACTACAGAAAGATTCAAATTACATCCTAGCCGTATTTCCATTAAAGGAATACTGATCGGATTACAATAATCAGCTTTTCGTCGACGATTTTTCCGATGCCCTTAATATGATACTTTCATTCGAATTCTGGCATACCCCTTTATTCCTCCACACAAAAGCAGATAAATATGTAATTACACCTGTCCTATCAAATGCGAAATGGACTCAGAATATAATCATTCCTCTGATCCATTGAATTATCCCGGAATTGGAGTTCTAGAGAGTCGATTCTATTTTTTTTTAAATCACTGTTCCAGAGAAACAAATCCAACGATACAGGAGAACTTCATTAAATAAATAAAAACATTTTTTTGGAAATTTCAATTTTTCGAGCACTAGTGTGGAAAGCAAATGCCTTAACGACGCACTGAAACATATGGCAGTCAGACATAGAACCAATACAGAAAGTTTACGTCATTACATTTTCTCAAATTATGCTTTTAAATCAAAGTATTAAAAAACAAATGTGTAATAAAGATATTTATTTTATTGACAACATTCAATATAATTAAACTCGAATGTGAACTGTGACTATGGCAGTGCCAACTGTCAATCAACTGAAAATAACAAATGCCGGTTCATAGAATACTACATTTCATGTTGACTTGGAACAGATGATAGATCATTTCTAGTTTTCTCTCGTCTCGAATTGAACTTCCAGAGCATCTGTCCAAAAAAATATTTATTCTACAGTTAAGCAATGAGGCGAAAAGTTCTGATACAACATTCGCTTCTAGGTACATGTCACTGATGGACGATTGTCGTATATGTGATTACGAGCCGAAGGCGAGAAATGACAATCACAGGAGTCCTAGACCTACACTCACGTTGCGTTATGACGATTGTCCGATATTCGTTCCTTTACAACTATGTATTAGGTATTCATTTCCAGCAGCTTGTGATAAGTATAATTTTTAAGTGAAAAAAACAAAATTAGACATTAGAACTGCTTTAAAAATGTATATTACCCTTAGAATACTCACGTTAGACAAAGAACTACATATTTACATTTAGCAAACACATACAAGGACATAATTAAAGAATATTAATGACGTTTGACATACTAGTAGACATAACCACATACATAATATATATGAGATACCGAGCCAACAAGCTTCGAAACAGTACTGGACGGATCCTGGAAATGTCAAATAATGACATGAGTCAATACTGATCAGTATGTTGGATCGAATTTAGGAACACATGCAATATCTATTTAGGTAATATTACAATTTCAAGATTATTGTAATTGTTTTTTCAATTAAAGGACAGGAACATGTATGAGAAAATAAATCAGAAAGTAAGAGTGGAATCACTTTGCTTGATTTATAGACGACTGATTTTTTGTGTGGTGATGATAGCACGTAATATTTAGAATTTGAAAATATTCTAATGAAAAAAAAACTGCTCCACAGATTTTATGGAGGGCTTTATCAGCATTCTCATATTCATAACTTACAGCACTCTAAAAACCATTCTTGTACCTGACTATACGATTCTTGAAAAAAATTTAAAATCAGAATTTTGGAAAATCGGATCCTTCCAACTGAGAAGTTAATTAATCCAACAAAATTGTTCAGTGTTATGTATTGATTGGATGCTCTTCTATGAATTATTGCACCAACATGTTTCAGCGAATACTGTGTGAAGCTTTTCAGCATTAAATTTCGATTAAGAGAGAATATTATTTGATGTGAAGTTTCCATGATGTAGTTGAAATTTTACAACAAAATTAACGCTTCCAGTTACTAATAATTTGTAAACAGACATTTTCGCGTTGTATATCCATTCTATTGTGCATACTCCTCCTGAACAATTTTGGAAGTTGTTTCAATGCCATTTTAATTAGCTAACTTACTTTTAACTATCTCTTCGTTACAAAACTGTAGGTAGGTACACGAGGCTGTGACAAAAACAAAACGTCTACACAGATAACCACGATATAAGTTATAATTACTTTATGTTGATGTATGCGAGTCTATAGTTGAAGTTTCAATATTACACAAAAGAGAATGAATGCCTTTTATGAAAAATATGCTCTCTCAAAATGCAGTAAAAAGTTATAAATAATATTTCTAAAATCAAAGTTGCGAATGATCGCAGTAGGTATAATTTTAGTTGATAACTTTTAACAAGAACTAGGACCGACGTAATTAGAGTTTTTTATATATTATATAGTACATATTTATTTATAGTTAGATAGAAAACTCTGGGCACCTATTAATAATTTTTATTGTATTTTTCAATGCCACATCTAAAGGCTGCCTCAGACATGCATGCTTTTCATTCGTCATTCGTCATAAGTTACAAGCAACACTGAACGCTGGCAATCCTTCATACACTCCGTCTTAAGTGCAGTAATCAGTCTTTAGTTTCCAAAACAAACATGGACCGTCAACAATTAGCTGTTTGTGCAGCAGCAGTCTTTATCATAAAAAAGAAAAAAAAGAGATACCCCGAAAAATATGGTCCAAAAAATGGTTGCGTTTAAGAGAAACATTTACACACATCAATTTGTTGAATGAACTGAAGTTAAAACCGGAAGACTGGTTTGATTATTTACGTATGGATGAAGCAACCCACTCCATTTTTGTCGGAAAATTCCTTGCTCTTAATTTTCCACAAACATTCATGTTTTCTATACAGTTCAATGAAATCTGATAGAAACTCTCGTGACATCAGTCTCAGATCAGCAATTTTAAATTAAGTAAAAGACATAATGCAACACTGAAGACCAATCAAACTCAACGTCTTCTTCGCAAGTAAGTGGGAACGCTAACGAAAAATCAACCGACGGCTGATTGCGTTCAAGCCACTCAATTCACGCTTCACAATAAACAAAACGGACGACTTGATGCCTCACTCACACCGTCTTGCATAGCAACTTAAGACTGTGCAAGCAAAACGAGCGAAAAGCATGCGCGTCTGAGGCGGCCTTAATACAGTCGGTCCCAGTTTTCGTAGAAACTTACTTTCCATTTTTGAGGGGCGCAACAAAATAGCATCAAACATTCAAAACATAATTAAAATGATTTACAAATTTCTCTAGTTCAAGGGCTCTAATTTCCGTATCCCACTCACCGTTATTGCATTGGCTATGGTTGCGCGCTGTCAGGATTTTGAATTACTTTTGACACACTGACATTCAATCTGTGGAGTCTTTTTAATTTAATAAAATTATTTATTTGAAGTCGGTCAAAAATGTAAGAAAAGTGTTGACACGGAAACTGACATGTGTTCTATTAAAATCCGGTAAATAAATTTAAAGCTTGTCTCATAAAAAATAACGTTGTAACGACTTTTATGTCTATTTAACATAATGTATGAATTGTGCAGATAATTAACATTTCAAGAGCCTTTCTAGAACAATGGCAGCAATTAGCCAGCGTGCGGCTGATTTTATCAGAGCATTGAAAGCGACTAAGTTTGTTAAATCTCCAAGATATGTTTATAATTACCTTGTTATAATTTGTTTTGTTAGAAAGCGAAAAAATATGAAGGCTGTTGTAGCGTATACAAGAATAATTTCCATTGTATTTTTCACGAAACTTGACACGATGAGTAGGATAATTACATTCGTTAGGTTTGGTTAGGTTACCTACTCGTTCGTAAATTTGATTTTTTAAAATATTATTGTGTACTGCATTTTGAGAGAATATATTTTTAATAAAAGGTTTTCAATCTCTTTTGAGTGTCATATTGACACTTTTAACTCTATAACATCCGCTTGATATTTCGTAATTTTTCAGAAATTCCGTTAAATGAAAAATAATAAAATTATTTATTATTAATTATATTTCTTGCTATTATGAAACTAATAATCAGAAACATTGAGAGATTAGACGTAAACGTAGCAACTCTTAATTTTTTACCAAATCTATTTTTTTATTTCTTGTAGATATATGGAGACATTCAACCATTTATAAATTTTTCTCCTATTAGTATTAGATCATAATTTGAATTTTCAATCACAATAGGGGTGTCTTATAGGGATAATTTTTTGCCGGATCATCATGAACATAATTTCTTTGTAGGGAGTTATTTTAAATGTTTCGATATCAAGACATATTTCAAGAGAATATTTTTTCTTAGAAACCCTGTTTTTCTTTTATAAACACGACCTGAGTCGCATCTGTAGAGATGTCCATAACCCGAATTATTCCAAAATTCAATCGCGTGAATTCTTTAATCGATGTTTCAGCTAGTTTCAAAACGGCTACCGTCTAATCTTATATAAGAATTTTATTTAAAAATGGCAATCACTCATATGTAGGTAAATATTTGTTTGCTTCAAAAAGTGTTTTCCATAATTCATTTTCGAAACTATCGATTTTTCTTTCTTTAGTTACCCGTAGTAATTTTTCTCATAATAAGAGATGTTTCTCATTAAATTGGAATTGTCGATACTGAGAAGTTATTTTCTTTGGACTGCTGGTTTACTTTAATATCGGGTATTATGAAATATAAGAAATTCCTGGGAAATTGTTATTATTTCAGATAAATGTCCAAAGAAATAATTGTACGTGTCAGCTCTGACGTTTACTCTTCAACTGCGATTGTCAATGAATATACAATAGGCAAAGGGAGTCCGTATATTACAATATTTTATTCCTTTATTCATTTCACTGTATATAAATATCAATAAGTAGATATAAATCAAAATGTATCTTTAATTCCAAAACTCCATATTATGTACTTATTATTATTATAACATGGTTTCTAATTTTCTAAAGAATAATACATGTCTGCTATCAGGTACGTATAAAGCATAGCGCTTTTTGTTAACGCTCGACTTTACTACTCATCAAATTTTCATACCGGGGGCTATAAGTTAAATCGATTCTTAAGGAGTAAACTCCAAAAATACAAAATTCGTCGTTGCTTTTTCTGATAAAATCAGATAATAATTTTAATAATACCCACTACATTGGTTTATAGTATATTTTCACCACTAATTTTCAGATTATCAAATTCAGAAGGCTTGAGCGAGATGTGATTCGTTTCAATCAGATTTTTTTATAAATAAGGCGGAATACACAATGCTTTTAGTTAACGCTAACTATTCAACAAATCTTCGTACCGGGAGCTATAAATGAAATCGATTCTTAAGAAGTAAACTTCAATGAACTAAGATGATTATAGTGTTTGTTATTTCTATACGGATTGAACTAGTGACCATCTACTTGTAATTTTAATTGTGATGCCTTGTAAGTTTAAGTTTCTCATTTATTGCAAACATGTTCAACGTGCCGGTCACCTAATATCCTGTCTCTTTGTAATTTCAATTTTATAAATGGAAACGCCAAGATGTAGCATTTATAAATGACCATCCTTACCCGGAAATTTGATATTCATGCCATTGTATAGCCGCCATCACAATAAAAGGCCGTAAAATCTCTGAAAAGCCATTCGAGTATCTAATGATAAAATATGAATCGTGAATTGAGCATTTGTAGTCTTCTAAAGAGCGGCTTTATTAAAGCTTCTCGACTATGAATTTATGGAGTCATTTTGTGGTAAGTATTGATTGGTATGTTTGCTGTTCCCAACATTTATACATTGATATTAACATTAATAATGATACCTATTTCAAATTAATTAAAATTTGAGAGAAAAGGTTAGGTTGATATAGTTATGGATTACAATTTAAAAAAACATTTCTTTCACACGGCTCGGACTCGGAACGAATTTGAGTTTGTATAAATGTGCGATTACTGAAAAAAACATTTCTTCTTTTTTGGTATATGCAATTTCGATTTTTGAAGAACCTACAATCGAATTTTATACCTCATTATTAAAAAAAGGTCAACATACTAGAAAAGAATCCATAAGCTAGAAGAAAATCTAACCTCAAACATCATAAGTTGGAAAATCTTCTGTCTGGATCGGGAATCATCTGAAAGTGCCAGAAGATTAAAAACAATGTTACCACTACAAAGATTTTAAATATTGCAAATTCAGAAGAACTTGAGGTCCTGTCATTATCATTAAGTTTGACCAATAGACTATAAAAGATCCAGGTGGCAATTTGACTGTATTTAATTTTCATTATTCCTTCTATCATCTTTAGGAAAAAATGTTTTAAACAAAAGTTGTAGGTACAGATCATATCTATAACACAAAAATATGTTCAATGACATTTAGTCAATGGCAACTTAGAGATTTTTTCAAAACTTTGATCGGACGCCATTTTGATGAACTTGACCGAGCGATTCTTATAGCAAATTTGAATTTGACAGCTTCCTAAATGCGACCTCTATCGTGTTTTAAAATTTCGTAATACCTATAAGTATATCATCATTTTGGTCTTCTTTATTGACATATAAAAACATGCCGTTGTTTTTTTCGAAATTGCGAACGATCGCAATAGGTACATTTCTATACGAAAAAACTCCTCATTTTTATTCCAGGTACATAGTTCAGGGATCAAAATATACTCGAATAAATGTTTTAAATCTTCTACTATGATTTTTTTTGTGGGCAGTCTGGATATTTGTACTGGATTATATAGCTTCTATTTACGGTCCTTCGCAATATATATATATATATATATATATATATATATATATATATATGAATTCACACTGAACGTTACTCGTGTTTCCAGGGAAAATAATTTCTTATTGTTCCTAATCCATACACCTGCTACTTTCGAATGACTTTATTTGTTACAGTGCTACACGGGCTACAGGAATTAATGTTTTGCTGGGCTCAGTGAATTTGGCTCATTAGTGTGAAACGTTGGCCAGCAAATTTATTGCCGCTTCGCTAGAAGGCCTTTCTCAAAAAAATCTCCAGATCTGGCCTTTTGACGAGGCAAGGGCTCGATTTCAACCAGGGAATATGGCATCTGAGAATGCTCTCGACTGGCCTGTCAGCCAAATTGATTATTTGGATATAACAGCCAGAGAAATTCAATTATTTCTAGTCGAATCAGGTTCAGATGAACAACTAGACTTTGCTTTATTTTCCAGAACAAATACTCCGCGGTTTCGGATGTTGATTATTGATTTTCAGGTTATGGCAGCAAGGATAAGCTGTACTGCCATTCTATAAGAATAAATTGAATTGGACTACCGCAAGAACCGAATTTCTTGTTGCTGGGGATTTATCCACGAATATAACAACTTGATATATGCAACACAGCCGATTTATCCGCTTAGAAATCCACAGGGAAATGATCTCCACCTATGACATTCGTATAATTACGAAATATTTGTCTAATTTTCAGAGATCTTTCAATTGTCATAAATAATGGATTCACATTTGAAGTATGGTGATGAAGAGTAGGTACCTAACACCTATACTTCAACTACCCGCAGTACAAAAATGTCTGGACAATCACATACGTTTTATCGATGAATCACTGAATTATTGAATAATAATTATTTTCAGTCATTAGTCAGCAATATCGTATTTTTTTATTTGTATTTCTTCTGGCATTTAGAGCATCACCAAATACAAACTACATACCTCGAACTGTTCACCTCAGTTATTATGTAATTCCAATTAACGAACTCTGAGTGAATCTAACAAAGAGAGAGAGAGAGAGGTTCTTGACAAATAGATAAGAGGGTCAGCAAACTTATCTGCTCTAAGGGTTTCTCGTTCCCCCCTTCAAGATATAGAGAAATAACCGTAAGAGGGGAATTTTTAATTTTACGTTAATATTAGTGGAGAGTAAGCTGGCAATACAGTTTGTAATTTCAAAAGTATTTCATGGACTAAAGTAAATTACCTTACGTTATCAACATTTAGTTGCAACAGGCAACCAAACACCAAACCTGAGCTATAAACCCGAATCAATTCAGTAAAACCTGCTAAACTTCACAGTAAAACCATTATTTATAGCCTGTCATTGTCACTGTTCTTGAATTATATATATACAAACTCAATAAAAATTCCAAAGTGCCTAAATGATGACGTAGACGAGTCGCTTTTTTAAACAGAATGTTATTTTAGAAGTTGCATCATGATCTAGCTACAAAAAAGGCAGTAAATTAAATTCAGGTCTCGGAGACAACATTAAGAAAAGATATATAACAAACTTTCAAGTAGATATATCACAATTGTATGAATTTTTCTGTTCAAGCTGTTCGTCTATGAATAAATCTCATACACACTATCTCATTTCCAGTAGAAATCTATCTATACATTTCAAATTAAATATAATAATGAAAATAATAGTCTCTACTATATACAAAACCTGCATGCGTGAATAGTATAGATTATGATCAATAATCAATATATAGAGTACCGAGTTTAACTTTAACTTTAACTGGTAAAAAAGTCAACTGCTTCAAAATGAGTTGAGAAAACTTTCTAGATTAAACCTCTCTAAGTCATTTAATAATTGAGCATAAGAATTATAATTAATTCCCTACACCTTCTAATAATTTAAGCTAAGATAGATATTTCATTGCGTGTTCTTTAAATTGTACCCTATGCTATTATTGGAATAGTTCTTTAATAAGTTATAAATAATTTCAGAGACTCATTATTTTCTATTATTTCCAATTTTATAACTTTTACCAAAGATTAATAATTATTTATTCTGTAGAAGTCTCGGATGCCCTGGAAAGAATATAGAATGAACGTCATTATTAGTTTAATTATATCACTTCTCGGCAATTCGAGGAGTTAAACAACATGGGTTTAAGGATTGAAAGGGTTGAGCTAGCAGGTAATTGGTATGAATAAATGAAAAAAATAAAGATTATTTTCAAAATGTATGTTTCTGAAATATGTGATAATAAATATTACCAATCGATTTCTCGATAAAAAATTATTATTATATTACAAATAATTTTTATTGAAATCTGCGAAGGCATTGAACTATGTTATACATTAGGATTGCTCGTGTGATATAATAATAATAGCCAAAACTAGATTAATTTTACGATTCTTCCATAAATTTATCCATTGAAAATAAATTTCAACTACAGGCGTTATTACGAATCAAAAAAGAACCTCCTGCAACCGTGCAACCTCCTAAAAAACCCTACAATTCGACAAATCTGGACTATGAAAAACTGTATCCACTATTTCCTGCAAGGCAGATAAAAAATATTTTACATTTTGTTTAACGTAAAACTGGTTGCCTCATATTTCAAATTCTTCACAGTACGATCGATATAGGAAACTTTCATTGAAGGATATTGTCGTTCTTCAAATATACCCAGGCTCTCTTTACGAACCCATCTCTCTCCTCGCATGTAAGTATGGTTTGATTGTTAATGTTAATTCAACGATTACGTGTTGAAGTAGTCATTTTTCTGTACTAAGTACATGTGGGTTGTGGGTTGGGCATCCATAGCTCCCCTCCCGTCCTGTCGGGAGAAGTGAATGGGATGGAATTACTAACAGCACACACATGGCCGGAGTTGATATGTTCTTCCTGGGTGCTCGCAAAGGTTCATGTATCCACAGCCTCGCCACTATATCAGTATATGCGGGGCTAGCTTTGCTGTTGGTTATTTCACTGTAGATATGTTTCGGAATGAATTTGTCGCAAAATAGTTTATATATTCGACCAGTACTGTACCTAAAGTTTCTAATTAACTAAAACAACTGCACCGTCCTTTCCTTTCCAAAAAACCCTTATTTGGACACGTTTCAAGGCTCAGAGTGTTTGTGATCTGTATGTAGGTGCGATTATCTGAGGTGAATTTTCATCTCGATTATTTGAATAACCAAAAATTGAATATACAATGGACCAACTTAATTGTATGCATAGTAATGCAACAAAAAGCTGATTAAAATTTGTGAGATAGTGTTCGTTCGACAATATGTTCAAATTCTACAAGCCATATTCCATGCTGGAGTGAAACAGATCCAGTATTTCTAAAACAGTAACCGAAGAATTTTTTTATGAAAATATATTTTTAAGAAGAAATAATGCCTTCAAATATCATCCGAAATAACTTGGTAGCAAAGAAACTTCATAAAAAAATATAAGAAATCAGATTGAGGCAGCGGACATTATCACTTGTTAGTATAATATGGCCATACTATAAAAATGTATTAGTCAATGCTTTAAAGATTTTTTATGGTGATATCTTCCTGCTATTTGGTCAATCAAACCTAATGCAACAATAATAGATCATCATCAGTTTGGTTATTTAATTAGACCAAATCCGCTCCACAGCTAGAATTTGATTGAATACATTGCTCATTTCCGGTATTGCGCTATATTTTAATTGCTACGCCCCTGGTTGTGGTCTCTCACGATGAGGTCGAACTGGCTGGTGCTTGCTACCACACTGTTGTCGGCTCTATTCCCATACCCGGTAATATCCCTGCTTTCAAGTGGCTTCAGTTTTACCGCTGAGTGATTTCTAGGGCCAGACTCCGTCAGGCTGAAATACAATCGACACATGCAATTTTCTTGTTTTTTTAGATTAAATATTTCTTAAAAAATGTGCTAATTAAGGAAACTGCCTTTGGATACTGTCTATTTTTATAGAAAATTTGATTTTTTTGGAAGAAACAACATAAGTATATTTTTTGCTGAAAAAAGAAATGACTTCATTAATTAGACAACAATCAATTATTCTTCAAATTGTAAGCAGTTGGGATGGCATTGTCCCTAGGTTCGTGGGTTGTCTTCTTGCCGCCCCTCAAATGGCCTTTGGGGGTAAGATGTCAGATAGCTTTGTTTTTCTCTAAATGGTGGCAATGTTTAAATACCGACGGAACCATGTCTTCACGCGGCCCCTGAGTCATCACGAAGGAGTATACCTACCTATATATGCCAGCAATGCGTTCGAATGCGCTTCCTGCTCATTACCGGTCACTCATCCAGACGCTGATCACGCTCTTTGTTGCTTAAGTCCCTTAACTTCGATGATCGAAGTAAGTCAGTTTTAACCCGCAGCCATATCTATTTGGCAATTCTCTTTCAAATTAAGATATAATCGGAAAATCAGTCAACACCTATTATGCCAAACGTGATTACATCGCTTAAAGAAAAACAAACATAAACACGATTTTTGCGTACCTCCTCGTTTTTATAATTCTCCACGAGTTTTTCGCTTCTCCAATGTTCCCTTATTGTCAAAGTAAACCGTTATCTTGATGCTTAGGTCACTGAGGTCGAATATGACGTCACGTCTGCGCTATGTCGACAAAAAAGTGAAATTTAAATAGCAATTTCCATAAGCTTTTCGTGCCCGCATCACTCTTCATTGAAGTAGGCGGCAAAGAAAACAAAAGTTCATTTTGAGAGAGATTTTTTTCGGTAATTCCTACAGCCTGATGCAAAACACATGATGGCAATGAACAAATCGATTCAGGATTTTAAATATTTTTACTGAAATTTTTAGATGATTTGTGAATGAAATGGTTTTAGCTCTGCAGAATACCATAATATAGATAGATACTAGGTATATTTAGTTTGAGAAATCCGTATTGATGTACAACAAACGGAAACTGATGACATATATGAAAAATGTCTTTGGATATAGTCCTTTTTTATTTAGTCAATTCAAGTTTTCAAAACAGAAAAGTTCCTCCTCTACTCTCTTTGGAGTTGAACTAAATGTTGGATTTATATAGGACCACTTCTCAGCAGGTCTGTACCGAATTAAAGAAGTATCGGAGCACATTTACTATGCAAAGCGATCCACCATACTTACATAAAAAAACGAATATCCTGCTACTCCTAGAGCAATGTTTATTATTTTCAATAGAAAGTAGGTATTCCGAAATTATTAATTGCGGATTTATATTTCAGATGACTTCGAATATTTGCAAGAAGTATTTACGATTTAATCATCGTCTCAACCTGGATTTTTCCAATTCTTCTCAGCTTTTTCTTATCTTCTCAACATAGTTTTGATCAATAAATATAAATTTGGGGCTTTCCTAGCCTCTTTTGCTTATTTATAGAATTAACTGATGATTTGGACATGCTCAGTTGAAGAAAAAATTACATAGAGACATAATTTAGAAATAAATTCATATGAAAGCAATATAGAAAACACTTACTTCTTTCCCTCTTTCCTTTTATGTAACAATCTCATTTTTGGTCACATCAAGTTCCAATATATGTGTAGAACAGTGTTGTGACCTTGAAATAATTCCACAAAGTGCCTTTCCAAGTCTCCAAATGGGTAAAAGTGCCTGGCTTTCCTTTAATGCGGCCACTTCCGACACATGATTCGTCGTTATGATACGCGACTATGTACTCTTTGGATCGTAGAAAACTGATTGGGATATAAAGACAAAAAAAAAAGAAGAAGAAGAAACAAGACACAGTGTTATATCTATATCGCATGCCATAATACATTGGATAGCCATTGCGTTTGTTGCCTTCCAAAATTATTAGATTCAACAACACTGAACAGCCTTACGATACATTTTCATTGTACCTCACTCGTACTGTAAAGTAGCTAATTCTTACGATCCATATTGTTATTTTACCACACCGTTTTTATATAAACGACACTCTTCCTTCAGTCAATTTATCACATACCTAGGTTCACTGTTGTATTATCACGATTGTCAGTAATTCGCCCCTTTACACACTTGTAGCATAAATTATTTCATGTGACGCAATATTTATGTAGAATCATCCGTCACCTCTGATTTGGTAATTCGTAATCTCAAAGTCTATCAAAAGATTAGTACATGGTACACATACGATATGCTCTCTCTTCCCTCACACAATTTAAGTGGATAATCCAGATGATTTCTATGGGTTGAGGCTTAGGTAGCCTTAAGATGGACTTGGGGACTTCATGCTTAAGGGATCTTTATAATTAGACAGCAGATGTTACTTTCATAAATCTTCTCAAATTGCACCGAGTTATTTTAATATTTGAGAGAATGGTTTAGGACTGAGATATATAAACTGTTATATAAGATAGATGCGTTGCATTTTAGGAAGGAAGTAGGGTTCAGAATATTTAATAAATACCAGTTCAAAATTCAAAATTTTGTTATAACTTATCTTTTGGCATAAGTTTGGCTCATTTTTATCCAAAATGACTCAATTTAATTTAATTTTAATTTAATTTAATGAAACATATACTTTTTAAGTCATTAATTCTCAAAACAAAGTATGATCTTTAGAAACTAAAAATTGTGAAAATTATGATGTTAAGAAATATTAGTACAGATAGAAAGAAATTATACGTACAACTTCATTACAAAACAGTTATTTTTTAAATTCACAACGATTGCCCTGGTGAAGGGAACAATTACTGCCGAGATCATGGTTTAAATAATTCAATTTATTGACCCCACAAATAATTTATATATATACCATTGCAACTTTCCACTTAATTATAATATTTATATATATATATATATATATATATATATATATATATATATATATATATATATTTACATATATATATATATATATATATACATATATGTATAAAAATATATCAACATACACGTCAAGGGAAGGAATGCGAACCGAAGCGGACTTTCCCAAGTTTGGTTTTCACGTTTTCTCCTAGAAGGTACGAGATTTAAAGACTGTTTTGCTTCGAGATAATAAGATGATATTGCACGCCGATAGCAGCACGATCGAATTGCACAGGGACGGCTTGAGTACAGGAAGTTGTGTAAAATGTTACTTTTATGATCAAGTTATAAAAATAAATAAATAAACACACCATGATATCGTGCATTGTAGAAACATTTTGGTAAATTTTTACTCGGTGGAATTCCAATATCTGAAAATAATAAATGAAGAACTGTTTCATAAAGAATTGTTATCCCAATCAATTTGTTTAGTGAGCTGTATTTCATAGTTATTTAATAATCATGTTCATAGGAAATTGGAAACGGTAAAAAAAATTAGGTATGCTTTTCTTGTCAGGGTAAAAATATCAATTCGTTATTTTATAAACTTTCTAATTGAGGGAATAATCCAGAGACTGAAAGAGTCCTTAGCAAATTTCATCGAGTTTGCGGGAGCAAGTAATTTCCTCAAATTCCAAAGTATTCAGGACGTTTCCGTTTATTCTGATAGGAAAATATTCTCGCCAAGAATTGTCTGATGCATAATACCATTTCTTTGTGGTCTATCCTGTTTGCGTTTTCAATTTCCTATCAGCTGTCCTTAGATGTCATTTACTTCCAGTGGAGATGTTTTAGATAGAATAGAATATCGAGGCAATCAACTGGAAATGATCAATGTAAATAGATAATAATTGTTGCTACTGAACAAAAATCGACAGAAGCTCTGTATACTGGGGCGGAGAGAATATTGGCAGTTTCGTTTTCAGTTTTTTGATAATTTGACATATTGGATTTGAAATTTTCGCGGATGAACATTCAAACTAAAGCTATTAAATTTTAATCCATTTTGATTTAATGATGTCGGTTCTTTTTCATAATTTCGATATTTTTTATTTCGAGGGATCTCAATAAAAAAAGGCGCATTTCCCTCACTCATATTTATATTTCAACTCACAGCTTTCAGTTAACGAATCTATTTATTCTTTATCCGATAGTGATTCCAGTTCAAGTTTGGATAACAGTGGTTACCTGAAATTCACACGCAAATTGCGATCGTTAAAAGGGGTCTCAACTAAGAAGTTTCTTTAATTATGGGAAGGAAATGTCATCAGAAGTGTAGTTTTTGAAATGATGTTCAACTTTACTTCAGTAGGTATGTCAAATATTACATGCAGCAGTTGAATTGTGAAAATTTTGCAAGACATCGTATAGCAATGTAAACATGCTCCGATTTTGATGATTTTTTTACTTGAAAGAGGAATGCTGAGTTATTGTCCCATATTTGAATCCAACATTTTCTTCCTCTCAAAAACTGCGCCCAAAATACGTGAAAGGGACTTTTTTTGAAAATCGACTATTATTATGCCACTCTAGGAGATACCATCTGCATTGATGATTCATCAGAAAACTCTCATCGCCACAACTATAGCACCTTCTATTTTTTATAAAGTCGCTCCGAATCGAAAATGCCCACTTTCAAAATGGATGATCAATGTTGAGATTTCGAGAATGAAGGACAATACAAACGTGACGTGTGATATCAAAAATAAAACCTATCATCATCCCTTCAGTATAGAAAGCGTTTGATATGCACGAATTTCACCGACAAATCTAATTATTGCTTAATCAACTGGTATGAAACTACAGACACATATATGCACATAATTCCCGTCATAAATTGATATCGTTGATACGATGACAATGTTTCCGAAGTGCGACAACGTTTCGGTCCATGTAAATTAATTCACACCGAATTGGGGCAATTTTTTCTCGTAATGCATTTTTCATTGGGCAATAAACGAAATGAATATTGGATGCACGAGTATATATAATTTCAGACTTGATACAATTACGAGTTTTGAAAATACATGTTGAAGTGATAATCGAAAGACCTATTCAACATATTGCAGATCAATGTGCGAGATATTTGGGTGATTCTGCTTCAACAATTTAGAAAAGATGCAGAATAAAATATACAAAGAAAATCGTATACGTGAGAATAGAAAATAGGTAACGAATAGATAAGCCTTTTCAAACTATCAAGGTTCTCTTCCAAAACTACACCAAATTACTGACAATATTCAAGGTAAAGAGACGGGGATCCTTCAAATATTAAATTTCGCCGACGACCAGGTGATGATTGCTCAAACCTGGGAGGAAATTTTATTACAAGAAAGTTATAAGAAGAATACACAAACTTACCGAATTCTACAAACAGCGACTGATAAAATAGAATATCTCCAATTAAATGACAACGGAGAGATGGAAGGATCAAAAACCTTTAAATATTTGAAATGACGGACCACAAAAACAATAAAATTGATTTTTTTGGGACAAACATATAACCAAAAGAACAAAAAAAGATGATACGTCGTAAGTAGTACAATTACGAAAACTGGGTTATCGATTAAGATTATGAAAAGAGAAATTAATGCCAGAGAAAATGAATTCCAGAAGTTGTGGCGTAACAAAAATGGAAAGAACAACGAGGAAATAATGAGCATCATGGACGCAAACAACGACATTATAACTTATATAAAGGAAAAAATAATAATAGCTTATGGATTCCTCAGAAGATCAACTGTAGGGATGTGGATAACATAGATTAGTTGGAGACCTGTCGGCAGAGGAAGGCCTCGAAGATCGTTTAGAGATAAAGTAGAAGATAAATCGGAAAAAATCGTGTTTGGGTAAACAAGCTAAATACTTGAAATCTCATAGGTTTTTTTTAAACGTGCATGTGATATTGTTACCAGATACTCATTTCGCAGACAAATAATGGAGCCGGAGTAAGCAGAACGTCAATTTTAAGGCACATTAAAACTGAAAAGCTTATGAACTTGCGTTCATTATTGCTTTATCAGAATTTATAACCTTAATTAGCATTCCCCATGCGAAAAGCGGGTGTTATTTTTTGGTTTATATCTTCAAAACTAGTAGAATTTTCGTAGAATCATCAAAAAATTTCTAATATTTGGGATGAGAATAATGACGCTAGATGGATATAATGCAAATAATTTATTAAATGATAACCGATTGTCCAAATTCATATCTCAGCCTATATGTACCTACATTAAATGAGATCTGTAACTTTCAATTTAAATACAACTTGGAATTATTTTTCCATTTTAATTTAACAAAGAATTTAGTTCATCTGAAAATGTCAAAAGCTTTGCATTTTTTCAAAGTATAAGAAGCACCACCAAAATACTCTACAGAAATGTTCAGCATTTTTTCAAGAATTTATATTTCAACGTACAAGAATGACTAGAATTTCCAAGCAAATTTTAAGGTAGACTTCTAGACCAATATAGCAAATAATTTATGTAATTAACATCGATATTTCGAGCAATCATATATGCACGAATGCGCATAATATTCTGAAGTTTCTCGAAAACTATTTTAGGTAGAGAAAATGCTTACGTGATATAAATTTGTCTTTGAGAGCTACTTCAATGATGTGAATATTGAGAAACCCGCAGTCGTCTCAACTTTGAAACAGAAGTCAAAATCGATCCAAACTTAAGGGTCTAAATCATTGTATAAACCTTCGCCATTTTTGGATTATTTTACCAGCGATCATTTAATTCACTTTAATGCCATTAATATTCTTCTTCTATGAGATTTGTTAGTAAAAAATTATATCAGCGAAGTCATGATGAAGTTGAATAAAGATATAATAATGTAAAAGGAATTGACTTAATTCAATCATAACAAACACTTAGATTCGGTCTTGAAGAAATGCGGATGCTAGAACCACTATCCGCTATGGAACTAATTTGTATTGAATTGTTGTACTAAAAATATAACCGACGGAACAAAACATTATCGACCTGGATAAAATTATCCGTGGGAATCTCTGAAAGAAATATTGGAGGTGAAACATGAAATTTACGATAGATAGTCGTATAAAAAGTAGCAGTACTTGCCAAACACGGCAGATGCTTTCTAATGGGCAAGGTCTGAGGAGAAGCGCTACTATACACAGACAACATACGGTGGGAACTGTATAAAGAACAACCTCCTTTCTGTTGAATTTTTCACAGTAGTATTAGTATAGAGTTTTCATTTGCAAGTATATTCATTACTAAGAAGATGGAATACATTGAATCACATCGGTGTATGTCAAGTATCATCAAGACTGTAATATGCTGATCGAAACAGAAATTAAAATGACTTAACACCGTACAAGAACTGGAAATCATTTTTTGAAGCGAAGCTTATTATGCCAATACTCAAACTCGAGCACGAACTCAGACTCAAACTCGATCTCGGACGAGTCCAGCTTGCGACTTTTTTATACAATAGTCGAGATTCTGAAAAGCCAAACCTATTGAAGGGTAACCTAGTTATTTATTTATTTTTCTATCAAAGTACTATGAAATTATGAATTGAAATTATAATTATTATATAATTCTGGAGTAACATGGACGGCGACATTGACATTTCACATGTCATTTATGTCATTGCCGTCCATGTGAAGGGAATTATAGAAAAATTCAGATTTTCTATCCATGCAAGAGTCAAGTTAGTTGAGATTTAGCATTTGGTCCTTGCTTGTCCAATTCGTAGAAAATATATATTTTTTGGGGTACCTATTAGACTAACAAATACACGGAAACATGAAAAAATGGTTTTATATGATATACCTAAGTATTTGAAAACAGCTTTTTGAGGTTTTCGTTCGGCTCAGCTAGACTTTTCAACTAAGATTGTAATATACTTACTAAATGATTTTATATGATATACCCAAGTATTTGAAAACAATTTTCTTTAGTTTTGGTTCGGTCCTGTTAGAATTTTCAACAAAGATTGTAGTATATTCGCACACATAAAATAAACGTTCATTGCCACTCTCATGATGAATCCATTTGTCACAGAACGTAAAGTAGCTTCAATTATTTTCTTGACAGTTACTGTCAACAATTGCGCAAAATTTGACAGTGTGACAGTACTGTCACGATAGAAAACGCTGTCATGGCAGCAAATGTCGCGATAGTGATAGTAAATAGTCTTCATATAAAGTTGATGTTCATTTTTAATTAAAATATCTCTTATTTAATAATATGATTTCCTGAAGTCTAGACGATCGGCTTTGAAAATCATTTGCAAGATTCAGTTTCAGTATTTCACCCCTAAGACATCTATCCATACAGATTTGTATATTATGTCAATTTATATAACTATATCGTGTGCTAGTAGAATCTAGTACTTGTCGCATGACGTGAGAATGTGCTAGATAGAATGTAAATTCAGATCAAGATATATAGAGGGAGAGGTGGCTCTTAAGATTCTCAGCATCCATATGAAAATTGGCGCCACATTGGAGATGTAGATTGGAGAAAAGCAATTAATAGGTGAATATTACGTCTGAGGATAGATCCGTTGAACTCCCCCGCGTAGCGTATCGCGGCTGCTTTGCATATAGCTTGCTGTGGGGAAGAAAAGTGGAGTGAGGAATCGGGTACCTACCCTTCTGAAAAATCTGCATACACCAAGCCAGTATGTGTAGTTTCGCATAGTCGGTATAATTCTATTGCGACAAGAGATTTTCGACGGTATCTCGCCCCAAATCGGTGGTGTTGAGCACCAACAATCTTAAGAGGTGGCCAATTGATTAGGAAGTTGCATTTCCAGGAAGTAGTGCTTACCTTGTGCTTTATTTATCTATGTTGGAACTGAAATATAATCTACAACATCAGAGTGAGTGAGGGCTGCCGCAAAATCAGAGGTAGATTATCGGCTTTGTAGACACTATAAATGGAAAGAAGAGATCTGGAGAAGAAGGAAACAACATGGCGAATATCAGAGGTTAGGTGTAATTAAAATAACTAGGGAACAATTTCACTTGAAGATACATGAAAAAATGAAAAACTTCGTTGTATTTTTTTGTAATTTACGAATGGATGCAAACATTAAAAGTGCGACCGTAAAAACAGCATCAGATATGTAGCTAAATCATATTATTTTAACAGAAGGTAATTATTCAAGTTTTTCCATATCATGAGAAAATATAAAAACAATAAATTTAAGGTGTCTTGTAAAATTCAACTTTTTGCTGTTACGGATCCCTCTTGTCTAATGCCTCATATAATCTGGAGTGTAATCTACCTAAAAGATCATAGTGTGTACCTCCAAGGTCACAAACACATTTCTACTTTTTAAGTTTTTTCTTACTTCTAATTTGAAAGAAATTGGGTACTTAACATTAATGGAAATCACGTGACTGCGAACGCCTATCAAAATCGACCAAGATAGTGACGTAGGCGATTCTAGGGTATTATTCCTCATTCCTCATCTGAAAGTAATCAAATTGATGAACAAATCCTCCTCAGAGAGAACATACAATATTGTATCTTCTCTCTGGTCAGATAGTGTTCTCTGCTCTATTCCTCCTTTAACAAACATAACCTGGAAATCCGGACAGTTTGAAATAGATACAAATTTGTCTTTGTTTCTGGTTATATACATCAACAATCAAGTAAAATCAAATACATATTATTTTCTTATGCAGCAACATGTAAAATCTGTAAAATCTATCACTAAGAGATTTGACTCGAGTTGATATCAATAAACAAAACAATCGTCTAAATGACTTGACATTGACATTTCACACAGATAACAATAACATCAGAGAGTAACTTTCGGTGTAACAAAAATACTGTGGGACACTAACTAAAGGAGATTGTGACGTTGCAGTTATTTTCTGAATTCAAGCAGGAAATTTAAAAACAATTTTTGAATATATTTTTTATTTTCAATTTGGACTCGTATTTTTTTTGGATAAATTGAATGTCTACCTACAAAATAGAAATTGTTCAAAAAAATTAGTCAAGTACCCAATTATGTATTAGTTAGTTTTCTGCTTAATCTCAGAAGTAGCTACCGTTAGACTTCAATATAAAGAAAACTGTGATGTGTTTTGAATTATTACGTATTGAAATTCGGAAATAGAAATTTATTAAATTTCGTTTTATTGTGACTAAATTATCAAATTTCCCAGAGACATAAAGTAGAGCAAATAAAATAGGAATTACATTACTATAACAAAAAAATCTCTTATATATTTCTAGATGGCTATAAATAAATTGAAAACATAGGAAATATGGTATCGAGAAGATCCGATATTACAATTAATTATTAAATATAGTGTTCTTTTTTAGCTAACAGTAATAGCACAATAATTTGGTGATTCGACATGTAATCGATATCCAATTTATACAGTTTCCGTTTCCCCATTAGTGTCCTATTGTATACAGCAAATATCCCGAATAAGCGGATTTTATATTTCTTGACCTCATTCCAATCTATATCCAGCGCTAATAGACCGAAATTCAATAACCTAGCTCTCTTTATGGCTATATATATTTTCTACCACTTCGAATTTCTCTTGATGTTCGGACATTTTCTCAAAAGTTCTGTCCGAGAAAAGATAACGCCTCGTCATTAAAGATATATAACATTGCTTTTTTACCATTCCCCTGACAGCTGACGTGTTTCTGGACTTCCTCTTATATAGCTCTCCCCACCAAATTCTCTCTCTCTCTCTTTCTTGTCCCACAGGAGATGTTGATGCGAGAATGGCGGATGTTTTCACGTGAACGAACTCATAGGGTAGGGCAAGGCGAATGCGGTTTTAATCAGCTCAGTATCAATTTGTCAGTTGCCTTTATCCCAGATTTGTACTAGACCAAAATACGTCCTAGAAGGAATAGATTCAATAGATACGCACAAGCGATCACACCGAGTATCTGCAATTCCTTAATTATTTTATGTATTTATCTTATGTATATACTGGGTGCTCCTTACAATCAGTTTCATAAATAGAGAGAAAATTATTCTTTTAATAAAGGTAACTTCATGAAAAAATTGCTTTAAATAAGCATTAAAGCTTGAGCATGTTAAATTGCCCTTTTAATATTGTTGAGATCATAGAAATATAAGCAGCGCACAATTGTCGACGATGAGCTTTATTGTCAGCCATCTTGTGTCCAGCCGGAAGTAGATGTTCTGTGGTCCAGCCTGTCGAGAAAGTTATTATTTCTCGACTTTCCCTTTGACGTGAAATAGGAAAATCTAATTTTATCAATAAAATACTCAATTATTCACTAACGACGACTACTGTCATTGACTGACATGACAGATGACAGGCAGGAATGCTGGACACAAGATGGTGGATGATAATACCTCTATACAGAATACAGAGCTATAGTTCTAGAAGAGATGTCGATCAGTTGGCGGTTTAATATTTCAAAATAACATACCTAACATTAGAGCTTACTATCTTCAACTGAGTCAGATTGAGGAATCGTTAAATATATAACATTATATAATACGACAACCATTCCATATTTATACAATAAAATGCGGAATTGGCAGAAAAAATAAAATCAGGTAAGATGATAGTAAGATCCAGCAAGATCAGAACAAAAGATATCAAGAAATGCAACAAAAAAATTATGATCTTAAGCCGGCCATACACAGTGCGTTTCTTTGCAAGCATTTGGGGAAAACGTCCGAGAATATGATTCGGCAAAGTACTTCTAATTATCAACACTTGTCTATTTGCTCGAAACGGATAATTTTGTTCCCATGAATTTCAGTATCTCCGGAGGCTCGTGTCATAACTGCGTATTTATAAATAAGAACTTCAAGTTTTGTGTCAAAATTTTCCGTATAATACTGCATATCCTTTTCCTCATAAAATATGAAATAGTCAAAAATAATAAACCTATCATAGAAATAATGTGAGATAAGAACTGATTTACATATAAAGATAGAGCTCTGCGATTGACTGAGTCGGCAAATCTTATTTGAGAGTACCTACTCAAAATAATCTGCCGTTGTACGTATCTACTTATTCTACTAATTCCTTTGTTCTTTACACAATTTATAATATATTTAATGATCGAAGACGTAGAGGAATTTGACCAGCCATTCAAAATTAAAATTTGTCATGGATAATTGGAGTAAACAACAAAGACGTCTGTATTATCAAATAATTATTAGGCATCATGTTAACTTGGAATTCGGCTCGAAGATCCGTGAATGCCAGAAATCAAATGAATTCATTTATGTACAACAAAGAAATCTGCGAAAAATCCCTGAAATGTATAATTTATCATTTACCAAATCATATTACTCTTATCCCATGGACAAACAAAATACTGAACTGAAGTTTTGTTTCTCAGATGTACTAATTGATTACATAATTTTAAACACATAAAATGTATTTGAAGGTTGAAATTTATCACCACATAATCGATTTACTCAAGAATCTTTTTTTTATTATAGTCTGACTATAGATTTTTATATGACTCGCCGAAATTCTGTCTACATTACGGCTATGTCAATGTTGTTGATAAAAAGAATCGTAGCAATAAGTAATAAAAAAGTCTTCAGTCTAAAAGAAAACGATTCTGTCATCGTATATGGATAAACCGGTATTGAAAAAGTATATGTGAATAAAATTTCAACGTGGGAAAGAAATGACTTGTGATTCATTATTGTATGAGTTAAGCATTCTTGTAATTTACATTGACAGCCAGTAGAAAACATTCAAAACGATTCAACAATTATATTATTATTTTGAATATGAAAGCAATTAGATAAATCTTCAATCTCAATCCAATGTTGCCTATTTAGATACCAATTTAAGATGGTATAATAATGAGAAACACATTCATAATCTTTTTTCAACCATTGCCAGTGCGGCACTGTACTCTCATCCAACATACCACATACCATAGAAAAAATCTTCAATGGAAACCAACTTGAAATTGTCAGCGTGACAGAATGATTTGCCTTGCTCAGCCATACTGAAATATAATCACCGTACGTTGGTGCCAAAGCAAAATTTATTTCATTCGTTATCATAATATGTAATTGCTACAGAAAATCAAACAATTAATTAGTCCCGGAAATTATTTTTTTCTCAATATTTTCTATAAAACCTACGAGAGCACAGTACCAGTACCCCATTTATGATACACAAAACCCATAAAACCGTCTCAATATGATCATTTTTTTGCTTAGAAGGATTACAAAAAATATATAGATTCTTATTCTTAAACTAGAATTTTGAAAGATTGCGGAGGTTTGGAAGAATGATCGGTAATGAGCCGGGCGTGCGTTCGATTCCTTGGTTGTAGACTTGCATACTGCTTCTCTCGCAAGACAACGGAAAAGGGTATCATCCTAAAGAATTCAACGAAAAACAATTGGCAGACGTCTCGAGCAAGGGTGAAAGTAAAACTTATTATCACACACTGCACAACTTCAAAAGTACCATCACCAATAAAATTGATATTATTTTGTACTATTCAGTGCGCCAACTGATAAAGTCGGTCCAATTTTTTGTAAAAAATATTTATTAGATTTTACACGACTGTGTACTTATGACATTTACAATGCCAAACGTCAATAAGCAAATTTCATATTATTTTCTTAGAATACTTAACATGAAAGATAATTCTCCCAAATTAAACTTCAAAAGCAGATGTCGCAAAACAAATGTATCCTGCACTTGAGCAAAGGATCGAAACTTACAATAGTATTACAACACTCGTCCTTCAGTGAATTTGACATTTACCTAGGCTCTTGTACTTATCACGGTTGTCAGATATTCGCCCCATTACAACACTTGTAGCATAAACTACTATTATCCAACTCTAGAGACCTTAAAACGTAGAGCTTTACCAGTTTAGAATTTTCTTGAATCGGGAAACCATCACAATAACTTCCAACTGGGAAATTATTAATCAATAACTACTTCTTAGTAAGATCAGCTTACGGAACATCGCCGTCAAGTGGTGGAAGAATTGTAGGGCTTTGACAAACAATTGAATAATTGTTGAGGTAGGGGAATAAAAAATCTACATCATCAGTTGATGTTAATTGGAATCACGAAGGGTCAAAACACACAAGAAGGATACAGAAAAAAGGGTCATGTGGTGTAGTACATTTTCATATCAACGATATAACCTGCCATTATATTACATTGAAATTCGATAACCTTTTCAATTGATTGAAATTGTCAGCTCTTCAAGTTTTCTCCTACTTTATCACTAAAATACATATTTAACTTATACAGAACATAAAAATTTAATCATATAATTAAAAGGATTTATATAATAATTGGACGGAGTGAATAAGTAAATGACCAAGATTGTTTTTTGGGGCTGGATGCAATTATAGGACGATGGCTATTCCCTATAAAGATGTACTAATGTGGAATAGATCCATATGAAACCAATGAAGAATATTAAAATATATGGGAAATGTTATATTTAATGATGGATTATTTCCAAATAAAAAGATAAAGAGCAATAATTTGAATGGTACGGACATATCAGAATGAAACGGAAGAGAAAAGCTAGAATAAAAAAAATCATAGGTGTAGCAAACTTTAGAAATAGCAAAAGCCAACAAGATGAAAACTAACCATATCATTACCAACATCTAGAATGGATAGGAACCAAGAGATGAACTTTCACTGTTCAGATTCAGATGTATTTCATTAAATTGGTTAGTATAATTTGTCTAATCTATATATCTAATATTTTCAATCTATCTAATATTTTCAAATTATTAATTTTTAAATAATCCAGAAATTTCAATCATTAAGACTTCAGGTGAAGGTGATTCAACTTGTTTGTCATTGATAAATTGATTGCATGCCCTGAAAACCTTTCAACGGAGTTGTTTTAGATAAACTCATGATTCGAAATATTAGATTCCGATAAAGTGGATTAGTGGTTCCCAGGAGAAATTGAGAGGTATGAGGCCTCATTTCCAGAAAATCTAAGTAATAATATGTCATATACAAAGCTAGGCCATGGTAATATTAATAAAAATATATAGACACAATTCAATAATGCCGAAAACAACTAATATCCGGACTAATAATAACGCAGATCATTGAATTACAATTCACCTTTGTTATTCAATATCTATGATCATATAACTTTGTACATTGATGCAACGATTCATACTGATTATGTTGATCTGTTCGCGGTGTTTTCTAGCATATTACGTTAATTCTTCTTTCAAATACAATCGTGATTTAATAATTCGTGTATTGTTTATCAGGGCATGAAGCATTTCAAAGTTTCCCTTCGACGTTAGTTGTTATTAACATGTATAGTAGAAATAATTCACCATTATGAATTCAAATTCCTTACCGGTAGCGTCGAATGTAAACAACAATTTTGCAGAATCAGTTTACCAGAAATTCTGAACGTTGCTTGTGCTTCCTTTTTAACTCGCTTATTAATTCAAGGTACGTTTCTTCTATATTATAATATGACCATATTTACGCGGAGCGTAAAGGTAGCTAACGTTAAGAGTTAAGATGGTGTTAACATCCATTTTCGCACGCGTAACGCTTGTTAAGGTAGCTTAAAAGTAAACCCAGCTATAATCTACTATTTCGATAAAATTTCGAGAGGGTGTTCTTGAAGCATCATAGAATGTGCTTTGAGACCTACATTCTGTAAGTAAGACATTTGAAAATGCTATAATCAGTCTTAGGCTCTTATGGAAAATATAACCGGAACTACAATGATATTTCTCTACATGTATTTTGGTATAAGATTCTACGGGTTGTTTTAAAAAGTAGCAAACAGGGTTTCTCTGCTGAAAAAATATAACAGCAATATTAATTTCGGAACAAAGCACTAAATTAGCACCTAATATTTAATATATTTTTTTTATTTCTGCTCACTCCTGCAGATCTCTTTTCGACATAGTCATTTCGATGTATTGCAATGCAGCCAATTCTAATTCTACTTAAATGAGTTTAAGAGAAGATTCTGAGCTTGAATGCGATTCATGAGTTATGAGATGTTTTTGCAAGATATATTACAGTTTGGAATTGAGTTAGTATGTTTGGAATATCTGCAAAATAAATCATATATTAGGATTAATGTTAATCTATTGGTGAACTCCAAGCCTAAGGTACCGAAAAATAAACGACAATCTCAAAGATTAGAGAGTTTGATATGTATAAGAAAATTGCTAAGATTATAGGTATTGAAGATCACTTTCTTAATAACAATATGGAACTTTGAAGATAAGTTTTTGAATTTGAGGTAATCTAATCACTGGATTAGGACTGTTAAGGTAAGAAAGATTATTTGAGATATAATTTACAATTTTCAAATAACTGAAGGTCGTGCTAGATGAATTAATTTAGCCAGTGAATAAAAGTGTTTTGTATCGTTTCATTATCCCTACAGAACTCTTCTTAGTGATTAAGGATGACGCGAAAAGTATCTATACCCCCCTTTCCAATGTGACTTTGATGCGAGAACAAAAGGGTGTCAAACGGTATTTTTCTGAAACCAAAATCAGTTAAATCGCACACTGAACTGAGTGAGAGTGAAGTAATTAAAATTGCACTTTAATTTATATTTTGATTAAATATTTGGATGGTGTTCACTGGAAGGGTAAGGCGGGGGAAGGACTGACAAGAACAGGAAAATGGAATGCACGAAATTGTGAAGAGGGTCGCCGGTATGTTATCTGCCTGGGGTAAGTTGGAAAGAAAATTAGTTTGAAAAATAGCTCAGTGCATGAAAGTCGATGAAGCTAAAAAGATGGTGTCAGGATAGAGAAGACTAATAGTTACTTTGAATCTTTCATCTCATTGTCGCAGAGAAGTTTTAATTTGGAAAGCATTCAACGGATAAACATCCGCTCTCAAATAGACTTGCAGTATTCTATAATGCAGCAGAACAGTCAAATGGAATAAATTCACTGATTCAATTATTGTCCCTATTTATATAAAAACATGTCAATTTTAAATTATAAAATATTTTCAAATGTCATATCATTAGAGATTTTGTACTACTATACTGCTGACTGCTGATCTTTATTATGTTTTTTTATTAATACGTTTATTTATATAGCATTTTAAAAAAAACTAGAACAGACGTTATTAGTTGGTGCATTGAAGTATTCAAAATAAGGTTAATTCCATTAGTGCTGTTAATTTTTAGTGGTGCAGTTAAGAGTAAAATAGAAGACTTATATTATGGCACCAACTTCAATTACCAGCACCAATAGAATTATCTAACCTTATTTTGCATTTTTAAGTGCACCAATAAATACAGTATTTCCCATTTTCTGTAAGAAAATATTTATATATTTACATTTATATATTTTTTTTGGGTGTTTCATTACTCATGAAAATTGTTGAACGTACGTACACTTTCAGTGATTCGAAAATATGGCGGTAAGAATATTGCACTTGCTCGGAAACCCTTGATTTTTTGGAAAAATATCCGAATTAAACTTTACAGTAAATGAACTTCTCATTAATCCTGTAACTAAGCATTTTCAATTTTCGCAAATTTTTACCCCCAAGCCCTCTGGTGGCGGTTTTCAGGGGTGGGAGATGTTGGATTCAATTTATGTTTTAGCCCTTCCTCCAAGAAAAAAATAGAATCATCAAAATTGGTGTACGCGAAAGACGCGAAAGAGGTTAGATATTTTATTTGCTGGATGTCATTTCCGAATCTGAAATTGACACGTTTCTATAAATATACACAATAAGTGAAATAATTTCCAACGTTGTCAAATCGTAAGATCGGAATTGATTGAAATCAGCTGATTACCTGGATCAGGAGGTTATAATAATCATTGGACATACATCCTTCAAGATATTTGACTTAATTAAAAATATTAGTCTGAAATTGCAACGTGATTGGTTCGATATTGCCAAATAACATCAAAACTGAATACACATCATAACCTACAAACATGACAAAATACATTTCAATAATGAATCGATAAGGCAACTGCGTGAAATCTATTCCAACTGATAAATTTCAAAACAAACTTTGTATACATTATAGATAGATAGATAGCAAATGCACTATGATTCGCCCTCCATGGTCTATTTCTGCATAAGTTGAGTATAAAATATCAAATAGCTCTTCATTTGTGGCGTAGTACAATATTTTTTATTAATATTATCCTCTATCCGCCATGTCAAACAATCTTTCTATTTATTGTTAAAATATCTATTTACTACTGTTTATTAGCCAATTGTTTGTTAGTTTCACCTGAATGCCTGGTCTAAAACTATATTATCATCTTTGGCCCATTCAAGTGTTAAATGAATGAAAGCCTGGCTAATGATGTGAACGACGGCTGAACGGCCAATATGCATGGGATTTGACGTATTTAGCTCGGACATTGACTTTATTTCTTGGATTTAAGACTATGTTCGTAACATAAACAATGAGTTATGAAGTAAATCTAGATCTAGATAGTAAATCTAATAAGATAAGAATCTGATTTTGCGATTATGAAGACAACAACAGGTATGTTCATAAACTAAAAATACAATCTAAAGATTGCGTTGGCTTAGCATTGTTATTTATTCTATCGATATTGTTGAGAAGAAACACAAGTGGTGTTGATGTTGGCTAATACATAGTAATCTAACATTTTTGACCAACGAACCCCGAACGGAGGAGGTATACAATTCGACTGTCTGTGGGGTACTACATGAAATACCTAACGACGTAGTACCAACAGATTTTCAATTTTCGAAAGAAATCGCCGTCTCCACATAGCAAAAATACATAGGTATATTTGTGCATTTAACATGCCTCTATCTCGAAAACTGAAAACCGTAACTCTTTTGAAAAAAATTGGTAAAAGCCTTTACCTATGACTTCCCTCGACAAACCACCCCGCTTCGAGATGGAAACAACCTCGTCGCTTCTACCGTTCTTATATTGACACTTAATATTTTGGACACCCTGTATATATGATTAACGAAAACCCTTACATTGCATCGCCGGTAGTTCTTCAATATGCATACCAAAATTCGTTGTCCTAGGTCAAGCCGTTATTGAGCTACACCGCCAACAGACTACAGACAGACCGACGGACTTGAGATACCATGATTTTCGTGATCTAGGAACCCCAAAACGTAAATATCAGCAAAAATCTAGAGGTCGATTTTATACGTGAATACTAATACTTCCCTTATTGAGAGAAGTAAAAATTTCAATTCAAACGTTTGAGGATATTGTCCTATCTTAGAAAATTTGCCTCCTCCACCCCCTTTTGGGGCGGTTTTCGGAGGGAAGGAGATTTCGTACTTGCGTTTTTATGAATATGGGACCATTTTTCAAGCCTCCTCTTTCAAATGAATCAAAAATCATCAAAACCTGAGCTCGTTTACTATATAAAAGGTGCGCATGAACCAAAAAAAAGCAGACAGTCGAATTGTATACCTCCTTTGTTCGGGGTTCGTCGGTCAAAAATAAACTAACATTTTTGTTAGAGCTACTAATGTTAAAAGCGGTGTAAATTTTTTTCATCCTTTTTAAGCTGCAGTTGTTTATGAAGAATCTTTCTATTTTCAAAGTAATGAGGATAAATTTATTGAAGCAGATTTTAGTAGAGTTTATTTATTCTTTTTAAATGCTATATTCACACTGATTTTACATTTTCAATTAATTGAAAAACGTGATACAAATTTAAATTCACTAACAACAATCAGTACTAATTTTAAGCAAAACAAAATAAATCACAAATGAATTTCGGATGTACACATATTAACAAGAACAATTCAATTAAATAACAGATGAATCATTTTATTTTCTGTTAAAATATTTCAACTCTAATCTGTAATGTGGGTGGTTGGGTATTATAGAAAAAAAAAACGAGGCAATGTATAACAACGTATTTATCGTGACTATAGAAAAAAGCGTGGGAGGGCAGCTATGATAGATAATTCATGCATGGGTAGTGATAGGATTTTAAATTATATTTTGAACAACGAGCCAAGCAATGAGACTATTTTGTTCAATAGAAATTAATCAACTTTAGAACACAAGCATTCTCTCGATTTTTTAGAAGAAAGGTTTTCGACAAATGCTGCTAAAAATTATTGAAGAATAAATTAATAAATTATGCTTCAATTGTCTAAAGGGGCAAATACCTGACAAGCGTGATATTGCAATTTAATATATAATATTTATGTCAAAGTCACTGAATAACAAGTCGCTGCGAGCTATGGGTGAGTAACGACAATATACGATTCCGAGAGCAAATCTATTTTTCTATTCGTCATTTCATCAAGAAGGTCGGATGAGATTTCTAATGAGGATGTTGGATGCTATTCATATCTTATTTCATTCGACTATCTATCTCTACATTCAAATTTCATGTTTATCCAATCGGAATGCATTTCCGGTGTACATCAGTATAGATACATATAATTTCAATAATTTCAGATGAGAACGAAAATATGTATTCCCTTATAGCTTAAATATTAAACCAACATTTCTAAGAAGATTCTCTTCATTATTAACATTTCTGTGAGAAGTTATTACAAGGGTTTCTATTTTCAAAATAAAAATGTTGAATTATCTTCTCGTTTATCAACATTTTAAGTTCGAAACACAAAATTAGGTAGTTGAATATCAGATGTTTGAGTGCTTCATCAACTAAGGGTAATCTACTAAATTTTAAGAAACCTTTCAGAGTTAAGCAGCTGAGGTAACTTTGTTTTATCTTTTCTGATATATAAAATTTTGATTGATTGAATAGCTTGTTATTCTATAAAATTATATGACTAGGAAAGCAGCCATGAATTATGAATATTTAGTAAGCTTTTGGGGACTTTGGTGTAATATATTAATAATATTAGAAAAATATAACAATTAGAATCATTAATTAGATATAAATATATATTATCTATGGAAATATGAAATAGTTTCATAATATATGCATCTATAATTTTTTAAAAGCTATTCAGTAGCTCCATTACAAACATGGTTCATTATATAACCCGTTTGAGTTTGCCCTGGAAATGGGAATGAGAAAATTCCCGAATAGTTAAACTTGGCCATACAATATCATCTTATTCATATAATCACACAAAAAAAGCTTTATAGCTTTGTAACGCTTACGAAAATCGTTATAGGAAAGTTGATGTATTTTCAAGAATAAATATCCTTCAAAAACATGTAACTGTGAAAAATGATAAATATATATTTAACAGTTTCCAATGTTTATACAATATGCGTCAACAGATGCCACCATATTCTACAAGCCCCTTATTTCATGTCCCGTGAAATATTTATGTATTTATGGCTATTATATGTTCGTTTGCGATAAAAAACTGTATTAAAACAACATTTTCTATGTCATTCTTCGTAACAAAAACGTGCTAAGTACATTCGAAAAAGGATAAGCCGTAAAAAATTGGTCAATCTACATCAGAACTCCTACACTGCGCCCGTAAAATATGAATCTTAATAACAGGAACATGGCCATCCATAATAATGTGATAAATATTTAAAGGTTCCACCTTACATATTCAATAATAAAAAGTACATATAAAAACTTGACTTTGATTTAATTATATCTCTCCTAAAAAATGGTCTTGAGAGTCTTATATTCCTTGTGATTGACATCAGCCAGAGATCCCCTAATCCGGAAAAAAATGAAGAAGAAAATCAATTCAGCATTACAGGAATTTTGCCTGAAAACAATAATAACCTCTATAAACATGGCAAAACCAACTCATGGAATGGCCAGCGCGATCTCCCGATTTAAATCCAAGTGATAAATTTCTATAGGGCTACCTTTAGAGTGTATAAAACAAAATCTTATGATAAAGATCTTCGGGCGAAACAAGAGACGCGGTATATAACACAAAGAGAATTTGAGTACCTTTTGGCTTACTGTCAAGAGGTTGGTGAAGCTGAATTTGAGCACATAATTAAATAGAACATTATTCATATTTTTACTTATATTCTATATATGTATTCATATGATTGAAAGATGTAAAAATACAAAGGGTAGTTCATTTAAAAGAAAATCGATTATCTCATACCTTTCTAATGATTCAACCTGTATAATATTTCTTCATGTCAAACCATGCGCGTTTATGAACCAAAATCGACCTGTGCGAAGGCTTTTGAAAAAATAGACCCTATATATTCTATGAATTTTATTCCACACTTTACGGAAGCACTGTAAGTATATGCACAATTTTTGATCATTCAAAGAAACAGTTTCCCACAAACAAGACAATGAAACATCTACAAATATTAAAAGAAATGAAGCTGGAGCCACAAGATAATAGGTTCATACCTACGTAAATACAAAAGAAGATGCAGGGCCCCAATTATTGCAATGATAAAGGATTAGATTAGCTTATTATGTTGGAAATTCCAACGCTATAATTGCGTCAATCTAGGGAACTGAGGCTTGTGTATCAGTTAGTTCAATATAATAGTGATTACCAATAATAGATCAAAAGCAATGTTATTGTAATTACCAATATTTGTATTCAATTTGAGCTAGAGAGAGACAGCGCCAATGTTAGTCTAGCTATCTAATCCGTCAATCACCTAATTCCAAGTATTGACTTGGACATTATATCACGTAAATTCTTTATTCTATCATACACCTACATATTATTCTAGTAGTAAATTTAGATCTGAATCTCTATTTGGAACAATGTCTAAACATTTTATTACTCTGAGAGAATTAATATATATATAATGGGTACATATCAGCTAATAAAAATCCTCAATAAAACCACTTCTATCGCATAGTTAAAATTCATCTGAGTATCTGAGAAATTCATTGGTACACATAAATAAAGAAGACAGAAATAAGAGCCTACGTACCTCTTTTATCCTGAGTTTTAAGCACTTGATTGAAGTGGCAGAGAAAGTTGCTTTATTCCCGATTGTGAGCCATGGGAATAGAAAAGAAGGCTGTGTGTAAGTGTTGTCCACTCAATTACCTATACGCAGCGCCGACCTGGCTCAAAACAATGAACAAGACAGTATATAACAAGATTACTATCGTTCCAAAGTCCTAAGATCAGTCACATTGAAGGTTCTAGCGGCATACCACATAGATTCTCAGTGCTCTGAGGGCTCTTCATAGGGTGCGTGAGACCCTGTCTGTATTGTGAAACATCAAATTGAGAAGCAATCGAAAGATTCATCCAGGAGGTGATAGAAAATAAAGAAGAACAGCTGAGATGAGCTGAAGATCGCTCCGCAAGGTGCGTTATCACGCAGAACTTTCTAGCGGATATAGGACCATAGTCCCGATGTTATGCATAACCAATGACCAAGGTTCTTCCCCTATAAGAGATTTTCTCCACAAAAAGAAATACAAAAAGCCACTATTAGAAATGTTTGAGTGACGAAATAATGTCTATCGCTGATATTTACGAAGGAGGGCAATCATTTTATCAATAATCGTTATAGTTAATAGTTTTACTTATTCGAACATTCACATGAGATTTGCCCTATTACGCCAACTTGGGTGTGTCGACGCATCTGAGTGAAAGTTGAAATTATAGCTAAATTATTGGTTCTAGTGTTATTGTAAAGAGATGTCGGAGTTCTACTACAGGCTGGAGTTAAACAAAATTAAAATAGATGACAGTATATACGTAAAATCTGAACAATGAATACAAAATAACTGGAGATGAATGAGGTATAAAGTTTGCAGTAAAGCTACACTTAAAATGAGATGACGATGATCAATCATAAATATGTGAGACAAAATATGGAGAATACGAGTGGGATTTCTACCCTAAGGGTTCCGTTCTACGGTATAGCATAGTAAAAGCTTAATAAAAAAAAAAGAAAATTACGCTGAATATTCAGAAACAGCATGAAAATTGCAATAAAATAATTCGTATAGGTCGTCATTTCCTATATAAATGTATTCGTTAAAAGATAAAAGATTGATTTTGTTTTAATCAAATAATTATTAAGCATCGAATGAAACGCAGATATCCTTATCTCAAATATTTTTCTTCAAAAATGTACCGACAAAGAAGAAAAAATATTTCAGAAAGGCAACTCTAGGTAGGTTCATTTACGTCGTCAATGATAGCTGATTTAGCACCGACAATTTTCATTGAACTGTGTAAGGTATGGGGAGGAGTGGTCATCCAAAAAAGATTTTTAATCAACTAGTGCTCATCACAAATATTGCAGCTATTAATGTGACATTTCTCCTACATCTCGCACAAGTTGTCAGGCAACACACACCCCTTATTTATTCATCCACGGACCACGGACCATGTGACTTATTGTTATGGATTGAATTAAAAACTTGCTCTTGGTTATCGGGGGACTTTGATGATGTGAGCCTTACCCCTTTTTCATTTACACGGTGGACTGGCTTTGGGGGCGATAATATATATACACCTATATATATATATATATATATATATATATATATATATATATATATATATATATATATGAGTCCTTTTCGAATTCTAATTTGTCTCAAATCTGGAGGGACTGATGACTCGAATCGAAAAAGCGTACTAGGGAAAAGCTTCGATAGCAAAATTATGAACATGTCGCATATGTAGATATCTGAAAAGAGATCAAAAGGAACTTTCGAGTGGAGTGAGTTGTGTGTGCGTCCGATGAATCCATATAAAAACCACTAAAAGAATGAATGAATGAATAGGCTATGGTGTTATGTTTGTATCCATATAATTTCAATAGCCCTAACAGCGCATCTCCAACGCAGCATCCATTCAGTACATAATAGATACAGTATTGCATAATATCAGCTAAAGAATTTGAATTTCTTTGGAGAAAGAGCACAAAAACAAAAATAAATCAGCCTAATGAATGAAACATCAATCAACAGAACAGAATAAATCTCAACATTCTCTTTAGCATGGAATAAGATATTTGAATAATTTATAAAAATATTTTTATTTTGTAAAGATCAACATTCAATGAACACAAGAAAAATATCTACCTAAAGAGAATAACAATTCGTTCTCAAAGAAAATTAATTTTCCAAACGAATTTTAATTGTTCCTCAGAAATGCTCAGAACAGAGACACTACTACGCCATTAGCTCGCAGTGCTCCAAATGGCGACACGTTGACCTGTCGAGAGAAATTATTTACTCATTGACAAGGACAATTCGAGTCTCTATTAGTCTATGGGATGATCGAATTATAAGATGATGAATGTGATCTTTACATTCTGGTTTGTAACTACCTATACGATAGCAAAGTAATTGAATGTGAAAAAGGAATAATGTCTAAGACTTAAAAAACGCTCTGATAGATGATCAACTCACGTGATATTGGGTATTTGGCATTTGGTACTTAGAGCTTTTTGATTAGATATATGTTAAATACTGTCAATGATAACATCAACAAATAATATTTTTTAGCATTCAATTATGAATAATATATATAAATATATGAATAAAAATTAATATTTTTTACAAAAAAATTGGAACGACGTTATAAGTGGGTGCACTGAAAAATACAAAATAATATTACATAATTCTATAAAAAGTTTTTATTTCACAATTTTGAATGTAACATTATTGGAACGAAAATGGTTAAATGTTCACTAATACCAAAGAAGATAGGTACTTATACTATTACTCACGCATATTCTTTTTGTACTTGTTATTATTTAGAGATCTCAAAACTCAAAACAAGTATTTTAGATTTTACCATTTTACCACCGCTGTAACTCGAAAACCGTAACTCTAAGGAAAAAAAGTTGATTATAAATGTTGCTAGAAATTGCCCCCTCCACATAGCGAAAATACATGTATTTGAGATTTTAACATCGCTATAACTTGGAGGGGGCAAATTTTATCGAAAATCTGAGGTGCACAAATTTTTAGGGGGTGAATTCTTGTCGAAAATTAAAGGGGGTTTTTCATGTAAACAAAAGCTCTTAGACCTTTCCCTGAAAAGTTGGACGCTTTTTCTTTCTGGATATTGCTGAAGAGATGAAGAAATGGCATTTTGTGGGCATTTTCTACCAACAAAAAGGATACTTGTGAAATTTTTTCAAGTTTGTTGTGATCTTTCAAAGGGGTGTAACATGCAACCCCTATTCCATTTTTTATCAGAACTTTTTGAAGAAATTAAATTTTTCAATTAAAAAATATGTGTTGAGAACGAAAACTTGCAAAACTTTTCTAACTGTTTTTTATGTCCATAAAAGCAATAGTTTCTTAATAAAAAAATAAAATACAATCTTCATAAATGGAATCGAAAAAATCTAGTAGGTGGCTGTCATGATGTTTTGTTTGCACAATTTTTGACTTCAATCGTAGTATTTCAAAATTATTCCGCTTGTCTCAACTTTTTATGTAGGCAAGTGCCAGTACCATGTTTTTAAATTAATACATTTTGTTTCTTTAATTAGTTCTAATAAAAAATGGAATAGGGGTTGCATGTTTCACTCTTTAAAAAGATCACAACAAACTTGAAAAATTATTCACAGTTATCCTTTATATTGGTAGAACATGCCAACATAATGGCATTCGTTCATTTCTTCAGTAATTTCCAAATGTTTTTTTGTCTTTCTCATTTTTGGAAGCGTGTAATTTTTCAGGGAAATGTCTAAGAGCTTTTGTTTACATGAAAGACCCGCTTTAGTTTTCGACAAGGATTCACCTCTTAAAAACTTTCGCACTTATTTGGAAACACCCTGTATATGTATTTTATAATGAACCGTAAGTACTATATTTCAAAATCGAAATTTGTTGCAAATTTGATCTACGAGGAAAAAAGAAAAAGAAGAAAAGTCGCTCCTTCATATACCTTATGATATTTTCAATGTCGCTTTTAATTATCACATCGTCATTCATTTTTACCGTAAAACCACTGAATAATACACATAAACATTGATCGCTGGCCACTACATGTATATACCATGTAGGTTATTGTAGGTTTCGGTCCCTCAATGCAGAAAAATCTTTTACCAAAAAAATATCCAATGTAGCTGACGCACGCTTTCTGACAGAAATCCAAATACACACCGACGTCCCGCTACTACGGAAATAGAAAAAAACTGTCACATTTTCGTGTTAAAATTGGATCATAATCTCAATATAAAAAGCGTGATTTTTTTCTATTGAAAAAATAATAATGTAATACCCAATTTCCATCGTGTTCTATATCTATATATATGATCAAGAATTAACATAAATATGAAACAAACTATTGTTCAAAAATAATCTTTTACGAAAATACGAGCTGTTCCACATTTGAACAAATCAACAGTACCTACAAAGTATAAAAATAATAAATGAAAAAATAATTCACAGCGAACAGATTTTCACGATGGAGACATCCTCAAGATTATTAAATGTAAAATACAATTCTAACAATTCCTCAAAAACTTTTTGTTAGCGTTTTTTTTGGTAATCATCAGTTTTTCACATAGAATCATATCCTTAAATATTGGCATTTGATTGAGGAACAACCTGTATATTTAAATGAAAATAATAAACAATGAGATTACACACAAAAAGGGATTAAATTACCGGTGGCTAGATCAATTCCTTTATCGCGAGTTAATGTAGGATTTTCAATTAAAGCGGAATAAATTAATTGCAGCAATAATTCGATGCCTTTAGGCCCTTCACCTGGACATTGGAATAACTTAGCCTAAGGGTAAACTGTCCAACCACATTGTACATGTGAACAGAGACAAGCGGTTCATCCCGATGATTATGTCAAAAGTACACACATGTTTCAGGATGAACAATATGGATAACAAACACATAACTACACAGGAAAATTATCCCTTCGTCAGTTAATTGAAACATGCCTCAACGATGAGAGCCAACGCCCACAACATCTGAATACTGAGTTTACCTGCGGATAGTTAAGTAGATCTTCAAATTTTACAGGGTATTATTATAAATTACCATCATTGTTTGAGATTCCAATTATTATAATGCTGATGTATAAGTTTTAAAACTAAATGATTATGAGTCTTAGTTGCTGTGGAAATCAGGAATTATTCATCAATAAATATTGGAGATAAGTTCAATATTCAAAATTATAAAAGGGAAAGATATTCAGAGTCCAGATTCTTCCGACCTGATAAGCTTGGTTTTAACTTGTATTGGTAATTTCTTTCACGTTCCTACTACTTTGTTTGATGTTCTTATTTGATATTATTTGTACCTGAATTCAATTAGTTGCAAACGAATTTCTCAAGGCAAGACCAAACAATAACGGAATATTCTTGAACAAGATCAATTTTCCATTTTGTCCCCTATAACTATTTTGAGGTATATATACACATATATCGGCATGGGTGCCTAAACAAATATTGAACTATGCTAACGAGAGAATTACTTTGGCGAACTTCATCAAATCTGTTGCGAAAATCAATCAAAACTGCGTGTATCTACATTATACTCACGTATGTTGATATAATATAGATAAAGTCCCTATGGAGCACAAATACATTATTGGAGATGCTATCTCTTGATGTTGAACACAGGAGATATGGACACAAGGGTAATAAACAAATATCAGATAGAGATGCGACAGATAATGAAGTTTCAGAAGTGCTAGACTTGAAACTTCCACGTTAGAATTATACTAATCATATGTTTGATTTCCATCATAAATCCAATGTTTATCATTTTGACCGATATCCAAAGGAGGTTCTCCATCGTAATACCAAAGCAGATATGTAATTATAGGAATGATGATCTAGATCTAGAAACTATCTCTCCAGGATCAGATTCTAAAATTTTACGTTTTTGTCATTTAGTCTGTTTCAAGAATACAGTGATGTTCAATCACTCTGCATAGAATAAATTCTTGCATTTCTGGAGGAGAAGATGACTTTTATCAACGGAGGCAACAATAATGAAGAATGATTTCAAAATTGTGAAGGGGTGAAAATACACTTGAATTTAACCAATGAAGTACGATTGCTTATAATGATTATTATCAGAGGAGATGAACTTTTCCAGAGCGACTGAAGTATTCGACGTGGAATTTTAAAGATTATGACTAGAGCATAAAACCTCCATAAGTGAGTAAATGAAATATTCATCGGCCGTTTTTATCACCTTTTCTTTTCGTCCAACTAGATAGGATTCCCTTATAATCTCCGAGAATCCGAATGAAAAAACAAAATATGATAGAAACTAGATTTTAAATTTGCCAATAATGAAAAGATACAATTCCCTATCAGATTTAGTTATTATAGCGTTGTTTAGATAATATGTGTAGTAGAGATCAGGACAACAACCAAGTTCTAAAAATCTGCTGTAAACAATATGCGGGAAAAGCCTTGTGGATGGAACAAAAGCACGTTTGGATTGGATTTTAACACCCGTGGATGTGCTCTTTTGGTATTGTTGTGTCGATGAGGGGTTTTCCACGTTTACAGTAGAGAGGGTAGGGAGCTGGATACATACCTAGTCGATTACGATTTTATAGGCTAACCATTTATATACAGACCGATCTCAAGAAAATGCTCGAAGCATAAAAAAATAATCAACTTTGCCAATATGAAAATCCTTAAACGACTTCATAAAATTGAATGATTTTTCAGATACGCAAGGCATTTTTATGATCTAAGGTATTAGTGTTATTCTAAAACTAGTATGTTCCAAGATTGCTGAATATATTCCATAGACCACAATGCCACTACTAACGCTGGTGTTTTAAAGACGTACAATAACGGATCCTTCTAGTACCTAAAGTAAATCAGCCATTTTCATAATCAAAACTAAGTTTGATTTTAGCTAGTACTGTGTTGAAATAGAAAACAAAACACTATCCTATCAAGTATAGTTTCGTTTCGTAAGCTAGACGCTAATTATAATAATATGGTTATCTATACTAATAAATAAAATAATCTCCGTAACGGCTAAACCGATTCCAAGAAGATTTACATTGGCATGTAGCGCGGACAAAGTCGCTAGTTTATTATATATTACCAGCATTATAAGTAAACTTCAACTGAATTCTCTGAAAGATGGGACACGTTTGATTATTATTCCGAGAAGTTCATCTTTGGATAATTTTTTCCTTCAGTTTCCAAGTACACTAACTATAAATTTGAATAAAACTACGTTTCAGACAAATCAATTCAATTTTATTGAAAAGTTTCCTCCATAAATATCAGAACACTCATTAGAGATTTCGTACTTACTATACTGCAGACTGCTGATGTTTATTATCTTAGAAACTTACCTGAAAAGAAGAATAGAAAAAAAATTAATACATTTATTTATATAGAGAATAAATCTTTTTTTCGAATAAAAGGATCGACTTTATTAGCAAATGCTCTGAAAAATTGAAAATATGATTGATTCTTTTGATGCTGGTAATTTCGAAGTGGTGCAGTTGTGAGTAAAAGAAGAATTTTTCGCTGCCTCAACTATCAAAGTCGGTTCTACTTTTTGTAAAAATATATTTCAATTTTCGTTTCATTAGTCACTGAAATTGTTGAAAGTGACTTATATTCAGTAATCAAAAATATGGCCGCAAGAATCGTGTATGTTCCTAGTGCTTGTAACAAGAAATCTCCTGATTTTTTTTTAAACCTCCAATTTAAACGTTGGCGGAAATGTTCTTTAATCCTCTCAAATAAAATTTTCAGTTTTAGAAAAATTCTACGATTTACTCTATCTGATGATTTTGAATTTAATTTTTTATCGACATTCGAAACAGAGGCCGTATAAAATTCGATTCATTCTCTGCTTTTTTATAGGTACCTATCAATTAGTGCTTCAATTTCGATGAGTTTTTTTGCTTTCTAAAGAGATGATCCAAGGAGCACAAGGCAATATTTTGAAGTCACTGAATAAGTTTTTCCAATAAGTAAATTATTACACAGCTTGAAAATTACCAATAGAATTAAAATCACTTTGAAAGTTTTCAGAGGTTTATCTTATAAAGTCGCTTTTAGTTTATGTAAAAAATATTTAATATTACTAATCTCTGTACCAAGCTAAGTAGAATCGCAATAATTAAAAAGTCTTGGAATTGTTCTTTAAACTGCATTGAGTGTTTTCCAATCGGTTAACTTTTTTTGTAACAAAATTCAACGTACACAGTTTCCATTAAACATTAACTTTGAGGGTAACTTAATGTTGTATCACAGTTACATCCTGTTAAAATGGAGAATGCCAGAGTGTCTACATTTAGTGTAGTATGCGGCACGTGCATAGTTACAGCAAAGTTTATAATTGACATGATGAAAGACAATAAGCTGCACACGGACGAAAGGTGAACGAACATGGTACGTGTACTTTGTCAAAGGACTGTTTTAGCTCAGGATTACATTTTGCACTTAATCAAATAAGAGCTTTCTTGGAGAATATTAATTTATGCTCAGTAATATATCTACCAATAAATTCAAAACCCAGGAAAAAATATTTCCGCCAGAGAATTAATATTCAAAGGTTCAAATAACTAATTTATATCAAGCTCTTATAAAAATGATGTGAAATTATAAGTACTTGAACTAGCTGTAATTGAATAATAATTAAACATCGCATGTCAATTTTAGGGTAATTATGTTTCAGTTCCTATAAGTCCGTTGTTAAACTCATTTATATTTTGTCTTGTTCTCAAAGCTCCCGAACAGAAATAAATTGGTAGGATGTTCTTATCTCAACATTCTGTAGCCTCGTTAATTTATTCTCTAACAGTTTAAATTAAAGCAGGTAACTTCTTCTTTGTGTTTTTGTTTATATTTAGTGTTCTTAAGAAGGTATTGATTTATATTAGACATAAACGACAACGTCACAACAATAGCCAAAGTCACTGATACTATTATTATAGAATAAGCAAAACTGAGCAGAGCAGCGATGGTAATCTTGCAATTTCATTGTGCGTATAGCTCGGAAACTTTTTGATTTTTTGAAAAAAATCCTAATTAAGTAAATGATGTCAGAGTTGATATTATATTTAATCTTGCAGGATAAAAATGTTGCTTTTGTTACCCAGGTACTTCAGAAGTACCAGTATCTACCGAATACCAATAAATATTTTTTGTATATATAGAAAAATGCCCCCTACTCCTTTTGGAATGTGTTTTTGGGGAGAAACAGATTGAATGAACTTTAGGGCACCTACCATTTCTCAGCAGCCTATTTGGAATAAAAGCACTACCATCAAAATCGCCACGTTTTATATGCAAAATAAGTGTACATAAAAAGTAAACATACTTTCGAATTGTATATGTACAATCTCCTTTTTTCGCTCAGAAACATTTCATATCCATAAAAGTCATTGCTATCGTTATCGTGAATCAATCTGTACGTACCCAATATGCCATTATCATTTCTGAAATGACAGCGATTTGTTATCAGATAAGAAAGACGATATAAAGTGTAATAGCACAATGAGGACGAATTTTTATGAATCATTTGATATAAATATTCTACATAGAATTGTTTTTTCTCATAGTACAGCTAATGTAACGAAGAAATAAATATTTGATCACAACCTATAAGCAGACATTATTGAAATCAAATGTACCAATAAGAAATTATCATTCGATAGAAATGGAAACTGATATGGAACTCATTAAAACTAACACAGACAAACTACGAGCGAGCAACATAAAATCCAATAACCTGTCTGATAATTGAAAATTTATAAGAAACAAATATCTGGAGAAAACGCCAAAACCATGGGAAGGGAATTAATCAAATTTACACGCTAATAAATAATGTGTTCGGAATTTTAATCGAATAAAATCGTGTTAAGCTTCTCAAATTTATCGAAGTAATTTGTTCGATATACGGGGAACTTAATTAAATACATCGCGAATGAATTTAATAATGGAACACAACGGGTGAATATTTCAACGAATATACTCTAGTTGTGAATAAAAATTGGATTGATAGATAAGCTATAACTGTATCTATCTGTGGAACACTTTTCTGGAATTCTTTTTGCCATGGCATTTACGAGTGAAATAGATTCAAAGATAATTTATTCTGTCCGTTTGGGTGGGAATCATAAACAAAAAACACGGAATAGACAGAATACATACAGCCCATGTGCATTAAGCCAGATTTACACGATTTCACTATCTGTTGTAAAGACATGTTGATCATAGAGTTTTTTTAGTAAATTAACAACAGGATATGAAAATTCGATTAGGTACATTGTTAATCGGGAAATTGCAGTTTTTAGTTTTTATTGTTTTTTATCACTTTTTTTGGAGAAAAGTTTCAAACAAAAGTTATATATAGATCATCATATTATCTTTGAAAGCAATAACTATTTCTTCATTGGCAATTTAGTGATTTTTTTTGAACATATGACAACCGCCATTTTGAAATTACTAGTCCTATCATTTCCATTAACGAACTTGACTGACTGACTGATAAATAATAAATGCAACCTATACCATGTTTACAAATTTCGTTCTATACATAATACATATGATACAAGCTGAATATCCGTGCTGCGCTACGGACCTAGGAACTACCGATTTTACGTCAAGCGGTTTGAGCAGGATCGTAAATAATTATAGAACCGATATTTTGAAACACCCTGTATAAAATCTTAAGACATCTGGAAATATGTAAAAAAATGTAATGAAATAGACGTGCTCAGGCTTTTTACCGAAAAAGCGATCGTTCTTGAAATAAAGACAATTGTTTAATTTAATATCACCCTGGAATTTGAGAATTGAGAAGTCCCTTCTTATCGAACTTCTACACCCTACAATCAACCTGCATGCCAAATTTAAGCTTTTTACTTCAAGCGGTTTGACCAGGATCGTGATTAATTAATGATCCGATTTTTTAAACACTGTATAAATTTTCTATTATTCTTAAAAGTAATAAAATAAAATAAAATACACGTGTTGAAGCGTTTTTCCTAAAAACTAATGGTTTTTTAAATAAAATATATTGTTTAATTTAAGGGGCCGTTTCGAGTTAAAAGAGTGGTAAAGTTTATAATATTTCCCGGACAATGTTCTTAGATTTCTGAATAATAGCAAATACAAGCAAAGCATACATGCAACACTCAAAAATAAATATTTTTTGTACAACTGTCTAAAAAACTTCACATTTCTGCATCCTTATTGATGCGTAAATGTTTACTTTTTTTCAACTTGAAAAAAGTATTCTCAACGTGAAAAAGTCTTTTTTTCACCGTGAAACAAAGACTTTTTTCACCGTGAAAAAAATACTTTTTTTCACTGTCAAAATAATTCACAAAATAAATATGAAATATAACTTTTTGAAGGATTTATTTTTAACAAAGTCAATTATTAATTGATTATTCATCATAAAAGAATTTCATTTATTGGAATAATAGTTGATAGTGAAGTTTGTACAATTACTTCCAACATAAATTTCCGAAGATGTATGCAGAAATGTCCAGTTTTTTTGACAGTTGTACAAAAAATGTCGTTTGTATTTCGTGTATAAAATTCGTGCTTTCATGGCACATTCGAGAGAATTTTTGGCAAAAATTCACACTCTCATGTGCCATTAAAAAAACACTCATTTTACGCACTTAATACAAAAATAACTATTTTACAAAAAAATAGACCGGCGTTATCAGTTGGTGCACTGAAAAGTACAAAATAATATTAATTCTATTGGAGCTGGTACTTGTGAAGTTGGTGCCAAAAGTTTTCAATCTAACTGCAACTGCACAACTTCAAAAGTACCAGCACCAATAGAATTATTATTATTTGGTACTTTTTAGAGCATCAACTGATACATCGGTCCGATTTTTTGTAAAAAAATATTTTCATTATGGTAGCTGTGAAAACTGACATTTCCAAAACATTTCATCCTGTTACTCGATGGCTCTGGATCTTTGCTCTACCCGTTTTTGTATCATTGGATTGGCATAAACTCATTATATATGCAGCTATCGTTCACCAATAACAATTACAGATAAGGTCCAATTAGTCAAAGTAAGTATGGTACAATCATGAATTTATATTTGAAATAATACTAAACGATGACTTTAGATAACCAATCGGGTTCAATTTCCATGTGAGTTACAAACTGAAGTAAAGAAAAATTACAATAGGATAATCTGCATTCTTTAATTCAAACAGCAGTTTTAGTTAACAGGAATATGTACCTAGATTTTCAGGATTTATTTAAATTTTCCAGAAACTAAATGCGTGTAGATCCCAAACGAAAATAAAAATCTTCATTAACTCGTTACAGCTTCAGTACCTTCTCCATCGTGTAAAATTGGCTTTAGCCGTTCACTTCGTTAACCGGATATCGATATACTTAATAATGTTGATATCGTGCGATCAAAGCAATCAACTAATTATTGCGAGATGTGACAACATCGTATAGATAAAGGAACAAAAAAATATTTTTCAAATGAAATAAAAGTGATTTTAAGAGAAATGGAAATTCAATGATTAGATAATAGGTATATTTTCCGAAATTACAGTCGTATTATTTGATGCTTATTGAAATCGACCTCGACAGTCCATTAGAATCGAAGCATGAAAATTCAGCGATTATATTCCTCTTACATTAGCTGTGTTGTTTACTTCACCGATAAGTCCGGAAACAATATCAAGAGCTTAAAAAGAGTCAGAGAGGCAGGGTGATTTCAGTGTTCGATAGAGGAGGACCCACCAGCCGTTACGCTTGTCACTTCCAATAATGTTAACCTCTCTCTTTCCCCACCACCCTGAAAACCGACCTGTGTGTACCAATGTTCGACATTTCCATTCGCTTATTTTTACTTCATTCAAAGCACCAACCCCCATAATATCACGTCTCACGCCCGACCAAAAACACGTGTTAAGGGCATCGATTTTCTTTCTCTTCCTGTCTGGGCAAGGTTGGTGCCTTATAATTGAAGATAAAATAGATCCTTTACTTTTTAAATAGAAAAATATTATGATCTACTGACATAAAATTGAGAATAAATAACTATTCACATAAACTAGGAGCGACTCCATAAGTTGGTGGTGCACTGAAAAGTACGAAGTAGGTAATATTTATTAATTCTATTGATGTTGGTACTTTTGAAGTTGTGTAGTTATAGTTTTTAATGAAGACTTTCGGTACCAACTTAGGGTCTTTTGTCTTTTTCCACGAGACGCTGATGTAAAAGCAATAAATTAACTTGAATCCAACACTGTGTAAATCGCCATATTGAAACGACTTTTATGTCACTGAAGTGATGCCATTTTCGTATTAACAGTTCCAATGCACATGTCATCAGGTCACTTCCCCTTCTATTACTAACTCAGTTGTTATTAAATAGAAAGAGAGATGTATTCTGCCTCCTCCATTTTCAAAAAAAAAACGCGTAATGATCGAATAATTGAAAATTTTGAAAGGTTAACTGTGACAAAATGACACATGCAGTTCTTAATCGCACTCACGTTATATTTTGTAAGTAGATAGGTACATAGTATCATGCTCTCGAAATGTCAATTAAATCAATTAAAATACGTAGTAATAAAGCAGCATATTATATCATCTATATGTCTATATAACGAACATGATGGCTGGATGAATTCAAGGTAAGTGGTTTTATTTGGCATCAGTTATCTAAATCGGGAGGAGCAACTCTGATTGATTGGCATGTTTTCGACCAGTACATAGGGGTAGATTAATTAGCGGCTTTCAAATGCTTGTAGTACTTGGGTGAGTAGAGACTCATCGGCTCAAACAAACTCAATGTTGCGTTATTGAAAACGTTAATCAAACTGTTTATCGAAATCGACACTTTATCAGCATTATCCACTATATTTTGATATGACTTTTCCTTTTAAGTTGCTTGTATCTACAAAGTTAAAACAATGTATATTCAAATTTATAAAGATAGCAATTTGCAACTTCCATTTGAGGTATATACAAGAAAGCCTCTAGTAGGCCGATATATAATAATTATTGTTTAATTATCTCATTTGATATTTTTTAATCTTTTCTGCAGGACAAAGATTGATTCATTCAGTACGCACGTAACTGCATTTGGTGAAATAAAGATTTGAGACTAAATAAAATTCCAAATAGATGCACATTCAAAGAAACGAGTGCATTTTCATGAGTATATATTTTACAGGTATTCCATAAATAGTCCGTGAAAAATCAAAAATATTCTTCCATTTTATCTATCATTCAAATATTGAAAATATTATCAGAAGTGTTCGTTCCTTGGATTCCTTTGATATGTGAAAGTAAATAACTATAAGTGCGCCATCGGAATTTTTATATAGCAGGAATTATCCTGCCAATTTTCATGTAATATCCTTTTTCCATCTACCCACTGATATCTACCAGTAAATTGAAATGTTTGTATGTTGCGTTCGGAAAATATGTCCGCCCCGAATGGGGATGAGTTGAATAAGGACGAGGACGGGTGATGGTTGGTAGTTGAAGTGACATATTACGGCTTATATATATATATATATATATATATATATATATACGGGTATATAACGCAACACAATAGTGTGATGGAGTGATTCATCTCGGGAACATGATTGTGACACGTGGAAGAGAAAGACAGAGAATGGATATTGTGCTCCATCAAACTTTTCTCTGAAACAAGATGGGGGAGAATTCACTCATTTTTATATAGTAAAAAAGACATGAGACAGTATCCCCCATTATTAAAGTGAAAATTATCAATTAACAAGTGATTCGTTCGAATAAAGGATCTATTCTGTAAGCATCTGATCAAAAAAGATGAAAAATATTCTTAAACACAGGTAGTCGACTGTCAAGAATTTCTCTTTCAACGATAATAAAGTAGGTACATACAAAAAAATCAGCAGAAATAGAATCAATATTATTTTGAACATTTTAAGTGCACCAATAAAGTCGGTCGTTACAAAATCGTTGAACGTTCTTATACCTGAGAAGATAGTACATACTACAACTTTGCTTTATACTTATTCCGAGATTTCAAAACATCGCCACATATTTCAGAATTTACCACTGCTGTAACACGGAAGCGTAGGATTGTTTTGAAAAATGTCCAATTAAAACGTTGCCCGCTATGGTCCTTTTTTTAATTTTATCGTCTCAAATTTTCGATTTTCGAAAAAAAGCCCCTCCACCCCCTTTGCGAGAAGTTATTGTGGGGAAAGACATGTTGAATGTCGAATTTTCCATTCAATTGAAAAAAAGAATCATGATAATCAGAGAAACTTTACTATACAAAAGGCGAGAACAAACATAAAAAAAAACGTGCAGACAAACAGTCGAAATGTATACCTCCTTCTTTTGGAAGTCGGTCAATAATGAATTTGCCCACAACGCGATTTGGGTATTTCACTTCGAACAGCAGCCGAATAGAAATCGAAAGAAGGCGGCTCGGGTATTTTGATTTGTCCAACATTTCTAGAACAATAATTTTCCATTGATTCAAACGAAACTGAAACAGAGAATAGATGGACAGTCCGGAAATTATCAGTTCACTTTGGTCATTTCCAAATAATGTTATTAAGGTATACAGAATTATGGTCGAAAATTTGGATGGACATATTGACATTTTAAATATTTGTTATGATCATTACATTAGTTCAAGTTTACATATTTCTTCAATAAAATACTTCTGCTCTAAAAAAGAGACAAGTTTCAATATAATGCACACATTTCGAATGAGTTTATTCTGGATCACTCGATATTCAAGTCTACTAGCAATTCAGCACTAGTCGGAATATCATCGATATATCAAACGCAAAGCTTTGTTTCCTCAATATTTTCTTGAAAAAATAAAATTTGTAATTTGTAAACTGAAGATTTCCTTAGCATCTCACATCTTTGTGTAGAATATGACCTCCTCTGGGAGCTTTACAAATACGTAGATATTCTCTCAATAGGCTCTGTTTCAGGTCTTCAAATGAGTTGGGCTTGTGGGCATAGTCTTTGCCCTTTAAGTATGTCCTCAGAAAAAAAACTAGTGAGCGGTCAAATCTGAGGATACTATTGAAGGCTAAACGATTAAACTGAATCGCGAATTTAAATGTCTTCGTTCCAGTTATCTTACTCTTGTCATTGTTGCTATAATGCAGTGTGTCAAGTTGAAAGCTAATATTCTAAATTGTATCTAATTGAAGCTTCAAAAATCGTTCATTGACTTTTGTCTCACCCTGTATATCAATCAAATGTAAAATGCGAGTGTGAAGGAATTACCCAACAATCATGAAAAGTTATTGGTCATGTAACCAACTATTTATGCAACAAAAATTCCAAAGGAATGTGCAAGATATTCTACATGCTACCCTTACATTATTCGTAGCTTCAGTAGGTGAATTGATATTTAGGTTAAAAACCTTTTTTCAAATTGATTACGTTCTCTTTTTCACCCCTCAGTTTTACTATTACCATAGTTACACTTCAAATGTGGCTATACCGATTAGAATTAGACATCACGCAAATGGTTACGATCCTGTCAAATACGTCAAGCGAAACGAGCCATTTAAACGAACGTTTTGTTTCTTTACCAGTGGCCCTTAAACAGTAAAAATATTTCAGACATATGTTGGACATTGTTGAATGCAATTGGAAGTTTGAATGTTTGTGGTTGGTTTTTCGACATTACTGCATTGGGTTTTGTTGTGAAACGATTAAAAATAATTATCATGTATAGTCAAAATAATATAATACATATTTTGTATTTAATAAAACACAAATAAAGGGTTGATTTCGGATGAATCTGTATCGAAGTTTACGGCAATGCATTCTCTTTTGTAAATGGCAAACAATATTGCAAATCCGTCGCGTAAACGACAGTTATGGTTGCAAATTCTGACCGCAGAAAAACCATTGGATAAAATATCAGATGAAATCTGTGGCAAAATTTTCATAATATGTTACTCGTCAACACCGGCATCAGTAAAAAAACATACATAAATGATATTCAAGTTCAATAGCGACGAGACGAAAAATAAGAATATCCGGATGTTTTGATAGATAAAACGAAAATTGAAGCAGAAAAAAAAAGAATATTTTATTGGAATAAGTAACATAATCGCTTATAATTATACGTGAAACACCATATCGAGCAAATGGTCAACGCGACTTCTCTGACAAGACACCACTCTTCTGCCAAAATTTTCGATCGATTCTGACACACATTTCTGCTGGTATTATCTAACGAATAATGCGTCCAATCTCTTTTTTCTAATTCTTAAGTTATTTAGGGATTGTTTACATATGCTGTACTTTTGATGTGACCAAAAAAAATCTAGCGGCCTTAGATCGCAAGATCTAAGCGACCAATTAACATCCCCATTTCTTGAAAGAAGTCTACCTTCAAACTGTGCTTGCAATAAGTTAATTGTTTCTCTTGTTGGAACTATAAATAGTCAAGATTCATATTCATTATTCTAGGGAACAAAAAGTATCGAAACATCGTTCGGTAGCACGCACAATTTACCTACTTGTGTCAGGATTCAAGATTGCTTATCAAATATGGCTCTTCACCCAACAACATACTGATGAGAAGCAACAACATCGAAATCATGATATTTGTCTGGGAGAATGATGCTATGGTAATCAATCTAATTGAGCAGAATAGTGAAAAAACGCAAAAACGCAATATGTCGACAACAAAGATTCGCTCTTATTGCACCCTACGAAATGTAGGTTTAATTTACGATGATAACAACTACTCGGTGAGTAAATAGTCCAGCTCACATTTTTGATATCGATAACGTAGGTTGCATTCAAATTCAACTTTTAACTCATAGATGGCGTTGAAAGCGTCATCCCGTTGGTTTTTAATCGATTATATGGTAAGTTTCAAAAATAACAAATCTTATCATCGGTGATAATCAAGTAATCATAGTGTCTAACTATCTACTGAAGAGTGAAAGTATGCGTTTAAGTTTATTGTCCAATAGCTTCCTTTTTCATTACAAATAAATAAGTAATAAAAATAAATCTTAGCTTTGTTCATACATCGCCTGTTGCACAATTTCAAAGTTTGCAATCATGGCTGTTGTATCCGCGATGGATTTGCGATATGCGTCCCTGTCCCAGGTTAAACTATCGAAGGTAATTCACCAGTTGTACCTACTTTCCTCTTATTCGATAATCTTAGGGATAGGAATAGTTTATTAAAATCAAGAATAAGATGGAATGAAGTAGCAAGGATATTATTATTCACTATGTTTTTTGAACAGGATGTATCTAGGCCCTATCAAAAATTTATCCCCGTATCATTTGTTGAATACGAAATCATTCAAATTGGAAAGGTAGACAAGAAGTGCTCAACGTTATTGGACGTCATGTTTATTCAGTTTTATCCAAAAGTATTGTTGCTGGTGTAGCGTTTTACATAGTATTATTGATTATGTCATTAGTAACTTACTGATTATGATGTCGAAGAATACCGGTCGTCATCATTACACCGAAAAATACCAAAATAGTCAAATTAGATAGAATTGTGTCCAATAAGATTTGTTAGAATATATATTGTATATTCTCCTCATTTTGTGATAAGCAAAATTGAATAGAATTTAGTTTATTGAATAAGAAGAAATAGTTAGTTAGTTTATGTTGTTCTTCTTTTGCCTTATGGAATATAATTATTGAGGAAATGGTGGAATATCCGTCTTAATTTTATGCGCCAATTTAGATACTTAGATGAAATTGCCAGTACTTTAATGTTCGCTTTTTATACGACGCTAATATAAATGGTTTATTATAATTTTATGTCGACAGCACTTGCAAATAATGAGAAATTCTGTATATGTATATATATATATATATATATATATATATATATATATATATATATATATATATATATATATATATATATATATATATATATATATATATATATATATATATATATATATCAAGTCGTAAAAATTGGAGTTGACTTTCCGGTTCATTCATTAATCCAACTCTAAAATACCATTTTATAGTTTATTGTTGGCATTTTATGAAATACCTAAAACTTTTCGCATCGTATATTATTTCAAACGTGAATCTATGTGAATATTAAATCTCGGTGGTTAAATAGCCAAACACCATGGACGTTATAAATATACCAATTTGTCGCATTTATCCAACAACAACAATAGCATATATATTCTAACTCATTATATTCTGCTAAACAATCATGACAGGTAGGTCTGTATCATAAAAAATCGATACTCATATAACTGTCAAAGTTCTTTTGTGTTTCCCACATTTGGAATATGAACGCACGAATTTTTTTTTTCAGTAGTTAGCGGATACGTATATTAACATTGAACACAATATCTCAACTTTCATCAATTGATGTCACGAGCTCGGGTGAATTTCTGCACTGGAAAATATAAAAAAAAGTTAATTCATTGCTCATTTTTAAGTGGTGCAGTTGTTGGTTAACACAAGACTTTTGTTATCAAATTCATATCTTCTTGAGGCACTGCCGCAAATTAGTATTTTTATACTATTATTTATACTTCGTACTAGAATGTTGAGCGCCTATTTGGATTGTCAGAACCGCAGAAGTATAAGTATAATTTAATAAAATCAAACTGAACGAACATCATAATAACCTCCTTGTTAACTCGCCCAGTTGAATGGCTTGTAAATTCGCCCAGTTTAATCAAGTTTGCTGGCTTACTAGCAGCTAGCCCTAGTCTGGTTCATCTAGTGCAAATATAGATGAAAGCTGACAACCAACCACCACACGTTATCCAATTGTGACTTCGACATATTCTTAGAAAGTGAAACTCCTCAAACGGAAGGTTGTAAAATTAGCTCCATTGTTCACCTCCGGGATAAATTACTTTCAGAATGTCAATTTGAAATTCACTTACTACATAATAATAATAATAGGGCATCATTTGCACAATGTCTGACAGCTGAGTCATAATATCACTACTACAATCAAAAACACTGTTAACTGGAGGTAAGATCAAAGGGGTCAAGTATGTTAACAGACATTTATTCCAAAACGACAGCATGACAAACTAAAAAAAAGTAATTCGAAGTAGGCTAAATGAGAAAGATGTCTTTGTTAGAGTCAGATGAAAATTCATAAACAATCTTTGCTTAGATCTGCAGCAATTTATCTCTTTTTGAGCTTTTAGAACTACAATTACCAAATGTTTGAAACGAACTGTAACTGAGAATTGATAAGTAGTCACTTAAGTCATTTCCAAATTTTGTTATTAAGGTACGAAAATTGCATTTCCAAAATATTTGAATGGATATATGGACATTTTGAATATTTGTTTCTTTCAATATTACTTAATAAAATATGTATGTATGTAAGACTTAGCTTTTACTTATTATTCAGAGATCTCAAAACATCGCGGTGCAGATATACATATTTCAGATTTTACTGCTGTGATTCGAAAACCTTAACTCTTTTCAAAAAAATGTCCAATTTACATGTTGCTACAGAATATAATCTTTTCTTTAATTTGGCTGTCTCATATTTTTGATTTTCGAAAAATGCCCCTTCAACAAAGCCGAAAACACATATCATATATTTCAGACTTTACCATTGCTGTAACTCGTCAACCGTAACTGTTAAAAAAAAATGTTCAATTTAAACGTTTCCGAATATTGTCTCCTTTCTAATTTTCCAATCTCGAATTTTCGATTCTAGGAAAAATTGGCTCCTTCCACATAGATATGTTTCAGCTATTTCAGACTGTAACGCAGAAACCTATGATTATTTATAAAAATGTCCAATTTAAACGTTTCCGGATATGGATTTTTTTTAATTCTGCCTTCTCGGATTTTCAATTTTCGGGAAAAATTGCACCCACCACCTCTTTGGGGGAAATTTTTTGAGGGGAAGGTCATGTCTAATATTGTTTTTTTTAATGGGATCAATTCTCAATATTCGTCTCTCTCTCATCATCAAATTCGAAGCACGTTAACTATGCAAAAGGCGTTTGGTTTGTCGGTCAAAAATATTTTCTTCTAAAATTGATTTATGCGAATTATGAAGTAGAATTGTGTTTCAAGTGTAAGGACTGTTTTATGTATATATTGGTAGGACATAAATCATTTCAGATTACAGTGGATCCTTTCACCTCTGATAAGCTCCGCATGGCCAGGTATGATTTATGCACAATGGTCAATCGATACGGACGTCAGTTTAAATCCGCTGTGGGCATTTTCACAAAAAGGTATACCCCAGCAGAACAGGAACCATTCTAGTCCATGCAGTCCTAGGGATGGCAGAGAAATCGAAATGCAAACACATTTTGTTTTATAGTTTGTAAAAGCTAGTTTGTTCTGCGAACATTGATGAAATCATCACGGTATCTGTCTGTATCAGTTCTATTGCAAACATTTTTCTCAGAAACCATTTGACGTGCATTCTATTAAATAGAAAATGTGACCATGACTTTCAATATGCGATTTTTCAGTAAAGAAGTTAATTTCAGGGGATGAAGGGCGCATTGCTCAAGATAATTGCTATTTGAAGCACAGTTAAATAGTGTATTATTATTTTTTTTATATTCCGGAAAACCGATATATAATTGCCATCCCCATTTTAGGTGAAACAAACTTGAATAGAATTATTCATGAAGTTCGACTGAAAACCATCATAATTACGTTATACTTACTTAGGGCCGATTTCATAATCAAATTTAATCTCCTAATAATTTTAATCCCACATTAAAAATTTCATAATGTTTTTGAATGAACATATAATTCAAAGTAATGTTAAAAGAACAAATTGAAGAATTAGGGATTCATTATGAAATCGGCCCTTAGTTTGATTTTATCATACATTGGGCTTACCTGTAAGCAAAACGTCAATTTTTAAGGCCCGTAGGAGAAATACCTAAGTTTTTCTCGATAAGAAGAGTTCAATAGTAGGTGTACCAGAGAACCTTGCCGTTTTTTTGTAATTCGATATAGAAAATTCGAAACATTATTACCAACTATCCAAATGCATAGAACCTTGAATTCGAATTCAGAAATATACTTAGTAGTAAAAAGGAGGTAAATGGAAAAATAAAAATAGACAGTTCTTTTCAGCTGTCTGTGTTCTTTTCTAATATGTAAAAAGGGATAATGGAATTCCAAAATCAATGGAAATACATATCATAGTTAAACAATTTTTTGATTTTATTGTTAGTAAAAGCTTGTCCATTTTTATCACAAAACCATAAATATGGAGCGTTTGGAAAATGTTTCAAGAAATTATATAAAAATTGAAATAATCATTTGAAGGGATAAACTTGATCAAACCCTGAAAATTTTAATATAGGACCTCTCAGCCGTCATCTTTCAAATGAAAAAAGAATCATAAAAATCGTTGCACGTTTACCATGCAAATCAAGATTAAATACATAAAAAGCAATTCATACAGTCGAACTGAACTTCATTTGGGAAGTCGGTCAAAAAAAAGAACATTCTCTTTATTCAATATACTAGGACTAGCCCATGTCAAATAATCAGTATAAGCTCAAAACACAAAAGAACATTATTATAGAACGTAGACGTGAGACATGACTTTAAAATATTTTCTACAAAAGAAACTCAAAAACGGTAATATCTCGTTTCACATTTAAATTATAAATATGTACTAGCTAAAACTCTAATTAATAATTAGCAGTTATTTAAATGGAAGCAGCTAGTACAAATATACCAGTATCTTTGATAATTTGGTTTTCGGGATAATTAGCAGAAAAATAGAAACGTAATGCCAAGGCTGAACAGTGAGATGGATGTTTCTATTGTTCATTCCGACTATCAACTTCCTCGTTTTTTTTGTTTGTCTGCAAATTATAAGGGCTACATTGCGAATTCAGACGAGAAACAACTTCTGCAAGAACTCGAATAGAATCATGGAACCGTTACAAGTACCACTCATTCGGATACTTTCAATCGATTTTAGAATGAGAATGCTAGACATTTTATCGAGTCAGTTTTTGTATTTCTCTATGAACTTGAATCTCAGAGTAACGAAACAAGAACAATAAGTGGAATTTTTCAGAAAAAAATTAAAAGAGTACAACTGCATTTTACCACTTCACTTGATTTGAACCATACCATACTTATCTCCAAATAGTTTTGGACATAGTAGCACAGATTTATCGAACACGCGCACAAGGGCATACTGAAAGAATATCACTTACTTTAGTTTACTTGAAATAACGAATCAACACATCTGACTTTATTGTGTAAATAGCATAACTCATCTTTGCATAAATGTATGTCTCTATGGTTCCATGTCCCAACAAAGATTTCTTATATTTCTCTATGGATAATAATATAATCTTAATTGGATAAGTATAAACTTGACAGGCAGCAAGATGTCACCGATATAGATTTCAATTTTCTGTCTCCAGCAGGTATGGGGCCAGAGAAATCCCACTTTTCCCACTTAACCGAAGGTACAAATACAAAAAAATCTTTTGATTTGCGGTACTCGGTGGATCCTTCCCAGACAGCATATTTTCTGGATTTTTATGTTTATTATCTTGCTAGTTAATTTCCCAGTAGGAAAGATAGATTTTTCTGTTTTGTAACTTCGGAAAATCTCCACTCTTCAATCGAATTAAATTGTTTTTAGTAGAATTTTTCTGTGTATGTATGTAGGTTCCGGTTCGTTGCTGAATCAAGAATCAAAAACTGAAAAGATATCAGCATACTTTTATTTAGCAGTGAGCTCATTAGATTTTGAGCGAAATCGCAGTTTTTCTGTTAATTAAAAAAATGACATAGTTCAAAAAATTATATTTTGTACCAAAGCCTCTTGTCAAAAATGTAATGGAGTAAGGGGAGGATATGATTAATATTGATGATTTTCAAAAGAAATCCAAATTCAATATTTTTAGAATAGCATTAAAATGTAATCGAACACTTCATAGAAAGATTACCCTTTACAGAAAGGTCGGCACATGAGCAACACGAATAGAGAAAATACTTTTTTCATTGTATGAACACAATACTACCTAACAAAGTTGAAAGTTTTCCTCCATTTAAGTTGGCCAAGAATAGATCAAGTACATCTTCCAGATTTGGCGCGTGTTACGTTACCACTACTTGTTCGTTTGAGATCTTATGATTCCTTTAATCTCTCGTATATGGAAGTTTTGGCTCCCTATTGGCTCTTTTGTTCGGACCTTAAGTACACCATATAGGACAGAAACGTGTTTTTTATATAAAAATAAAAGCAACTTATATCTAGACTTTGTGAGTGATCTAGGGGTAACTATAGATATACTGAAATATTATGATAACAGTAGTCGTTGGAAATTGAAAGATTTCATAGATATAGTCAAGGCGACGAGAGTTTGTTGATGAGATTTATAATATAGCCCATAGTCATTAAGTTGGCTAGGGAACTAAGCAGCTTGTGAACTGGTACTGTCTCACCATAGTTCCTAGTGAACTAGCTGCTAGCATATCTGTTTTAGTCATTTTTATTTCGTAACAAAGGGACCTAATCTCACTATCTCAGAAAGTTTGTTGGCTACTGAGCGTGTGAGACGTTTTGTGTATCATCATCACTATCTCACTAGCTGGCTTTCAAAGTCGCAAACAAGCATCTTGTAAGCTCGCTCAGTGTCATCGAGCCTTAATCGGATAAAAAATATGCTTTTGATGTACCTAGCGTCATTGTATCATAGGCAATCAAAAGGAGGCAAAACAGATCTGCATGTCTTTATCAAACATAGAAATATTTTGTAGCGATGATCCGTTGCTGTATAAAAGTAGTTTAGGCTTCAGGTAGGCTACATGACCCTTGGTATATGTTGAATTTACTGAAGTACAAGTTTGTCATACAAGAAGACAATTTTACTTAGAAGCTAATTGTTATTCCATGATCGAGCAGTTGTTTTCATTTGATTAACGTAATGACGTTTGGCAATGTAATGTCACAGTTCAGAATCGCGTCAAAAGTCAAGAATATGACCGGTGACAATTATAAAATCTAATAATAAAATAATAATTATAGTGAATGTTGTTCATCAATATTATTAAATTCCATCCATATACTAAATAAGTTATTTCTTCAATTCTTTGGTATGAAAGCATCTTTTGAGAGAAAGCAATGACGTAAAGTGTCTATATTAGTTCTCTGTCTGATTGGCATTTCTCACTATTGCGTAAAGTAATTCATTATACTGTAGAATAAATTAATTTACAAATTAGTACAATTGGAATGAAATGTCAAATTTACGGATATGAGAGGTACCTACTTTCGTAACGACAATAATTGCTCGAAAAAGTCGAAAGTTGAGTTTCAAGGCAGGTGTTCCAAAAAAGATATTTACATCGTGCTCATCAAATGAAGTGGAATATTATTTATTTCAAAGTATTTTTGTGGCTGGACTCAATATATATCGGTTCTCACAACTTACTGAGTATTTTGACATAAGTTACCTACTCAAGTTTTTTATTTTAAAATTTAGATTTTCGATTTTCTCACGAATTATAGTATAAAAATATGGCGTCCGCGTAATGAAAGTGCCTAACATAACTTTGTTGATCGATTATCTTTTAACTAGCATTTTTCTTCATAGCAGTATGCAGAAAATAAGATGAAAAAGGAACAGATATATTAGAGACATACAGAACTAGATATACTAAAATTGGGAAAAAAGAGAAGAACTTGAATCCAAACCACGACATCTTTAGAGTAGAAAAACATAATTCCCATATAGAATCTTAGCACGAAAATGGGATATACAGAGAAGGAGATATAATTTTGAATTACGTGACTTGTATATGAATAAAGCTAATACCAAGAGAAAGAGATAGATAGATAGAAAGAGAGCGGAACTGGTAACTTTTGTCAAACTTAATAGTTCACTATGGGCAGGTCACGTGGCTGTCGGAGTCAACGATGTGAATCCTCATAAAAAAGTTTTCCACGTCCATGCCATAGGTAATGAGAAACGAAGGAAAAATACTGTCCGAAAAAAACATTTCATAGGTGTGATATAATAAAGGCAGTTAGTTCTAATTGGTTGGGTTTATAGTTATGTCTGAGCGTAGTTACAAGCAAATCCTTTTGAAATTGGAGTAGCATTAGATTTATTATTCGAGGAAAATGAATAGTTCCAGAAATATGTTCAAAATTCACTTGGGTAGGTACTTGAGCCTAATCGAAAGAACATGTAATGTTCAAATTATATTAGGCTGTAAATTATATATTTTGTAGCCGTAGTTATTCTTATACGAATCATATGCCATTTTAATGCGATCTGTGAGCCTGTGCAAGCGCAGTTGTTACCAAAGAAACCTAATTGTCATTGCACAAGCGCGTAAATTCAGTAAGAAATAAGGGCCATAGACAAATAAGAAGTTAAGTAACTAAGTTTCGCATTGCAGCACCGATAGAGAACCAGCGGACTATGATTACGTTAGTTTTCAGAATCTCAGCGGGAAATTTAAAAGTCATTTTGAATAATCTGATTTTTTCACTTCTGAAAGTGAATTGGATTTTCTTTGTTGATATATTTCTTTGTGTTTACTTGATGTCTATCTACAAACTAAGAGCAGTCCTGAAAATTAATCAGGTTTCTAATGTTATAATATTTTTTCGAATAAAATATATACAGGGCACAGCATCAGAATAATAGGAAAGAAAATTCAACTCGAGAACAATAAAATAACTTTTCACGTTGGTATCTCCGTTTGAACAAATCGTGCCGGTGACCACAACAACCATCATATTCAATAGTTTGGAAAGCTGAGCGTTCGTTGAAGTTAAATCAAGCTCCATTGGTACAAAACTTTCTTCGTATGACATGAGATGATGTTGAGTGAAATAGCAATTTCCGTGAAAATATTACCCATGAGAAATTTTGAGAAATATAAATGCATTAAATGCTACGTGCTATCGAGAAAAAGAATCATTTCACTAGTTCTTTGATTAATAAATACCAATGAATAAATACAAAATTTACAACAATAAGAAAAAGTACAACTGTAATTAATATTAAATACTTTCTCTCAACTATTGATAACTCTAAACTGAACAGAGAATAATAATTTCTTACCCCAAAGTATTATTATTATTTGATGTTTCATGCCGCGATTAAACTATTTTCAAATAACGACAAGCACACACATGAACAAGTGATTTTATCTCAATAAAACTATTCAAGCTTTCATTTTAAATGGAATAGTTATATCATTCTCAAATATCCAAATAAAAACAAATATTCAACCACTTTGGATACATTCAAATATTGGTATATTAAGCTGGCACAGCAAACAAAGTCTTCCTTATCAAATGTTTTATAAGTGATGTTTATTTGCAAATTTTTTGCTTTTTTCTGCCGTTTGAATATTTTTTTTGCTGCAGCCCATATTACAGAATGGTAGGCTCTGGAAGCTTAATATTACATTGTATTACAATTTACATTGTAATTCTGAGAAAAAAAACTTAGAAATTCGAAAAGCAAATAAATATAATACGGTATATTTAATTAGCAAATAATCTAGGAAATCATAACTCATCTAATCTAATGCATGTAATCCGAGGGATTCGTACGAGTAGTATTGTAACGAATTTCTAAGTTTTTTCAGAATTTCAAAGCAGATAATTAGCAAATAATTGTCACTATCAAAAGGAGTGAATTTATTCATTTTTTCAATATGTGCTCTTATAGCTTAATATTAAGTTATGTAATATGGGCTGCAGCAAAAAAATATTCAAACGGCAAAAAAGCAAAACATTAGCAAATAAATATCATCTATAAAACATTTTATTCAGATGACTTTGCTATGCCAGCTTAATATACCTTCAAATAAAAAGTGAGTTTTTTAGTGGACTGAAACAGTACAGTTTTTAAATAATAATTTAAAAATTATTTGTAAATATCGGCGTATTTACTGGGTAGTGAAGAAAACAGCAAAGGGATATACTGCCCATTTTTAAATGTAGTAGCTACTATCCATATTCTGAACACTAAAAAACTAATTTTGATAACTGATGATGTCGCAAATCAGACTGATAAATATATAGAAAGAAAGAAAAATATGTAGGTATATTAGAACAAAAGTATGTTTAACTGTTGCGTAAATTTTTGCTGTACAGAATTTTCTAACACTGCGCCAACGAATTTAGCCATTATTTAGAATGCTAATTTTGCAAAATTTCGCATTATCGACCAAATTAATGAGGGCATAATAATCCCTTACCCCGTATTAGCTGCTCTTGGTCCCTACGTTCCCTGCAACGCTGAAGCAACTCGTCATCGATGGGAACGAAGCCATAGAATAGAAAATCAGAAAGACAACAAAAATCAATCTACTACTAATTTATTGGATCTCTAAGTCTAACGTCTAACATTCAGTATATATATCTTGAATGAAAATAACGGTGTTCATTTAGCCATGCATTTATCACAAGACTCACAAACATTGCAAGCAAGAATGGCCACGTCCTTGGGTTTAACCTGAAGAACTCTTTGAAAGTGATATCAACAATGTAAACGGCATTTGCGAACGTATATGTACAGTTCTTGACATACAACAGCTGTTGCCTATAGTTCCGTGCAGCAATATGTAACGATTTCTAATAAAAATAGTATAAACCATATTGAACACTTGCATAAGTTCATTAGGTTCCTAACATAAGTTTCATAAGAAAATACAAAATAATATTAATTCTATTGGTACTGGTAAATTTGAAGTTGTGCAATTGCAGTTAAATAGAAGACTCTTGGCACCAACTTCACAAGTACCAGCACCAATAAAATTGATATTATTTAGTATTTTTCAGTACATCCACTAAGTAATTAAGTCGAAAGATTTTTTTTCTAAATAATTTTTATTTCATACTTTTGAGTGTAACATCAGTAACGAAAGTCTTTCACTTATACCAGAACCCATGTATATTCTCTGTTTATACTTGTTATTATTCAGAGATCTAAAAACATCGCCGCGCCAATAAGCATATTTTAGACTGCTGTAACTCGAAAACCGTAATTCTACGGAAAAAATGTTCAATTTAAATGTTGCTACAAATAATCTGGTATTTAATTTGTCCGTGTCAGATTTTCAATTTTCGAAATAAATTGCCCCCTCCACATAGCGGAAATAAACATATTTCAGATTTTAACACTGCTATAACTCGAACTCTTCTCAGAAAAACGTTCAATTTCAACCTTGCCGGGTATTGCACTATCTTTAATTCTGCTCTTATATTTCGATTTTCGAGAAAAATTGATCCCTCCATCCCTTTTCGGGGGGGTTTTTGGAGGGAAGTAGATTTTGGATTTGAGTTTTTACGAATCACTACTCTTTCCAATAAAAATAGAATCATCCAAATCGGTTAACGTTTACTAGGCAAAAAGACTCGTATACCTACCTCTTCTGTTTGGGAAGTCGGTCAAAAACAAAAAGAAAAAGGAATTTTTGGGCAATAAAATGTACTAAAATATCAGGGAGCATATAAAAGCAAGCGGTAGAATGTCAAATAAAATCAGAAGCAGTGAAATTAATATAAATCATTGAAAAAGAAACAGAAAAAGCTAAATGTATATTTAGTAATCTTCATTAGCAATGAAAATACAGCAAGCGGAAATTATATTGGGAATTATTATAAAAACCTATAACAATTTGAATGCATTGATTAATAAAAAGCCTAACTAAATGAAATATTATATGAAATGTTCGTTTAAGCAAAATATAATTATTCTATGAAATTTATTTGAATAAACAATCAACAATAAAAAATTATATGGAAAACGAACAAATGCAGTTAATAAACGTGAGGAGTAAATGTTAGGGAAAACTTCGATACAAAAAAAACTGACAATAACTTAAAAAAAAACATTATTTCGTATTTTTAATTCGCATTTTGCCAAAAATAGATTAAGTAATATATGATTATGCTCTTAAAAGCAGATACGATGCCAATCAAATGATTTCAGAATTTCGTAACCAAACAAGGAACAAAAATCGATCGAGATAAGATCTCCAAACTTAAAAAAGTCCAGACGTAAAGTGACTTTATAAATACTCACTATCATATGATATCAATTAAATGATTTAGCAAATAGGTCTAGGTTTTTTATTTGAAAAAAATATATATAAACTACATTATTAGAAGAGCATGTTGAAAAAATGGTAGGTAATTTAATAAGACAAAAATTAGCGAAACGATTAAGAATATGAACGAAATAAATCTAGAGACGGTCCCTGTCTTATTCATCATGCGAGAATAAAATTCCAAATATCACACAAACAATGCCAAAATATCTGAGATATTTAACGCCAGAATATTTTCACCCTCTGATAATTCCAATAAGAAATATTCCCTGCCATCGATTTCGGTGACTAAGCTCAGGTGCGCCTGGGAAAATTTTGAAATAAAAAGTATTACCAACACAAGAGGCTTCAAAAATGTCAATTACGAAATTCCGTGAATTCATTATGGAGCTTGAAAAGCTCGCTGAAAACTAATATTCCTGAATTAATGAGTTGAGTCTCCCGACTACCTTGTATTAGCTACAGCTCAGCATGGGCGGAACAGAAGGAAACGGAGTTGAAAATTATCTATTAATTAAACACAATACAGTCATTTTCCTGTAGACAGTACACAACATTTGTTATTGTCCCGGTAGGAAGTTATTGCGATGGGTCTGATTTCAGGAAACTTTCTTTTTTGACATGTCTCCATGTTTAAAGTTTTTTAAGGTTGGATATATTTTTGCCTGTAAATAAACTGTAATGAACCTATTTGATAGCCTAGATTTTTTAGTTTATTAAACTAGCAAACACTCGATATCATTTCTGCACACCCTGGACTTATGCTATTAACTGTTGTTTGTAAAGAGACTGAAATGAAATAAATAAAATTAAATAACAAGATCTAGAACAATATGTACATATTTGTGAGAATCAATTATAGTATTATAATCAGAAAGTCAATTATCTCAAAGACATGTGCGTTTAGAACGCTTCGCGAAATGATGGAAATTGGATACTGATTCAAAGCTTCTCGACAATGAAATGAATGGAGCATAAAGGATAAGGATAGATTGTAGAAAACATTGGGGGATGATTTCACAGACGAAGCGATGTTGCCACACACACCTGCGGGACACAGGGATAATCTAAACATAAATTACGAGGGTTGAGCGCTTATTATACCGTTCGCTTTTTTTATCAGTCGATCCAACAAAGAAAATTACTTTGCTCCGGATAGATAAAGCTCGCTTCGGAAATAATTTACGATCAGATATTAGTCGAACGACGGGTATCAGGTGGTTTGACAACATAAAAAAAAATCTGCTGGATATTGAAGGGTGGCCCGACGTCTACGTACATTATAAAAGGCCCAGAGCAGTGGTGTTTATGCCACGCTCTTCCCATGGATTATTTGCTACCAGATATTGTCGCCAGATTTTGTCAATATTGAACACACTTCGTGAGGGTGAGAAAACAATTGCAGGATATCCTATTTTTCGATAGATACTCGATATGTCTTTTTCATTATCTCTTGTCAATCGAGCAAATAAACACTGTGAGAGATTATGTTTAGTTAATATTCTTATTTTCACAGAACTATGAGCAATATGCTAATCCAAATTTAATGAAATTTACAATTTCAAGAAGATTTTGTTATTATTATTTTGTTATTATATACTATAATACATATTGATTAACATTACCCAAAAGCTGCATCGCACAGTTTTGACAAGCTAGAAAAAGTCCAAAATCCAACTGATATACTCGTTAGGAAAATATATTGCAACCATATCCAGTAAGAAAACTCAGTTCAAATTTTCTGGACACTCAAGTAAGGCGAATGAAATGTGAGAGTACAGATCAGCACAACAACAGCTAATAAAAAGAATAAAATAACAACACATAGGTAATGTAAGAATCATAAAGTTGGTGCCGAGAGATAACGTATCACCTATATGTCAATAATGTCATTGGTACCAACTTCAAAATTTGAAGGATTCTTACATTAGGTATTGATATTTTATTCTTTTTAGTGCATCATCGAATAAAGTCGGTCCAAATTGTAAGAAAAAAAAAACACATTTTTTAACATTAACATTATCCGTCAAGATAACGCAAATACTTAAATACTTACAAAAATTGTACACAAAATGCCTGAAATAAATGGATTTATAAGACAAGCTAAATCATCTACTACTATTAAATTTCTTCTGGCTTAATCGAAAATTACACCAAATTTACGTATATCTGAATCTTTTAAAATACTCTCAATAAAAATGCAATGAACTGAAATTTTTCTTAAGCTGATTTAATCATTGACCGACGAACTTTGACCAGAACATTGTTTTCATCATATCTTGAATTGGGTTCTTTCATATTTTTGACAGACGAACCCTGAACGGAGGAGGTATACAATTCGACTGTGAGCTTTCTTTGGTTTGTGCGCGCCTTTTATATAGTAATCGTACTAATTTTCATGATTTTGATTCATTTGAAAGAGAAGGCTTGAGAAATGGTTCCATATTCATAAAAACGCAAATCCGGAAACATTTAAATTGGACATTGTTTCAAAAGAGTTACGATTTTCGAGATAGAGGCATGTTAAATTCTCAAATTTTTGGTATGTGGAGAGGGTGATTTCTTTCGTAAATTGAAAATCTGTGGGTACTATATGAAAGACCTAATTATTTGTAGCGACATTTATAATGAACATTTTTTTCTTAGAGTTACGGTTTTCGAGCTACAGCGGTGGTAAAATGGTAACATCTAAAATACTTATGCGTATTTCCATAGCGATGTTTTGAGATCTCAATAATAACAACTACAAGCAGAGAATATACATACCTACTTGTATAATAGGATAAGTACTATCTTCATTGGTATTAGTGAACGCTCAACGATTTTTGTGACTAATGTTACACTCAAAAGTGTGAAATTGATATTTTTTACAAAGAATTGGACCGACGTTATTAGTTGATGCACAGAAAAATACAAAATAATATTAATTCTATTGTTGCGAAGTTAGTTCCAAAAGTTATCAATCTAATTGCAACTGCACAACTTCTAAAGTAACAGCACCAATAGAATTAAAATTATTTTGTATTTTTCAGTGCACCAACTAATAACGTCGGTCCAATTTTTTGTAAAAAATATTTGTTTTAGAATAGTTTCTAAATCTAAATGCATGTAAGACGGGACTCTGACAAGAGGATTGAATATGTGTTTTAATAATAATGGAATAGTAGAAAATAGAAACTACAAACAAGCAATTTTTTAACGATAGATTATCTAAGTAGTTTTTATTATGAAGTCTGAAATCAGATTCTGTGATACTTTTATAAAATAGTATTCAATGAAATCATAATCTAGGTAGGTACCAGATTGTTTCATTTTTTGTTCTGTTCCTGCATTCTATGACTACTATCGGAAAGGGTAATAATGGTTTCAAATTATTATCACGTACAATACAACATACAACATTACCTAATTCAGCGAAATTAAATTACTTACTTAATTGAAGATTTCTCATTAAATGAAAATATCAATTAGTAATTTTCCAGAATAAAATTCAGTAGAATACCAGAAGGTTGCAATTTGCAACCTTGTCGTACTGTATCAAATTTGATCTGATCTAATTTAATTATTTAAAGAGCAAATTCAAAGAGAAACGATTCACCAGGAAATTAAAAGCATTTTACAAAAGCTAATAAAAGTCTTTAAATACCAGTAGTATCCAATTAGTTTTTTTTTTGTTCTAGAGATCATCATGCTACTCTGAATTACGTCACGTCTGACCTGGAGCTACATTTATTATTTTCTCAAAATGTGGACGCCAACGTTCATCATAAAGACTGCAGTTCTAGCTGTTCCTATCAGCTTAGGTTTTTTGTACGAATAGTTGAACCATTTAACACCCAGTTTTCAAAAGGTAGATTTTATATTGAATTGAATAACAATGATAAGAGAATTTAGATATTGTTTACCGATATTAGATGTATCTAGTGGTTTTGCTGGATTTGCCACAAAATTTGAAAAAAAAAAATTAGGTATTTAAATTTAGAAGCAAGTTTTGAACTGCTGGCTGGCTGCTTTGATTAGTATAACTTTTTCAGCCTGTTAGCAGTATTTACATGACCAGTTGCAGATTCAAAAATTACTCAGAAATGAACAGACGTTCCTTTCTATGTGTGCGATAATATACACAATTATTATTGGATTTGAAAAATCGTTGCATATAAAAGCTGTTTCATTTAAAGTATGCGAAAATTGAGTTGTGTATCCCTAAATTTGTAGAAGATATCAACTAACTTGACTTAACACCTTGTATACTTTTATAATTCCAGTTTTTTAAAGGCCTAGTGAAGAGCTCATTCAAATGGATTCATAAAAAATACGGTATTTTGAGTTCTAAATGTAACTTCAATTTCAATTACAATAAAGAACGAGAATGGATGGATGTGCATAATTCGGAGGCATATTATAATTAGACAAAATAAAATGCTCTTTGTATCAATTAGATAAGGAGGAGTTGGGATGGGAATATACGTGCGGATCTATGTTGAGTTCAAACAGGATTTATAATCATAAACTAATTAGAACTTTAACTGGTTCCGCCATCTCAGAGCAATACAATTAGCTTTTGCAATTTGAAAATATTAATTACAATGTCAAAACCTGCATCGCTTGTATGTACGTAACATACGTTTCCAGTGAAGAATCCACAATCAATGGTATTGAGAGTATGTTATATTATTTACCTACCCTAGCTTCATTGTGTATTTGATTGTTAACAAAACTGAACCTCGAACTGATTACATATTAATTCGATCTATATAGAGCCAGCCAAATTACGTATAAATCCAAAAGTGTTTTTCGTTAAAAGGATTTTTCTTTATGACGATAATCAATTCGTCTATCAACAATCAACGAAGTATTAATTTTTTGTCATTAGTATTATAACGTGAATTCAGATTACTGGCTTGGAACAGTTTACAACACAAAAGAAGCAGTTTTATTTTTATTTCGTTGTATCTATCATAATAAACAGATACGCAAGCGCCTGAAATACATTCTCACAAAATTGCTCGACCTTGCAGAAGAGCAAATGATAAAAGTATCATGAAATTGATAGATAAAGTCAGAGTCCGTAAGACATTTTGGTAGAATTGTGTATGGACCTGCTATAAATGATAAGACAGGCGATGAGAGCGAAGCAAAGAAAATGATTCCATTGTTTCATATGCAGATGTTTAATGTTGGAGCGTCTCCTTACACCTATTTGCATCATTTGCTTTAAAAGTTTATTTTCGAGCGTTGCAAGTATTGACGAAGGATTTCGAAATGCTTGGCCTTGACGATATCTTCTTAGTATATCGTAATAGTTTGTAACTTGACTCTTCTGGAGTATAAATTATAAATTATTTTACCGCATATGGAACCAACAGAGACAGTTTAAAAGTATGCGTCATACAAGACATACAGAAGCAAAAATTTCAATGTATATGTATCCAAATTAATAATGAATGTGCAAACCCAAATTGTGTATCTTTCCATCTGAATTGTATAGTAAGTCCTCCAGTTACGGCAGAATTGAAATTTTGTATTGGTATATTTTAGGGAAACTGAAGATGTGTCAACTTTTGGGGGGATTTTTTTTTTTTTGTCGATATTCTGAACCAAGAAAGGTTGTGTTGAAAATATACTAATAAACTACAGCTATCAACTAACCTAAGCGCTGATTTCATTTTACGAGAAGTTTACATGGAAAATAATCAACTATTATAGAAGAAGTACTCTTCATTGCAAAAAATAATACTATACCTTTTGAGGTCATAGAATCAGTACAATGGAGGCATTATTTTAACACATCCAGGAAAGTGTCATAATCAATTTACAATTACTGAAATAAACAGCTATAAACTCTTCAAATTTTGTGTACAACATCTTGCATTGCACCATAACCATTTGCATGTATCTGAGCAATCAAATACAACTTTTCAGTCGGCTAACGAAAAGAGAACAATTTATCGATTTAAGCATAAAATGTTAGAACTACGAAACGTAAAAAGCTTAAAACATGGCTAAAGAGCTATTATTAGTCTCAACAGTTTTGACGGTAGGTATCCAAAATTTTCAGGTAACAAAACAGAATAATGCGATACAACAAAAAAACTCATTCGAAGTGAGCCAATCGATAGGGGAACATATCTTTACTTTAATCATTTGGAATTGCATCATTTTAAAACATAGCCCGAATTTGCGAAAATTAAGTATTTCCTGACAGTTACTGATACATATTAAATGATTCTAGAGTGCTATCCATGAAATTTAAATAGGTCTACAGAATTAGGTGAAATAAATGAAAAGTAGCAACCACTTTTGTGAAAAATATTAGAAAAATAAAAAATCTCACAAAAGTTCTGTTCGGGAGTTATCGTTATAGTATTTATTCTGAGTTATATCGAGAATTCTTATACTTAACGTTTTCCTGTAGATTTAGTAATTTACAAGTTATTCGAAAAAAACGACATTGATCAAAACCATTCTTCTGTAGAATTAGTAATTCATAAAATTTAGAAAGAACTTAGATGTTCAAATGTTTTCTTCTATTATTCAAGTAAATGTGAAAAAATATAAAAATCAAAACAGTAGTGTCCAAAGTTCTCGTTAGTATTCTAAAAGTTACAATATGCTGCATTACATAATTATATGGACATGACAGATAGATATTGACAAAATTATGAAAAAATCACAATTATCAAATTTCCGTTTTCTGAACAAAAAAACCTCCACTCCTTTGGATGCAGTTTTTGGGAAGAAGGAAATGTTGGATTTAAAATTTTTAATATGAGACGATTTCTCAGCACTCCTCTTTCTAACAAAAAAAACATCAAAATCGGAGAACGTTTTCTATGCGAAACGTGCAAACAAACATAAAAAAGCAACGAGTCCAATTGTACAACTCCTCCGTTTGGGAAGTCGGTCAAAAAGAAATATATACTTATCCTGTATGTGCTTTCATGTGAGCAGGAAAGGCATAATAATTGCCTGTAGAGGTTCTCCCTACGCCTAACATCGTAGGTTCGATCACGGCTGACCCCTGAAGATTTTTCACTGAGTGGTCATCTCATGAAAAGTAATGGCAACAATGAGTAATTATGGCCAGGAAAGCCTCTCAAATAGTGCCGTTGGGAATTGGCGAGCTTCACAAACATATGCGCGAGAGGGTGAAAGGTCGCAGCACATTCTGAATAGAGCATGGCAAGAAGAAATCTTGAAGCTGCCGGAATTCACAGAATTTAAGCGCTTTTCGCTTTTGTTACTAATACCAGGCAGTCGTTTTCTCCTTTGGTATCTAGTGCCATAAGACAATCAATTTAACGGCACAGAACCACAAACAAATAGATAATAAAATTTACAAATGATTGACAAGTACAAAAAGCGATATACTGGGATACAGTTCCGCTGATTCTACCTATTGTCTATGATATTTACTATAATTATTTATACTGAAATAAAATACTACATAACATTTTTCATAAAGATTTCATTGCCGTGCTCAAAAAACTGTATGATGTAATAATAAACAAAAATATAATGAAATAATGAACAAATTGAGTGAATATATAGGAAGCCACTTCGAATTTTGATTCAAGACTGTTGATTAATTGATTTATTTACCTGTCTGATACCTACCTGGAAGAGATCATATAAATATGTATTGTGAATTTATCTACTTGGCTCCGTAAAACCATCAATAGGTCGTAAATCATCCAACCTATATTATTGTATCCATCGAAACCGGATGGTGCTTTTTTTAATTATTATCGATCATAGCAGATGTACTAGCAATTTTTTTTACAAAAACTAGGATCACCATTATAAGTTAGTGCACTAAACATACAAAATAATATAAGTAGTGCTTTTATAGGTAGATAGAAGACTTTTGTATTTTTAGAGCACCAACATATAAAATTGGTCCCAGAGTTTTTGGGACAACGAAAATGTTTAATTTCTCAAAAACTCATCTTTAAAAAAATCATCAAAATCGAGTAGATTTACTATGCGATAAGCGCAAACAAACCAAAAAACGACAGTTTGGGAAGTCGGTCAAAAATATTATTTCAATGTATTGGTAAGAACAAAGGCACTAGTTGATTGCATAAAACTTGTAGCAGTATTAACAATTATCTCATTGTTTCAGGCACCAATATTTTCCCTGTTCATTCAGATCGCTATGGATTTTCAAGATAGTGCTTAATTGAAAATCAAGTCGCTGTAAAAATAACAACGCTTATTACAATAACCGTAACAAATTAACCACAGTATCTAAAAAAACTCACTATGATAAACGGCACAGTGTCGTAGTTGAATCACTTGTATTTTGGGGTTTTATATGAAGTTTCCAATTTTTCTTATTTCTCTGGAACAGACAAGTGTTCCATAACACAAGGATATAAAAAAGCCCAGTAATGTGTAAACGGCATACATTTATTCATAACAATTCCCAAGAAAGCCCGCCATAAGACCATAAACATGAACCTGAACCCTGCACGTTAGTTTGAATGACATAATTAGTTTTAATAAACTACATAAACTTTATACAAAGCCTTATCGGAAAATCTAAATTCATTGTATAGATGATACTGTGCTCGCTGAAGACAATAGTTCCACATTGAATTTTGTCCTAACTATAAGAAGGTTGTCGACAATCATGGATCGTAATAAGATAGGAGTAGCACATAGTCTCAAAATAACAAGACCGGCAGTCGAAATCATTAAATCTAATATTAACAGCGGAAAGACGGGAGAGCAAAGATAATCATAATAAGAAAAGTCATCATAGCCCCCACTGAGGAATTCACTTATACTACAGTGAAATTAGAATTTTCACGATTAACATATATGAATTATCCTCAAAGTAACAGATTTTAAGAATATAGTATATTAATCATTATTATAGTAAATGTGTAAGGATAGTGGAACAATTTGAAAAGGTTAAATAAACAAGGATATTACTAGAGCAAAGTTAGACATTCAGTTCTGAAACATGAGCGATGTGGCAACAGCGCGCTTTTCTCTAACTGAATGAAAGAGACACCGGTTGAACTGGCAACAAGCGGTGTTGCCAATAACTCAGATTCATCAACGGCCTCTCTGCTATGAACACACGATACCCCCACGTACCCAGCATTTAGTACTGTTGAGATGTAGTAGGTATAGTAAACATCAAGCTATGTCAAAATAGCTTATCGCCTCCAATAAATGTGCAGGTGGTGATGGTAGATTATGATACAGTTTTTACTGTAAGTAAATAATATTTTGTTCTAATTATGTAATCGATAGTGTCATTTGAAACCTAAACATTTACAGCCGTATTTAACATAACCTTCTAGCTAAAAAAGTTTGAATATCATTACAGAATGAAAAAAATGGAAGCGCTGTTTTGGCTAAAAGGGCATTTTGAATACTGCCGGATATTAACAAATATTATCTTGAAAATCAATATAACAAGAACTTGCTTATTATAGAATATATTAAATGGATCACATACTTCAAAAGCAACACGAACGCTGTATGTTATACCAAAATCGACTACATAACACTACAGCCACAAAACCAAAACAGTATATTCCATTCTGAAAAACCAGGTACTCACGGTAGACAGTTTGAAAGTATACCATAGTACAAGATATTTGAAGGGTCTATAGCTGAAACCAATCCGTTGTTGTCAAGACTTCTGCATAATGAATTATATTGTCAAGCACTTATTTTTGAATAACTTATTTAGATACAATTGACTATTGTCAGGTACAAACACATTTTGTCTCAAATATATTGTATAGTGCTATACTTTCCAAAGATTGCTGTCATTGGGTTATTTGGATATCCCTTGGAGAATACTATAAACTGAATTAAACTTCTGGTAGTTCGAGTCTATCGAAATCTAACACATACTTTTAGGTAACTATGCACGCTGAAAAATTATATTTTATTTCAAATTTTATAACAAGAGATTTTCATTTGGATGAATCCATTTTTGATTTAATAAATCGGTTTCCTGAAATTAAAAACAGGTACATATGTGGGTTTATTATTTTTGGAAGATGAGGAGCTCCAATCAACAAATATACATAGAAAGAAATCACCCAGTGGATTAGACATTTCTGTATATACAAAATTGAATTGAATTGATTATTTTCTGATATAAAAACGCGACTAGGAAAAAGAGAGAATGTACAGCGTTATAAATAAATGTCCTTGCTGTAGGAAATACAAACGAAGATTTTTTCAATGAATAAATTATATTAGGTATATTATACCAATTGACATTGTATTAGGGTCAGTTATTTCCTGTTCAGTGATATAGCCATTTGATGTGTCATAGGTATAAGTAGATATAATGATCCGGATTTTTTTAATTTTACATAAAACAAACAAAAATTAACGATTATGACTCAAATTGAATGAATATATCGTGGTTATCATATAATATATAGTTGAGGCGACAAGAGTTATCATATAAGCGAATCCCATGATGTCGGCCAGCTTAATTACAGATGTGTACCTATGTTTTTCTTATGTTAGGGTCAAAATTAGGGGCTTTGTACGTGCGAAAATGATAAATTAGGTGCACTAACGATTTTCAAAAAATCGGAAAACTAAATCATGAAAATGGCCCTAATGTAAACCCTACCGAAACTATATAATATAGAGATATCTCTCTTTATCTCACTGCCAGAATCTACAGAATGTAGATGATACATGTCTTTGGATGAATTCAAAAAAACTATAGCTTTATGACCATTCCGAAGAATCACTCGATTATGAAAGTCAAGTTCATGTTGGGTGGTTAAGCAAAATAGATAGACGGTTTTTTATAGTTACAATTAAGTAGTTTTAATGTTAAACTAATCTTAATTGATAACGTCATTTTCCATAAGTGTTTCACATTACCGAAATAATGATTTCTAAATACCTCTTTCAGATCAGCATTTGACTAAGTCAGTCGCTGAACTACGTTAATGTGTTGAGTGTTGGATAAAATCAAAGAGAAAATTAAAGCCGGATGATTATTGTTTGCATAAATATATAGATGTCGTTATTAAAAGTCTTTAGAATTTAGTGGTGTGCAGAAATAGGGGATATTATGCATCGCTCATGGTATTGATCGGTCAGAAGTGTGGGGGGATCATAAGCAAGATTTACTGCGCCCAGTTCACTATAGAAAATGAACACTCTCTTACTTTTGCGGCCCTGACCCCGGCTACCCAACCTCTCTGCTCCCAGGGTTCGAATCTTTTGAACCCCTCTCGCTACAACTATTAAAATAGGTTATGATTGGAATTATTGTGAAAATGCCAGATTGATGGTTGTTTTTAAAGTGGAACGAACTCCTTTTTGAGATGAATAAAAATGAAGATATAGTTAGTATACGTCAAGATATATCAAAATTACTTATCACCTGCAAGATGGAGAAAAAAAAAAAATTCAATAAAAAATATTTCTATCAATCGAAGGGCTTTTTCGAAGGGATGAGCTTTACGAAACCTTGAAAATTTGAATTTGGGATCATCTCTCAACCGTCCTCTTTCAAAACAAAAGAATCATCAAAATCGGTGCACGTTTGCTATGCGAATCGAGGTTACATACATAAAAAAATATAAAAAGCAATCATACAGTCGAATTTTATACCTACCTCCTTCTTTTGGGAAGTCGATCAAAAACCTAGGACCGACTCTAGTAGTTGGAACACTGATAAATTTAAAATAATGTTGGTGCTGGTACTCAAAATCGGAGCATATTTACTATGGTCATATATAAAAAAGCAGAGAATCGAATTGTATACCTCCTCCATCTGTTAAGTGGGTCAAAAACTATCTGAAATATCTGATATTTCTAATAGTTACAACAGAAAAAAACTTGTGATATTCTTGACGCTACCCAAGCGAAAATATAAAGACATTTTTATTATCCATATATTTTGTCCTGCTGTCATATACGAAAATCAAGTTATATTTTTTCTTTAAAATGGTTGGCTCTAAGATATATGTTGTATAGTATTTTTTTGCTCAGCAAGTGTCATACTGTTCAAGTTTCGAGAATTATTTCCCAAATATATATACTCTATATAGTGTGATAGAAATAAGTGAATTATTGGATTTCATTTTATCGTGTTATGAAATATATTTTTTATTCTGAGAGAATATTGATATCGTTTTTGAATTGTCGCTTTCCCAGTGGGAATAGGAACTACCCTACATATTCGTGTTATTTTTATTTTCATTCAACCCACTTGCAACCTCTATGATTAATGTTAGTGAAAGTGTTTCAGACCTTCCATTCAAATTAACTTCCAAGCACCAACATTGAACAACATGGGATGTGTGCATGTAATATTTCCTACCAGTTTAATTCCAAGTGTATTGGACAGTTTTGACATTTATTCGTATTTGGTGCTAAGAGAAAAATAGATGGAGAAGCCTCTGAACCGAACAATGCCTCATCATTTATTATCGTTATCCTTTGTTCGGTTGAGAAACATTTTTATTGCATAAAAAATGTATCTTATGAAAATTTCATTAGTATTGTCCACCTCAACATATATACATCAATGCTTGGAACAAATACCTTTGAATTATTCCGCAAATGATGCAGAAAAATAACATCGATCTTCTATCTTCATCCGTCTTTTTCTCTGATGATACCTTCTCATGTCTTTTTGATGGATTTTATCCATCGGATTTTAACATTGATTTAAAACTAAACGAATGATACGGAAGTAATTGTTTCAATTTCCAAAATGTGTCATTAACACAGTCGGGGGGTGTTGGGTTTGACAACGAATACGATCTGTGAATTTTCTGCTAAAATCGTTTAAATTGGTAGGTGTTTCCATATACTTTCTAATTTTCTAATTGAATAACCTCAATCATTTTCAACCTGTTAACAGTTCGATAAATATGATGTAATTAACAATAACAATAATCATACCATGACGTATAAATACTTTTTCATTAAAATTAATATTTTTTTTGTTATGTATCAGAATACTCCTTACTTCATAATCCAACAGTTTCAGTAACCTATTATTTAGACTGTCGCACAAATGGTCTTTGAAATGTTTACAAAATTGTTCTAATAATGAATGGATTCATTCACCTTTGAATATACAATTGACATGACGTCAACGGCTGAGGAGAAAGAATCGAAAATATGCTTTGAAATAGTGCAATTATTTGTTGTTAGTAGCAGTATTATGACAAAATTAAAAATCTTCCAAAATATCAAATTTCACTCGATTATTTGTCCATAACATTGAAGTCATTGTTTGAACGCATCCCCAATACGCTACATTTGTTTTATAAGGCATTTGAATTTGAACGCATCTCCAATACGCTACAATTGTTCTATAAGGTATAAGGTCACAATATTGTTTGCAAAAATCGTGAGCACAATATTTTCAATTTTTCTTTGTATAGGTACACTTTTGCCGCCTTTATGTTCCAACAGCAAATAGAATCAGATAAATTTTGTTTATTCCAGTCACCCATCGTGATAAATATGTAGGTACATATAAGAGATGTGCTCGTACCCAAACACCGAGATTTTAGTTTCAAGGCAAACCTGGCAGAATATGTGCACAATAATATACTCGTAAAATAAGATAATCTTTTAAACACAGTTATTAAAGAATAGGTTTGAAATTGGAACAGTGTGCAAGAGTACCAACCGTACATCAATTTGAGATTAGATGAATCCGAAAAAAGAAAATCAAAAGTGGAGTAAACCATTTTCCGATGTCAACACTTTTTAACATTAATCATCGATTTACCTGGCGTTCCGCCAGCGTCATGACCTTTGAAAATTAATCACGTTTTCCATTATGTTAAAAAACAAATGAAGGGGAAGCTACATTTAAACTAATATTTCATTTAAAAATAGACTAGGAAAAAAGAAAGGGAACATGTTCATGAGGAATTGCTTGCACATGTTCATCGTTGTAAGAAATTTATGGAATTATCTGACAAAGGTCATGGACAATAAATACATGGAAGTAATATCGAAGACAACGAATAGTACTTTTAAATTCCATGTAGATATGAGACTAATCATTCCAGTATTCTCATGAATAACATGTTTGTGTTAATTCTGAATAGGTATTTATAAAGTTTCATACATCTAATGATAATTGAAATATTAGTTAGCTCCCAGCATCTTTTCTCATTTATCCGACATGTCTCTCCCAGGGTGTTTGAAAAAGGCGCGGTGAGGGGTGATTCCTCGGGTCAATTTATGGAAAAACCATGCTATAAATATAGGTCCGAAAATGCACTGTTTCCAAGATGCAGATTGTAATTTCTTTTGAATAACGTTTTTTCTTAATAATTCAATTATCTTTAGAACTATTTTGTTGAAATTCTATAGATTTGTTTGTTGTAATATAAAGAATATTACTCATTGAGCAAAAATGTACGCCACTGACTTTGATTTAATTTAGATTTTTGAGATAAAACTACTAAAAATACAATTTTTTCCGGAATTTTAGTTGTATCTTGTTTCGTCTACGAGATAATATAGAGAAAACAAAAACAATAAGAATCCACATTTTATTACCAAAAATTTACAAAACTATAGTAAGTGACCACCTACAGCTCGGACGCAAGAATACAATCTCCTCGTCACTGACTGACGAACTCTCTCAAAAACACCAGGGTCATTTCTAATTGAGTTACATCCAGCAATGATTCGATTGCTCAGGTCTTCCACCTTTTCCTCTGGAGTAACGTACATCAAGGATCTCAGATGGCCCCACAGGAAAAAATCCAAGGGGTTCAAGTCCAGGGATCGTGCAGGTCATAAGTGAGGTCTACCTCGGCCAATCCAGCGATTTCCGTTTGTTTGTGTTAAAAATTCAGATAGCGTGTGTTCCAAAAAGTTGCGATGCTCCTCTCCGGTAATTCTTCCTGGTTATACTAGTCCAATTAGGCAGTTACCCACAATTCCAATACGAAATATCAGGAGACAAAAAGTTGTATTTTCAGTCGCGGCGTAAATTTTTTTGTCAATCGTTTTGGTTAAGTTGTCCCCTCTGGCGCCACTAGATTCAATAATTTTAATCTATTCAGGGCCAAATTAGCCCCTTATTGGAGTTTCTTAAAGATAGGTCAAAATATACGTGAATTACAAAAAATTACAATCTGTATCTTAGAAACAATGCATCTCCTGACCTATGGTAATATGAACGTTTTTCATAAAATGACCTGAGGAATCACCTCCTAAATATAGCCGCTACTTTTTTAACCACCCCGTATAATATTCATAGTGGTATACCAAAGAGAATGTTGAACATAGATATAATTATTCCTTGTTAAATTGGTCGTACATTGGCATGTCTTCCAAGTACAGCAGTGATTAAAATGATTCTGCAGATTGAATATTTTTCAAATTCTCAAGAGTTATAATTTACACAACATCAGCGAGATCGCCAATATTTTCAGTTATACGCAAAATAAAACCAGTCGGCCTTGAAGCCTAAGAAGGTAACATTTCCTTTATTTTACATAAACTTGCAGTTTCATATTCATTATATATTAATCTTTATTCAGTTATGAGAATTGCACAATGTGTGTGATTCATATACCTGCTAGATATTGCAATCAATTTACCGTTAATTTATCTATCAGATTTTCTTATATATCAGATGTTATATGTTTGGTCTATGCTTTTGGAATTTTCGTATCCAAATACAGATTATTGTTTAGTCCAAGCATATATTCATATTGCTAGAGGGCCCGTCATTCGTTAGAAGTTATAGATTCAAAAACCCATTCGTAAAAGCCAGTAAATGAGATATTCTTGTCAGATGGCGTTACTTCTTTAAATTAGCAACGGCCACCTGAGATACTAGGAGATAACACTTGCATCAAAGACAAAAACGCTTCAACCCTATATAATGATAATGTTAAAACCTTGATCAGATTATTAAAAGATATTATTATATGATTGTCGATGATGGAACAAAGACTAGTATTATAGAAATATGCTTTATAAGAAACATTATGTCAAATGTATTTGTTCATTCTTCCAAATTGGGATACATTTGATTCAAGTAAGGTTGAAAGTGGATATTTCATGAAGAAAAACTCATTACGTTACATGAACGCCATATTGAATTGATATAACTCAGCTAATGGAGGAATGTAGTTCGGAAAAACCTTGTGTTGCGTGTATAATGTGTTCATTTGAAAACAGCAGACTAAGTATAATATATATATATATATATATATATATATATATATATATATATATATATATATATATATATATATATATATAAAACTGGATTACATGATAACGTGTACAGTTCCTATATTATAATATGGATTTTTAAATTCCGTAAAAAATGCACTTGGTATAAATAGGGAAAAAAATCTCAAGCAATAAAATGAAATGTCATGTATGTGTGCGACCCTAGAAGTCCACGCCAATAACTTCCAGAAAATACATAAACGTACGGTAACATAGTAGAAGGTTGAATTTCACAAAATAATACATCAAAATCATAGTTTTTCTTGGAAAAGGAATTGAATGAATTGATAAAAATTGTTTTTACTTACTTAAATAAGTATTTGAGATTTTTTATAATTATTTATTTCAAAATAATCGATGACTGCCAATGGTTAATCATGCTGATCACAAAAAAGTGATTTCGGAGAAAACAGAGGCTGTAACAGACAGACCGACCAACACCAGAGTGACTTTATAGGGGTGCCGTTCCAAAAATTAGCAAATTATTATTCAAACGGCGTACCTTTATCTTGAACAATCAACAATAAACGAGAAACCCCTGCATGATACAAAAATCTGGATAACACTATACCTTTTTGTTCCTAGAAACCATTGTATCCAAATCACGAGATCTTATAACGTTAAAAAATATGCTAACTAGATACGGTTGGGTCAGCGAATGATTACCTATGGAGCCATCAAAGTAGATAAGATAGGACACATACTTTTAATTTTGCATCATTGTTTCATGGATGTTAGAAGATTGAAAAAATAGTAACGTATGCTTTTGTGTTGCTCATCGACTTACTTCGGTGAATATTACTGAAGAAGCACGGGTAATCTTTCGCTGACCCATGTTTAATTTTAAAATAACACACGACACACATCAGAATAATTTCTTAATGATAAGTTAATAGTATTAAATTGAAATGCGGCAACAATAATGAGCTGTTCTCTAAAAATGTAAAATCAACCCGGCACAACATATTAATAATTAATGAGTGAAAGCACAATATTCCTCCACCATTGAAGTAGCTTCAATAGCACAATCTAACAAGAGGCGGCCAATTCGTTTTGAAAATTCAGAATAACGCTCCTTTTCAGATGGGCTTGTACCGTTAGCTCTACGGTCACGCCTGACATGATCACAAAAGAATTTGAAACTCACGAGAAAGGATCAGAGAGAACACAATTTCATCGAGACCCTGTGATTTACAGTTATTAAAATTGTTCAGCATAGATTTTTAAGGGAATTAATGCATTCACAAATAAATCATAACCTCTGAACAATAATTAATTGTAATGTTCAAATGAAGCAAAATTGCCATTACTATAATAGACGTATTATATCAACAACAAGACAAAAGTATTTTCTTGTCATATTACTTATTGAATTTCGAATTCAACGAGAATGGATGTGAAAAGCGAAGCAAAAGTTTTCTTATTATAAACTTGCATATATTTAGGTGACAAATATATTTTTCTCGGAAGATATACTCATCATAATTACCAACACTACTATTAATCAGCTCAGTCATTGTTTACTGAGCAATGATATCTTTCATATTATCTATTATATAATAGCTTTACATTCACCTATCAACCTCAAATAAATCGGCGCTCTCCATCGACTGCCTATGATAATAATTGGTGCGTTTGACGGCAAATAGGTGATGAGGTGTGTTCTATGACTGATGATGATTTCGAGATGGAAACGCAAAAGGCGTTGTGTTAACCAAATATGTCAAATTTCTGATAAATAATTGGTGCGTTTGGAAATTCGGCTATTTTCGATTGGTATCGTCAAACAAAACGATTGTGGTGTTTTGTATCTCGAAATCATTTATGTCAAGTGTGCATCCGAAAGATGGCTTTAGAAATCATGATTTTTCTCATGTGAAGCTATTATGTAAAATTGAGTAATCAATTTAGATTGGCATCAACATTAATTCATTATTTATCAGTTAATTGCAGCTATGATAACATACACGTTAACCTTCCGTTTACGATGATTGGCAAAACAACAATTATTTGCATGCTGAAATCATCTCCAGACTTTCATAACACCTCTTTTCACGATGCAATAATTCTTCAGAAAGGTTTCTTTTTTCAAAAATGTTGTATGTTCTACTGCCTGTATGCTGTTTTGTGAAACAACCGTAGACTATTGCACCAAGATATGGAGAATTATCTATATATATATATATATATATATATATATATATATATATATATATATATATATATATATATATATTTGTAGTTCCGGTAAGGTTTTCATTCTTATGAAGTTTTTACTTATTCCAATCAGACCATTTTCAGATTTCCTGTTTGAAAAATTTAGGTCGATAAGCTGGTCTCAAATTTTAAAGGCACATTCTACCAAGCTTCAAGAAAAAACTCTCGAAATTTTATCCAGATAGATTGTTAGGTTTCATCCTTACTCTATTTCGACGTTGATATCTCATTAACACTATTTGTTAGATTCCGCAATGTTAATATGACTATCTCATGAATGTGTATCCCTATGAAAGAGTTGCAGAACACATTATATTTTACTTCAATGAAACTCATGACCTGAATAATATTATATATATATGTATCAACCTGGAAACAAGAGCTTCCCTCTCGAGACTAATTTGAAACGTTTTCGACGGAACAAATATGCAAATTATATTTAGTGCCTATCTCTGGCTAGGATTTTCATGCCAGCTCTAACAGAATGTTAAGATGTGAATATGCGATTCAATATAAATATTTTTTACAAAAAATTGGACCGACGTTATTAGTTGGTGCACTGAAAATTACAAAATAATATTTATTCTATTGGTGCTGGTTCTTATGGAGTTACTGCCTACAACAACAAATTAGAAAGGGACAACTTCAATCACCTATTTCAGACTTTACATTTGCGAAACTCGGAAACTGTAACTATTTTGAAAAAATGTTCGGTTTAAATGTTTTCGGATATAGTCCCCTTTCTAATTTTCAAATCTCGAATTTTCGATTCTCGGAAAAATTAGCCCCTTCCACATATCTGAAACATATATATCAGACTGTAACGAGGAAACCTATGATTATTTTTAAAAATCTCCAATTTGAACTTTTCGGGATATAGAATTTTCTTTAATTCCGACGTCTCCGGGGCGGTATTTGGAGGGAAGGAGATTTCGGATTTGAGTTTTTCTAAATATGGGACCATTTCTCAACTCTTGTCTTTCAAATGAAGCAAAAATCGTTTAAATCGGAGTACGTTTATTATACAACCGAATTGTATACCTGTATGCTTTTTTTTGAAGTCGATCAAAAAAGGAAATCCTCTATCTTATTACATTTAGAAAAGACATAAAAATGTGTGATAAGAAAACCATGAATGGAAAATGAGTCGAATAACATTTTGGTACACTGTTTGAACTGAAGTATTTTTTTAAAACTGACAATGGTGTAGCTGTCACTGTCAGCGATATCTTTACATTAAATGATCAACAAGTTTTAGTGCCTTGCAATGAACTCTCAAAAAAAGGTAGGTAGGTTTGACAAGATAGGGCGACGATTCATGCTTCTAACAGCCATGGCAATACTGAAAAGACTATTTCTATAAAGAGTGATTTTATTATTTGGAGATATCATTTAGCCAACAAGATCCCCAGATTTGACTGTTTCCAACTTCTTTCTGTTTGGATATTGAAAGGACAAAGACTAAACCAACAAGTACTTAAGGAGCTGAAACACAACATACGGCAGAACAAGTCAGATATTCTCCAAATAATCCGTCCTGCAGAGCTGTTAGGTGAGATAACTCAAATGATACTATATTCCAAACATAAATGTAAGGAGTAAATAATATCTTGAATTGAAACTTACCAATGCATTATATTTTTTTCAGGAAATATTTGAAACGTTCAGCTACTTACAGCCACCCTGTATATTAAAACCGTCAATAAATATGAATATAACATGCCAACTAAACATAAAATTATTTGACACACCTTCCATGGATCTAATCCACCTAGCTAAGACATCTGTTTCAATTTAGTCACTTGTAGAAAAACATACAAGACCGGAACAGAAATTACTTACCAATAAAAACACGAGTTGTTTGTAACGAAAAAGCTTGCGTCTAATTTAATTGGTTAATTAACTTTGTTCGGTTACAGACTTTCATTACACTATAGACTTTTCGGTGTTATATTCAATGCAACCGAAGAAATCGAAAAAATAAAACAAAATACGTTAAGTTTATCTACTTTACAAGTTTTATTTCATATTCAGTTTTCTAACTTGGAAGCCCTAGATTCTTTTGAAATATTCAGATGAAACATAGCTGCAAGTGAACATACAAATATATGTTGTATTTTGAAACATTAAATTCGAAACCATCAATCAGCAGTCCTCTTCCGAATAGAAAACAGAATAACCAAAATTGGTGCACGTTTACTATGCAAAAAAGCGCGAATATACATTAAAAAAACAAACAGATAAACTACAGATGGTATAGCTCCTTTCATGGTGTCAGTCAAAAATGGGACTTTATCGAATCGACGTGCTTTGTTGATATTTGCATGAAGATATCCAGATAGATAACCGTTAACATTCCGTACAGTAATATCATTGTTTCTTATAAATAGAAGATTCGAGCTCTATGCATGATAAAGACATCATAACCCATACAAAGAAGAATATTGAACCATAGCAATAAAGGCCTTCAAAACCATATTTCAATCGGCAACCGATTTTTATCTGCGCAACTATTATACGATAACTCAGCGATTTATAATAGCTGTTCCCGTTGAATTAGTTACGGTTATTGAATTCGAATCTACTCTCGAGCCGTTATCGAATTCTGTCTCTCCGTTTATTTAATAATTACGTAGTTTGAAACACCCAAAACCGCATTTCGTCTAAAGTCTTATGAAATGCGGTCGCTGCAATCATCCCATTTTCGTTTGAAGTAGACAGTTTAAATGGCAGTCGAGATACAGTAAACTATATATCAACTATTATTCTCAACCCCGATCTCATTCACTTCAAACATCTTTGTTATAGGTATTTTAACAAAATTTAAGATACTGTGCCAAAAGACAGATAACAAATAGTTCACGATACATTTTGTGTTTTTCTATTACTTACTACCTAGTTCCACCTATTCAACTGGAGAGGATAAGTTGTCTGTCCACATAAGTATTTAATATCGTAAATGACAATAGCCTACGATCCTCTAACATTATTACGCTGCTATATGTTTTTATCAAAATGGATTTTTTATAGCCAACAATTAAATATAAAGGCTGTTTCAAATTCGATTCTCACCATTGGGATCTCGGGCACGATAGGGAATACGAAGATGGTTAAATTGGGGCACAAAGTTGCGCATTTATGTGCTCAACAATACGCTGTTTAAAAAATTTGAAAATTTCGAGCAGTTCCGGTGATATCCGGAAAGAAACCGAATTTTCGGAAAATCATTTAATTTTTTTCCTGGCTTTATTTCATAATGAATTTCTAAATAAATAGCACATTTACATTGCCACTTTCTTCACTCTTTCCAATGGTGTTAATAATTTTGTAACCTGACGTTTCGTCTATGTGTAACTACCATGAACTTTTTTCTTATGGGAGCCATATTGGCATTCCACAAATTTGAATAGCTCTTTCTATCGCCTTTTTGACGAAGTATCATAAGTTGGCCTTGTTGTCCTGAAAATCCGGGAAATTTTGTATTATTGTCAATTGCTGAGTTGTTGAAACTGGAGTTCTCCAATGAAGAAAAACGAGATATTTATTACAAGAATGATAGAAACAGTATGAATACATTGGAAGTGTATCATCTTAACATGTAGGTATCCGGAGAGACGGCAACCCCACCGATCGTTATTCAACTTAATGGAGACAAATTTAGCTGAGCATGGTTCCTTTAAAACACCCAGTCAAAAATCTGGAGACATTGATAAAAAAACTAAAGAAGTCATTATTAATGAGGCATAATTAATCTTAAGTTTCTCAAACGAGCCAAACGCATCGCGAATTCTGTCCATTAATTTGGACAAATTTGGTTGTGGTTGTCGTCTCTGAATACATCTTAAGATACACTTCCAATATTTCAATGTATTTATTCACTATTCATACTATTTCTATCATTATTGTAATAAAGTCTTATCATATCTCGTTTTTCTTCATTGGAGAACTCCATTTTCAACGACTCAGCAATTGACAATAATACAGAATGTAATTTACGTGTCACCTATTGGAAAACGCAAAGCCAACTACTTTATAAAAGTAATTTATTTAATTTCTCTAATTTTTAGGACAACAAGTCCAACTTATGAAACATCGTCAAAAAGGGCTATTCAAATTTGTGGTATGCCAATATGGCTCCTATAAGAAAAAAAAGTTTATGATAGTTACACATAGACGAAACTATCAACACCATTGGAAAGAGTGAAAAAAGTGATAATGTAAATGTGCTATTTATTTAGAAATTCATTTAGAAATAAAGCCAGGAAAAAATAAAATAATTTTCCGAAAATTCGTTTTTTTCTGGATATCTCGGGAGCTACTCGAAATTTTCAAATTTCTTAAACGGCGTATAGTTTTGCATAGGTATGTATAGGTATGAAGTTTTTGTTAAGTTTATTGTTACAAAATTCTCGAACACCCGGTATATTTATTTAATTCGTCGTTATTGTAATTAATTCATATTTCTTAACTTCCCAATCGCTGCGAGCCGTCTTTTATAAAGTAATTGTATGATTTGAATCATCTCTTTTTGCAAATAGAAATAGGTCATAGTCAATTTGAGTCTTGAAACTATAACTATACTATATTATAGTAAAATGTTACCCTATACATATGGTAAATCAATAACAGACAGTAACGTACGGTCCTTTTAACACCTATCCGTAGTTAAGATACAGAGATAACTGAAAAGCTAACAAATAATGTGGGAAATCAAACAAGAATAAAACGGAAAAGGGTCAACAAATGGGCTCAACACTTACCAGATCATAATATTGCTACCAATGTATTACCTGAAGCAGTTTTCTTGTAAGAGATAGGTAAAATGAAAACAATCATTTATTTATACATTTTGTTTGGAGTTATGAATTTATATAGTGCAGACAGATTGCCTAGTTTTCGAATTTTATAAAGGAAATTGAAACTGAAGAATTCAGATGACAACATTTAAAAAAAGTTTACAAAAATAGGTGTTTAAAATCGACAATCAACCTAAAAATTATACATCTTGAATCCTTATATACATATTATCAAATTATTATTTCTGGTACATATACCCAAAGACAACTTTTTGCTTTTCCGATTTACAATAAGAGAGATATGAATTTTTCAAATAAACATCTGTCATGAAAATGCTTTGCAGTAAAAATGACATACGTCAAAAACTATGACAGATAAGTTCTAACAACTAGGGCTTGTCATACTTATTAAATGTGCGGAATTCGAATATCTAATAAAAAACAGGGGTTTCCATTTGAAAAAACAAAGTTAGTAGAATTTCCGGTGTAATCGGAAGAGTCATATTTGTATCTCGATATTTTTAAGTAAAAATCTCCTAATGGCCAAGTTTAAAAATCACCCTATATATATATATATATAGAAAACATGGAATATGAACTGAGGTAAATAAACATAATAAGGCATATCGTGCATGTTCCAAAAATCGCTTTGGCCACATGAAATGAACGAACAGATCAAAGGAATATCAATATGGCTGTCGAAAAATCTCAATGTGGACAGTCAATAAATTATTCCCATTCGCTGGCAAATTATTATTTTCGAGGGAGAGAGACCGAGAGAAGCACGGCCTCAATACTAAATTACAACCGCGTGTACCTTTTTTGCATATAACTTTCCAAATTTGTCCTTTTGTTGTAATTAAAATACAAATGAACCGCCATTCAATAGCTCGGTCGAAATGATGAAAGGATGAATGGACCAAACGTACGAATGATAATCAATTTATTTTCTATATTTATTTATCCATCCAGACTGAGAGATATCGGACAAATAATATTTACTGAAACGCCATAAATAATGAACCAGTAAATTTTTGAACCAGAATTGTATCAACTATAAAATTTGAATTCACTCACATTTACAATAGGTCTTTTTATATATTAAATCAATTTACATTCGACACCTTTAACAAATAAATAAGATTTTGTCTTATAATACGGTCAAATACGAGTTGGGCTTGCGTGGATAGAGTTCCGTAGGTAATTAGAATTTTCGATCTCATGTCCCTATAATATGATAATGAAAAATTTGAAATATTGATAATATAATTATTAAGTATTTAAAATATTTTTCGTACAATAGATAAGTAAGAGTAAAACAGACAATTCATTATTGCAAATAGTTAAATTGTAATAATGAATTCAGCACAAATATATCACATAGAACAAATGAGTCTGAAACCTATTTTCATTAATTCAGAACTACCATATTCTTTGCAAAACGTTAACCATAGATCAGTAACAAAAAAAAGGAGAGAGAGGGATAATACGCGCATGCGAAGAATTGGGATCACTGTTGCAATAATTCGTCAATAACATTGAAAAAACATACGCTGTTAGTAACGCCGCCCTTCCACCTCAACGTGTTCATAAGCTATGTTGATCAGATGATGTTGATCGATCTGTTGTTGTTCAACATCGATTTGGTCTATTTTTCCAAGTTAAGCAATAATGTTGAATTATCTTTGGGGCCCAATGGACAACAATTCAATGTGAGCCTCATTTTTGAACATAGATACCGTTCAATCTTGCTCGAATTCCTTATAAAAGTAATACAACATAATATCAACTTACCGTTGGAACACACTGGAGACTTGGCGAAATGAAGTCCAAGCCGCGTTGTCCTTTGCCACTGAAGCAGTGCTTGATGTTCTGTATAAATTTGCGACGAATGGTAGTCAATGAGTAGACGCATAATGCAGACAAGTCAGATGGTTTATTGGCATTCACAGGATCACTTTCACTAAACACAGCAAAGAGAACATCATCTTGGGCAGTAATGCCTAGATCAGATGCCAAGTCTGAGCCTGCTTTGCCAACGAAGCCTGCTTGGACAAGGTTGTATTTCCGCCCACCTTGGGCTTCGCTTATACAGTCCATTGGTATTTCTGTATAAGAATAGTAGTTTTCGTCATCGTGACAAACTCTTACTAGCTTGCTGATGTAGTGTCCAGATGAAGTGTGTTTCATTTGGGTAGTCAGAAAATAACTGAAACCGCCCGATGCGAAGCCATAGACATACGTAATTGGATATCGTTCTCTAGCCAACGAATTTACAAACATTCTCGTACCTGTCGTGACAGCAGTTTGGGCTATAGTGAACATTCTGTCCTTTTCTAAAGATCTGCTACTGACGGCTGGTACTTCGGATCTGTAGGGCGATCCTAACGTGAAAGTCACGCCAACGTACATGACTTGCGTCACTGGGGGATGAGGCGGTCCTGGGGCTATAAAGGCTACAGTAGAAGCTGTAGCATTATTGGCGACCACAGCCTCTCTAACCTCCACCGTGCCATCGGATATGTTATGCAAATTTCTCACTGAACAAATACCTTGAAAGAGGCTACCGCACGATATGAGCCTAGTTGTGGTGTAATCGATCACCAAAGCTTTGTTAACGTTATCAGTGAGCTTTTTCTTTGTTGACGTCGTACATTCGACGACTGAGCAATCTTCTGAGTCCATTTTCGGACCTGTTACTTCAGATATGACAACGTCCAAGTCGGGTGAGAGTTGATAGAGACGATTAACGGCACCTATGTAAACCCGACCTGTATTTTTGTCCACTACCAAATGATTAAATGCCTGCACTTTGTTGTCTGAGAATGTCCTAATTATTTCTTTGGGTGCAGCGGATACCAAACTCGCCGTGGCCATAAGCATGGCCACGAACGCAGCGACGATAGGCAAGGACCGCTTCATGGCGGTACCGATGATAAGACACCTTTTCACGTCATTGGACCCTGCAACAAAAAATAATTTATTATAATAATATCGCTAAGAGACAGTTATCTTGAGGCTTTTCGCCATAGAAATAGAAGAAGCCTAGAAAAAATATAATTTGAACATTCCTTGTCTGTGGTCGCGCATATCACAAATACTAAAATCGCAGAAACTTGGCATAAACTTGGTATCAACCTAATACTATATATTTTTATCTTTATATTTCCAATAAATCCCGAAGAAAATATCTACAGATTCAGAATAAGAATTTCTGGAAATAGGTTCTATAAGTATCTAGAAAAAATGGTATTCAGATTTAAGATATAAATAATCACGTATTCAACTGCACAATGAATTGTCGAAATCCTATCGTTGCGTTTCGAGCGACAATTCAATTTACAAACCCAATCATATTTGGATATCTGAAAGGTACACCTTACCGACACGTATTCATGAGAGTTACAAATCTCGATTAATTTGTATCTAGGGTTTAATTTTCCTATAAGGCTTCTTGGAACGTTAAAGTTTTGTTTGTTTTTTCTACATTAATTTTATTTTCAAGGCCGTTATGACAAACAAGAAACCACTTATTGTCAGAAGTGAAATTAACATTTATTTCAGCAAATAATTTATCACATGCAACTAAACATCGTTGTGGTAATTTTGAAGTGTCTGCTATCCCCTCGCTATCGCTTTTATGCTGAGTTTGCGAAAGTGCGAATTGCGTGGCCCCTGGTGACTGTGTTTATCGTTTGATGCTCAACAAAAGAAAGAGGTAATACTCTAGAATTGTCCGAATGAGTCCAATTCTCGCTCATTCTTTGAAAGTAACAATAAATTGATGAGAGATATGACACCATAGTAATATTTACATAATATCTCAATAAAAAACAGGTTCCCGAGAACAGCGGGTGCGGTGCCAGATAAAAATAAATTAATTGAAAATGTTCATCAGTAAACAATGAAATATGACTTAGAATGAGTTATAAAACCAATATTGATAGGTTAGAGTAGATTGTTCAATGATTCACAAAAGTCATAAAAATATACTTTCGATGATATCAAGTTAAATAGAGTGTTGAAATTAGTATCCAGGGACACGAACGAAATCACTGATGCTAAATGAGTAATCACAATATTAAATAGTCAACGATTAGACATCAAGTAAATCAGCAATATTTTATCATATACTTTCAATGTATTCATTCACATTCATGCCAGAAAACAATTTTTATCATGATATTTACTATATAGTGTATATATTCCTTAAGACGTGATTTTATGATGACTAATGATTTCAAAATAATGGTCAAACAAAATTTTAACTACTAGAAAAAATGGATCCAAACAATTTGTGATACAAGAGTACTTTTGTATGTCAGATGTTTGTCGAACACATAACGTGTTATTGTTCGAAAACAAAGATGCTAGGCTACATAGACTTCCACCACTTTTCCCGCTAATCCTACACTTTAATATGTACATAATTCATGCGAGTTATAAAGCCGAGGAAGTTACCATAAAATTTTATCGAAAGTTATTACAGTACTAAAGCTCGATGGGGGCTAGGTATTATTTCCTTGATGAGATAATAGTTCTGCAAGTCTGCAACAACTCGACGTTGGTATACCTGTACCTTCCAAGTATTAAATTTGAATCTCGGTATAACAATTTGGCGTGCGCAAACTTGCTCGTATTTATTGTTGGTTGTTGGTCATCGTTCTCTGTTACGTATATATATATACTGGAGCAGAATGAGAGTAATACAGAAGTGAAATTTAGATGGTGTGGAAAGTTTCCATGTTTTTGGTACCTGGGAGGAGCTCGATGCTAATTTACTTGAAATATTAGAATGAAACTATCTTCATGAAAGTTATTGAGCTAATTTTGAAGTTTGGGCAGCTACTGTTGGAAAGTGCATATGGAATGCTTTTATGTATCTATTCTCTTCATTTTTAGAGTTCCGCATCCCAAGGGTGCTAACGAATTTTTTGGTTTCCGTATTCAAAAGAGGTGCCAACGAGACTGTATTACTAAGCTTCAATTGTCCGTCCGTCTGTCAGCGATTTAATCTCATAATTGATCTAAAAATCGAGAATGCTGTTCACCTCCATCCCCCAAATATACGTTCCTGCCTACTGATACTTGCACAAGCCTTAAGTTAGCAGTGACTTAAGGACCGACTTTATTATTTGGTGCACTGAACAACTCTAAAAAAGGTAAAATAATTGTATTGGTACTTTTAATTTTGAAGTGGTGCAGTTGTAGGTGTAAATAAGTAGAAGACTTTTGGCACCAACTCCAAAAGTACCAGCACCAATAGAGTTAACCTTATTTAGAATAATTATACAGTACACCAATTAATAAAGTTGGTCGTATTTTTTTGTAATTTTTTTTAACATTTTGAGTGTTTCATTAATCATGCAAATTGTTGAACATTCAGTTCAGTGATTCAAAAAATATGGCGGTAGCAATTATTTCACTTTCCTAGTGCCGTAAGTCGGAAACCGGTGATTATTTAGGAAAATGTCTAATTTAAAAAAATTATAATTCTGTCAGATAAAATTTTCAATTTTCGAAAATAAGTGTCCCCTCCACCCCTTTGAGAGTATTTATTGGGAGATATTGAATTTAAAGAATATATGGGACCATAATGAGTAAAGGAAACTATGTTTCCATCATCTATCGAACAGCCAATATTTTCATAAAAATATTACAATGTAAGTATCATGAGTATTTTGAAGTTGTTGCCGAAAGGGTTCAATCTACCTAAAACTTATAATTCTAGCTTGACAAAACTACTTTTTTGACGCTATATGCCTTTGTCTGTATTTAAGATCAATGAAAAAAAATATTTTTTTTCAGTAGGTACATAATCTCATGGAAACGATCCAATTTTGAAAAACATTTTTTTTACAAATAATAGGACCAACGTTATTAATTGGTGCACTGAAAAATACTAAATAATATTAATTCTATTGGTGCTGTTACTTTTGAAGTTGTGCAGTTGCAGTTAGATTAATAACTTTTTGGCACAACTTCACAAGTACCAGCATCAATAGAATTAATATTATTTTGTATTTTTCAGTGCACCAATTAATAACGTCGGTCTAATTTTTTGTGAAAAATATTTATTTCACACTTTTGACTGTAACTTACTTATCCCATTATTATTAAGTATTTTAGATTTAACCATTTTACCGCCGCTTAACTCCAAAAACCGTGACTCTAAAGAAAAAATGTTCATTATAAATGTTGCTACAAATAATTAGGTCTTTCATGTAGAACCCACAAATTTTCAATTTTCGAGAGAAATCGCCCTCTCAAAATAGCAAAAATACACATATTTGAGAATTTAACATGCGTCTATCTCGAAAACCGTAAATATTTCGACAAAATGTTCAATTCAAATTGTCCTATCTTTAATTATACCATCTCAAATTTTCGATTTTCGAGAAAATTCGCACCCTCCACTCCCTTCGGGGGCGGTTTTCGGATGGAAGCAGATTTCGAGTTTTGATGAATGTGGGACCATTTCTCAAGTCTCCTCTTTCAAATAATTTAAAAATCATAAGAATCGGAGTAGGTTTACTATATAAAAAGCGCACAAATAAAAAAAAGCACACAGTCGAATTGTATACCTCCTCCGTTCGGGGTTCGTCGGTCAAAAAGTTACTTATCACCTATATGACGTAATCAGTGAATTTTATAATTGTTTTAGTACTATTGGGAGGGAGCCAAGAAGAGATTTTGGAGAAAAGTCGTTTTTGAAAATCAATTGAGTTGATTAGTTCATCTGATTAGAGATGATATAATTGAATAATTATACTGCATTTCGGGCAGTGACCGAATTAATTAATATGCCCAGAACGTGACGTGGCTAATTTGATTCGTCCAAGTCGCTTTCTAGATGGCAATTTCGGTCAGTGGCCGAAATGACAATCCTAGAAATTTCCAATAAGTAGCTGTTTAATACACCCTAGACTCGAGTGATGAATATGCCGAGATAGGACCGAGGGTCAATTCTGGGTTGCTCGATAGTTTGCTTGACGACAGTGTTATAGCACACAGCATATTTCCTTGGCCTTCTGTATTAACAACAATCAAGTAGGACAGATCCTGTGTTTACCAAATTTACGTCTGCCCCAGATTAAGGCCTACCTCTTTTGAATAATAAAGCCTTGTGTGATCTAATATCGCAATTATTTATTCATTCCAGTGAGTCGGTGGCGAAAATAGTCAAAGTCAGCCTTGATCTCTTCAAATTAATGTCCCTGGAAAATTGGCACAGGAGTTTATAATTGATGTAATATTGTTAAAACCCTCGAACGTTGAATTTTCGACATGAGGCAGTACAACTGCGAAATCAAGTGGATCTGATTAAGGTTTTAATGATAATCACGTAGGTCCAGATTGATCTGCCTGATACTTTGATTTTCAAAATAATATTATATTACTTGTGAAATCATTTTTGAAGGCATACGAAAATCATTTCTCATAGAAACTTTAGCTCTGTTGTGGGTTGTAATAATATGTCACCCATTAATTTCGATTTATGTGGCTGGCAGGAATAAATAATAGCAATATTATATAAACAGGTCAAATGAAATGGTAAATAATTCGAAAATATATCGAATTTCCCCTTGCAAACATTTTATGATCTTCAGGCGTATTTCGAAAGCGTAAGTAATGTATATCCTTCACCATTCTAGAATAATAACAATGAATGTTGTATATATTTGTCCATAAATTATATTAGCAGTTGGTGTGAGCTGTGAGACAAATGCGACAAATTTTTTATTTATTGTGGTTTGAAAACGAACGCAGAAAGTTTAGTTACACCACAAATTAGGAACTTTCCCACCCAATACACATTACTTAGAAAAGAAAAACGAATGCCTGGTGCACCCCTTTAGAGAGAAAATTTGCACATAGAAAGTTGTGCGCGCTTACCTAAAATACCTGAAACTAATTTAATGAAGTTACTAATTGACAAGAGCTGTTGCTGTATGTTGCAGGAATATATGCAGAATGCCAAAAGGACATTAAACATGAGAGAGGAAATTTCATAAGGTCTCATGTATACAAGCATGAAAAAGAAAATATTAGCAAAAACACAATTATGTTAAGTAGACGGTAATTACGTCAATTCAACTTAATCTCTAACTTCATAGTCCAACTGAAATATTATCACAATTACCTACTTGAGGTGGACACAACGAATACCGTTGTGAAAAACATGTGAGTCCAAGATTGGGTTCTTGAAAAGTGTAAATAGATAACAAGTCGGTTAAAGGGAAAAAGACTTAAGCAATTTGACTTTCATATTGTGCTTGAAAAAATTCATTCCGGTTTCCGAGATTAAAAAGAAAACAGATATTTACAATTATGTATTTTTTCTATTTCGCTGAAAAACAAGCAGAAGCTAAAATAACTTCTTACTGTACCTAACTATCTTTCATCATTTTTTCCTCATTCAATCGTCTCAGTTCCTAATTCTAAGAATTCCAACTTTATCTTCGACACATTGTGTACATATACAAGAAGTAAAATTACTATGAAATTATGTATCTGATTTGATCAACATTGAAGGTTTTTTCTTTCGCCGGTTTGTTATGCTTGATTATATGAGTTTTTTTTTCTATAACCACTTCAACTTAGATAGTCGAATCACGATTGAATCAAAAAATGAATAAGGTTGATTTATTATTCGACTTATTGGAAAAAAAATTATAATATTCTAATATATATTAATAATATATTTTGCTACTGGATAGACCAGTGGTTCCTAACCTTTTCAATTGTGGCGCCCGCATGACTTGCTAGAGATTTTATTCCCCTCCCTCCCAATGTTATCAATGAATACAGTAGGACATATAAATACAACGAGACTTTATCAAACATAAGAAAATTGCATAGAAACATTGGGTTAATTCTTATTTATTGGAGGTATTCGTATAATCTTTACAGAGTCTACCTGACATATACAGAACTTGCGCATTCAAAATATTTTTAGTGTGAAGATTGGTACTATTTCAAATTCACAAGTTTTTCAATGTTTAGGTCAAGGACGTATGACGTCATTGGTTTAGGTTTTGTTTCTCTAAGAGCGCATTTCAAATCATGTTCCACATTGCTTGTGTCCAACACCATTTAGCTAATAGAGCGCTACTTGAAGCTTACATTATTTATGATGCAAAGGTATTGCCTTTATTTGTATATCTTGTAATTATGACATTACCTTTAAAATATTTGATTAAGATCATGTTAGTTATTATGCTTTGTCTACTGCTGATAGTGCAAAAAGACGACAAGACAATCTACAGTAAATCAACAAATCACAGATTACTTTTGATACAAAATTGTCCAACTTTTCACGAAATTCCAAAATTCAACAGCTAGATTTCAAATGCAGCAAAAAGCGAACAAAATTTAGCTGCATTCTGAATAAACAAATTCTGTCAAAAAAGTTGCTGCTGTTTTCTGGGCTAGATTTTGTTGGACACAACATTTTTAGAGCTCTGTTTGCTATAATATATAAATATACTGTTATAGAGTTGACTAATGAAAGACGTTAGGCAACCCGAAAAGGAAAAACATGATCGACAATACTTTGTCTTCATCAGAGAATGGTCTTAATATCCAAGAGTTGGACTGACGATTATCGATGTCCGGGAAATATTGCTGCAGTGAGTTTATTACTGATAATAATAATTACTGAACCACGGAATTTTTAAATGTGATTTTGTCAGCTTTGTCCTGTCCCAGTTGCTCATAAAGTTGGGTGAACACTGACATATCGCCCGCCAACTTGAACTATGCGTTGGTAAAGTTCCAATTTCCTCCAAAAACTAGCTTGACACCGATATTCGGACTATTAATTTCTCCGAAAAATCAGCAAGATACGCCAGCATTTGGACAAATGTTTTGTCTATGACTTTTGACTAAAACTCTGACAAAATGCGCGGGCGAGCTAGATTCGGTCGAATATTTGTTATTTATTACCCGCTTATCACCCCCCACAGGCTACCAGTTAGGAACCGTGGGGATAGACAATATGGATGTATGGAATAATAGATGATTGGGAAAGATCAGTTTCGGGGTACCTATAAAGATACATGAATATGTATTTAGTTTTAAATAGTTTAACAGGCAGACGAGTTCACTGACATAATAAATTGATAATAAAAATTACAGAGTTAAATACTAATTAATTTCGATGATTTAATATCAAATTGAGGATGAGATATTATTTATTTTGACTAATCTTTATTTCATCGTCAAATGGGAATAAAATGACGTATCCAAAACAAGTACCATTTAGGATCATAAAATTTTAAGGATCATTATTCTATTTCGTGATTCAACAATGACTATGTAACCAAGGCTCAATTTACATTTACGAGCACTTAATACCTCGAAAAGCAATTCAACAAAACAAGTATTTATTTTGGATATAGGTAACATCAATATTTTAGGCTACTTCATAGAATGTAGAAATGAAATATTTTGAGTACATTGTATAATTCAATTATCAAATAGGTCATACTTATTTCAAATTTCAAATAACCTTTCAAAATGTCAAGCGTTTTTAAAAATGTGTTTGAAGCAGTGTTAAAAAAGCAAAAGAAGCAAAGTGGCAATTGTCACATGCACAGTTTGTGCGCTATTGATAAAAAATAAATTCAAAAATCTTTTCTGTATTTCTCACTCTTGCTGCTGATTTTGTTTTTTATTATTGAAAAGAACATTAAGATTAAAATGCATCATAAATCATTCATTGTGGAACCAGTATATGCTTCAGATAAATCTTTGTCAAATTTCTCTTTGATGTTCAGTCCGTTTCAAGCGACGCAACATTAGAAACAGTATCTAACAATTAGGATACAGGATTCTGCTTAATGGCCCATACGTGTACTAACCCAAGCATGTGATGATTGGTAAACCGTTAGTTGCATGTTCTTAATAAGATTCGTCACAGTTTGTATGTTTTTTCTGACTAATCATTTGTTTAGTCAGAATAAATCCATCTGTCTTCATAGAAAAATGACAGGTTATTCGAATCTAACGTAGAATAGCTGTTGAACATTTTTTTTCAATTGGATATTTGATAAATATTTTTTACCAGAAATTGGACCGACTTTTATCAGTTGGTGCACTGAAAAATACAAAATAATATTAATTCTATTGGTGCTGATACTTTTATCTTTTGATGTTGTGCAATTATATATAAGGCTTTTGGCACCAACTTCACAATTACCAGCACTAATGGAATTAATATAATTTTGTATTTTTCAGTACACCAACTGATAAAGTCGGTTCATTTTTTTTTCAATATTTATTTCACCCTTCTGAGTATAAAATTACTCAAAAAATCGTTGAACGAGCACTAATACCAAAAAAGATAGCAGTTATCCTATTACCCTTATATATTCTTTGCTTGTACTTGTTAAGTTGTTATTATTCAGAGATCTAAAAGCATCGCGGTGGAAATACACATATTTAAAGTTTACCACTTCTGTAACTCGAAAACAGTAACTTTTTGAAAAAAATAGTCAGATTAACTGTTGCTATATAATATAATTCCTTCTTTAATATGGGATTCTCAAATTTTCAATTTTTGGAAAGAAATTGTCCCCTTCAAACAGAAAATACACATATTTCAAATTTTAACATTGCCATAACTCGAAAACCGTAGCTCTTTTCAAAAAATGTTTCCGGATATTATCCCATCTCTAATTCTTTGTAATTATTTTTTGTAAGTTTGAACTAAAATAATTTTTCCATTTTAAAATGTGTACTCTTATAAATAAAATTATCTAGCCTTACCTAGTCTGAGGAACAGTCAAAATATAGATTATTATGGAAAGAATGAAGAATAATAACATATGTACTTTATTGGAACTTATTCTGCTACCTCTGTAGAAGCTGTTCAATGAACTGCATACAACGGGTAATGGCGGCCTTCAGCGAATGACCACAATCCAATTGAAAAAACAGCTGTTTATCTAGAGTCGTACATGCTTGGAATGAAAGTGCTATATGAATTATATTTATATGAAGACTAAGTAATGATACATCATGTGGAAAAAGAGATATTTTATTCAACATTATATTTAAAAAACTAATAGAAATAAACATACATATTAATAAATTAATAAATCCGAGCTCGTTTACCTTTGTTGATCGTCGTATGATTGATAAATACATGAAAATATTCGTGCATACGAGTTTTATTAGTGAAATACATGTACAAGACGGTGCCATATAATGTCATGTCTATATTTTAGATTATTCTGCTTATTAGATAATCACTTTGTCCCAAAAGCAAATCCGGAAACGATTTTGAAAAATTGTATGTCTCGTTCAATGCGCATGTCAATCAGATAATTGAAGATGGACAAATATTGACATTGAATTTTAATTTAAACATAACCTCAAAAATATACTAGTTCAGATGGAGGGACTTGAGGATTTGAGCGAATGTGACAGGCTTTGTTCCAGTCGTTCTGTAATGAATAAATAAAAATTAAAATTGACAACCCTAAGAAAAAGAAATAATAATGATCGATGGACACTATAATTCCGAAGTTTTTCCAATCCGAGGTACAATTAATCCATACCAAGATTAAACTGTACCTAATCAAATAACCACTAACCCACATAATCAATACAATGTCTCTCAATACAATGTTTTGAGCTTTTATATTCAATGGAATAAATGCATCAAAGACAAAGAAGTTCCCTCAGATCAAATTACATACACATGAATCAGAAAAATTGGAGTTTACTACTCGTCACGACGCCGGGGCTGGAACGCATTTGAGTCAACGTGCAAATTTCAGACTGGAAAATGTTTTTAATAGGACTTGAAATGAAGCCAACTAAAAATGTGACATTCGCTTTATTCTTCAGATACAATGTGTAAAAATTGAGTGGAATACTGTTGCGGATTTGTTTATAATGATAAGACGTTAATTGAGATATTATTAAACTGTAAAAACTACGTACTGAAAATAAGCTAATTGATATTATCCATAGAGAAAAATGTTTTCTCTTGTCTATTTATTTTGTCATCTATAAACCAATTTAATTTGGAAACACCCCGTATAGTATTTATTACTGGGTATTATACCACAACCCGCAATAATTATTGAAACAACATCCATCCTATCGTTTCCCATCCTCTCTGTATGTCCTCTATCTCTTATTGCTAGATACATTTATTTGTTTGTGTAAACATCATTTACCTATGCAAATAAAATAGCTAGGCAAGAAGTGACCATAAATGCCATACGAATATCATGGGAACTTCACAATAACTATGTGGCATTCTCAGTGATCTGGATGCTTACACACTACTACATCCTTATATGAACAAGCACATAAAGCAAATACGAGGGGGTATAGGTATATAAAAATAAAATGTATGGGACAGTGGTAAACCGTATGTGTATGTATATCTAATGTTCTCATCACAAAATAACCGTATCCAGTATTATAGCTGGATAAAAAATTGCATTTCCATTAGATAAGTCTAAAAATACTGAGTTTGTTACTGATTTTTATAAAAGTAGTAGAGCGTATTTGCCTTCCCATGCTTATGACAGTGGTTGAAAATCATTATGCTCTTTAAAAGTGAAAACTTCTTTAGCTACGTTGATTTTTGGTAGGGGAAAAAACTTATGGGTTCGCGATATATATATTAGGCTAAAAGACCGAATAAGCCACTGACCGAAATTCTTACCCAGAACGCGACGTGGACATACTCACGTTTGCTTTATTCTAAAGAAGGAACACTTATGTCCACGTCGCGTTGTGGGAGGGAAACATTTCAGTAAGTGGCCGAATTCGGTGCGTAGCATATACACTAATACCACGTCTCCCTTCTCTGCTAATACTAATGTCTCTTAGATAGACTTTGCTGTGCATTGTTTTGTGTTTCCGATAATCATAATTTGAACTGATTAAGACTAGAATTACTGTTCAGTACAATAGTGAGAACTTGATATATTGATGTAGAAAAATAAATGACAAAAACAAAGTATTTATCGTCGAATATTTCCAATATTGTTATTGATATTTGCGTTGAAAATTTTGATATTATTTATTTTTCAAATATTTGATATCTGCTATACCTCGTGCAATGAATATTATATAGTGGCACTGATATAAGGATTTTCATATTTAATATCGAAAATTTGATGATTTATACGAAAGAATATTCTGACACTCGAAAAAAGATATGGTGAAAATTTTGACGATATTCCCATGATATTATGTGGGGACTTCAATATCAACTTTGCCGATGATAAAAATCTACCACTAATTTGTTAATGAAGCATTAGGTTTGAGTTTGTCTAATGAACGAAGATTAGGTAGTAAAAATATGAAACGACGATCGATGCAGTTTTTACACAGTACTTAGATAAATTCCAGTCTAACATATTTGTTTCTTATTTCAGTTACAATAAGCCTATCATATATTTTTTAGAATAAAATTAAATGATTAAAAGTACAAATGGACTAAGTATAGTTCAACTTAACGATGATGGCAGTGCTAAAAATAAAAATAAATTTCATTAAAATCTATGCAAATACTGAATACAATATTGACATTTTGTATTGAGCTTGTGCGGTCAATCATATGCTTAATTAATAAACTGTATAAAAATGTAAATACTTATTGCTCGGGTTGCCAATAGTTGTGAAAACCAGACAAATGTGAATAATTTCATTTAGAAATTTTTAAAAAATCAATAATTTAGTTATTCCGTTGTTTTAAGTTTTCACTTCTGTCAGCAGTCCTCCCCAGACTGTCTCTGCTTTTTTATCATCTACATTTCTAATCAAAGTTATTTAAACACTGACAGAGAAGATTGAACATCATTCAAACTGCTGGCCAAAATATGGCATTCTAATGAAATTTCATCAAAAAGCTCATAATTCATATACAAAGGTCATACCTACATAAGCCTACATCATGTATAGAAAATACTTGATAATTTTTTTGATACACCGTATTTCAAACTATGGAATAAAGCGAAAAAAATAAGTTATTATCTCCCTCGATGGTCTCGTCTAATATATTTGCACCAAAACAATACAGAACTTGAGATGATGTCATCTCACGGAAATCTGAATATAATTTAAATATTATTCATGTTTATTATGGGAATAATAATGCTGGAATAGCACTTTTAGCTTGTTTTATTCAAGCTGACCTGACTCATATTTTAGGTAATCTTCAAAATTGAACCCGTTCTATTACATATTTTGGACAGATGCCAAAGGCATATTAAAACTTTTTTCAGATTAATAAATGAACATGTGGTCGACGTTTTAAAATGACTGAACATTATAAAGCACAGATGACTATTACATCTACAACTATTATTGACTTGTTATACATGAATGTTATTTTTTCGAGTTTAAAATTGCTTTTTTAACACCAAATGGCAATTTTATTAGCTTTGTGAATGAGGCAACGATTTAATAACAGTTAATTTTGCATTTTAGTTTGTTGAACACTAACAAAGTGATGGTGAAATAACTTGTTTTATAGCTTAAACTTTTATTTTGTATATAAATACGATGAGGCGGTCAATGAGTGTTAGTATTAAATAAAATGCGGATGTAAATATAATCCAGCTCCATAATAATCCAAAATATTTTTTAGAGTAAAACAAAGTCCCCACAATCCTAAATGGCCTTAGGAGGTCAATTTGAGGAAACAATATACATAAAGTTGACGGATTTCAATCGAATCTAACGATCGAATAATTGCACAATCCAAGATGTCATATTAAAGACCAATCCCAGAGTCTAGGACATATCTGGGATGTTCGACATGATATAACAGATTCCACTTCCATTGATTATTAACAACAGATATTCAATTAACAACAGTCCCATCCACATTCATGGATATGCTATCCATATAATTGATCCACGTGTACTTCAAATACCGAAAAAAAAGGTCGTAAGTACGAGTTAATTAAAATTGTATTGATCACTTTTTTTCAATATTTTTAGGGAAACATCTATTTCATTTCAAAGTGAACAAGTGGAATTAAAAAATACTTTTTCTAGTTTCTAAAGAAGAAGCTGCATGTCCATCAACGTAGCGAAACAATTTTAGAAACTAACAAAGTCATTAGGTCAGGAATTTGCCTTGAATAAAATTATTTTTTATTATTAACAAAGTTGCTTCGCTAACTTGAAGCCAAGACACCATATTTCTAGTAGAAAAAAAGAGGCAAAATGATTTCTCCCACAACTAATTACCTATAAAAAGCGCAAATCCCTGACGTAATGGCGTTTTCATTTTTCCAAATTTGTTTCGCTAACTTGATGGACATAAAACTACCAAAAAGAGCACAACTGTTTTTACCACCTCACTTGGTTTGAAGCACTCTTATCTTCGAATACTTACGTTTGCAATCAAGAGAACCACAGATTTATCAAATACGCCAGACTCAAAGAATATTACTAACGTATGGCAAATGAGTTGATTGCCTTTATGTTGTAGATGTAAATAATAGAGGTTTAGGACGGTTCCATGTCCCAATAATAGTTAAACGGCTGATTCATGCCGAGTATATTAAGTCTTTATTGAATCAGTATTGAACTTGACAAGCAGTGAGATGTCTCCAATCTAGTGCAAAATTTCAAGTCTTTCGCCCATATGGAGTCTGAAAAATGGCTGCGGATCCGCTTAACCGAAAATAATAAAAAGTATTTAAAAATATGAAGAGCTTGATAAGTTTGGGTTGAGATCAAATGAGAATAACTCTAAAACGTTTCAATATGCTAATGTCATTTATTAATAAATTTTCAATCAGCGCTTATGGCCATATTTGACAAACAACAGGGCAGAAACTTATCTACCTATTCATAATTATCAATAGAAATTGCAGATTGATCAAAAAAGCGGATGGGAGTAGTAACCAAGCGGTGGAATCTTAGATTAAAATAATAGAATATGAAAATACTTTGAGAAACATCAACAATTTATAGGAACGAAATAGAATTTATATTTGGATAAGAAGCAGACCATTGAAAAAACAGTTCCAGCACGCATGCAGGGGTGTCCGTAGTTTATGTTACTGAATAGAAGTCCATATCACGATTTTACATAGGGGCATGATACAATAGAAGACGTTTTCAACCCTCGATAGAAAAATGTAATTCAACATTTGATGTTAGAATGCCGGGGGATTCTGTTCCCAATTGATAGCAAAAGTTGAAGTGAATGTTGAACAAAAAAATCAAGCCCTGCTACTCTAATGAAATCGTAAGAAATTACATTTATATGAACTACTGGACGCCCAGTGGTAGAAATTCGACCGTAATTCATTATTTTTGAAATCCAAACGTTACTGAGTTTTTTGTCAAGGATGTGATAACTGCCTATACTTTTTGGGAATTTTGTTCTATTACGTCAGTTGCAAGCTTGTACAAAAGGGCATTAGCGTGTGTTCTTTGCCTAATCTCTTACAATACATATAAAATTTAAAATTTAATATTAGTACCTATCTAACAGTTCAAAAAACACAATAACAGCTAGATAATACAACGCTTAACCCCGGTAATATTTTTTTAACCTAATGACAAAATAAAAAGAATGTAGTCCTTTCACAAAAGTGACTTCAGATTCGAAATGTTTTGCATTGCAAAACCTGCGTTGTAAATGGATTAATCCACAATAAAAAATATTTGAATTTCTTGAAATGGCATTAAGTGCACATTTAAATGTATCCGTCAAAATAATTACATCACTTTGTATACACTATTGACAATATTTAAATTTGCGTTCGACCAGGGTTGTCATTCACGAATAAAATAATTTGACTCTGACTTCACATTGCAATTGGGTTCGTTATGCAACACACAATTCACTTCTAACACGGTAACCATATTTTATTTATTTGATTCAATTTAAAATTAATTTGTAAAGGTTGCTGTGCTAGCTTTATCTAAAACTAGCAAAGTAGTCATTTTTCAAAAAATAATATAAGAGCAATAAATTTCGCAATACAGCACCTAATGTGTGCGCTTCAAGCACCAAATAGGTATGTATTTTGGATTCTGCTCACTTTGCTTTGCTAGGTTTAGGGACGGGAAATAGCTTTTTTTCAACAATTATAAAGAGCCAATGAATGGTGAGCATTTCGCAATACCGGTAGTAACTGAAGCATTACCTAGCCCAAGAAACAATAAAGTATATCTGGCGATGGTTGTTAAATCCAGTAGACATGCACTACCATAGAAGAGCATTCTGTTAAATTTAACTTGTGTCGAAATTGACTAATAAAATTGTTAGATGGCGCAGTAAAGATGTATTTATAAGCCCTGTAGATCCCACACCTTCATTAAGTGAAACACACATGAATCAAACCAACTGAAATGAACTTCAAAGTGCAGGTGAGAGGCAGCAAGCAGTTCCATAGGGATGGTTTTGTTTGTTGATTTTAATTATAAATAATATATCATAGTAAATAAGTTGCAGAAGTATGTGTGTAAATGTTCCTTTATAGAAAACATATATGAAATTTCATCATCGCCAGTCAGAATGCAATGTCAATGATACAGAACACATGCAGCTGGCATTATTCTAATTAAAGTACCTGAAAGCGGCAGACATTGTTGAAACTTCGCTACACGACGAAATGATTTCAAAAGTACCTACCTCTCCAGTTTCAAATAACGAAACTTTGTATATAATATGCATTTCTATTTCATATATACCTAAATATAATTCGGAATGCCATGTTTTTATTAAGAATAATTAAATAGCTAACTAACATGCTCCCATAGTAAACACGGGAACGTAGCTCGTTGGTCAAAAAGATTCCAGAAGGAAATTTGAGTGGTGAACTTTTAAACATTTATTTTTCAGATTGTTACATTTTAAAATAAGTTAGTAAGAATAGTAATTTATAATTTGGACCTAAAAACTAAAATGAAGTGCACATATAATATGAAAATGCTCTCATTCCTTAAATATATTTTTTTGTAATTATTCGCTAAACTCGTAAACTGATGGATAATATTCATACATTCATGTTATTGTATAGCAAAAATACGAAATGAAGACACTTCTCAACCGTCTGTATTAGTTTTATGCCTGGAAGGTAAGGTAGTTTACGTATCTACTAGTGCGATAAAGTATGAAGCAATGAGATTTCGAAATAGAACTTTCAAAACGCAAGAGATGCAAAAAATAATTTCTGTTATTTCTGTCTTTATTACACCTTCACTGTTCAATCATCAATAGACTAGGAGGTTCATACAGATAATTTATTTTTATTTCCAATTTGTGTTTTTTTTTATTCATGAGAGTAACGTTACATTCTATGCTTCATCAATTATTTTTATATTATTTTCCATCGTACGCAAGGGCTACAGTTCGGAAGATATTCAAATACATACATTTCTCTCAACAATAAATTGCAACTATTAATCCAGGTGTCATCTCATAATCACTTGCGTCATCATATCATGAGCAGTGGTACTAGAATCTAGGCAAAGTACCATTTCTCAGCAACGTCTATCGGACACATCTTTCGTGTCGAACGCCCACCATGGTAAAACTGAGAAAGCGCTATTTTGCTGTCGTAACAATACGCGATATATCGATATGTACGTATGTAGAATGGGTATAAGCTTCACGATCTTTTCTATTTCTGTTTGCGTTGACCTTCGTCGCCGTGGCGTCCTTCAAATGGAATCTCTCTTGTTATTTACTTTGTAGGTTATAGATTAGATGAGAGGGCACTGAGCTCAAACTTGATAAAATACTTATGATTCACGACTGAAGAATTTGTTGGCCTCGTATTTAATTTGTAATGCTAATTTGTTCTTGAATACTCCAAATAACACACATAAATTAGCGAAAAATAAATTTGATGAGACACATGATCATTATCTCAGATAGGATAACTATGTCATTTTGAATTTAATGATTTGCAATGTTTGCAATAGGTACTTTCTTCAAAATAGGTGTGTCAGTTACATTATGAAAAAAAATACCTTTACTAAAATGATTATATTTTTATAAGGTATATAACATTAGATGAGACACTGATAAATATAAAATGATATTTTTTCTATCGGTACAAGTAAAGTTGTAGGTACAAGATAAGTTGTAGGTACAAGATAAGTATCAGTTCTGGGTAAATAGCAGTAACTTGTGACGTACTTCAAAAATACCAGCACCAATAAAAAATAAATATTATTGAGTATTTTTCAGTGATTCATCTAATAATGTCGGTCCTAGCTGTTGTAAAAGTTATATATTCAACATTTTTGAGTGTCAACAGAATGAAATGAAACTTACAATAAATATATATAGGTACAATGACATTTTTTTTGAAAAAGAAAGTTTTCAACTCTGAAATCGAGTTTTTCAATAATGTTAAAATAAAGTTTTCCTTAAACGATCTCTTTCCAATTTTGCCATATAAAATTTTCAATTTCAGAAAAAAATGCCCACTCTACCTCCGTTGGTGGGTATTGCCTGTTTTTCAAAGTTGGTCAAAAGAACTGAGCAAGTGCGAGTCAGATTCAAGTGATATAAGTAATAATAATAATAATAATAATAATAATAATAATGTCTTTATTTTCTAAATTTAGAAAAAGGCTGAAGTCTAGCCAGTGGCTACTCTACTGCTCTATACCGTTTCCCGGATAATTCGAAAATTTGGAATTTTCCTTTGTGTTTTCGAGTAAACTATAAATGAGATCCTTATATTTATTTTTTTTTTCTATCCTCAGCAGTCTCGAAGATAAGAGGGAGAAAACTTGTTCCTGTATATTTTTTCAATTTTCACAGTTTTTAGACGTTCGATTGACTTTAAAATTTCAACTCGTATCAAAGACCGATTAAAATAAAATAATTTTATCTTAATTTTAGGTTAAGTATATATTTTAACTTTGCGAGGCTGAAAAATACTACTAAATATACTAATTAAATTATAGTCAAGAAATAAGAAAAACATAATATAATATAATAAATATAAAGAGTTTAATATCAGGTTATGTATGGAACCCTACAACGTGAGAGCAGAAGAAAAAAAACAGAAAAATCACCTCAACTCTTTCCGTTATAACACTGGGTAATGGAAGCATCTTTCCAGGGTCCCTTAAAAATGCATTGTTATAAAAAAAAAACTTGTCACCAAACCCATCTCCCCGACAATAGCAATTTCTCTCAAGTGCCCGTAGCAGATTTACTTTGACAGCGTAATATATAAGGAATCTATAAAAACGAAGGAAACTGCACATAAGAGTGGACAATGATATCTGACCCCAACTATATATAAATATAAATAGATTATATGACCCTCGTTGGAGTTCATACATTCTATTCTACACGACTAATAAAATAATAAAGGGAGTCCGGATGCTTCTTTTCCCCGGCAAACGAAAATCAACCACAAACTATATTATCCGTAGGGAAAATATGAGAAAAAGGAGCAACTTTCCAGGACTTTTTTCGACCTCCTCTTCAAGGTTTCATTCTACAAAGGCAGTTCTCTTGCATGCACGGCTCACACGATGATACATTCCAATGGCTTAGATATGTAACGATATTCCAACGACAAATCAGTGAAATATCCAGAATTACGGTCATTTCGGTACATGGCCATGAGAAGAAGGAATCGTTCCATCCATGAATCGTTCAATAACGGTGCGGATGGTGCACATGCGCATTAAATTATCCATACAGATTAACAATGGTTTCGTGACGATCATGGAACTGCTGGATGGTACGAACTTATTATTGAGACGAAATATAAATATTTTTTTTAAATTGGCCGACGTTATCAGTGCACTGAAAAGTATAAAATAATATTAATTCTATTGGTGCTAGTACTTTTGAAGTTGTGCAGTTGCAGGTAGATTGATAACTTTTGGCACCAACTTCACAAGTACCAGCACCAATAGAATTAATACTATTTTATACTTTTCAGTGCACTAACTGATAACGTCGGTCCAATTTTTTGAAAAACATATTTATTTCACACTTTTGAGTGTAACATTAGTCACGAAAATCGTTAAACATTCACTAATACCAATGCAGATAGGACTTATCCTATTACCCACGTATATTCTTTGCTAGTAGTTGTTATTATTGAGATCTCAATACATCGCTGCCGAAATACGCTTAAGCATTTTAGTTGTTACCATTTTAACATCGATTTAACTCGAAAACCGTAACTCTAAGGATAAAATGTTCGTTATAAATCTTGCTACAAATAATTATGTCTTTCATGAGCTGCAAACAGATTTTCAATTTTCGACAGAAATCGCCCAATCCACATAGCGAAAATAGGTATATTTGAGAATTTAAAATGCCTCCATCTCGAAAACCGTTACTCTTTTGAAAAAATTTTCAATTTAAACGTTTCCGGATATTGTCCTATCTTTAATTATACCACCGCAAATTTTCAATTTTCCAGAAAATTTGCTCCCTTCACTCCCTTTGGGGGCGGTTTTCGGAGGGAACGAGATGTCGGATTCCCGTTTTTATGAATATGGGATCATTTCTCAAGCCTCCTCTTTCAAATGAATCAAGAATGATCAAAATCGGAGTACGATTACTATATGAAAGGCGCGCACAAACAAAAAAAGCACAGTCGAATTGTATACCTCATCCGTTTGGGGTTCGTCGGTCAAAAATACAAAATAATATTAATTCTAATAGTACTGGTAATTTCGAAGTGGTGCAATTGTAGTTCGATGGAAGACTTTTGGCAACTTCAAAAGTACCAGCACCAATAAAATAAATATTAGTTTGTATTTTTTTGTGCACCAACTAATAAAGTTGGTTCAATATTTGGTACAAAATATTTATTTCAACTTTTGAGTGTAACATGATATCGTTGAATGTTCACTAATAACGAAGAAGACAGTACCTGGTACATATGTTATTACCTACGTATATTCTTTGCTTGTACTTGTTATTATTCAGAGATCTCAAAACATCCCGGCGGAAATACACACATTTTAGACTTTACCACTTCTGTAACTCGAAAATCGTAGCTTTTTTTGAAAAATGTCCAATTTAAATGTTACTACATATAATCTTTTCTAAAAAAAATGCCCCCTCCACATAGCTGAAATACACATATTTCAGTCATAATATTGCTGTAACTCAAAAACCGTAACTCTTTTGAATCAAATGTTCAATTTAAATGGTTCCGGATATGATCTCATCTTCTATTCTGCCATTTCAGATTTTGGAGAAAAATTGACCCCTCCACTCCCTTTGGGAAAAGTTTTTGAGGGGAAGGACATGTTGAATGTCGACTTTTTTTCAATGGGGCCAATTCTCAATATTCCTCTATAAAATGAAAAAAGATTCATATCGTAGCACGTTTACTATTTATACCTAAGTCGCAAACATCCATACAAAAAAATATGCAGACAAACAGTCAAATTGTATATCTCCTCCGTTTGGTTCCGTTAGTAATATTTTATTCTTTCTAACTGATTTACGATAATCTAACAAGTCAGTTTATTATTCTGTAATGGTGGAGCCAACTGTCCCTTGCTAATTTAAAATACCTCCGTTACTGGCAGTCAATTCATTTTTTTTAGAAGACCAGCCCGCGCCTGCTTCTAAAAGTTTGGAACTGGTTTGAATTCTTGCAAGAACGAGCTTGATAACTTCTCGTCCCAATTTTTCTTTAGAATTTTTCAAGAATACCATATATTCTTCTACTTAATCCATGACTTGAGCTCGATAAAGTATCTTGAGTCCCGCAAACAACAAAAAAGTTATGCTGAACAATGTCCTTAGCTTACCCGGTTTAAAAAAAACGAAATAGAATAGTAGAAGGAATTATCAAAATGCCATTTTGAGAAAGCACAAGTAGAAAAAACACTTTGATACAGGCGATTAACAAAATACGTCAATAATTTTATGAATATTTCAGTGAAATAGTAAAATAAGCACAAACATAGACGTGAAATCCCTAAATACTAATTTCTAAAATATTGTCCAAGATAGCGCCAATGTTATGGAAAATGAAGCCTCAACTGTCATCCAATATGTCATAAAATGGTTCAGCACCCAATTATTTATTTAACCTTATGGTATCTATATATATATATATATATATATATAAAGCCATTTACTGTGGATCAAATAATGAATGAAATCATTATTAAAACCTCATTTATACTAGACGATAAAACATCTGGAAACAATAAAAATTCCCTAAAAGGATTTCGATGTCTTTTTACGAACAACTTTAATGTCTCATGCAAATAATATTTGTGAGCATTCCTTTTTTTTCTTCGTTCGAACAACATAGTTTTCTAGATTCTCCATTACAATTACAGGATAATTTCAAAATATTATAGTATGAGAATCATTGTTCCATATATATACATATATATTATATGAGACAAAAGCGAATAGAAATATAAGAATAGGAGAGCAAAAGCTCGCAAAATTCTAGATCACAGAAAATGATGGCTGCTTATATTGTGGACCAGCTAGAGATGTTGGCTTACATGCATAATCTGCGAGTTGTGATACCGCTGGATTTTTTTTCGTTTCACATCATACTTTCCAGATTGCGGAATATACGAATAGGGAATACAGGATATATATATATATATGTATATGGAATAAGTGTTGGTTGTCAGAGTTCATTATCAACTTCACGCTTCACGTTTAGTCATTTAGTTGTGTTCCTGCCTGTATTTTCCATTGGGTCTCTATCTGGAAATGCCATAATATACATTTCAGTGGAAATATAATTTGAATATGAAAATAAACTCCGGTCCCTTTAAAATATTGGAAGCCAGAATATGGTGAGAAAGGAGAATGCCTATCAAAATCAATTCACTACGAGAACAAAGTTTCAAATTAATTATTACCAGTATTAACTTTGGAGTGATTCGATTTTCTATAGAATGCAGTGACCGACGGGGAAACAACTCTTTAAATAGATGTAAATACAGAAATTTAAATATTTCAATACAAGTTTCAGTACCAAAATATCTTAAATATATTTAAAACATTTTAAATCAGTTTCAGTAATTCAGTATGCGCAAATACCATTCTAGACTTTAAATACTATTTTAATTATCAATAAAATCGGTCCAATTTTTTTGTGAAAAATATTTATTTCACACTTTTGAATGCTACATTAGTCATAAAATCGTTGAAAGTTCATTAATACTCTTTTGAAAAAATGTTTACATAATGTAAATGTCGCCAAATATTATTTCTTCTTTAATTTGGCCTTCTCATATTTCCAATTTTCGAAAAAAAATCCCTCTCTACATAGCGGAAATACACATATTTCAGACTTTACCATTTCTGCAACTCGAAAACCATAAGTCTTTTGACCATATGTTCAACATAAACGTTTCCGGATATGATCTCATCTTTAATACTGCCGTCTCAAATTTTGGATTTTAGAGAAAAATTACAACCACCACCAACTTCGGGGGCCATTTTCAGAGGGAAGGATATCTCGATTTTGAGTTTTTCTAAATATGGGACCATTCCTCAACTCTACTCTTTCAAATGAATCAAAAATCATCAAGATTGAAATAAATTTACTATATAGAGCGCGCACAAACCAAACAAAATTCAGTATGTCTCCGATGAATTTATTTTCGTAGTTCCAATTCCTTTGCAAGGTTCGTATCCATTTCAAATTACTAGTCTGTTATCAAATCAAATAAAAAATACAAATCTGTATGATTATATTAGAAATTCAAATTTCCGGTCCAATAAGATTAATTCTAAAGCTATTTTTGACAGACTTAAAAAAAGGAGGTATACAGTTAATTCGGTTTTATGTTTATTTTTTAGTGTGTGATGTTTTAAACCTCGACTGACCTCTCTTAATGGTTTTGCATTAGAATATTATCTATCTGATATTATTGGTTCATTTGTAATTATAACTAGACTGGATCGCAAAAATAGCAATTGCTTTTTTCTGGTACTTAGATGTTTCCTAGAGGTGTTGCTTTTTATTTTTTACCAACGACCCAAAAGGAGGAGGTATATAATTCGACTGTTTATATTTTTCTCGCCTTATAAATAGTTAACGTGCTCTGATTTGGCATGATTCTGTTTTCATTTGAAAGAGGACTGTTGAGAATTGGTCCCATTGAAAACAAATCGACAATCAACGTGTCCTTCCCTTAAAGAAGTTGGAGGGGGATTTTTTTTTCGAAAATTGAAAGTATGAGGCCGCCAAATTAAAGAAGTGATTATATGTAATATTATTTAAATAGGACATTTTTCAAAAATTGTAACGGTTTCCTAGTTATAGCAATAGTAAAGTCTGAAATATGTGTATTTTCGCCGTATGTTTCCATGACATGTACAAACAAAGAATATACAAAGGTAATAAATAGTATAAGTACTATTTACGCAATGTTATGAAATCTCTTAATAATAAGTAAGTATAAAAGAAATGTTATTATCTTCTTTGGTGAACGGTGACTGATTTTGACAACTAATTTTACATTCATACATATTTTTTTTATAAAAAATAGGACCGACTTTATCGAAGAACACAAAATAATATTAATTCTATTGGTCTGGTAATTTTTGAGTTGGTGTCTACGACTAACAACTGCACAACTTCAAAATTGCCAGTACACATAGAATTAATACAATTTTGTATTTTTTTAGTGTTTTGAATTAAATCTAATTTATTTATTATTTTATTATGTATTTTTTCTCTTATTTATATATAATATTTATTTTGGAATACCTATTTGTCTATTAGATTTTCCTAGAAATTATCTAACCGTCAAATAGTTTTTTATTATGAAGTATCTCCAAATAATTTAGAAACTTTTATCTTAACCATACAAACACTTTAGATATTGCAAAGAAACAAGGTAAGTTAAACCAAAATTGTTCAATAGTTTCATTTCTATTCATTTTCTTAATCATCCCTTATATTATATTTAAGTATGATGTTCCATTTATTTCATTTAATTTCAAACATAAGTACATTCATGGTATTTTCAATACCCTCAGTATATTCTAATTACTTTCAAAAAACTTTAGGTCTCTAAATAACTTCAGTATATTTTATTTGCTTAAAAAGATTCTCAGTACATTAAATATTTTCATTATCATAAATATATTTTAAATATTGTAAAATATCAGATATTTAATTATCTTGTACAAATTTTGGGTAGTTGTTTCCCTCTCAGCAGTGACGTACTGTGATTTAAAAAAACCTACACCATATAAGTAGATAAATACGCTGGTAAGAATCTAAGTCTCCAGACATCGATATAAATGATAAATTTATTTCTTATGAGTAACTTGCGAATAAACATCGAAGAAAAGTCAACGTTCAATTGTATTTGATGGCTATGAATATATTAAGAAATGTGAAATACATATTTTTTGGCACCAACTTCAAAATTACCAGCAATAGTAGAATTAATACTATTTATTTTGCATCATAGTCATCAAAAGCATTGAACGTTAACATATATACAGAGATTTAAAAACATCTCGGAAACATATTGTAGATTTCACAACGCGGAAACCGTATTTTTTGTCCAATTTAAATGTTACCAGAAAGGAATTGCACCTTCCACCCCCTTTTGGAGTAAGGAAATGTTGGATTAAAAATTGTTTAATAGGCCGTTTCTCATCACTCCTCTTTCAAATAGAACATTCATCAAAATTGGAGCGAAAGACGCGTACGAACCAAAAAAAAAGAAAACAGCCGAATTGTATCGCCTCCTCCATTTGGAAAGTCGGTCAAAAAGGAAAATATATTGTGATTGAAATATTTCAATAGAACGTATAATAAATCAGTAAATCTGGCTTAAAATCTCGATCAAATAACTGAAATAGACGGATACATTCCAAAGGCTGGACAGAAATAATATTTTTTCCCATCATTGACCCATTTCTTCCGAAGGGAAACATGCACAAACTAACAGATTCTTGTTGGAAATATTGAAAGTTCTCTTCTAACGACAAACAGTTACGATCATTTCCCCTTACTTATATAGTTTTTTCTTATCTGAATGATTTTCAGATAGGTTATAAAAATGACATAAAATTTGTTTACTTCCCGCAAAATGTTCATTTATATGGTTATATTTTTGAAGGCGACAGTTACCACAAGGAAATGACACAACAAAACAACTACCGTGAATTAAATCGAAATCGATCGATATCGAAAACTACTGTGGAGATAAAAGCAAACCGTTTAAAATATTGTCCTTAATTCCTTGATAGTTCCTCATAGATAATTTTAATCAAATTATACATTTTTTGGGCTTACCATACTGAATTAGGAAGAGAGGACGAAAAATTAACCACAAGTACATAGACAAAAAAGAATTGTCCCCTTCACATAGTGAAAACACACATAACTTTGCCATTGTTGTAACTCGAAAAGCGTAATCCTTTTTGAGAAATTTCCAATTTAAATTTTGCTGGATATGGTCTCTTCTTAACTTTTGCCGTCTCGAATTTTCGAATTTCGGCATAAGTTGTCCGCGCCGCCCTTTTCGGGGGCAGACCAATCACAATTACTGTGAACATCGAAATATAAATTTATTATATTAACTTAAAAATATTAACGCTTGGAGATTCACATATATACCTTCACCCATAAAACCCTCTTTATTTGAGCAAGCTGATAAAATGTGTTATCTATGACTCATGTCAACCGCATGCGAAAATGCTTGGAATTGATTTAGAATAAGAAAAAGAAAAAAGAATTGTTTTGTTCTATTCGCAAGATCACAGAAATTGAGGACGAACATCAGACATTTTTTAAAAAGGAAATTATTCATTTAAACGAAATTTTCACTTACGTTGACAACTGTACCCATACACAATTAGGTTTTCCTGCTAATCACAATGATAAGAAAATATTAAGATCACGGGATTTTTTTTGTAAAGAAAAATTCACGCGATAACCTAATACTTAATCTGAATGTTCACCAGTTTATATCAAGTATGCTGCAACTTAGCGCGTTAATAATGTCAAGTTACCATGAAATTCCATCAAGGCACAGGGCCAACACGATCCCGAAAACAAATAAATTATTAAAACCCCTTTTACCAAGCTGTCCCCTCTCAATTATCATAATGGGTCTATACATATTTTAAATAATTCAGGTTAAATAGAAAGTATGTCAGTGTTCCAATATGTAATATTCTACACAATTTATAAGACAAACCAATAATGTTCGAATTAATATCAAAAATCCATCGAGGCAATTTAGAGGTGTTCTAAATACTAGATGAACTTAAAAAGCTATTGTGCTTTCTTAATATTTAAACTTCTGAGGAACTACGTGAATTATATATTTTCTATCCTCGAGAAAACAGCTCCCTGGAAAAACTTTCAATTCAAATGGGTTGGAAGAACGTTTTTCAATTCCGACGTTTTATTTCCCACGCGAATAAAAGCAATCGATATACCAGAAGCAATAATATTATGGAAAATAATTCAATAGATTAAAAAGCTTCAAATCAAGAAAATATTAAAATTCGATTCGAATTCAAAACCCGAACAAATGAGAAATTATTAAAGTCAGAAAACAGGAGATGCTTACCTACAAGATGATGGACAATATAGAACAACACATCAACAGGAACATAACGGAGTTAGATCTTAATGATAACAAACCCGATTTGAGTTAACTTTTCTGGATGAAGATTCAACTTGAAGTGACAAATAACCAAGTGATCTCATCTTCCGAGATCTGCATTCTGGTAAAATATGTATGCGCGAAAGCAAATGCACAATATACCGCCTCCTTTTTGATGATACACCTCCAATGCAATCCCTACTCCTTCGACAACATTGACAGCTGCCTATCATATATCTCCATATTTTATGATCTTGCCCCCACTATATCATATCACGTTTAGACTTGTTGATGCGCACAACCTGGAAACCAAAACAACTGAGGGGAAATTTATGATCCAACACCCAACCATGGTCTTTTGAATTGCAATGAAAAAAAAGAACATACATGAACAGAACAAACACGTCATGAGTTATGTCTTCAGAAGATCATTTGGAACAGTTAACTCTATGGCAACCTGAGGAGATTTTAGAATACCAAGAGATAAGATGAAATATAAAACCATCAGAAAGTTCATCATCACTAGGAGAATTGTTTAGAAGATTTAGAAAATCAATAAATTGCTGTGCTTGATCAAAATTCCCAATATCTACTAATAAAAGTGTAATTATTGTTCGAAATGATAGACTCATGTTAATTGAGTTCAAATTATTTTATATAATTAAACATACTAGAAGTTATTAATATCAATCGTTTTCATATTTTGTCATATTATTAGATAATTCGTTTAAATTTAATACCGAAGGATAGAAAGAAATTAGTTTTTAGAAATGGCAATCAATTATATCAAATGGAATAATTATAATTATATATATAAATATATTGAACCTAATTTCTCCTAAATTCACAAAAGTTGTTTAAATACCTACTAATTGGTTGTTGTTGAGATAATTTGTAGTTTGCCCTGACGAAGAGAATAAGCATTCTCGAAAGCTCGGCAGAATCCTAAGAATTTTACTAAATGAATCCATTCCCCCCAAAAAATAATCCCTTTTATCAAATATTAAACCAGTTAAGCATTCAAAATCAAACTACATATATATTATTAATTGGGACGGTTTTGACGGACAATTATATAAATATCTCAGCAATATTTTAATTGAACTGTTTTAGACATAATTAGAAATTATAAACGTATACTACTTGTACATCAAACACAAAAACCTGGATGGGACTCACCAAAATGCCGAAACACCTGTACACGAACAGAGCCAAACAGTGAGCCTTAGCTCCACCACATCGCACAGTCAAACTCCGAATGGCATATGAAAATAATGCAACAATGCAACTTCACCTAGCTCGTGTACGCAGGCAAACGTGCGTGGTATGCTCTATCCCGACCTTGCTTCTGGATGTCCGGGAATGGAATGAATACCGTGATTGAGTACCAGCCACAAATATAAAGGTAAACTCGGAAAGAGAGACGGCAAGTTCATCTAGTGTGTGTGTTTGTGGAGTGTGAAGGCAAATTTTGCGCAGGCATTTGCGCAGTACACATACTTCAATACCAAGTAGATCACAGAGTCCAAAAGAAATTCAACATTTAAGATCATGACAAACTGTAGGTTGACTAATACAGATTTACAGAAATCTATTGCCTCTCATATTTCCTATTTGTATTTGATGAATGAACAATTTTATTTTCCTTTTGTCGGAAGCCCTAACTTTATTAGAAAAAAATATCAATTAGGTACAGAAGATGAATTACTTTCTCAGATGAGTGATATTATAATATGTATAAAATTATGATATTATAATAAGCATAAAATAATCAATTTCGTATATTGCGGAAAATCCTGAACTAATTTAAAAATGTTCCATTTTAAAGATCATTGATTTTCCCGTATAAAATTTTGAAAGAAAAACTTACTGCGTTTCGAAGGATTGCTGACCTGAAGGGGTCATGTAAATTCGGCCAGAGTTATAAGGGTTCCGGTGGGAGTAAAATGGGCACCAAATTTGAACTTCTACCTGCTAAGAAAAAGGTTACCCTAATCCGACATGTAATAAGGGCACCGCAGTACCCTTCAGGTAATAAAGATATTTTCAGTTATAATAGCTTTTTAATTGAATTCTAGTACATTTAGTTTGTAAAATATACCTGAGGAATTTACTTCGTATTGGAGCTTTTATCATACTTACGTTAATTATGAAGATATCGTTTCGTGGACAGTAACAAGGGACAACGTTTGTTAGTTATTAATAAATATACCTTCTCAATACAGAAAACATTGAAGAGTGGTAAAGTTTTTTAGCGTTGTCCAAAAAAATCTATGAACTGTGCAGCTAAAGTGTTTACGAGTGGTGAAGAAACTTTAGTAAGCAGGAGCCAGCTCAACCAGAATCATGAACACAACGTAAGCTGAACCGAAAAGTAATTTCATCTGCATGTAAGCGAAAAGCCTTGGATGATATTTCCGAAAAACCAGCAAAAATGTGAGCTGGCTAACGAACTACCTGAAACAGTCCCAACAACTGATTTAACTTACATCCGAAGAAATATGTACAACGCAGGACCATAACCATAAAAATAGAGCGGAAGTCCACAATGCAGTGAGAGTCATCAATTTTGTATTGATTTTTATAAGTTTTAAGTTAAATATTTATATGCTTCTGAACAATTATTTAAAACAAATTTTATATCATTAATTTGCAATGGTTTTATTTATATTTGGTTTAGTGCCCAATTTACATATTATATATATGTACATTTTTCAGGTAGCGCTTCGGATGGTGCCCATATTACATGTAGGATATAAAATGCAGGTAGTGCCCATTTTAAGTCCGCCCAAGAGTTAATTATAATCTCATAGGCATTCTCGGTGAGAGGTTTAATTAAGGGTTCGATCTAATCTCACAGATAGGTATATTTTCAGCAGATGAAATAACATAGTCAGTTGTTTTGTAAGTAAAGGAAGCGATGAAATAAAATTTGTTTTAATATTCTTTTCAGTTGATTATCAAACAAAATTCAAAATACTCACTATAAGTAAGTACAACTCGGGTCCGTCAAGCTACACCCCCGATAAAACGAATATGGATTTTTTTTAATGCAAAATTATGTGCAAATTATGTGCAAATTACGGCCACAAAAAAAAAAATTTGTGCACAATTCCTTGACCATTTTTTCGTTATTTGAAAAAAGGGGGTGCAGCTTGACGTCAAGCTGCACCCCGCACCAATTTCTATTGCCGAAATTTGAAAATCGATTACACCATAATTATGTGCAAATTATGTGCTCTCCAATGACCTAAAGAACAACTATGCTACTCTAAGCATACACCTTCTTTTTTTTTATTTATTAAAGGGGGTGTGGCTTGACGTCAAGCTACACCCCCGCACCTATTCCTGTTGCCAAAATTTAAAAATCGATCACACTATAATTATGTGCAAATTATGTGCAAATTACGGCCAAAGAAAGGAAATTTTGTACTCCATCCCTTAACTTTTTTTTCAAATTACAAAGTGGTGTGTAAACGAAATTAAAAATTATTTATTGCAAAATTATGTTCAAGTTATGTGCGAATTACGGCCCCAAAAAAATAATTTTGTGCACAATTCCTTGACCATTTTTTCGTCATTTGAGAAGAGGGGGTGCACCCCCGCACCAATTTCTAATGCCGAAATTTGAAAATCGATTACACCATAATTATGTGCAAATTATGTGCTCTCCAATGACCTAAAGAACAACTATGCTACTATGAGCATACATCTTCTTTTTTTTTATTAAAGGGGGTGTGGCTTGACGTCAAGTTACACCCCCGCACCTATTCCTGTTGCCAAAATTTAAAAATCGATCACACTATAATTATGTGCAAATTATGTGCAAATTACGGCCAAAGAAAGGAAATTTTGTGCTCCATCCCTTAACTTTATTTTTCAAATTACAAAGTGGTGTGTAAACGAAATTAAAAATTATTTATTGCAAAATTATGTTCAAGTTATGTGCGAATTACGACCACAAAAAAATAATTTTGTGCACAATTCCTTGACCATTTTTTCGTCATTTGAGAAGAGGGGGTGCACCCCCGCACCAATTTCTAATGCCGAAATTTGAAAATCGATTACACCGTGCAAATTATGTGCTCTCCAATGACCTCAAGAACAACAATGCTACTCTAAGCATACACCTTCTTTTTTTATTTATTAAAGGGGTGTGGCTTGACGGCAAGCTACACCCCCGCACCTATTCCTGTTGCCAAAATTTAAAAATCGATCACACTATAATTATGTGCAAATTATGTGCAAATTACGGCCAAAGAAAGGAAATTTTGTGCTCCATCCCTTAACTTTAGGTAGGTCATTGGAGAGTACATAATTCGCACATAATTTCGGCAATAGAAATTGGTGCGGGGTGCACCCCCTCTTCTCAAATTACGAAAAAATGGTCAAGGAATTGTGCACAAAATTATTTTTTTGTGGCCGTAATTCGCACATAACTTGAACATAATTTTGCAATAAATAATTTTTATTTCTTTTACACACCACTTTGTAATTTGAAAAATAAAGTTAAGGGATGGAGCACAAAATTTCCTTTCTTTGGCCGTAATTTGCACATAATTTGCACTTAATTATAGTGTGATCGATTTTTAATTTTGGCAACAGGAATAGGTGCGGGGGTGTAGCTTGACGTCAATCCACACCCCCTTTAATAAATGAAAAAAAGAAGGTGTATGCTCAGAGTAGCATAGTTGTTCTTTAGGTCATTGGAGAGCACATAATTTGCACATAATTATGGTGTAATCGATTTTCAAATTTCGGCATTAGAAATTGGTGCGGGGTGCACCCCCTCTTCTCAAATGACGAAAAAATGGTCAAGGAATTGTGCACAAAATTATTTTTTTGTGGCCGTAATTCGCACATAACTTGAACATAATTTTGCAATAATTTTTAATTTCGTTTACACACCACTTTATAATTTGAAAAAAAAAGTTAAGGGATGGAGTACAAAATTTCCTTTCTTTGGCCGTAATTTGCACATAATTATAGTGTGATCGATTTTTAAATTTTGGCAACAGGAATAGGTGCGGGGGTGTAGCTTGACGTCAAGCCACACCCCCTTTAATAAATAAAAAAAAAGAAGGTGTATGCTTAGAGTAGCATAGTTGTTCTTTAGGTCATTGGAGAGCACATAATTTGCACATAATTATGGTGTAATCGATTTTCAAATTTCGGCAATAGAAATTGGTGCGGGGTGCAGCTTGACGTCAAGCTGCACCCCCTTTTTTCAAATAACGAAAAAATGGTCAAGGAATTGTGCACAAAAAATTTTTTTTGTGGCCGTAATTTGCACATAATTTGCACATAATTTTGCATTAAAAAAAATTCATATTCGTTTTATCGGGGGTGTAGCTTGACGGACCCGTACAACTCTTCCATGCATATTATTGTTTTGTTTCATTAACAAACAAGTCGCAACCGCGTGAAATCTTTACTATAGAAAATGCCACAATACAATATAGAATACAAAGTGGGTGTTAAGTATAATAATATCATTATACACAAGAATTTTAATTATAATCTCATTTATTTACCTAGATATTCAGGTAATTTGAGAAAATCCAAATCGTGTCATAAATATTACTCTCGGTCGAAATTACGTCTGTCATTAGCGGAACCCTCTGCTTTGGGCGAAGGGATTACTGGCCCAAATTACGCCCGCCGTTTTAGATGGTGATGTTGCAAAGTTTGTTCATTTCAAAACTTCCCACCTCGGATTTTTGGTAATGGAAACATCAAAAAAAGAAATCTCTGAAATAAATAAGAAATAATGTAGAGGTGATAACATTTTAAACAAATTTTGCTTCGCCTCTTTCAACATCCTAACCCCATGAGCTATCCTTCTAGAAACTTTAAACGGTAAGATGTATCCAGTGATATTTTATTTGAAAGTTTTTTTTAGCTATACTATTTTGGCAGTTTGATTTTCTTAAATCAGTCTATTCGTTATCCCCCTAGTTTAAATTCATTTCTAGTCGTCGATAGACAATGTTTTCGGACAAAACTAATGCTATCATCGGAACTAAAGATATGAAACTGACTATCGCTACGCATTCTGTGTGATAACTTTTTCTTGACGCCGACAAAAGCTATCATACAGATGCGCCGACCATAGTTTTTTTTTCCGTCGTACACTTAACAACTTGGAATTTCAGAGATAAAAGTCTACTTGATTTTTTTCAATCGCCCAATTTCAAAAAATTTCACGCTAAAAGAAAAACCCTAAAATGACCTTTCAAATAAGCTCGATACTTTTTACCATTTAAGATCTTCCAGAGGGTAGCTCCGGGTGACAGGCCGTTAAAAGCAAATTTTGGTTAAAAATTTGTCGCCCTTGACATTATTCCATACGTATTTCAGTGATTCTTTGATTGTTCATATTTCTGGAAATGTGAGTTAGGAAGTTTTGAAATGGACGCCCTGTATTTTCATGTCTCAGTAGTTCTATATCGAATGAGAAATTAATTATCAAAATAGATGCACATTTAACAACATAGAATAAATATCGATATAATGAAATTGAATACCTCCTCTTTTTTATTAAGTCTGTCAAAATTGAATAAAAGGCATTGCTAATGGCTAATGCTTTAATCAGTGAAATAACATCTTAGTCCATTTTGATATCAAATTTCCATCTATGGCAATTATACGTCGCAATATTAGCTTACTTGTTCTAACAAGTTTATGGCCTAATCTCCTTTCGTGTCCAAACTAGTTTTCTCCATGCTAAGTAACAAATAGACGGTAACGGGATCAATTGTAGTAGGGAGCTGCGGCTGGATTTGTTAAGGGCAAGACTTCGAATGAAATTACGAGACAAATTTGCCATTTTGTTTTTGAATATTAATAATTTATTAAACTTTAGGGATAGTGTGGTTCATTTTAAGTATTCTGAATGGTTAAGAGATAAATTTAAAGTCTTCCAGGATCTCAATCATTCAGGATCGCCTTAGGTTAACTATAAAGCTTATTTTCATGCAAAATAGACAACGTTAATTTTGATGGCAATTCAACTAACCCAAAACAAACTCGTTTGAAAGTGATTCGCCTTGAAGTAGCCAGTTCTTCCAGCTTTGAAAGCTATCATTAGAAGTTCGGGCATATATTTTTATGAGCCCACTTTAGATTCGTAATCCTTCAATACAGGAAACTTTGATTGGAATGTGCGTTCTTTGAGATAGTTTCCTTGTTTTGCAGGCTGGGTTAGATCGATTTTGAAACGCTAGAAAGGTCAAAACAAATCCAACGGGGCATAATTCAGAAAAAGGTCAGTAGAATGAAGATGTTGTTATTTTAGGGAAGATATACAAAAAAGACCGTACTTTTTGTTTTCAAATATGATGATATCGACGTTTTCAATCGATTTCGACTCAAAAAACCAATACCCGAATTACAGTGCAGTTTACTATAAAGTTATACATTATATATCAATAACGATTCCTCAATCTGCCTGAGTTCAAAGAACATAGCATTTTATTGCTATGATATACCGGATCACATAAAATGATGTATTTTAACTTTCTGGGACTACCTTTACGCATATATTTCTTAGTTTTCAATATGTCTACTCAAGCTCTAACGCTTATTTAAGCCCAGTTTTTCTTTAAAGTTACCCTTTTCCACAGAGCACAATGTGAACAATCAGTAAATGAAGTTATCAAGTTCATGTTGAATGTCGGAAGCTAATTTTCCAACAATCATTAATAACAATGGTTCTTCTTTAAAGGGCATTAAATAATCATGTCTCGTCCTGTTTGAAAGCCATACCAGTGCCTGTGCCTATTGGAATAAATTAGTAATGCCTAGAAACAAATGTAGACCCGTTCGGTGAGTAAGGTCCACGTCATAAAGAGGACAGGTAGGCGGGTGCAACCATGGAATTTTTAACGTTTTCATTCGGGTGGATATACTTTTGCAAGGGACCGAGACGTTAAATTGAGCCCTCCCATGTAGATGAGGTTCTTCATCAGAATTTCCAAGCAGCTCATTCGATTGCCGGGGTTGTTCAAGAAAATGATGTATCTTAGGACGTGGATGACCCTTTGTCAATTCCACTTTTTAATTGAAGCGCCATATATCTCGACAAATGAATAAGCAAGCGGATAGTCTTTCTATTTCATTTATTTAATTGAATACATTTCATATCTCATTTTAAAAAGTTGGTCTACTTCACCGAGTTCATCAATTACTTATAAATTCAATGATCATATCGCAATTGCATATCGTGCTTGATAGTTAAACCGAAATACGTGGATATGCTGTTCAAAAAGCACCATTTGATGAAGAATTATAGTTATTTATTTATATATATATATATATATATATATATATATATATATATATATTGTTTGATTCTGAATTCTTGACTGCATCCCCAACAAAAATCTATTTTATTATATATATATATATATATATATATATATATATATATTGATTTTGTATTCTTGACTGGATTTATAATAAATAAAAAGATGTTCTTGGGGATGCAGTCATATATTCAATAAAATTCTTTGACTGAAGCCGAGCTTTCGAGAATGTTTATTCTCTTCTTCAGGGCAAAAATCGTGAATTTATAATAAATTAACCAAAAACAGGAAAGATTTCATATTCATCAATTACAAATGTCATTTGTAATTGATGAATATGAAATCTTTCCTGTTTTTGGTTAATTTATTATAAATTCACGATTTTTGCCCTGAAGAAGAGAATAAACATTCTCGAAAGCTCGGCTTCAGTCAAAGAATTTTATTGAATATATGACTGCATCCCCAAGAACATCTTTTTATTTATATATATATATATATTGATTTTGTATTCTTGACTGGATTTATAATAAATAAAAAGATGTTCTTGGGGATGCAGTCATATATTCAATAAAATTCTTTGACTGAAGCCGAGCTTTCGAGAATGTTTATTCTCTTCTTCAGGGCAAAAATCGTAAATAATGACATTTGTAATTGATGGCTATGAAATCTTTCCTGTTTTGGTTAATTTATTCTAAATTCACGATTTTTGCCCTGAAGAAGAGAATAAACATTCTCGAAAGCTCGGCTTCAATCAAAGAATTTTATTGAATATATGACTGCATCCCCAAGAACATCTTTTTATTTATTATAAAACCAGTCAGGAAACAAAATCAAAATATTCTATATATAAATATTTCGGCCATCTCGGAAATGGCTCTAACGATTTTTATCAAATTTGGTACTTAGGTAAGATTTTACTTTTTGACCGACTTCCCAAAAGTAGAAGGTATACAAGGTTTGATTCAGCTTATCCCTTCAAAAAAGCCCTTCGGATTTTTTCCAAAATTTTTAATTCCTTATGTTCTCTCATAATATCATCTTGAAATGTTTATACTTAAGAAATTCTAGATAAATCACACAGTTTTGTAGCTAGGGCTCTGAGGAGGTAAAAAATACTAGGTTGATAAGTCAGTAATATAATATTATATTGTGTCAATTCATCAACATTTATGGTACTAGATTCTTCATTACAGACAAGAAACTAAATAACGAAATCGTGGGTATCATAACTACCACATGGGATTTGTTGCGAAATCGTTTTCTTACATAATACATATGTTATTAACATCATCAACATTATGGTTGAGTTGAGTGTTTACCACTTTTGTACAAATTTAAAAGACTTTGCTAACGATTTACAGGTATAATCATATAGATATTTCTCCTTTTATCGGAGTAGAGATATTCTGTCAAACTGGAGGTAGGTATTGGAGAAATGTATAACTTTCATCGACATAACGAGATAGTGAATGATCACTCTTGAGAGTATAGACATTGTTGAACAAGCTGTGGAACATGAGTAAAGGTGGAGATGGCTATGCTGAACAACGTTGCATTCAGGAAAATATCTATCTTGTATGTATATATATATATATATATATATATGTTGTATGTATGTAACTGAATTGAACAGGATAGTCGGTTTAACTATATTACCGGGTTTATCAGAGATAACATGCATCACACCTTCCAGGGCCAATTTGCAGCTGTTCGACTCGAGAGATCAAGCCGAGTTTCAGGTTTTCTCCCATCTCAATGTTATGGTTAATTAATCTACGCCAAATGATAAACCCGTTAAGACTCTAAACTGTTTGAAGAATCTCTAACACGACGCAGTCAGCAGTAGAATTATTAGATTTCGTATTTCTCAGTGCACCACCTAATAAAGTCGTTGATTAAAATCATTGAACGGTACATTATATTCAACGATATCAAAATTTACAAATAAATTACATTTTTGTGTTTTCAATGTCAATGTATCTACTTATTAAAAATCCACTAGAAAGTAAATTTGCGTTACATGCATTGCTTTTTGACCTAATTCATAAAAAGGGGATCTCAATTCGATGTTGTATGTTTGCTCTGATTGATACATTCCTGAGTAGAATATTTTTTTTCAAATACAACTGGGAAAACGACAAAAGAAACACCAAGTACATTTAAAATTCGGTCCATGTATATATATATATATATATATATATATATATATATATATATATATATACATATACCTATACCTATAATATATGCATATATATTTTTATTTATGAGCACGACGGTGACTAATGAACAAATATAGCGGAAAGATCATGGGCTAATTTTGAATTGCACGAGAAATACAAATGCAAACAAGATAATCAAGTTAACTCAGTAGAAAGTTCGAATATTTTATACTTCTTATTATTTTATGCGGTGAATATTTATTTCACAGACGCCTGCTTGGAGAATATAATTTATTTCATATACAGCTAACGTCTTATATTATCTCATAACCCGGCTACAAAGATCTGAAAGTTGTTATTTCCAAGTTATAAAACTATTGTAATTAAGGAAATGTATTTTCATTCAAATCCAAGATGCATTATTTGCATCCGCTATTCTAAAACTTTTCTAGCTCGTCAGTTCGATCTGCCCACATAAGATCGATTGATAAATAATAAAAGAAAACGACGGCTTGTAGTCAGCAGATAGGTAAGCCAAGCTTTCGAGACTGTTTAATCTCTTCATCAGGGCTAGTGGTGAATTTAAAATAAATTAGCCAAAAAAGGGAATGTAATAAATGACTGCATTCCCGCGAATCATCATTTTATTATTTATACCTACCTATATATAAACTTCCGAAAAAAAAAGTATTTTCTATATTGAGATATTACACTATGTCGTTGTTTCTCTAATCGGAAATGATTGCAATAGGTAAGTAGATAGATGACTACAAAAAAAAAATGAATTGAAATGGTATAGTTTTGTGTCCAAATAAAATGATATCTCACATTTTAATTCACTCTATTAATTTCCAAAGTTCCAATTATTCCTACCTGTTGTTGTGTTCCTTTTTTCTACATGTCCTAATATAAATATTTTTTACAATACTTTATTAGTTGGTGCACTGAAACATATAAAATAATATTAATTCTATTGGTGTTGGTACTTTTGAAGTTGGTGCCTACTACAACTGCACAAGTTCAAAAGTACCAGCACCAATAGAATTAATATTATTTTGTATTTTTCAATGCACCAACTGATAAAGTCGGCCCAATTTTTTGTTAAAAAATATTTATTGCACAATTTTGAGTGTAACATTAGTCATGAAAATTGTTGAAAGTTCAGTAATACCAAAGAAGATAGTACTCATCCTATTACCTATGTATAGGCTTAGTGTACTTTTATTCAGAGATCTCAAAACATCGCACCGCAAATATACATATTTCTGACTTTACTTATTGCTGTAACTCGAAAACCGTAACTCTTTTGGAAAAATGTTCAATTTAAATGTCGCTACATACATAATATAATCTCTTCTTTAATTTGTCCGGTTCATATTTTCAGTTTTCGAGAAAAAAAATCCCTTTTCACGGAAACACACATTTCACATACTTTAGACTTTACCATTGCTGTAACTCCAAAACCGAAACTGTTTTGAAAAAATTTTCAGTTTTCCGGATATGGTCCCCTCTCTAATCTTCCAATCCCGAATTTTCGATTCTCGGAAAAATTTGCCTCTTTCACATAGCTGATACACATATTTCAGACTGTAACCCGGAAAGTTATGATTACTTTTAAAAATGTCTAATTTAAACGTTTCCGGAAATGGAATTTTCTTTAATACTGCCGTCTCGGATTTTCAATTTTCGGTAAAAATTGCCCCACCACCCCTTTTGGACAAGTTTTTAAGGGGAAGGGCATGTCTAATATTGATTTCTTTTTCAAAGGGACCAATTCTCAATAGCCCTCTCTCAAATGAAAAAAATCATCAAAATCAGAGCAGGTTTACTATGCGAAAGTCGCGAACATCCATAAAAAAACACGCAGACATACTTACAGTCGAATTGTATACCTCCTCCGGTTGGTGGGTTCGTCGGTCAAAAATACAATAAAATTCAACAAAATACATGCATTCATTGTGCATTAGAACCTCGATAATGGCAATATATACGGATCTGGTTAAATGGGGAAAAATCTGTAATTTAATGTTTTCGAGAATTTAAGAACAACTTTTAACTTTCGAATAATTTCGATGCAAAGTATGCAAAGCTAGCAAAAACCGGATGGTACACATTTTGACCGACTTAAAAAAAGAGGGGGTATACAATTCGGTTGTATGTTTGCTTTTTTTATGGTTGTTCGCGCGTTTTGCATAGTAAACGTATTTCGATTTAAACGATTTTTGTTTCATTTGAAAGATGAGAGTTGAGAAATGGTCCCATATTTAGAAGAACTCAAATTCGAAAACTCCTTACCTCCAAAAACCGCCCCCAAAGGAGGGTGGAGGGGGCAATTTTTCTCGAAAATCTGAGAAGGCACACAAGATGGGACCATATCCGGAAACGTTTGAATTGAACATTTTTTCAAAATAGTTACGGTTTCCGAGTTTCGCAATGGTAAAGTCTGAAATATGTGATATCCACATTTTCGCTATGTGGAAGAGATTTTTTTTTGAAAATTGAAAATATGAGACGGCCAAATTAAGAAAAGATTATATGTAGCAACATTTATATTGAGTTACGGTTTTCTAGTTAAAGTTGTAAAGTCTGAGATCTCTGAATAATAAATAACAAGTACTAAGCCAATATTTTCTTGGGTATTGATGAACTAATGACTAATGTTACACTCAAAACTGTGAAATAAGTATTTAAAAAAATGAACCGACTTTATTAGTTGTTGCACAGAAAGGACAAAATAATATTAATAGTTTGTTGTTGTTGTAGATCCAAACTTCAAAAGTATCAGCACCAATAGAATCAATATTATTTTGTCTTTTTCAGTGCTACAACATATTTTTTGTAAAAAATATCTATCACAGGAATTTTTGCGCTCTACAGAATGGCATTCAAAATATTATCAAGCAACATTTTGTTTTCTAGAAACCATCAGCAACTTTGTTTTTAAACGGTTTGATTTACCTTGCCTTCTTTTTAAAAAGACTGTCACAAAAGCGCACCCTGTACGTTTTACTAACAAGCCCACAACATGTAAATATGATATGCCAATTTTATGCTACTAAAAATGGCATTGTATTGTTTTTAGAAATAAGTACTCAACATTTTTTTTTCATAAGTAACTGGAATACATATTCCCGAAGAGGTATAGAGATTACCAGGGCGATGTGCTCTAGCAGGCTACGAACACATTTCCAGCGGCTTAACCCACTAAGCCATCGTGACCCCATCGTGTTAATAGGCCACATTCAATAGAAAATGAAATATTGTTTTTATCTGAGTTGAGATCTGGTGTAATCAACTGAAATGCTACTAAATCCATTTGACTTTGACTTCCTATGTTAGAAAGTTACCTTGGTAACAGTTATTTTTGATCTACCACCAAAGAGGTGTCAGATCTGGTGATCGGGGAGGCCTAGAAATATTTAACAATTCTAAAAAACTCACAGAAACATATGGATATATCATTGTTGATTTCGCAATGGAAAGGGCGCATGTTACTTTTCTATTTGGATGAATGACAAAAATGTAGCGCACCTTCTGATTAGTTGTAGAATGATCGTCAAATAGTTGATGTGTCTTTTTGAGATGCAAAGATGGCCGATGGAGTCATCCCAGATAAACGCTTCCTGTGATAAATCCCTTAGGTCTGGGTGCAGAAGAGTTTGGAATAAAAAATCCTCGTAAAGAAATCCTGAATATTCATCGCCATCGACCATAGCAGAATATAAAGTGATGTAATTACTTTTAGCCCTTAAATCTGGCATCCTCTTAAATGGAATTTTGATCGGTTAGTTTATTCAAATCACAATCTGATGATATTACCTACAGAGTGTCTCCCAAATCTGAACCGGACGTATTTGTATCGAACAAGATGTATACAGAATTTATAAATAATTCTTTTCAAAATCAAGTACTTTTTTATGTAATGGCTTGTTCTCTCAAAAATATTCTGTCAAATGTAACAAACACAATAGTCGACACTTGAATAGATAGACTAAACAAATTAAATAGTTGTTTTAATAATCCAGACAAACATTTGCATTTGAGTAGGTATGTTAAATATAATGTAATAACTATTTTTTTTTCTTAGCATGATCGTCCTTAGATTTTTGAGTGACTTCATAAAACGGCAAAAGTATGAATGCATAGAAAATATCAATAAATTCGCCGTATACAAAAATAACATCCCAAGATCTTCCATAAGTAATGCCGGTTTTGCATTTGAATTCCAATCTGGCTTTTAATTGGATAAATAAAGCGGTGGGCTTTCGCATACACAAGGAACATTACACATCCAACCGCCAACCAAAAGGGGAATGGGCATCGTCTGAAAATGTCACCTAAGCCATCCACCTTGCCCCTCCAAAAGCATCGGATACACACGGTAGTCAAAATAATTCTCAAACCCTCCTGTCGCCACAGGACCCTTCTGCAGTACATACAAATATATAGATATATACATACCCATATACAAGGTGAAGCTGTGATGAAGAGAAATACACCCTGTCCTAATGATTAATGATTTAATTATTAGCTTCATCTGTATTAAGGTTACGTTTATCTTTGGAAGCTTTTAATATATCAACGCTTGTAAAACCTGTCAAGTTTCGAAAGTCTTGAGCAGCGTAAGTCACACACACTTCTACATACAGGATGATATTATGTAATTAATGTAAAGTTTAAATAAAACATAATCGTTGTAATATAAAAGGTGTTGTCACTAATGCATGAGATACTTAAATCCTGGACATATCTACTCATTGATCAGAACATACATGTTTATTTTTTCTTATTTTAAAGATACAGCTTCTTGAAGTATACTTGAATTAAAAGGAGTTGAGACGGTAGTTCTCGGAAAGCATTCTTCTAAAAAAAACATTTTCTCATTGCTCTCCAATTCTAATTATTATTCATAAATATTTTTTCTACAAACCATGACCGACTTTATTAATTCAGTTAGTACTGGTAATTTGAAAAAGTATAATATTATTTTTGACCAACTTCGTAAAACGGAGGAGGTATAATTACCTACAATTCATCAATATGTGTTTGCATTTTATATGTTTATTTGTCCGTGCGTTTTGCATGGTAAGCATGCACAGATTTTGATGATTATTTTTTCATTGGAAAAAGGAATGTTGATAGATGATATAATATGTCCTTAGCTCTAAAATAAATCGAATATAGGAGGTGACAATTTGTATACGAAAATTGATATTTATATCGGACAAGACTAAAGAAATGATCATTTCCACCTACATTTAAATAGAATTTTCAAAAAAAGGGTTTCCAAGTTGCAGCACTAGGAAAGTGTAAAATTGTTACCAACACCAATCGACATAACGTTATTTTGTATTTTTGACCGACGAAGCCAAACGGAGAATGTATACCTACAATTCAACTGTCCGCCCGAAATCTCCTTCCATACAAAAAACAACCCCGAAGGGGTGAAGTGTACAATTTTTCTAAAAAAATCGAAAATCTGAGGTGGCATAATTTAAGACAGGACAATAACCGTAAACGTTTAAATCTAACATTTTTTCAGAAGAGTTACGGTTTTCGACTTACAGGGATGTTAAATCTTAAATATGAACATTGAACATGAACAGGAAAAAATGTTCATTATAAATGTTGCTACAAATAATTAGGTCCTTCATGTAGTACCCATCGATTTTCAATTTTCGAAAGAAATCGCCCTCTCTACATAGCAAAAATTCACATATTTGAGAATTTAACATGCCACTTACTTGAAAACCGTAACTCTTTTGAAAAAAGGTTCAATTTAAACGTTTCCGGATTTTGTCCTATCTTTGATTGTAGGTACCACCTCAGATTTTCGATTTTCGATAAAATTTGCCCCCTCCACCACCTTCGGTGGCGGTTTTCGGTGGGAAGCAGATTCCGGATTTGCGTTTTTATGAATATGGGACCATTTCTCAAGCATAATACTTGCCAACATAAAAATATTATTTTGTACCTTTAAGCGCATCATCCAAATATCCAAAAAGTTCCCGCTCCCCCTTCGGATGGCATTATCTCGAAAAATGTCTAATTTAATGTTTCTTCTGCAAGTTTAATTTTTTCGTACATACATAAAACAAAGGAAACATATACAATCGAATGGTATGCCTCCTTCCTCTTATGAAGTCGATCAGGAAAATAAAACTTACAGTAACAAAGGAAGCCACAAATCAGCTCTTAATACAATTAACTAAACGAGCCGCTAATTTATCGAAATTTAACAGGCAAGAGAATTTGCAACGATTTATTTCAGAATTTGTACATTATTGGCGACTCCCTTTGAGGTACTCTTTGAGTAGGTATGTGTATAATTAAATGCGTTGAACGTATTTTGCGTAGATCATTTATTTTCTACGATTCTTTCCTCGATATTGTTGGGCATAGAATGTGACGAAGTCAAAGTAGTAATTTTTAGGGCATTTCTCATTTCTATAAAAATAATGAGATTTTCAGGTGATGCCATGAATTTTTGAACAAAAATAACTCGAGTTCCAGGATTGTAAATAATTCTCTGAGGAAATTTACTTACTAATTTTTACGCATTCTATGAGTATAAAAGTCTCAAAAAATTCTAATTATAATGCCAAAACCTCAGCCTCCTTCGTTCTTTATACATGAGATTGAATCGGCAAGGGAAAAATATTCATGGATTATTTTCAAGGAAATTTTGAAAGATAATGTAAATGATTACATTACATCGATAAGATATTATTAATTTTGAAATAATATTTTCAAACATTTTATAGATAGCAGGAAACATCGAAAATTTACAAATGCATCAATCAGGCCTTGCAGCGAAAACAATTTCTCTTAAATTGGTTTAGTGCATTTGTCAATACTGAAATTCAGTATAAATTAACAATATAAACAGAACGATGATTAATGTTGAATGGATTACATAAATGTAAAATAACTTGTGTCAACACCTCGGTCAACTATTCCAAATAAAGTTGTCGAGATTATTCAACGTTACCAGTTATCGGGTAAAGCGTGTTAAATTGCCAGAAAGAAGACTATTTCTTTCATTTTATTTTGGTTACTGGATCCTGAAAATGACAATGTAATTCGCGCAACATGTGCTGTGTCACTGTACTTTCGAATAATTCAAGTCTTATTCATACAAAAGCTTTTAATACATTTCTGTTTAACGAAGAAATAAAAGCTTTTTGCTTTGTAAAGTGAGGCTGAACAATTTACTCTGTTAACCCCTCAATCTCAATGTTAAGCATTCAAGGAATTCAACTTCTTCGCTAATTCCCATTCAACGAAAAATTAAATAGCAAACAGAACAAATTGGCCAACTTGGTGTCGGCAATAATTCACAACTTTTATTACGTCCAACAGCTTTCTTCCGTATACACGAAGTGTATACGGAAGTATACATATATATATACATATATAGTTTTAATTAAAACCTTCTAAATTAGGTACCAACTACTACAGTGGCCTATTTTCAGGGCAAAATTCAACAAAGCTTCCGTACCGCACCTATTATGAAAGAAATACAATGTGGTCTAGTTTTTAACTCCAGCAAATACATACTTAATATTATCTCTGGAATTATAGAAATATACATCAAAAAATAAGTTTATCTAACATAATTAGATTGAGATATTGAATCCAAGTGGAGTTTCAGTTTCGGGAACAATATTATTTTTTGATTAACCAATGAAAACAGCAACTTTCATAACTCCATAATGTTTTTTTTCAATCTCGAATCACTTTCGAAGTAAGTAACATTTTACTGTATCTATAATATGTAGGTTATAAAAAGAAGAAAAAAAAACAAGAAGCAAGGAAGATGTAATCCTAAGTAATTGGTTCATCTAAATAAAAATATTTTTTTCTCGAGAGAAAATATCAAATGTAATTAAGTATTTCTATGATGTTATTGACTGTAGACCCAATTTGGTTTTACATCAACTTCAACCCACAGTATTTTCAAAATAAAGTAAATTAACCATTATACCACCTTCTTCAATTGTGATATATAAATTATGAGCAACCTGCGTATATATAAGTACCGATCGAGGTACCGCTCGTGGCAAAGTTGCAAACACAAAATAATAAAAATATTTTTTTACAAAATCTAGAACGGACTTTTACTAGATTATATTCGACTTCAACTACAAACTTACTTCAAAAGTACCAATAGAATAAATTTTATTTTAAATTCTCATATTATTATAATAACTTCGCTCCCAACTTTCAATAATTAAGTACACTTATTTACATTTTATTCTAAAACTCACAATTTAATACGTTCTAAAGTTTTCGAAATAATCGATGATCAAAAAAGGTCCAGGGTCATTATAGATTATAGTTTTCTAATGACTTTTTATATATGTGATACCTAACTGTTGGATGACAAAACTTTCATGACTGCTCCCAACCTCAGAAAAGGCCCAAAATATATTTTTCTTGAAAAATAATAAGGCATATAACCTATTTTAGTATTTAGTAGAACAGATACCTGTTCCTTATCATTGGATCACAATTATTGACAGTATTGAGCATGGTTTCTCTTCTAATGTTCGGACAATTATTAACTGATACCTTCAAGCAAGTAACGTGGCAAGGTGGTCTTGTTGGTTATTTATAAAGGATCGTTCTAAATAACGAATCAACACAACATAGGTATGTCTGTATGTAGCCTTCCTCAATTGAAGCATGTTATCAACAATACAGATTAGTTTCAATTAAAACAAAATTAGAAAGTCATCAAAAAAAGTTTCCTGAATTTTGACCAAAAACATTTTTACATTTTGAATTAGAGGCTCATTTGTTTGGTCCTGTAAGACTTTATAAGGAAACTATTGCCTTGGAAATTAGAACATTTTTTTGGCGAACTACGTGTCGGGTCAATAGTAACAAGAAAAATTGTATTGGTATCGCCCTGTATAAATGGCTCATTATCTTAGGTTCAGCAAAGCGATATATTTACTAATGAACTTTCTATTACATTTAGAACACGAACGTCCCAAGAAGAAACATCGATTATATCAGATTCATACAAGGTGTACGCTTTATGAAAGCCAAATGACTGGGAAAGGCGAGGATAATTTTTCATTCAGAATATCGGATTTATTGCATAGTGCTTCAAGCTAAGAAAGTAATTGTTTTGGTAATACATATAATCAAATTGGATGGAACAGTTTAGAAAGTATATATTGGCCATTGTTCAAGTGGATTTGAAATCCAATTTTTCGGTTGTTGATCATGTTATTACTCAACAGTAGGTCTATTTCTATTTTAACTTTCTATAGATATTTACTAAAAATATGTATTTCTAATACAGGTTTGAAACAGCAGATAAAAGACAAGCCTTAAATAATAACGAAGTTACAGTTGAGGCAAGGAGAGTTTGCTGATATGTCATTAAAGCAGATAAGATAAAACACACGAGTTCAATGTAATCATTTTCTCTTCGATGTTAAAACAGATACGAAAATAGTACCAAAGAAATACGTTATTGTGATGATCGGTAGTGGACTTAATGCATCTAAAAGAGATAGCTATAAAAGGTAAAATAAAATATATTTAAGTACATTGAAATTGTCGAATGAAGTGAAGTATTATTTCATTTTCTTTTGTCGAAATAGATGAAATAAGTCATCGACTTACTTGAGGTGTATCTCAGTGATGACGCATCCGCAAGTTATCGTCGCCTCAATTATAGTTGAGCTTTTTTTTCAATTTATTGAAACGAAGTTCCTTAACGCGGCTTGCGGTAGAAGTTAACTAGCAGAAATCGTCACGTAAGGAAAGAGCGTTAAACATGAAAATTATTTTGGTAAATCATGTTTATGAAGTAACTTGTGGTGATTGCTCAAACGTTTACGAAGGTAAAACTGGCAGAAATTTTCAAATCAGTATCAATGAACACAAGAGCTCATTCATATGCCATAAAACCAATTCAAATCCCAATGATAATCACACAAAATCTTACGGAACGAAACGAAAGGATTAAAATTGAGTTTAGTTAGGTTATTAGAAAATAATAACGTAAACATTAGAAAAATCTCCTGAAGAGCCAGATCGATGGTATGTCCAGCCCCTTACTGTATAATATATAATTGTTCCTGTTCCCTGTTTATAATATTAGTCATTCAGATTTTTGTTAACCATCCTTATTATTCAAGTATGCACTTATTCTCTTGGAATTTATCTAAGATTCACATTCGATAAAGACAAAGTGTGCCGAAACAATTATTGTCATGTTAAAAAAAGATATTAGAGGAAATTTATCTATTATATTGTTTTAATTCACCTACTATGGATTTCCATCAAGCAACAGCCAATACAATTTCTGTCACTGAATATGAATGAATGAAAAAGCTGAAAAAATTATTTATACTATTATTATGTACCTAATTGAATATTGGTAAGTATATAAAAATAAAAAATGTCCCAGATAACAAATATCATTTTTTTATATTCAATATGTTCAAAAGGAATTATTAGTGACTCATCCATAAATCCATACATAATATCCATATCATTCTTAATATCTATATAATACTATCACCATTTGTCTGATTAAGATATTTATTTATTACTCATTTGGAAATTTGTATTCTCGATACTCTTTTTTAGAGTGCAATACATCTCAAAATTCGAAATTGATACCATAGAAATAAACAAATAAGACACCACATTTTCATATTTTTGACTATTTAATATGTATAGTAAAAGTTTCGTTTCAAACTATTTTCTCAGCAAGAGATATCGGAAAATAGGAGTAGAAACCCATACCTGGTGGGTTCTAAATTATTACGATTAAGGTTAGACAATAGCTATGATATTTGAGCAATAATTTTTTCAGAATAAAATATTGATGATTAAATGAATTCTGGGTGGAATGAACTTGAAAAAAAATGTATATAAACCTTTGTTTGGTCTTTACCAGTTCAAACCAAAAACACATATTTCTTCAAGGTATTGTGATCAAGTATCAATGATGTGTCAATTTATACGAAACTCGTTATAACCCAGTTTTACTTTATTAAGAAAAGATCAATTAGGTATTAATTACTTATTCCACCTTTTCCCAATACATTTGTGAAATATTTTCCATGGCTAGTCATAACCAACTTCTGATTTGAAAATGTATTAAGTACATTGAAGCCATACCTACACACACTTTGAAGAATTAGTTTGAATTTTGATCAACATAATATATATTTATTATACTGAGACTATAAAATTGAAGCTTACGAAACCATTTATAAAAGGAACGTATTAATTAAGGCGTTTACATTGACGCCTACACAAAAAAATATTTAATAGCTGGCATAAAGAACAATACCTAAACCTATATACACACAATCATTAAATTTTCACTTTTAATGGAAATTGTAGTCGAAAGGTTTTTATGCAAAGGAATTGCGAAGACCTTTTTTAATATGGGTAATTTTCTGCATTCCCTGCCCACGGACAAGCGAGAGGCATGTTCGTCCATGGAATAACTTCTAAGTTTTATGATGTGTTGAGATGCTTAGGCTATTCTATTCAAGAGACAAGCGAAGGATAACATATTTTTAGGTAGATTTTCTATAGAAATGTACCTATCGCAATCGTTCGAACTTCTGATTTTCGAGTGAAATTCAACCATATAGTCTTATGTCAGTAAAGAAGACCAAAATGTTTTTGTTAAGTTTATATACCTATGCCTATTTGATTTTGTATTCTTGACTGATTTAGTATTCACTAAAAAGATGTTCTTGGGGATGCAGTCATTTATTTAATAAAAATCTTTGAATTAAGCCAAGGCTTTCGAGAATGTTTAATCTCTTCATCAGAGCAAAGTTCGTGAATTTAAAGTAAATGAGCCAAAAATAGAAAAAAATCATAGCCATCAATTATGCCATTAAAATATTTTTGAGAAAATAAAAAGTAGTGAAACCGTGAAATTAAGCATAAATGAGATTTGATATAAAATAACATAAAAAAATTAGGGATGTAAATGGTTTTATTAATCATGTTATACTTTTTGTAGTTTTGAAAATACGTTGATGAAATTTCAGAAATTTGCTTTAGACAATGATGATCCTAATATTCAAATAGACCAGATTACTTCCGGCTTGACAGAATTTCAAATAAAACACCTTCATTTTATGTCCCTAAACTCAGATAATAGGCAGAATTCTCTCAGAAATAAGATACATACCTATGTAAAAATAAATACGCCCCTAAGACTTGCAGAGCAAAGTGACCAGAATCAAAAATGAATATTTGGTGCTCCGAAAATATTTCCTTTTTTTAATTGGCTAGCTTTAAATAAGCTTTCTCTAAAGCCAGCAGCCATTTAAAAAATAAAAATAAGCAATTAATTTCGGTCCATTAAAATTGATTTTATTTTTATATTTACAATTATTGTAATTCAAATCTTTTAAAAAAGAAGCTCCTTGTTAGAAATTGATTGTTTTCATAATCACGTATATATATATATATATAATGAAATAATTTAGTAACGATTTGTGGTTTGCCCTGAAGAAGAGAATAAACATTCTCGAAAGCTCGGCTTCAATCAAAGAATTTTATCTAATATATGACTGCATCCCCAAGAACATCTTTTGTTTATATATATATATATTTATTTATATACATACTTCCGGCGAAGTCGGTAAAGAAGAGACAGTGATTTCGCATAAGTAATGGTACGATATAACATAGGATTATAATATAATAATCATATATCCATCCTAATATATCAACAAAATGGAAAATCGATGATGATCAAATTAATCTTTATTTTAACTTAACCCCAGAGAAGAGTTTCCACATGATAATCCCCGTTGAAAAATTTGTTAAGGTGGTAGGGATTGACTTGAGAATATTCCCTACTTTCAATGAGTAATTTTCACAGCAGTCAACGACAAAAAAATTGATAACCAAGCCTTGCCAGATAAAATTTCCTCTCGTACCTATTTGTTTTAAAAATATTCCCTATTTTGAACAGTACTCTAATTCAACATAGAACATTTTATAGAAACATTCATGACAAATAAAGCGGAACACTGTCTGGATGGTTATGTTATCTCAAAACTAATTATGCAAGTTGGAATTTGTGGTAGATAAAACCTGCCATGATGTCTGTACCACAATTTGTGGTTATTTATCAAAATATTTTAGTAATATGGGTGATATCTACATTTTTGACACAAATTTATATATTTTATTCCCTTTATTAAATTGAAAGTGGTGAAACATTGAGTAATTGAAGTCAAGGATTAAAAAAAAGGAAAAATTTTCTCATGTCTTATTTTCATTTTCATCATGATGTCAATGACAATGAATAATATATTGTTATATTATATAAGTAATATAAATAATTAGATTACAAATTTATAACCCAACATTTATGTGCCATTAAGTACCTACTCCAGAGAGCTATAAAAGTATTCTTTCACAGAATAATGAAGGAGATTTAAAGATTTATTTTTTAAGAAGATGTATGTTGACGTACCAAAATCTGTGGGCGAATTGAGCATAGATAAATTTCGCTAGTTAGTACAATAAAGTATTAGTTTCAAACAAGATTCATCCAGCTTATATGTTCTAAATAACATTTTTCTTCACTTCAAAAGTCACAAAGGCGTTCTTTTTTGAATAACTGTGCATATGTTTTGAATTTGTATAGGGAGGATTTATTGCAGCATTGTATAGCAAAAACTTTTATGGTCACTAGAAATCCTACCAAGAATAACCAGATGTCTACAAAGCCATCAAAGGAAACAATATAATTAGGGATCGCAAGAGAAGTAAGTATCTATTTCAAGCTACGAAGAAGTATCTTTATTAGAATTCATTTTCATTTAGGTTGGTATAGGTATATATACATTTTTCAGTTTACGTTTATAACTAATATTCATAGATACTTATCTGTAAAAACAAAATTCGAAACAAAATTTATTAACCATACATTAGGTATCAAGTGAAAACTGGCATGCCAAAATGGATCATTACAATAACAAAAAATGCAGTATACCTAGGTAACTTCTTTGAGTTTATGAAATGTAAATGCTTTTAGTAAATTATTGAAATGAAATTATCAATACGTGATCTGGCCAACTTTGAGGTTATGTCCATGTCGAACAATTGCTGGATTGCCAGCTATTTTTAATGTTTTTCTGACAAATTCTACTATTTTTATCAAACGTGCTAAAGATGAATTTCTATTCAGGTAGAGTAACTATTTCTATCTTCATTTGGTTTGATATTCAAAGTTTTGTAGAAAAAAAACCCTAGTTTCTTATAGTCATTTTACCTGCCCAATAAAGAACGCGATATTCGCAGCACAAAATACCTATGTCTGGGACTAGATCGTAATGTGTTGGATTCGAGGTTGGATTCTTACAGGGGCAATGATGAAAGTGAAAGTTATCCAAATTCTTCAGACAGAAATGCCGGTATGTAGGTACATGGCTTTGTTATTGAAAAGTATCACCAAAACCGGTTTAAGCATATAAAATGCATCATATTCTATTTTCGATCATTATATCAAATACAGTGAATCATTTAAGGCTGGAAAAAAGTGATACATAACGCCGAAAAGCTTACATAAGTTAACAGCTGCGACATTAAAGATCACTGGCATCAACAAAACGACTAACCAGAATACCAAGCTGTGGAATGTCGAGCAACAAGAGATGGTTTTAGAAGAAACCCACATTCATTCTATAACATGAATGATACCTATGATCGTTTGTTGCGGTATTTTTATTTTCGTTAAATAGACACACAGCTTGCTATTCCAAAAACACCCTCTTCATAAACCCCCCTCAAACAAATATCACGTAACAAATGAGATTTTCAAACTCATCAAGTTTATTTCAAGAAGCAACGTGTAAGCAGAGTAACATTTTGATAAATTCTTTTCAAGTTCGTAACAGCAGGTAGGTATCAAATGAGACAACGTGTTGGACAAATCACTATTTAGAATGAAGATGCTAGTTGTTTCTTAAGCCAGAATTCTCAATTATTAACTTACCTCAGAACAATATATTCAACTCTTTTACAACATTCCACCGCAACGCTGTCAAATGGGGGTAACTTTTCACTCTTATTTACACTATCTTTAAATGTAAACAGTCCGTTAACAGCGGGATTTTTGAGCGATTTATTCTCTGTATAAACACAGATTACAAGTCAGTGCTTGTCTTAAAACAACACAAAACTATTAGGATCACTTGTCATGTTATTATGGCACAATGTTCTGTTTTGAGAGGTTAGGATTTACAATTACTTACTATTTGTTTATTTTTCGATATATATTAGAAAAACGAACCGCTCGGGCTTGCGTTTTGCTTAACCTACAAGCTTAACTTGATTTGTTTACAATTCTCAAACCAAATTATTTCAAAACATGCACTTAGCCAGCCTTCGGCTGACCTCTCTTGCCGACTTGCCCGGTTCCGAAAACAGACTGACTGGTCTGATCGGTGTGTGTAGTCTACACCCCACCCTTGCATGACGCAAGCGCTTACCTGTCATGATATCATGAGAGGCAGAGCCTTCGGTTTCAAAAGTTGTAAACATCGACCATACAGCCGCGCACGAGCAGAACAACGCTAGGTATAGAACCTTGGAACCATATACGAGGTTCACACTGAAGGCTATCACAGGGTGCACTCGAAAAGTCTCCACGGAAAATGAGCTATTTCATCGACTAATATTGTATTAAATGTGGGTAAGGATGCAGATTCGTCGTGTAAATCTATAATTTTGTGAAAATTCCAAGTTTGGACCGGCACGGTTGCCAAGTCAACTGTTGTGTAAGATAATTGAGTACTTGTCGAGATATAAATCTGCTTTTACTTTTGGTAGGTCAAATAATGTATAACACAAACATTATTATATTATAATAAGCACGTGTATCACGTTTTGAAATGGGTACAATTCAATCAATATCACAAATGTTGGAATATCAAGCAATACAAATTATTTTCTGCATTGTGTTCTGTGTGCTGCATGCAGAAATGATAATGACAGATTTTTGACACTGATATCATACATGAAATAAAATACATGGAATAAAATGAAACTGTGCACATGGTATTGATTATTTCAATTGGAAGTAAGATGAATGATATAAATGTATATTTTTTAAAGATGGTAAATAAAGGCAAGAATAATTAATAAAAAGCATCAAAGCTGAATAATTGAAGTACGAAAAGAAAATTAACGCCAACAACCCAAATAATTTCAAGCTTACATTTTACAATTAGGTGGGAGCAAAACTGGATTTAGCTGCAAATTTATTAGACCCGTTTTTTGGTACTTTCGCTTAATTGTAATTGTATGCTTGAAATTATTTGGATTGTTAGCATCTATTTTATTGTTGTACTTGAATGAAAAAAAACATTAATAGATAAATTTCGCGACGCTGTGGCAAAACATTTTACATTTGCGCCAGCGCAAATAAATAATAAATCCCAAATTTAGAAGACGACTCTGCAACTGCAATACTGCAACTTTACCAAAATTTGTACAAAATTGCAATAGAATGATGCTATGCAAAGGTATAATTCACAATAGTAATCCAATCGGAAAATGCTCTATTTTGGAAAATATTTTACTATTGCTACTATTACTATTTTACTTTGAGTTAACCTTTTCGCAACCAACGGACATTTTAATAACATAATAATATTATTCATTTATCCTTTTCATTGCTCACTTTTTCTCTGTCCACCGCATGTATTGAATTGTAGATATTTACTTCGTATAATAACAAATCTCCTTGGTAGGTAGGTATATAGTTTTCTAATTATGATTTTTTCATTCAAGATAAAAGCCACTCTAAATCCCCACTTACTCAGTAGATAATGATGGCCGCTTGAGTCTAAAGGCGTGTCCCTTAATGTAAGCAAGCATGCTGGCCAGTGTTAATTATGTAGGTACTGAATCGACGTCATGTTCTACTGGTGACCATGTTTTGGCATCTATTGTAGCATTGGTCAATATGATGGGTTATATTCCGCAACATCACGATTCTAAGTTGGAATTATCTGCTCACTTGTAAGGATTTTCTTGCGATATCTACTTTGAATGTTCAATTTGCGAGAAATATAGAATTGATCATGTTCAAAGTCAACAATATGATGTTATTTTTCTATGAGCCCGTAATTACCTACTACTTACTAAGTATCATGATCATAGACAAAACCAGGGATAGTTTTGTCTGTGGTCAATAAGTCATGTTACCTAATATCATCTATTGGTAGGTATTAAAAAATATCGAAAATTTAAAAGTATAATTTCTCAGACGCTTACGAATATTTCAGGAACGAATGATAGCTCAAATCAGATTTCATCTTCTTGTTTAGACATGAAATAGGGCAACTTTTCTGTTATTCAAGGTACTTCTACCGTTTTCAAGATCCAAATGTTGACAGCACATTAAAGGATAAACTGTAAATATTAAATATTAATAGTAGCTCGTGGTTGCGAGGTTTTCGATTTCAGAGGGCACGTAAAGCCGTCGGTCCCACTGGATTGGTAAGCATCATTACCAACTAAATTAAACAGGCACTTGGCGCCAGCGAGCCACGACAATAGACTACAACAGCACATTTTGTCCTTGTAATTGTGGACAATAATGGATGAGTGCAATGGGGCTCCATCCTGCTGCAACCATATATGTCGAATAAGGTTGCGAGGAACAACAATCTTAATTATAATTGTTTTAAACTAACTAGTCTGACATAAAATCTCCATATGCACAATTTAATATAATATTAATAATTTTAATAATTTCGGATTTTGGATCCCATATGATGGTGAGATTTGTTGATTTTTATTGTAGTATAAAAAATGTTTACTTACCTCAGTAATTTAATTAACTTTAACAATAGCTTCGACTGCCCGGATGAAGGTTCGAAGTTTACTGTAAATCGTATTTAAAATTCAAAAGTAACGTTTGCGTAAGAACTTTTTGTGAAAACCATACTTACATAAGGAATGTAGAAGGCGTCATCTATTGACAATCTGTTTTACTAACAGGACTGTTGGTTGAAGTTAATTACATTTTTAACGTAAGTGTAATCCTTCCATAGTATACCCGCAAATATACCCAACAGGGTGATTCGGGTATAGGGAATCTCAGATGTCGCTTCTGAATCTGGCACTGGTAGGGTGCATTGACATTCACATTCAAGATGCGATGGGCACTGTTGTTTATTCCTCACAATGATATGCAACTTCACATGGACTGAAGTTACCTCACAATTGAAACCTTATGAAGTTGTTGAACATATACCTACCTTTCTAGATTTTTCATTTTAAATTGCCTTATTAGTTGATCTTCTAAGAAACACTTACTACGTGTGCTGTTGAATTTCAAAGAGAGAGAGAGAGAGATCTCCCTCATGCAAACATTCTATTCATTCTGTCAAATAAAGATAAACTTCGTTCGGTTGGAGTAGACTCCTTAATTTGTTGAGAAATTTCTAATAAGAAAACAGATCCTCAACTTTTGAAGTTATTCAGGAATGCCTGGTACACGTATCTTGCTGTACTATCGATCCAAACAATTCATGCATGCCAGAACAAAAATTATCCAGAAGTTTAATAAAGGTTATCGGGTCCTATCTCACTGCCCGTTATGAAGGGGGCAGATCGTGGCATTATAGAGGTGGTCGCAAACAGAGTTTTCAGTGTACAACGCTGAAATTCAAAATAATAATACATTTATTAAGTTAAGTTATGTAAAAAGCACAAAGCCTTTTTTATCGCTACTCAATTTGAGTTTGGGCAAAATTTTATTGAACAAAACCATTTTTTGACCAACGAACCCCGAACGGAGGAGGTCTACAATTCGACTGTCTGCTTTATTTATTTTTTTTTTTGGTTCTTGCGCGCGTTTTTTATAGTAAACAAGCTCCGATTTTTCTGATGTTTGATTCATTTGAGAGAGGAGGCTTGAGAAATGGTTCCATATGCATAAAAAACGCAAATCCGAAATGTCCATCCCTCCGAAAACCGTCCCCGAAGGGGGTAGATGGGGCATTTTTTTTCAAAAATTGGAATTCTGATGTGGTACAAATAAAGATAGGAAAATATCTGGAAACGTTTAAGCTGAACATTTTTTCAAAAGAATTACGGTTTTCGAGATAGAGGCATGTTAAATTCTCAAATATGTATATTTTTGCTATGTGGAAAGGGCAATTTCTTTCGAAAATTGAAAATCTGTGGGTACTTCATGAAATACCTAATTATTTGTAGCAACATTTATAATGAACATTTTTTCCTTAGAGTTACGGTTTTCGAGTTACAACGGTGGTAAAATGGTAACATCTAAAATACTTATGCGTATTTCCGCAGCGACGTATTGAAATCTCAATAATAACAACTACACGCAAACAATATACGTGGGTAATTATTGTTATTATTGTGAAAGAACCGGGTATTAGGGAAATTTCCCTTTATGGGCCCCTCGACCTTAAGGTCTTTTGTACCATCCCGTGATGTACTATTGTACTGTTATTTCTGGGTTTAGATCCAGCTTCTTCAAATAATTGATTAGTGCTCTTGCACCACAGGTTTTTAGGTCCTCATAGGTGGAAAACGCCCTTCCTAAGCCCTTTAGTTTTTTGTGCGCTAAGGTTTCGCATTCGGTTAGAAGGTGATTTACTGATTCTATTGCTTTTGTGCAAAATCTGCAGCAATCATCTTCAATAAAACCCATCTTTTTTAGATGATTTTTGATGGGATAATGACCTGTAGTGATTCCAACTAAGTTTCTCAGATCATTTCTTTTAAGGAGAAGTAGGTAATTTTCCTTTGTGTATTGCCAGTCTATTAGGCGTTTGGCCTGACTGGCTTGCTCTAGGTCGTGCCAGTACTTGGTTTTCAGCCTTGATTCCCACTTTATCATTTCTGTTTTAACATGTTGCTTTGCATATCCACAGAATGGCTCAGGGCCTGTTGGAAGCCTTTCAGACCCTTTTTTGGCCAGAGTCAGCTTTTTCGTTGCCTGGAAGGTTCTTGTGCCCTGGTATCCATAGAAGGCAATCTTTGTTGCCTCTTGCCAGTTGCACAAGACCTTCATGGCATTCTTTTTTCAGTTTTGAGGTTTTAGCAACATTTGCCACTGCTTTGATTACGGCCTGGCTATCACTTGCTATATAGATTTTCGCCCCCTGTGCCTCATTTACGAATTGCATGGGCGCATTCTATAATAGCCATTATTTCTGCCTGAAAAATTGTGCAGCACCCGCCCAAGGATCTGTAAATTCCCATGGAAGGTCCACAGACCCCCAGACCAGCTCTGCCATCCCTCAGTGAACCATCTGTGTACCAGGTTAAGGCCCCTTTTTCCGTTTACACAGGCAGAGTCCTCATCCATTCATCCACTTTTAGTATTTTTATTTCGTAGTTTATGCTGAAGCAGAGTTGTGTTCCCATATCATCGACTGGAATGTCTTTTAGATATGAGATTTTGTTTAGAATGCTGCAGTGTCCTGTCACTCTCGCATATCTTGTTTTGCTTGTTCTATGAATTCTTGGGTCATAGGATAAGTACTATCTTCATTGGTATTAGTGAACGTTCAACGATTTTCGTGACTAATGCTACACTATAAAAAATATTTATTTCACTCTATAAAAGTGTGAAATAAATATTTATTACAAAAAAAAATAACCGACGTTATTAGTTGATGCACTGAAAAATACAAAATAATAGGTATTAATTCTATTGGTGCTGGTACTTGTGAAGTTGGTACCAAAAGTTATCAATCTAACTGCAACTGCACAACTTCAAAAGTAACAGCACCAATAAAATTAATATTATTTTGTATTTTTCAACTAATAACGTCGGTCCAATTATTTGTAAAAAATATTTACTATGTTATGAAAATTGATCTTGGAGACAAAATCGTTATGCAAACGGTGATAAAGCCTATCAAAACATTTCACTGCCTCTTTTATTATGAATGCTTAGGCCGCCGTTGTCAACGAGCACTTAGTCTAATTGAAAATTAGATAGTTGGACAAGATTAATGATAAATATATGTACACAAATAAAATAATATTTATATATTATTAGATAATTTATTCCAGCTACTTATTGGCAACTTAGCCACTTTTAGCCATATGTTTTATTCAATTCATGGAATTTTGAACTAAAATATACTGGAATATTCAACAGGCTTTTCAAGTCAAAGTTTTCATATGGATATGTATAATATCCATGTTTCCCTAGGGTCGGATGCTATGATTTTCTAGAGGATGTGTATGTTTGTATCTCGAGGTTAATTATTATCGTCTCGTATTCCTCGTCCCGAGAACAAATAAATAATGATATCGAATCCGGACTATTTCTATTCAATTTTAATGCATAATTAACATTGGCAGTGGTAGATTATTCCAATGGGCTCATCTTTCAGAAAATTCTAATTTCTTTATTTCCACGTGTCAAGGCTCAGAGAAGAATATAATGTTTTTTAGGAAGATCTCTGTCTGTTTCGGTATGTGGAGTTTGTTAGAATTCTTTTTTATAACTATGTCACTATATAACCTTCTATGTCAGTCGCTTTTCTTTTTTTGGTAGTTTTAAATAAAGCTTCCGTCAATAATTCTGTCAAGTCTTTATCCCAAACCCCGCAAATCTTTCTCCTGAATCGTTGTTTCTTCTGGTTTTTCATTATATCAAAGTTGTTTGTAATGTTCCTACAATTTTCCTTAGTTTATGTTTGTTTTTATATTTGTTTCCTGGTTGCTTATAAATATATCCCAAGAGTGTTGATTTGCTTTTCTAGAGATTTCTGCTTCTCTTATTTTCGTATATTTCATGATCATGATGAATTGCATTATTAAGATATTTTATATATGTAGGTTTCTTGTTTTCGACTACACCTACTGCTTCTTCTATTTTAGTCGACCATACATTTAGTCCTTAGCTTATGATAAATACACTGTTTATTCAAAATTTTATGCCTAAATTCTTCTATATCCAATAGCGTAGAAATTGGAGATAAGAAATCATCTCAAAAAATCTGGAGAAATTTTAATAAAATTAAAATTTTTGATTTTTTTTAGTTTTTTGCAAAATAATTATCGAAGTCTGTTTTTTTAGGAAATGAAACTACGAACAAATAAGTTAGTATATGTTTTTATCCCATTAAAAACAATAAACATCTTTATGCAAAATAGCAAATTTGATAATTAATTCATTAACATAACATTATGATATGATCAGGGATACATTTTTATGTCACTAATAACTGGTGCGGCCTCCTCTACAGTTAGTAACTGCTCGAACACTTTTGAGGCAGCCTAAGGATTAAAGTATCCAGCTTATCATGTGTTCCACACATCTTGAAGACACTCAAGAAGTCGTGCCTGAGTCTCGAAATCACTGTTAACTCTTAAGGGCGGTCCAGACACAACGTCTTACCAAACGATAAAACGTTCATACAAATCGTTCGATAAAAAGTAAAAAAGATAGCGATAGGATCCTATTGCGTTATCACGATTGTCAGATATTCGTTCCTTTACACACTAGTAACATAAAGAAATTGAAAATATGAGACGGCCAAATTAAAGAAAAGATTGTATATAGCAACATTTAAATTGAGTTACAGTTTTCAAGTAACAGCAGTAAAGTCTGAAATATGTATATTTGCGCAGCGATGTTTTGAGATCTCTGAATAATAAATAACAAGTACAAGCTAAGCCTATAACTTTTTGGGTATTAGTGAACGTCCATACTCAAAAATGTGAAATAAATATTTTTTACAAAAAAATGGACAGACTTTATCAGTTGTTGCACTGAAAAATACAAATAATATTAATTCTATTGGTGCTGGTAATTTTGAAGTTGTGCCGTTGTAGTTTGTAGTTGTAAGCTCCAACTCCAAAAGAACCAGCACCAATAGAATTAATATTATTTTGTATTTTTCAGTGCAACAACTAATGAAGTTGGTCCAATTTTTTGTAAAAAGTATTTATTATAGGTACCTTTTAAAATTTTTCGTAAAAATGCTCCGATTTTAATGATTCATTTTTTATTTGAAAGAGGACTGCTTTTCTCTGGAGTGTTTTTTCTCCGAAAATTGAAAACTGGAGATGGCAAAATTGAAGAGAGACTATTACGGGTAACCTTTAAATTTAATATTTTTTTAAAAAAAGATGCATCACTACGAAGATACAACATTGATGTCGCTATCTTGTCAAATCGCTGAATATAAATGAACGTTCAACTAATTTGATAACTAATGAAACACGGTAAATTGTGATACAAATATTTCTTATAAAATATATGATCATCATGTATTAAATGATACAACGAAAAATTCAAAATAAAATTAATTGGTGCTGGTACTTTTGAAGTTGGTGCCAACAGATTTTTATTTCCAGTATCATTAGAATTAATATTCAGGGTTTCAAAGCTATTTCCTTTGAAAAATCCCTTCGAATGCTATAGAAAAAATATATTTTCCATAACCTGAAATTTTGTTTATTACATTTTGTAGAACATATGATTTCTTGTAATATTTGCACTTGAAAACCTCTCGATTAATCGAACGGTTCTGTAATTAGGACTCCGAGAAGGTCGAAAATGTATTTCACTTATTTCAGAAACAGCTGCTGATAATTTCCAATATTTTCATAATAAAGTTATCTAGCACTATATCGGCTATAAATATGAAGTAATTTCCATTAATAAACGAATTTCAGAGATGAAGGCACTTTAAAAAAAATCTAACTCATATATTTTCTAATTGAAATAAGAAATTAATCTTCTTATAAATATTTTTTACAAAAAATTGGACCGACTTTATTAGTTGGTGCACTGAAAAGTATAAAATAATATTAATTCTATTGGTGCTGTTACTTTTGAAGTTGTGCAGTTGCAGGTAGATTGGTAACTTTTGGCACCAACTTCACAAGTACCAGCCCCAATAGAATTAATATTATTTTATACTTTTCAGTGCACCAACTAATAAAGTCGGTCCAATTTTTTGTAAAAAATATTTATTTCACACTTTTGAGTGTAACATTAGTCACGAAAATCGTTGAACGTTCACTAATACCAATGAAGATAGTACTTATTCTATTAGCCACGTATATTCCTTGCTTGTAGTTGTTATTATTGAGATCTCAGAACATCGCTGCGGAAATACGCTTGAATATTTTAGTTGTTACCATTTTAACACCGATTTTACTCGAAAACCGTAACTCTAAGGGAAAAATGTTCAGTACAAATGTTGCTCCAAATAATTATGTCTTTCATGTACTGCAAACAGATTTTCAATTTTCGACAAAAATCGCCCTCTCCACATAGCGAAAATAGGTATATTTGAGAATTTAAAATGTCTCTATGTCGAAAACCGTTACTCTTTTGAAAAAATGTTCCATTCAAACGTTTCCGGATATTGTATTATCTGTAATTATATCAACGCAGATTTTCAATTTTCGACAAAATTTGCCCCCTCCACCCCTTCGGGGGCGGTTTTCGGAGGGAACGAGATGTCGGATTCCCGTTTTTATGAATATGGGACCATTTCTCAAGCCTCCTCTTTCAAATGAATCAAAAATCATGAAAATCGGAGTACGTTTACTATATGAAAGGGGCGCACAAACAAAAAAAAAAGCACAGTCGAATTGTATACCTCCTCCTTTTGGGAAGTTGGTCAAAAATACACGGTAACTGAAGTGCAGAGCTGAGTGAGTGCAGGTGTATAATTAGTATACTAATTGATTTAGGTTCGATTGCAACACGTTTTCGAATTTGCCTTTTTATGAATATGGGACCATTTCTCAAGCCTCCTCTTTCAAATGAATCAAAAATCATCTAAATCGGGGTACGTTTACTATATACAACGCGCGAACAAAGAAAAAAAGCAGACAGTCGAATTGTATACCTCCTCCGTTCGGGGTTCGTCGGTCAAAAATAAATTTTTTCGTAGAAAATCGAATTAAGTAGGTATAGAGTAAATAACTAATGTGTTATTTGAATGTTTATTGATTATGTATAATTTTTCTTAGTATTCATTTGCGTTTTCTTGATTGTTAAAATTAACGTTATTCATCATGATGACTCAAAATTTTGAAATAAATAATTAAAAAAACTTGGACCAACTTCATCCGAAGATGCAGTGAAGAGAATAAAATAACAATACATAATGTACTTATTCTTCTGAAGCTGATTCATGATCTCTTGGCACCAACCTAGGTTTTTTTTATTATTTATTGTGAAAAATATTTATAGATATAACGCTTCAAATTCGAAACAAATTATTGTCATTTAAACGCTGGTCCCAGTTTTGTAATTGTGTTTTATTAACTTGCAGATGACTATTGCCAGATCATTTTTTAAGTCGGAAGGACTTAGTAAATTCCCGTGACCTATGGCCTGCGGGAATGAATCGTAAGATGAAGATATTTGTTGCGATGCCTCGTAAAGATGCAGTTATGGAAACAGTTTTCTGTTTTTCGGTCAACAGGTTGATTTATGCTATTTATTCCATTCGTCTTAGCTTGGTGAACCATGAACACATCAAAATTTGATAATATTTCGAATATTATTAAATGCTATCTTTTGTCGAGGCCAAATTATCAGCATGACTTTTACAGTCATCACATATAGGGTGCTTTCTCGCGTTACAGCATATCTCTTAAATATGTTAACATCGTATATATTGGAACTAATAATATGTAAGTATCTTAAATTATAAAAAAAATTCCGCTATTCTAAGTCTAATATGATGTTGATATCAGATTTGAAGTATTACTATTCGTTCATGAAATATTTGGAAAAAAATGAAAAATATAATATATTTTTTTAATTTCTACGTGACATCGTCATACTTAAAGGTAGGATGTTCATCAAGTCAAACTAAAAATTACATGTCTATCACCACTTTTTTCTTGGAAACTATAACTGATACATTCAATATCCTTATATTATTCTTTAGAGTAGGTAAAACCTTATCTAAATGGAATATTTATTACAAAATTCATTAAATATCTCGAATAATAATAATAATAATAACAACGTTGAACAATCAAAAAGAACATAAATAATATTTTGTCAATAAACAACGAGTAACCTACGAGACTCTTAAGTCTGTATGTATTTTATAATTAATTATTATAAATTTAAATATCAGAGATTATGAAATAAATGCATACCTGTATCTATACTTATATACATAGATACATACACTACATAAACAAACATACATACATACACATAGGTAGGTACCTATATCTAAAAAATACAAATAAAAATGAAAATGTGGAAAAGCCTATTATAGATTTTCTTGAATTAGTTTTTAAGAGAACATCAATCTCTGCTTTGAATTTTTCAATTTTATTTACATCTTTAATATATTTAGATAAATAGTTGTAACAAAGCGGCCGCTGACAAAGAGTGCGACGCATGTGCTCACTAGGATGCCGACAAAAGATATCGAGAAAAGTCCAGAGGCGGCCGGTGTGACGGTGTGATCAAAGACCAGAAGCGGTTAGCAAGATCTGGAGAGCCTTTTTCGGCTATATATTGGGTAGAATTGTCGGCAAGAGAGACAATGTAAAAAGACAGTGTGCAATAATATAAGAGTCCGAATAAGCTAGTAAGAATATTCAATAAATAGTAAAGTGAAGTTTTAAATTATATTATTCTACTTCCGAGTGTTAATAAAGTTTATTTAATAATCATAAATAGGCTTTTGGTCCTATAGTTTTATTCATGTATGGTACATGGTACCTACTGAAATATTTAGTTTTTGTCTAGTATCAAAACAATGAGTAACTGTATTTTGTTTTCAAATTTATCTATTAGAACAATTTTGAAATACATTTGTCTTGGATCAATAGTGTTTCTTTATATAATAAATCACTTGGAAATCTATATTTTGTAAAATTTCAATAGGTTTTAAATGTGTTTTGGAAATTCATCCCGATCCTTATAAACCATACTCGAGTCTAAACAGACTATATTGTACAACATTTTCACATATTTAAAGTCCAAACTATTTGAAAACAATTTAAATTTATATAATATTCGCCTTAATTTTTTACTAAGGAAAAAGATAATATGTCTATCCCATCTAAGATGGCCATCTATTATATTATCTAGATATATGATTTCAGGTTTTGAATAAATAATTGTTTCTAAACTTGACATTTCTTTGAATTCTGTAATACTTTTGCCATAAGTACAAAAGGGAACGAAAATGTCTTTTTGAAATTGATGTAAAGAAGATTTCTACTAAGCCAGAGTACAGTTATCTTGAAATCATTTTCAACCTCAAGTTTCAATTGTTTCCAACTACAATTTTCAGAATAAACATCAATGTCATCAGCAAAACGAATAATTATATACTTTAGTTTTACTTGAGAAAAAGTCATTAATATATAATGAAAAGCAATGGACCCAAAACAGTTCCTTGTGGTACACCACATGATATGATTTCTGTTTTACTTAGTAATATTTATTTTAATTTTTGGTTTCCGACTGTTAAATAGGAACAAATAAGATCATGAGCCAATCCCCTTACTCCAATTTGATCCAACTTTTCTAGCAATATATTTATGATTGATGGTACCAAATGCTTCTGCCAAATCGAAAAATATATCAAATGATGGATTTTTAATGTCGATTGAACTATAAATGAGGCCAGTTAGATCTTTTATTGCATCTTTAGTTGTTCTTTTATTTCTAAATAAAAATATGATTTCAGAAGTAAGTATGTTTCTTTGTTTTATGACATTATGGAAAAACGATGATAGAGAAAAAAACAATATAAAAGAGATAATTGCTGCTAAAGGATATGTCAGTAAATAATGTTATGACATGAAATGTCAACGTTGAATATAAGTCATGTAAACAGGGTGATTATTCAATAAATAATAAATCTTGCACTCAAAATATTATAAAAAATTGTAAAATAAATAAAAACAATAATTAATAATAAATTACAGAATATTTTTTTAATAAATATTTTAACCTAACCTAACCTAACCTAAAATTAATATGGCTCAAAGTTACCTACAGAATATTTTTTTAATAAACATTTTAACCTAACCTAACCTAACCTAAAATTAATATGGCTCAAAGTTACCTACAGGGTTTTCTACGTAGACATTCAAACATCTCGAGAACCAAAAATATTGCGTTACGTGGAATGGGCAAGTTATTTATATAGAAAATTTTGGAGAATTTAGAATTCATAATAAAATGACAATATTGTGCCACAGCTATAGAGTTTAGGAAGGGTCAGCCTCTCAAATGCCGCTGTAAATAAAGTAGGTAAAAGATATGTAAAGTGATATTATTTTATTGGCTATATATATATATATATATATATATATATATATATATATATATATATATATATATATATATATATATACATATATATATATATATATATATATATATATATATATATATATTTAATATATTTGTGGTCTACATGGAATTCCTTAAAATGAAAGCAAAAATAAAAATATTTCATGTTGTCCATTGGAAGTACTGTTTTAACAGTATATCTTTGATATTTCGCAACCTCCATTCTGATTCTGAATGTTCAAATTTATTAGTTATTATTTGATTTTTAACATATCATTGTAAAACTAGATTTGATTTTTGGAAATACCTACCTACGTAAATGATTCGTCATTGGTTTAGATTAAGAATTAGCAGAGTTTGATGCCACACTGCTAATTTACAGTACTTCAACGTTATTGTTTGATATAAGAGCATCGTACCTCCTTAGTGAGCTTTCTGGGTCCTATACACATACACCTTGTTTCCTATGTCAGGACAAAGCCCTTTACATACTTACATGCTAATTATATATGTCCAATCCTCAAATAAAAGTGCAAAAAATTTTAAATTGGAAAATAAGATTATTATTATTATTCAATATTTTTTGCTCCTAAATCCTTCTTAAGTGTTTTCGGCATTTTATGTCTTATTAAGGTATAATATGATATTTAATAACCTGACACAGGACTGTACTTTTATTTGAAGGGATAGACTATAATCCAGTTCGCAAATTCCAAGAAATTTGAAAGTGTTAAGAGGATGATAATAATGCCAGATATTTTACAATTCGCTATTTTATTATTTGATAGTTTAATAATTATTATGCAGCTATCAGCTACTAGCTTTTGCCCGCGACTTCATGCTCGTGGAAAACTGCATTCAAAGCCATTCCATTCCTTGTAGTAGTTTATTTTTAGTTTTATTTATACTAAAATATTTTCAATTTGGTTTGACCCTATTTGGCTGTTGAAATATTTATTATAGCTACATAGCCAATTTCCGACAGAAATGTGCATCTCTATAAACGCATATTGAGAGGATTTTTCTGTCCAGTTGACAAATGGTTTTTTTCCGAAATTTATTTGATGAGTTTAACACGTTTTGAAGGCACGTTTGGCTGCAATCGCTAAAAAAATTCTTCCGCCTCGTGTATTCCAAACGACATTAACAATAACGGTAATCAGATACAATCAAAAAAAAATTGTTAGTTCTTTCTATGTTGCGCTCGAAAAAAAAATCTACATTTCATATGATGGATGCTGCATCATTTTGAAATTATATTTCGCAGGATACGTGTATAGATTAACTATGATTCATTGGATATAATCAATGTTTATTTTTGCTATTATTATAAGGAACTTGAAAAACACATGAAACTGTAATTGCTTTAAAATAATAACTATAATTGGTACAGACATCCTGATAAGACAAATTATATACACATGAATGATGTTAACTTATGACATTGTCGTTATAACTTCTGGTAGTTTTCTAGACTTTCAGAAAAAAACTCCCACTACAACAATACCTACTATTCTCGTTCTGCTCGTCACTTTCCAGTAGTAAGTTATTCTGATAAATTGAAATTTTTAATTTTGAAGAAATATTGCTTATAAATACCTACGCTATCGGTTGTCAGGAAAATCATTAAAATGACAATACTTGGAGAACTAACTTTATCTTTATTTAGCCTTGATAATGATAACTGAAAATATTTTAATAAAAATATGTATGAGATCAAAATATGAGTATAGAGAAAATATGAGTGCTGAAATATGGGGTGTTTTATTTGAAAATAAAGAATGATTTGGTCCAGTACTTTAAAACTATCCCTAGTAACCATATCATACTTGAAAGTAATTGTATGCTCTGACACCATACTAAATTGTGTTAAATAAAAGTCTGACCATTACCATTCCTACGTCATTCGCAAAATTATCATTCTCTTATATATACATTAGTAGGTATTAATCGTTTCAGTGTTTTATATTACCGGATTGCAATTAGGACGTATATGAAACTGGTTCATTTTTTTACCTATTTCCCAGATGGAGAAGGTATACAATTCAAGTGCTTTATAGTGTTCTGTACCCAAAGGGTGCCAACGGGACCCTATTATCCTACAGTGAGCGGCCTGTATGTCATGAACCGTAATTGTTAGACAGTTAAAATGTTCAAAGAATGTGTATTTCTTTTTCTGCTTTAACAACAAATAATGAAAATAGAATAAAATTTAAAATTAAGTGTTTTTTCGGCATTTCTTGCTGGATCTTAACCATCATTGTACCTATCTCTTGAACCGTAATGAAATTTTCAAAAACCAAGTAATAGCTCCTATAAAGACAAATCATCATCAATCAGCCTGTTTGCGTCCACTGCTGGACATAGGCCTCCCGTAATTGATCCAAGTGGCCATCAGTGTACCTAGACACGTGACCCGCCCAGTTTCATTTTATGGTGGCAATGCGTTCTATCACATCAGTTACCTATACCAGATATGTGTCGTATTTGTTCATTTGGTGGTACCCTGTCTCTGAGAGAAAGCCCCAGTATCGATATTATCATCGTTCTCTTAGCAATATGTAATTTGTTAACTGATGGTTTTGTAAGTGAGAGAGTACCGGCTACCCTTCCTCTTCAGGCATACTGCGATGCTTAATTTCAAGATGTAACGTGGTACACCAAAGGCTGCCTATGTCAAACCTATTCGTCTTTTAACGAATCTCGTGGCCCAGATATTTGTACGAACTGGCCTGTTTTATGGGGCTTCCATACATTGTTATTTCTTCGCTGACGACGAGATTTGACAGGTATTTCAACATCTCCTTAGCTTCGTTGGTGCGGTCCGCAATTAAGACGATATCATCAGCGAATTTCAAGTGGTTTAGTTTTTCCTCATTCATGTTAATACCCATCCTTTTGAACATATATTCCAAAAGGTAGCTTTAGGGACTTTACATCTCCTTACTCGTCTTTTAATACGGAGCTCCTGTGTCTTATCGTGTATTTGGACACGGGCTGTGGCCTTCTCATATATGTGCTTTATTTTGGTGCTATAAATCTTCTATTTTGCCTATTGGTCCTATTTTTAGAAAAAAATATTTATATTACAGCTTTTTCTTGGTAATAGAGTTCACGCTTTTTATATATTCTACGACCTCCAATCGCGTTACAAAGCAACTTGTGGTGTGTCACAAGGGAGTACTTTGGGGCCACTATTATAAGTAATCAATAACGATATCAACCTTTTCAGGGAATAGCGTCATCTTTGTAACTCATCAGAATAGTATTATGATCTCATTCGACCTCAACAACATCTAAATAAGTTACGAGTATTAACGTGGATGAAAAGTTTGAACAGACTGACATATGTTTCATAAACAAAATAAGAATATCTATCATAAAAGAAGACGTTAAGTATATAAGCTCGAGGATTTTATTCTAATATATAAAGAGATAGAAACAGAAACACAATATAATGAGAGAAGAACTTAAACAGAAGAAACTGCTCCCTATCCATTCAGAAGAAACTACTCATAAACAAAGTGGCCTCTAAACCTAAGAAGTAACTGAGGGAACGTCAGTGGAAAAAAATCTGTAGAAGACTGCAATTAGAAAGGGCGGCTTAGGAAACGAGATAGGAAAGGGTGTTATTTTATTTGTCGGCCCTATACCGACAACCAGAGAACTCATCCACTTATTACATAAATGAAAGTTATATTGCTGTCGTCCCTGACAAAAAAGTACAATGATAAAACTTGACGCTAATGCTTCATTTTAAATCAGCACACGTAGAAACAAAGACAAAGATACGTCATTCCTTTATTGTCTTCAGCAAACACGTGCTCGAGCTGATTTCATTGGAGAAAGTGGACAAATATTGCTTCCAATATTTTTTTTCTACCTAATATTAATTTCACCAAATTTGTTCTGCTTTGTTTATGTTGCTCTCAGACCATCGATTGCATTTTAATTATTTACAAAAGATTTAAAGAAAGTCGAAAGTCTATTTGAACTTGAAGAAAAAAAACTAGTTTTAATTTATTATGATATAAAAGATTATTATATAATAAACGATTTCATGAGTAATCAAAAAATGATGAATCATTCTCGAATTGTGACTGTATTTTGAGGAATTGAATATATTGTCTCGCCAGTATTATGTTGAATATTTAATTCTTTTAATAAGTGCAGAAGTTAATTATCACAGTAATTAATAATACTGTGCTTATATAAAATAAACAAATCAACTGAAATCTTATTAGAAATATCAATACAGAAGAATATATATGGAATACACTATACAAGGTGTCCCGTATCTTTATGTTCAAATTTTTTTTCAAGTAAAAAATCCAAAACTTGTATATCCATTTTTATTTGTTTCAAAGTTACACGCCTATGAATATTATTTGAAGATAATAATACAAAAATGAATTCGTAAAGTATATTTATTTACTTTACGAACTCATTCCTATTATTATCTTCAAACAATATTTATAGACGTGTAAATTTGTATCAAATAAAATTGCATAGGTATACATGCAAGTTTAGATTTTTTTCACATGAAGCAAAGTGTGCTTTACTTTCCCAAAATTTGAATATATCGATATGTACAACTTTCATATTTTCTCGGTTATGTTAAATTAAACATTTTACATCAGATTCAGAGAGCACCAACTTTTTTTATTTTATACAAAAATATTACCTACAGGTTTTGAGTTATTTTGAGAATCATTTTTAAGCCATGTCTGTCTTCTAATTGAAAACGCATTTTCTTTTCTATTGCTATAACTCGGAAACCTGTAATTACTTAAAATGTTCAACTTCAACTTTTATGAAAATGATCTTTTCTTTAATTCTAACAGAGAAATGTTTCAGTTTTAGAAAAGAATTATATTCCCTCCACACCGTTTGAGGGTATTTTGCGAGGGGGGACGAGATGTTGGATTTCTTTTTAATATGGGACCATTTCTCAATCCTTCTCTTTATAATAATAAAAAGAATCATCAAAACTTGTACTATGTATGTATGATGTTGTGACATTATAATTACGAATTTATTTGAAATTATGGATTTTGACCATATCTGTAAATTTTATTCTTCGTATTTCGCAGAACAGATATATCAAACTCCGGTATATAAGCAGATCGATAACTACTAGATAATATAACTGTTGTTGCAATCTAAGCTTTTGAAAATTTTACTTTTATCATCAAATAACGATCATATAGCTACGAAATTATTCTTGTTCTGATCAGTTTTCCTCATCATCTGAAATATTGATAAATATGGATACTATTGGAGTTGAATTTAATAAACAACCGATGGATTATATCATGAAGTAATTATGTTAGTATATATCCCTAGTCATTTCAATATCTTATAATATTCGATCCGTACATTAAATGATAAAATCCATATTGATTTTCCATTATTTTATCATTGGGTTTTCCTTAATACCATTCCATCGTATTTAATTATTAGCTTTAAGAGAAGTATTGTGGAAAATTGTATAAAATGTAAGAGTTTTCATATAAGTGCTTCGAATACTAATTTATTTATGTATCAGTTTGGAGGTCTGACAAAGAAAAATTGTGTAGAATCTTTATACATATCTACAGGCTCATCTAAAATATATATTCATTATATTGCCATATACCTACGAATGAATACGAAAAAGACACAGCTTGTCCACTAGACCGAAAGCAATATAAAACTTTTTTTGCAAAAACTAGTACCGACTTTATTTGTTGGTGCACAGAAAAATACAAAATTGATGCCAAAAATCTTCTATCTTTTTTTATTTTTTTTTTATTTTTGGTAAAAAATATTTAGGTATTTCACTCTTTTGAATGTTAAGTCATGAAAATCTTTGAACGTTCACTTATTCCAAAGAAGATAGTACCTATTCAATTATCCATGTATATTCTATGCTTTTATGTACTTTTAGAGATCTCAAACATCGTGGCGGAAATACCTACACATATTTCAGACTTTACCATTATTGCTGTAACTCTGAAACAGTAATCTTTTTTGAAAAATGTCCAATTTAAATGTAGATGGAAATGGTCTCTTCTTTAATTTTGCCATCTCAAATTTTCAAATTTAGAAAGAAACGTCCCCGTCGATCCTTTCGGAGAGTTTTTGCGGGGAAAGAGATTTAAATTTATTTAACATGGGACCATTTCTCAATTCTTTAACGTTTACTGTAGGCGCGCGCGCGTACGAACACAAAAAAAGGACACAGTCGAAATGTAGGTAGGGTATACCTACCTCCTCCGTTGGTAACTCCGAAAAAACTATTTAAAAGGGGTGATCACGAATTATCAACAAAACAAAAAAAACGCTTCTTTATTTACATCAGAAATAAGTATTCCTGGAGGGTAAACCTGCCCCACAAATATAAATAAAGATATTCTAACTAAAATGCCAAAATGAATTTTTTGTTAGGCATTAACTAACCCCGAAAAAAATTGGATCGAAAAAAATATTATTAAATAGATATTTCGCCTGAAACTTTGAAGGAGTAGAGACTTCTAGAAACAAATAAACAAAAATGTATTTTGCAATTGTCCGAAAATACTCCCCTTAGGTAATGAAATGGGGTAAATAAATCCAAAATTCTTTATGGTTATTGGGGTTTCTGGGGCGTATATTGTCCAAGACGGTCGATATGAAGTAAAATTAAAACCCTATAGTGGGGAAACGTGGTTTCGGAGTTTCTATTTGGGAAATAATAATAAACAGACTTATAAATGTAAACCTTCGTAGGTGTTCTATATATATAAATCTATAAATATAAATTGGTGTCATTCTGAGATTTTCTTTAGTACGTAATTCGTAGAGAATTAAGCGTGTGAAGTCGCGGGCATTTGCTGGTATTCAATAAATAATAACTGAATCTCGTACCATACATGTGATACCAAAATGCACTGTCGGATTCATCAAAAGTTGATATTTACGCTTCATGATTAAGCTAAATTGAAATGAGCACCTTTGCTCTACGAGAAGTCACTTAATAGATGCAGAACAAAATTGAATTCATATGAATCTAAGAGCACATAAATCATAGATTCGTTTTCACTCACTTAATTGTGTATATCAAATATTTCTGAGGAAAATTTGTCACTTTTTACCTTTACTCCACGAGATAATTCTTACGCAGTGGAAAAATCAAATTCATTCCCCTAAAACAAGATTCTTCTCCGATGTACAGAATGAAGCGCATAATAAATGTTGTTATAAATATTGGAGGGCGCATAAATAGCGCATAATAATTTCATAATTATCTAACCATCAGTGTGATTGAGCAATTATTTATACAATCTTTCATTCATGATTATTGACCGTTAGAATTGGCCAAGCTCTAGTAGAAATAAATATCTTTTACACAAAATTGGACCGACGTTTTCGGTTGGTGCACTGAAAAGTGCAAAATAATATTAATTCTATTGGAGCTGGTACTTTTGAAGTTGTGCAGCTGCAGTTAGATTGAAAACTTTTGACACCAACTTCACAAGTACTTTTCAGTGCACCAACTGGTAACGTCAGTCCAATTTTTTGTAAAAAATATTTATTTCACACTCTTGAGTGTAGCATTTGTCACGAAAATCGCTGAACGTTCACTAATACCAAAGAAGATAGTACTTATCCTATTACCCACGTATATTCTTTGCCTGTACTTGTGACTAGTATAATGTAGAGATCTCAGAAAATCGCTACGAAAATACGCATAAGTATTTTAGATGTAACCATGTTACCACCGATTAACTCGAAAATCGTAACTCGTAAAAAACGTTCATTATAAATGTTGCTACAAATATTGTCTTTCATTTGGTATCAAGATATTTTCAGTTTTCGAAAGAAATCGGCCCTTCCACATTGCAAAAATACCCGTATGTGAGATTTTAAAATGAATGTAGCTTGAAAACCGTAACTTTTGAAAAAAATTTCAATTTAAACGTTTCCGGATATTGTCCTATCTTTAATGCTGGTATCTCGAATTTTCCATTTTCGAGATAATTTGCCCCCTCCACCCCCTTCAAGGGCGGTTTTTGTAGGGAAGGAGATATGGGATTTGAGTTTTTACGAATATTGGACCATTTCTCAAATCTCCTCTTTCAAATGAATCATAAATCATCAAAATCGGAGTAGGTTTACTATATACAACGCACGGACAAACAACAAAAAAAAGCAGACAGTCGAATTGTATACTTCCTCCGTTCGGGGTTCGTCGGTCAAAGATGTTTCATTATTCATAGGATAGGACAGAATAAAGCACGTAAAAATTTGGTTGTTGGTTTTGGAGGGCGCATAAAAAGCGCATAATAATAATGCAATCTGACCATCAGTTAGATTCAGCTTGCAATGTTGGAATTTATTCCATTTGGTTATACAATCTTCCGGCACTTGTCATTGTCATTATTGATTATTGACCATCTGATTGGCGGACTAGTATTTGAATGATGACTTACTGAATCGGTTATCATTTATTTCAATGAAGAATAAAGAGTTATTCTTGTATTTGTACGTTTGGACCTTAACAGAAGTTCGATAAATGGGGGTTTCCAATGCGTTTAATATTTTTGGAAAAATTATAAATATGTACACCAGACGGATCGATTTATGTATCGAGCTCGGTAGATAATTGTATAATAAAATGCACGAGCTACTACACTATGAAACTTCCAATACAACATTAATGTATTCCATCAAGTAAGCAGAGCACCTGGTATACACTCATTTTATAGAGACCATAATCCTTTTATGGTTGATCAAACAATGCCATATAGACAGTCGTGTAATGCAGGTATTGATATTAAATTAACGTTGTGAAAATTTACTGGATGACGCGGGTTGTAAAGTTATAATTATTAAGGGTTCCATCTAATGGTTGACATTTACGAATATATATCGTGGCCGGATCGTAGAATTGACTATGGCCGACCATTGATATGACCAAGTACCTAAGTACTGTATCATCAAAACATCTTTCGGGGACATAATGAAGAACTCTAACAAATTAGCTATTTTTTAGGTAATTAATTACATTAAACAATTATTATACTAATTTGAAAACTTTCCTGGGAAGATTACCGACACGTACATATCCAGCAGCCTTTATTTCTTAGTATTTATCACAATTATGTTCATAATAATATACATTAATAATAATTTCATTAAGACAGTTTGTTTTTTCGACTCAATTTCTTCAGATTTCTTAGTTCATAGATAAATACAATGCGGCCGTAAAGTAAGGACTAAATTCAATAATTACTCTTCTAATCATTTAAAAAAAAATCTGGAACACGTCGATTTTATTTTTTGTCGACCATTTTTTTGAAAATAAAATTATTATACAAGGTGGTCGCAGAAAACCTGGACAGGTAGTAAACTCATTTTTTTAAATAACCAACTTTTTACATTTTACATTTACATAATATTCTAAGCATTTTTCATGAAACATGTCCTATACCCTTAAATTAAAACGTGTTAAAAAATGTATTTGCCAGTATTATAAACATGGGCAACAACACTATTTAAATCAAAACAGGACATTAGCCAATAAGACACTAGAAAATGTATTACACAGTTTAATGAATTTGATTTTAACAAATCCTGAAAATGTATTCCATTTGTTAATTGACAGAAACCTAAACAATTAATAAACTTCCTCTGGACATTATTAATGACTTCCGGGGTATAACGTCCTATTTCTTGGGCAATACGAATTTTTAAATCTAAAAGTCTAAAGGTATCAAGTCCGGGGACATTGGAGGCCATTCAATCTCACCTCTTCTTTCAATCCACCTATTTGGAAAAACTTCATTTAAAAATGCGCGAACATCTGCATGGCAATGTGGTGGGGCGCCGTCCAGTTGGAAACAAATGTTTGCATTAGGTAAGTCTGGATTTTGTTCTCCCGGAAATAACATTGAGAGAGATGGTATCAAATCGTCCTGCAAAAACCGCAAATACCTGTCACCAGTTAAATTTTAAAAAAAAGGTTCTTTAAGAGTGTCTCCTACAAAACCGGCCCATACGTTGATTTTTAGTTTATTCTAAGGCCTTCTCGCATCCAATGCGGATTTACGTCCGACCAATAACGTTAGTTTTGAGTGTTTGATTTTTCATTTAAGATGAACATAGACTTGTCCGAAAACACAATATTTTTCACTAAATTTTAGTCCTCATAGCACATAACTTGTAAACGCTCACAAAATTCCAGACGTCTGTCATAATCGTCTTCATAAAGTTCTTGAACAACTTGCATTTTGTAAAGGTGGTATTTGCTTACATGCAATATTTTGAGCACTGTCTCTAGATGTCACATGAGGCCGTTCTTGGATACTTAGTAAAACATCCAATAGCTTTTCTTCAGAAACTGAGTCAGTCTTTGAAGCATCTCGTGCATGATCAATTCGATGATTTTTTTCTCAATCTTACTTTTGAGTGCGAAATAGATGGCCGATCAGGATATTTCTGATTGAATAATTCGCATACTTCCTGTTGCGTTCTGGTTCTATTCCCATAACCAATCATGATCAGAACTTCTATCCTCTGCGTCTCAGTAAGTCACATTTCGATAATAAGATTTTCAATGTGAACTTTACAAAAACATAAAAAAACTATTGAAACTAGGTAAAAAGGTACTTAGAATATTTAAAAATCGAGAAATACATTTAACAACAAAGAAATAAAGTACAAAATACAATAAAGTGTTTGTTTTCTGTCAAAAAGTCACAGCCCACCCATGGCCTGCTTTGATTAAAATGTATTGTTGCTCAAGTTTATGATGCTGGCGAATTAATTTTTTGAACACGTTGTAATTTAAAAACAGTTGAATTTAGGTGTAGGACATACTACATGAAAAATGCTTAGAAGTTTATCAGGAATCCGAAAATGTCAAAAAATTAGGGGAGTCTATTTAAAAAAAATGAAGTTGCTACCTGCCCAGCTTTTCTGCGACCACTCTGTATAATAATTTTATTTTCTAAAAAATGCTCGATAAAAAAAATCGACGTGTTCGCGGAATTAAAAAAAACCTAGATGGGTAGTCATTGATTTTATTCCTTACTTTACGGCCGCACTGTATATCTATGACATAAATGAAAAATCTAACAAGTCAATAAGTAGTTTATGTTTCAACAAATTCTTCTAAGCGTTGAAAAATACATCACGTGTGAATACATTACCGTTAATTTGAGACGGGTTAACACTGGCAGACTTCGATCATCGAAGTTAAGCAGAGTAGTGCGTGGCAAACAATTTTGAAGAGTATGCGTTCGAATCTTTGGCATTGCATTCACATCCCTTTGCAAGGCAACGGAAGAACAGTAAGAGTATATTTCCCTAGAACAGCTTCTCTGGTGAGAGTTTGTCTTGAGAATAAACTTAAAACTGTAGCTGCCCTTGTCCGTCGTGATACTGGGATACGAGTACGGCACTTGAAGAAGAAGAAAGATAGATACTTTTATATTTATTTCATTTTAAAGAAAATTTACTACTGACTCTTACCAATTATTGGCTGGAGGCAACTGATATAAATGTAGCATCCGCAACTGGGGCATTATTTTATTATTGGTTTATCAAAAGTGTATAGAAAAGACATCAATGCACCTAGAACACTGCCTTGTAGTACGCCAGCAATAATGATTGGTGTCAATTCTGAAGACTGGTTTTCGCATCTAATAAGGAAAAATTCATTCACCAATATAAGATTTTAACAGCAAGCTTCTATTGTTCTGGTAGGATCTGTTTATGCCAAAAATGTTGCTGAGCATTTCTTCTAGTGGGTTTTTTAGTTAACCACTAATCATGTGGACTTGGTCTATTGTGGCATGCTTTCCTTAGAAAACCAAACATGAGCAAGTGTAATGAGGATTTTTTTCAAATAGTTTTAACATAATTGGTAACAGTGTTATTGATAATGATATAACTTCTGCTGTTTTCTAACAAAAAAGCATATGTTTTACTATTGCCTGCCTTGGTAGATGTTTAAAGATTAAATTAAGAAATTAAAGAAATGATATTAAATTCCACAGTACAAAGTCTTTTTTCGAGAGTTCAATGTGTAAAATTGCAAAATTATATTTGAGCAAATAGAACTCGATATTGCGACAATTCAATGTGATAATTATACAATGAATTTGCTAGAAATAAGCGAGCAAAATTACTGCTGCGAACACACACCAACAATTGCCTCGATCCTTGGAAAAGTTTTCCTTAGCAGCTTGAAAACGGCAACATCTCAAAGCCACCTCTACCCCACCTGTGCCAGAAAACATATATATATATATATAGCTATATATACCCTCCGATTTAGAGCTCAAAAGTTGAGCGCGGAATAAAGATAAATTTGTTGAAGCTGGTACCCACTCACATATATACTACTATCATTATAAATTTGAAATGGAAGTAAAATTATAATTACCATTCTAACGACAAGTCGGTAGGTATTATTAATACGCTGTTATTGTGTAACATTTGCGACACCAAAGCCGTAATAGCTGTAATAAAGTTTGAAATTGAAGAAGATTTTATGATCCACAAATTGAGAATCTGCTAATGAAGTAGATGTATTATACATACTTTATAACTTCCCAAGACTTCAATCTGATATTATGTTCTCATAAGGTGAGGGATATATTTCTGCTTAATATATTATATTTTTGGATTTTACTCCTTAAGAATCGATTTCATTTAAATCCTGGTACCTACGAGAATATGATGAGAAAGTAGGTATAATCCAGCGTTTACAAATAGCGTTATGTTGTCTATTGGAAGAAGAGGGCCCTCGTAGATAAGCAACTCTGCTTCATTCGCAGATTCTCCTTATTATAAAAGATTTTTGGCACCAACTTCAAAAGTACCATCAGCAGTGGAATTAATATTGTTTTGCATTTTTCATTGCACCAACTAAGAAACACATTTTTATAAAAAATATTTATTTCAAACTTTTAAGTGTATTATTAGTCATCAAAATAGTTCAACTTTCAGACTTTACCACTGCTGTAACTCGGAAATCTAGAATTTGCCTTTAAATTTCCAATTCATATTTTGCCGGATATGGTCTCTTATTTAATTTAAAATTTAAAATAGGAGAACGTTTACTATGAATAACGCCCAAACGAACAAAAAGCCTAGAAAGTTCAATTTTCGAGCACTGAGTGCCGTGACGTGACAGCACTGTCAGCATTGCCAAAAAAATAAAGTAGTTAATTATTAATTATTCTCCAATTAAATATTGTAACGTGTAAGGGGTACAGCCGCCGGCACTGGGCCAAAAAAGTGGCGGCGTCCTTTTGATGCGTATGCGCCAGCGATGGGAATCTCGAGTGCGGCCGCTGACAAATAGTGTGACGCATGTGCTTACTAGGATGCCGACAAAGAATTTCGAGAAAAGTCCAGAGGCGTCTGGATTGAATTAAGGAGACGGCGAAAGATCTGTAGAATCTTTTTCGGGTATATATTTGGGATAATTGTCGGCATGAGAATAGAATGTAAAAAGAGAGAGTGTAATGTAAGTATGCAATAAGACAGTTTAATAGAAAAGTCAGAGTAAGCTAGTAAGAATATCCAATAGTAAAGTGGAGTTGTAATTTTTATTAATCTACTTTCGTGTGTAAATAAAGTTTATTCAATACGTGTAAATTAGTCTCACTTATCTGAGAACCCGCATACGCAACAATATGTTTTAAACAACTTTCATTATAATTATTAAATTAGCAGCTTTTATAGCTATGACATTTGAAAACAAACGAGAAATGTGACATGACAATATAAAATGTGAATACTTCAGTCAATTTAAAAAACAAATGCCGGATCATGGAATAATAATCTCCGTATTATTTACTTGGAACAAGTAATAGGAACAGTTTCATCTTTCTCTCAAATTGAACTTCGAAAGCAGGTGTCGTAAAAAATAATGTATCGTACACGTGCGTAAAGGGGCGAAACTTACAATCGGGCTACAACATTCGCTTCCACGAAATATTATGTCTATTTCGCTTTTAGACTCGTTTGATTGTCAATACCGCCTTCGTCCTCCGGTGAATAGGCTCATGTTGCATTCTCATGAATGTCAGATATTCGTTCCTTTACACAGCATAAACTACTATTATGACATTTTCAACTTTTCAACTTATGGGTGAGAAGTCGATCTATGTCCATATCGATAAGAAAATAATCACAATATTACATTATTTGTAACTTTTCCATCTATTTTCAGCAACGTCCTAACAAGTGACAACATCAACAACTGAACCAACAGCTGTGAGAGTCGTCAAATGAAACGTTGGGTGAATTCGGAAATTTGATCTATTTCCGTTACCAAAACTTATAATTGTATTTTCTAGTTTCGACATTCTACGACACTATTCCAGAACTTCAGATGAAGAAAAATTGAACAAGTGCCGTTCGCATGACGCTTACAAAAATATTAAGTTACATAATGGCATATTCTTAATTGAACCGATGTTATGATGTTGAATGTATGAGAAATCTTGAAATACTTAAACGATCTACCATTGGTGTTCAACCGATATCGTTCACTTTCAATCAATTGGTATTGCAGCATTTCAGTTCACCAGCATGTATATTCTGTGCTAATTACTTCTTCGCTATATTACAACATTAATTTGTTTTTGAACAATTTCTTCATAATAGGATAATTTGATCCATATGTTTACGTTTGGAATCTCCATAAAAGCATCGAATAGTAAACATTTCCCCATGCTACATGTCGATATTTATGGTAATTATATATGTATGTACATGTATATACAGAGCGATTCACGTGATCGAGAGGACCATAGCATCATTCTTGAGATACGCTATATATCATTTCATTTGCATTTTGCTATCTTTTGCTATATTGATTAATTCCTTCCCGAATTTCTATACTTAGATTTAAAATTATAATAACCTTTTTTTTTATTTTTGACCGACTTCCAAACGGAGGTATACAATTTCATTGATTATCTGCGAATTCGGTTAAAAGAAAGAATATGAAATTTTGATCATAACTTTGAAATACCCTCTCTACAAGTTATCGTTGTTTATTATGTTAAATAGGAACATTGGAATTGTTGATTTTATTTTCATATTCAATAAATATTTCTTACAAAAAATTGGACCGACGTTATTAGTTGATGCACTGAAAAGTATAAAATAATATTACTTCTATTGGTGCTGTTACTTTTGAAGTTGTGCAGTTGCAGTTAGATTGATAACTTTTGGCACCAACTTCACAAGTACCATCACCAATAGAAGTAATATTATTTTATACTTTTCAGTACATCAACTACTAATAACGTCGGTCCAATTTTTTGTAAAAAATATTTATTTCACACTTTTGAGTGTGGTGCCAAAAATCTTCAATCTAACTATATACAACTGCACAACTTCAAAGTACACCAACTAATAGAGTCATTCCTATTTTTAGTAAAAAAAAATTATTTCGCACTTTTGAGTGTATCAATAGTCATAAAAATTGTTAGAGAAGATAACACTTTGCTTATATTTATTTAGAGATTTCAAAACATTGCGGAAATCCACATATTTCAGACTTTACTCGAAAACCATTTCTTTTTAAATGTACAATTCAAATGCTGCTATATATAATCTTATCTTTAATTTGGCAGTCTCATATTCTCAATTTTCGAAAAAAAAAAGCCCCCTCCACACAGGAGAAACACACATTTTTCATATTTTACCACTTTTGTAATCCAAAAACCAATGATTATTTTGAAAAATCTCCATTTAAAACGTTGCCGGATATGGCCTCTTCTTTAATTTTGTCATCTCAAATTTTCGATTTTCGACAAAAATTGCCCCTTCCATCCTCTTTGGTAGAAATTTTAGGGGGGATATGTTGAATGTAATTTTCAATGGGACCGACTCTCAAAAGTCCTTTTTCAAATGAACAAGAAATCATAAAAATCGGAGCACGCTTACTATTTAAAAGTCGTGAAAAAAGATAAACAAAAACATACCGAAAGTCGGTCAAACATATGCTGATGATAAGAGTCCAGTGTCACCATGTCGTTCATTGTTACTAGTTGCTGGATTGGATTGAAACTTCTCCATGCTGAGCTCATCCTTCGTCGCTAAATTTGGTATCTTAACTTAAACGCTAGAAAAGTAATTACACCTGCAATTATGATAAATATTGGTGTTGTCCCTTAGTGGGACGTGTCAACTTCGGTTTCTTCGATTGGTTGTAATGACACTGAGTTTCGTTCGGTTTTATGAAGATTGTCTATGGCTATATTCTCTAATTAGATAGGATTTGTGGTTTGTCGAGTCGAGTTCCATTTGGTTTTATCCCTGGGTAGTGTTAATGGTTTCTGCGATGTTACATCTTTGCAATTGGTGTATCTATCTTGCGTTGGTTGTTTGAAATTCGCAGCCTGGTGGCAGTTCCTTTCAATAATGTGTTCTACTGTTGAGATACAGGGGGTAGATATTTGGTGATTAACATACAACCATCTATTTCAGTGCGTTTTCTTTTCGTTAGTTTTTCTCACAGGAATCCGAATTTGATCTCCATACATGGTTCGGCCGAGTATTGATGAAGATCTGTATTTACTGTCAGTTCAGATAAGGTGCTGGAGGATTGAGGATGTTGAAATTGCTTGCTGGGATAGATGGGATGTTTTTTTTCGGGAAGGAGAGCAAAGTGCAGAATAAACACAATCATTGATTTAAAGTAGTAGATCTACAGTGATGACATCGTAAAACCATAATACTTTAAGTAACACTTTCTGATCAGTGTAAAGGAGTTGTTCTTTTGGGTGATGTTCGATCAATAATCCTAATATTGAATTCATCCTTTCAGACTGTAGGATAGTGTTGGATTTTGCGTTTTCCCAATCGGTGAAAAGTTGTGTTAGGATTCGTAGCGAGGAGCTCAGCTGGTCCAATACGTTGCTTATTCTTTTCTTTCGTCCGTCCGTAAAGGTATGGCCGAAAATATTTTGTGGTCCAAACAATAGTTTAAAAAAATCTCCTCCGTAGTGGAATAACTCTGTTGACTTTCATTCAGATTACGAGCAGCATGCGCAATTGGTTTATCTATACTAACTGGTCCCTGTGTGATGTCCAGATATTGGTGTATCGGTTCATTGATCAGACCATTCTTACAAGTCTTGAAACATTCGATGTAAGCGGGAGTATATTTGATTTTTGCATCTTTTTTCAAATATGTTGTTAGTAGTGGGTTGATTTCGCAAAATCTTTGATAAATTTCCTGTAGTATCTCAAAAGTCCTAAAAATCCTATTTGTTACTCAGTCACGCCAAAACGGCAGAACGGATTTGAATGAAATTTATCATACATATAGTTTATTACCCTCATTAACACATAATTTACCCCTTTATAACCACATAATTAATTCAATATTCATTTCATTGTGATATTGGTTACCTATAATAAATACCTACATATTTTTCACATTAAATATGACCGACTTTATTATTAGGTACACTGAAGAAACGAAATAATATCTAAATAGTTCTATTGGTGCTGGTAATTTTCTCCATATCGCTAATGTTGACCTTCAGGGTTGCACGCATAAAATATCACTGGATCAATTAATTCATCGCCCCAAAATGCCCCTATTTCAATTTCTTATCGAACTATGCGGAGCCATTACTGAAGAAGGTAGTGTGGACCGCAAAATGGCACCCATTAAATACCCCTAAAACTCTGAGTTGCAAATTTTTAACGAAATCTGCCGAGCCATTCTCGAAAAACCTAGTTTGGTCCTTAAGGGTCGTACCAAAGAGTATAGTATACGATATAGGTATGGTATTTGTAGACGCTTCTGATGTCAATCGTCTTGGTTAAAAAAGGAATTGCTTTGAACAAAGAATAATAAAATCAAATAATTTTTGGAAAACCGCTGTAGAGAAATTAGTATCTAAACCTTATAAAGAAATTCAAATAAATATTTCTTACAAAAAATTGGACCGACGTTATTAGTTGGTGCACTGGAAAATACAAAATAATATTAATTCTATTGGTGCTGTTACTTTTGAAGTTGTGCAGTTGCAGTTAGATTGATAACTTTTGGCACCAACTTCACAAGGACAAGTACCAGCACAAATAATAATTAATATTATTGACCGACGAACCCCGAACGGAGGAGGTATACAATTCGACTGTCTGCCTTATTTTTTTTTTGGTTCGTGCGCGCCTTTTATATAGTAAACGAGCTCCGATTTTAATGATTTTGGGTTCATTTGAAAGAAGAGGATTGAGAAATGGTCTCATATTCATAAAAACGCAAATCCGATATCTCCTTCCTTCCGAAAACCGCCCCAGAAGAGGTGGTGGGGGCGAATTTTCTCGAAAATCGAAAATCTGAGTTGGTATAATTAAAGATAGGATAATATCCGGAAACGTTTAAATTGAACATTTTTTCAAAAGTGTTACGGTTTTCGAGATAGACGCATGTTAAATATGTATTTTTGGTATGTGGAGAGGGCAATTTCTTTCGAAAATTGAAAATTTTTCGATACTACATGAAAGATATAATCATTTGTAGCAACATTTATAATGAACATTTTTTCCTTAGAGTTACGGTTTTCGAGTTAAATCGGTGTTAAAATGGTAACATATAAAATACTCAAGCGTATTTCCGTAGCGATGCGTTGAGATCTCAATAATAACAACTACAAGCAAAGAATTATACATAGGTAATAGGATAAGTACTATCTTCATTGGTATTGGTGAACGTTCAACGATTTTGGTGTGGTACACTCAAAAGTGTGAAATAAATATTTTTTACAAAAAATTGGACCGACGTTATTAGTTGGTGCACTGAAAACTATAAAATAATATTAATTCTATTGGTGATGGTACTTGTGAAGTTGGTGCCAAAAGTTATCAATCTAACTGCAACTGCACAACTTCAAAAGTAACAGCACCAATAGAATTAATATTATTTTATACTTTTCAGTGCAACTAATAACGTCGGTCCAATTTTTTGTAAAAAATATTTATTTCACACTTTATAGGTACATCAAAATTGGTCCCATTTTATCAACACTAATATTGCACTCCTTCTATACCCTCCATAACGATGACACTGACTGTTTTCTTTAACGTACCGTCTGTGAATCACCCACTATATTATATATGTATGCGTTTGGAGCATTGAACGATTCCAAAAATTTACAATTATACCTATTGTATAATTAGCATTGAGATTAATTCAATTAGAATTATTCGATCATGTATAAAATTTAGCTCTTCTGTAAAAACATTCCCTATCAATATCAACCTGTGCCGAAAACACCACAATATATAGGAGGTTCCAGATACTCTGATGCCAGGAGGACGATTAGGACTGTTACGTCAAACACGAAAGAACAGTATTACAATAATTCATCAAAGAATAAGAATAGGAAAACTTCAGCTAACATCCATTAACCGCCATGAGACTGAAATGAGAAGAGGGCATAAACTTGATATGACATGGGCCAATGTAGACAAGAAGAAAAATAATCAGGTGAATGAGCTTACATAAAATACGGGACGGACAAACTATGCAGAATATGAGGGGCATTTTTAAAACAGCAATAAACGTAGATACGTTTTCTCAGGAGTGGAACATGGCATACACATAATAATATTATAATCTCTATTTTTAGGAAGGATGATCTAAGAACTTCTGCTTCCATAGAACAGAGACACCAGCAATATATCCAGAACCGAAATAATATATTTGAAAGTTAATCTGAAAGAAATTAGAATAAACATTTTACGAAAAGGTTTCCAAGGGGAAGGAGATGTTGAGTTTTTAACCATATCTCAGATACCTCTTTGAAATGAAACAAGAATCAATAAAAAAAGCAAGTTTACTATCCGAAACGCGGGAACAGATATAAAATAACCATAGACATCAGAACACGATGTCTATTAAAATAACTTTCTACAAAAACTGAACTGAAAAATACAAAATAATATTAATTCTATTGGTGCTGGTACTTTTGACGTGGTGCAGTTAGATAGAAGACTTTTGGTACCTAATTAGCTCCAAATTAGTTCTGTGTTGTGGTTTTTGGGTTCTACAATTGGGTACTTGACTAATTTTTTTAACAATTTTTTTTTTGTAGTTAGACATTCAATTAAGCCAAAAAATAATATAAAAAAATACGAGTCTACTTTGAAAATAAAAAACATATTCAAAAATTGTTTTTAAATTTCCCGCTTGAATTCTAAAAACGGCTGCAACGTCACAATCTCCCTTAGTTAGTGTCCCAAGGTATTAAAGAAAGGAGGAATAGAGCAGAGAACACTATCTGACCAGACAGAAGATCCCGTATTCAAATGTTCTGTGTGTGATCAAGTTTATCGCTTCGAAAAAGCCTTTTGAATGCAAAAAATATATTTTTTTTAAATTTGAATTATCTTCTAAATTCATAGATCATATAATTTCATGGAATATTTGTTTTAGAAAATTTCCCAAAAAATTGTACGGTTTTGTAGTTTAAAACTGAGAATAAAAAATCTTTCTTATTTTGGAAACACGTGGCTATAATTCAAAATATTAGCGGCATAGTGAATACCTTGACTGACAAATTGGGTCGTGTGTTGACAAGGGCCTGACTTGACCGTATCAGGTCCGACACGTTTATGCCGTTTGTATGCATCTTTGCTAGGATGCTGGATCGGTGGATCGAAACCCCGTTTTAGGGGAAACCTACTTTTTTCCATCTAAATCACTTTTTTATGTTCTAGATTATCTAATAACTTATAAAATATTCTTTCTTGTGGAATTATTAAGAAAATAATAATTAGGTATTTGAGTAGTGAGTTGCTTGCTTGCTTGCTTGTTTATGGCGCTGCTACTAGGCAATTGCCAGCTCAATTCGGGATGTGGTCTCGGTGTTGACTGACTCTAGACCATACCGGAAACCACGAACTTGTGCTTAACTAATTACTTATACTAAATGTAATATATATATATATATATATATATATATATATATATATATATATATAATAAGTGCGACCAGCAATGTGCTTCGATTCGGGTATAACCTTCTCTGTCGAGCTCCTGAGGTTATCCGCAAGGTCTTCCCTCTTGTCTCCTTCAGACCACGCTGCCACGTGCTTCTAACCTCAAAAGTTCAATAGGAATCAACCTCTTTTCGAATGCACACCCCGAACCAAGCTTGATTATCACGGCCGAGACTTCCCTATCCACCTCGGGGGCCCAGCACTCACGTCCTCTACCAGCGTGTACTTCCCGTACGGAAATTTTTGATTTCCTTCAAACCCGAAGTGAACTCTACCGAGGTTGACACGGAAGTGGAGTAGTGAGTTTATTGAAGAAAGGCATAAAATCACAGCTGAGTGAGTTGTGAAATAAAAAACTTTAAAAATAACTATAGGACCTACTTGCACTAGAAAGTATGAAAAAGGTAAGGTAGGAATCATAAAATTATAAAATGGGTGCAAGGTGCTCTATATCTGATACGTCATTTCTTTGCACCAACCAACCAACCAATTACTGTAATTCTTACATTATGTGTTTTTATTTCATGTTTCATACTTTTTAGTGTAAAAGATCTAATGAATCCGGTCCTAGTTTTTCTCTAAGTTATTTAATACTTTCACAAATTACTAACATTCCTGAGCCATACATTTTAAACATAATATATGTATTATCACCAAAGAGCTTAGATATAGAATCACAAAACCCCGATTTATAAAGTTTATTTCTAAATTAAGTTCAATTATATACCTACATTCATATATGAAATTAAATTCAATATTAAATTACAAAACGAAATAAATGCTTAAAAAATATTTAGTAAGCTTATTTAGGTACGAATAAATATAATTATTTTATTCAATTACAAGCAACTTAGTTACATAAGAACACGTCTATCTGCTATATAAATTAATATTATAGATAATATAAAAAAAATGATGTGCTTTGTCTGAAGCCATCACAGCAGGTTTATTAGCACCTAAATATTAGTTTGGCACCTAATTATTCCCTAATATCCCCACTTCGTGGTACTAACATCACAGAGCTTATATACCTCAATGTTGGTTTAATAAGAAAAAAATTAGAAAGTCAAAATAAAACATTTTTTTATAGAGAACAACTTCTAGCTGACACCTAAATCAATGTTAGAATATACATGAGTCAATACCTAGTATTTAACTGTGCGTTTAGTGTAAACTTCTTAGAGCTCTATCACATACCAGCAGGTTAGGTTAAATTAGGTTAGGTTTGTTAGGTTAGTATATAGAAGGCCAATGTTCTTTTTTCGGTGTCACCAAGAGGAACATTGACGTTACCTTGTTGACTATTGCATTATTTTTCCGGGGGACACATTATGGAAGCATACTCCTTGGCGCATGTCCTTATTTTGGACCGACTAGAAAAATATAGTTCGGTTGTATGTTTGCTTTTTTGAATTTTTTGACTTTTCGCACTTTTTGCATTGTAAACGTACTCCGATTTTGACAATTTGTGTTTCATTTAAAAGAGGAGAGTCGAGTAATGTTTCCTTATTTGGAAAAACTCAAATCCGAGATCTCCTTTCCTCCAAAAACCGCCTCCGAATGGCTTGGAGAGGACAGAATTAAAGATGAGACCATATCCGGAAACGTTTATATTGAATATTTTTCAAAAGAGCAATAAAGTCTGAAATATGTATATCTTGTATATGTATATGTATATAATAACAAGTAGGTACAAGCTAAGCTTAGACATGGGTCTTTGGTATTAGTGAACGTTCAACAAATATGACAAATGTTACACTCAAAAGTGTGAAATAAATATTTCTTACAAAAAATTGGACCGACTTTATTAGTTGGCGCACTGAAAAATACAAACTAATATTGGTGCTGGTACTTGTGTCCAATTTTTTTTTAACTATTTAGCTATCGCCTAATTCGCAATAAAGTAAACAATACCTCATTTTTCTTGTCTGCTTGAGCTGAATGGAAGCACTACAACCCATACCCATCAAGTTTATTTTGACTTTTCTCCTTCTCTTTTCTAACATAAATAACCCATTTATAAAAACTAATTAAATGCTAGATCAAAACACAATGAAAACTTTTTATTCTCTCAATGATATAGTTTCTCCAAAATTAGTTTGTTAATATTATTGACTTTGGTCACCTGCTTGATATAGTACCAACAATAGTAAATAAAAATTGAAGCATATACAGGAATTTCAGAAAAACAAGATATCAAGGCCGAAATTTGAGAATCGAGATATTTTATTCTTTACTTTTCCGGGGTATATTGAATTACCCAACAGAAAAATGAATACCCACCTATATTGTGTTCGGCATGTCGTTTCTAATAACTGCTCACGTAGCAATAGAATAAAACTGTAAATAAGAAAGCAGAAACAACATTATTTTTCAACGCGCAACACATTTGCAATAAAATATGTTTTAATTTTTCATAAAGTAACTTCACGGTCTTATCCACATTATTATCCATTGTTAAGACAATCGTTAAAAGTTATTATAAATTAACAGAAGTAGCACTTGTAAGATCGTTTTCACGACCCATCTTTATAAGAGTATCGTGCCTAGAAATGTTATGTGCTAGTTAAGCGAAACCGATTTCTGTAAGCTATGAAAAATCAAGAAGATTTGTGTACTGGGTATAAATATTTATAGTTCCATATTTACTGCATAATATAAATCAATCTACCGTTCGACAATAAATTTCGAAGAATTTTTTGTAATGGATTCCTCATACTGGTCGATTTCTCAAATACTCAAATAGGACGGGATAAGTAAATCCAGTTAGGGGCTATGACCACGACCTACTAGATTTCTTGTCATTCAACTTCGGACGAAAAATTACCGCCTTCCAATCTTTCAAATGAAAGGTATGGTGCGCAGAAAAATACAAAAGAATATTAACAGTATTTACCAAAAGATTTTTTTTTCATTTTTCATTGCACCATCGAATAGTGTCGGTTATAGGTTTCGTAAAAATATTTCTTTCTCAGATTCTGCCGGATAAAATTGTCAAGTTTCAAAGAACTGACGCCTCCATCCCTTTTCGGGAATACGTTTTGGGGGGCACGACATATTGGATTTTGAAATATGCAACCATCTCTCAGCTAAAAGTTGTGACCAAAATTTATTTAATAAGAAAATTTTTAATAAAAAACTAAAATAGCCAAGTGACGTAACAATTCGGCACTGGTCAATATATCGAAAATACACCTGACCAGTGTGTCGATAAATTAGAATTGAAAACACATGTCTCAAACAAGTGTCACCAGTGCGCTCATCGGTAGGTACAATATGGTGTAGATTCATGACATTCTCGGGCATGTTGGCTTATATTACGGAACGCACGGTATAATATGAGTACAAATAGTTGCCAAATTTGTACAGAATCATGACATATAGTTTGTTTATGTATTGTATTTACATGTATATTATTTATCTAATAGTGAGCTATCATTTATTTCTAAATTCTAAATCACGGAATTGAAACCTGTGCGTAACTCATAATTTAGGTACCTACTTTATCTGTTGTAAACTATCAAATGGTATCTGAAGACTTTACTCTGAAATGTTTGTAAATTATGTTTAAAGTTTGTTGTGCCGTTTCTGTTTAAAAGCGTATCTACATCATTAAATCACAGAACATGTTTGTAACTAATAATGTATTTTATTACCTATGTTTTATTATGTGCTGAGAAATTATTAATTATCCAAATACAAATCAGTAAGCAGGATTTTTAGGTATGATCGGCAACCTAGTCAATATTCTTCTATGTTTTTTTGTTCTCGATGCCATTTTTTCTAGAATATATTTCAAATTCACTCTCCATACCTACGGTACGGAACCGCCGTAATAGGAGTCTCACTCGTGCACCCTCTTCTTTTTTGTTCATTCAGTTTAAAATGTCGATTTCCTACTTTCAATAGTACAATAATTATTATTGTATTCATGTGCGAATTAAATGCACATTCCGTAAATTCTGTAGAAACTCAGATAATAAGTTTATCACGTTTTTCACATCAAATTCGTGACGATATGTGAGAATTATGAGAAATGTATTACCATACATAGGTACATTGAGTGAACCTTATAGTCTAACAGCTGAATGCAAAAAACCTGACCAATCTAGGAAACAGAATGAAATGATCTGGAAACGTTACAGCAGCCACATGCCACGTATCTACCTGCCTTTTTGACTGACGAACAACGAAACGGAGGAGGTATATAATTCGACAGTTTGTATTTTTCACCGACGAACCCAGACGCAGGAGGTATACAATTCGACTGTCTATTATTTTTGTTTGTGCGCTCGTTGTATATAGTGAACGTACTCCGATTTTGATACAGACTCGTCTAAAATATACCTATACCTATTTATTATTGGATCAGTATTAATCTTGACAGACTTTTTTACATGAACTACGATCGACTTTATTAGTTGGTGCACTGAAAAATACAAAATAATTGATGCCAAAAGTCCACTCCAAAAGTATCAGCACCAGTAGAATTAATATTATTTTTACCCAAACGGAGGAGGTATACAATACAATTCGACTGTTTGCGTGTTTTTGGTTTGTGCGCGCGTTGTATATAGTAAACGTATTCCGATTTTGATTATTTTTGATTCATTTGAAAGTGAAGACTTGACAAATGGTCCCATATTCATAAAAACTGAAACCCTTGAAAGGAGTGAAGGAGGATTTTTTTCTAGAAAATCGAAAATCTGAGGCGGCAGACTTAAAGACAATATCTGGAAACGTTTTGAGCGATGTTTTGAGATCTCTGAATAATAACAAGTAGGTAGAAGCTAAGCCTATACATGGGTCTTTTTGGTATTAGTGAACGTTCAACGATTTTCATGACTAATGTTACATTAAAAAATTTGAAATAAATATTTTTTACCAAAAATTGGACCGACTTTTTTGAGCGATGTTTAGAGATCTCTGAATAATAACAAGTAGGTACAAGCTAAGCCTATACATGGGTCTTTTTGGTATTAGTGAACGTTCAACGATTTTCATGACTAATGTTACATTAAAAAATTTGAAATAAATATTTTTTACCAAAAATTGGACCGACTTTTTTGAGCGATGTTTTGAGATCTCTGAATAATAACAAGTAGGTACAAGCTAAGCCTATACATGGGTCTTTTTGGTATTAGTGAACGTTCAACGATTTTCATGACTAATGTTACATTAAAAAATTTGAAATAAATATTTTTTACCAAAAATTGGACCGACTTTATAAGTTGGTGTACCTACTGAAAATTACAAAATAATGCCTATTAGTTCTATTGAAGCTGGTAATTTTGAAGTTGTGCAATTGTAACTTCAAAAGTACCAGCACCAGCTTATGAAGTCGGTCCAATTTTTGGTAAAAAATGTTTCTAATATAAAAAAATCACATTTTAATTTAGTCATAGTTTGTTACTGTCAATACGTACATTAGTGGACAAAAAACATTAGAAAAGGGTGGTACCAAGGTATTGGAGTAAGATTCAACTGGGCACCAAAATAATATATCTTTTGTACTCAGTTAAGTTTGAAGAGTAATTTCAAGCTTTTATTTTATCTCTACCAATTTCACATGGAAGAGGCTTTATGGTAACTAAACTATGAATCATCTATTCTGTATTTTTAATGGAGTGGATATCCCGAAAAAAAAGCATCAACCGTTATAATTTTATTTAATGAATTTCTCACCAAGAAAGATAAGCAGAGGGCAAGGGCTCATTGAATGCAAAATTCAGTTAGAAAAAATATTAACCGCTTAACCTCTGCTTGTAACTACTTTATCATGAAATAGATTCTGTTTACGTCGTTTCATTGTATGCAAGAAATTCATGTTTGGACAGTACTTTAGGGAAACTGTGTGATTAAGTGCATAATTTGTCGTTAGTAACCTAAATGCTATTGAATATCTCTACAGTTTTTCCAAAATTAAATTATTCCGACAGTTCGGCAAATTCCTATTAATTTTGTGGACATTTGGTTTCAAGAAGAGACATTAAGGGAGAGAATTGTCCATTTGGGTAACGAAATTTCGCCAAAACTACTAAGATACATGAGAACAATCTCAATGACAAGGTGCTTTATCTTAAAATTTATTCAATTAGATTTGTAATTTTTATTGTGCTAAGAGCTTAGAGTTAAATTTTATTATTTTATCTCTTAACAGTTGACATTATCCTTTTCACTTCCCTCAATAAGGGAAGTATTGTATTCACGTAAAAAATCGACCTCGAGATTTTTGCTGATATTTACGTTTTGGGGTTCCTAGATCACGAAAATCATGGTATCTTGTACGTCGGTCTGTCTGTCTGTCTGTCTGTAGTCTGTTGGCGTTGTAGCTGAATAACGGCTTGACCTAGTACAACGAATTTTGGTATGCATATTGAAGGACTATCGGCGACGCAATGTAAGGGTTTTCGTTAATCATATATACAGGGTGTCCAAAATATTAAGTGTCAATATAAGAACGGTAGAAGCGACGAGGTTGTTTCCATCTCGAAGCGGGGTGGATTTTCGAGGGAAGTCATAGGTAAAGGCTTTTACCAATTTTTATTCTCAGAATCTCAATTATTTTCTAGGCTGTTATGGCAAAAAGAAAAACAGTACTTATTTTCGGAGAAGGCATTATTTATTACATTTATTATAGCAAATAGTTTCTATCACTTACCTAATAGAGTCTTTTTCGTGATAATTTAGAATCACACCCAGATTCATACTGACTTTAGACGTTCAAAATAGTATGCCGCCTGCTACACTATCGCTCAAAAGAAAATGAAGGTGAGGGGAATGATTCTAAATATATTTTAGTTGAACAGTCGAATTCCTCTCCGAAAACCACTCAATCCCATTTTGTGAAAATTGTACTCCTAATCGGTATAAGTAACGATTGATCAAGTAATTTTTTCAATTCAAATATTTGCAAATTATAAATTGTATATATTTTATTGTTTATTTCCAGTATTGACACTTTATTCTAAAAATCAATATAAGGCTTCGAATTACTTAGTTATCAATTAAATAATTAAGAAAACTTTAAACATCACTTATATTATCTACGCCTGTATCTCAGCTTTGATTTCTTCGTAAATCATATCAAACAAGAACTATGTATTTACGCTATTTTAAAATTAATTTTGCACAAGTGTTTTTTTAAATCTTATGTATCCACTGTTTAGAATACGTCATAACCGTTTTCAAAACTAGAATGCTATCTCACCTTTTCCACGGAAAAGATTCAAAAAACGTGATAGCGTCGTGACGGGACCTTGAAAAATTACACTTTTGTGGTTAAGAAATTTGATTAATTCTCCTTATGATCGCTGTTGAAACTCATGGTCTATAACTTTATAGACTATGGTTGAAACTTACATTTCCAAACCATTTCATACTGTCAATCAATTGGTCAGGTTTTTACGTCCTTAAAGCTAGCAGAGCAAAGTGAGCAGAATCCAAAATACATATTTGGTGCTTGTAAAGCTAATTAAGTGTTGTATTCCGAAATTAATTGCTCTTATAGTTTCTTAGAAAATGGCTGCTTTGCTAGCTTTAGAATAAAGTTAGCAGAGCAACCAAATTTTTTGAGAACTTCTTTTTTTGTGCTTGTAGGGCTGATTAAGTGCCAATTAAGAGCTGTATTCCGAAATTAATTACTCTTATTGTTTTTCGAAAAATGATTGCTATGCTTTTAAAAATCAACATCTTTTGAGAAAAAAAGCTAATTAAGTGCTAATTAATTCTTGTATTCCGAAATTAATTGTTCTAGTAGTTTTTTTGAAAAATGGCTGCTTGCTAGCAATGCAACCTTTAAGAATTAACTTATTTAGAACTTCTTTTGTCGTGCTCGGAGGGCTAATTAAGTGCTAATAAATTGCTGTATTCCGAAATTATTTGCGCGTTTTTCGGAAAATGATTTTAAAAATTGCTATGCTAGCTTTAGTTTAAAGCTAGCAAAGCAGCCATTTTCCAAAAAAAAACTATAAGATCAATTAATTTCGGAATACAGCACCAGCACTTAATTACCTCTACAAGCACCAAATATGGATTCTGATCATTTTGATCTGCTAGCCTTAGGGACGTCAGGTTTTTTGTCGCCAGCTCTTGCTCTATTACTATGCTAGTTGTCGAAGACATTCCAAGTCAACTTGGTAATATAACTGGTTGCTGTGACTGTTTCATCTATTGGAACTGGAAAGAATTATTTGCTACGATAAGCTATATTAGTATGATACTTATTAGTAGGATATATTATCATTGCTTAAAGCAATACCAAATTTATTCGCATTTGATGTATTCCACAAACGTTTTGGTGGGTGGGAGCTTACGGTACGAAGTAGTTGAAAATGTAAGGAACAAATAATATGAAATAGCTTAAAAAAATATTGCGTATAATCATCGACTTATAAAAAGTAGGACGTATATTTTGAGTAAATATGTTTTATATCTTGTATATTTTCCAAATAAATAATTTTGACATATACGTTTCACAGTCCTTAGAAGATATTTGTATGTACCTATATATGTTTGAAGCTAATTTCATGATACAAAGAATTTCTTTAATTAATTTACGTCTCATACCTCTAGAATCAACAAAGTTACACCACACAAACACCAAAATATTTATTATTGTCACCCGACAATTGTTTCGCCCACAAAGTTGGCATCTTCAGGGGTAAATCTGTTATGTAACCCGACAATTGTTTCGCTAACAAAGTAGGAATCTTCAAGGGCTAAACCTGTGTGAAGATGGCAACTTTGTTCTCGAAACAATTGTTGGGCGTCGGGTGACAATAATAAAAATATGTTGGTGTGTTATGGTATTTCTCTGTTTTTATTTAAAGTTATTGATGTCCGTCTGTTTTTTTTTCTATGCATTATCATGAAATAGAACCTGATTATCATAAGAAAAAACTTGCGGCAAACATTTTTTATTTTAAGAAAGATATAATCTACACAATACGTACTTAACTTATTAAAGTATTCAAATAAGACTTTGAGACTATTGTTAATGAACAAGTATGTTCGATACTAACTTTGTTTGTTACTATCAAACTAAGCTAGTACTGAACTAGTTCTGTTAATGAATACGGCTGTATATGTTCTAGTTAATAATTATTGTAGGTGGTGAAAGATTTTTTAACGCCATAATTATCAAATAATAAATCTGATTTTCTGCATTTGCATGAGATTATTTAATTTTCTATTGCTTATATAGATGCACGTTGTGGTTTTGTAATGGCATCCGCCAAAACTTGAATTTTTGTGCTGATTATGTGAATCTCATGAAATAATGTAACAATCAGATTTTAAAGTTAGTTTCAAAATTCTTCTATTCACCTATAGGTAACTGATACATCATCTCTTGGGCAATTCCTGAATATTTGTCACTCATTTGATAACAGAACAAAAATGACAATTATAACTTATCTTGTCACAGTTTTGATGAATTTATAAGAAAACAATCAACAAACTTCTGACTCGCTCAAATACTTCTAACTCATCACATACCATCAAGAGGTAAAGCACAATCTTTTCCACTAGGTACTCTATTAGATTTAAAAACATATAAATATGAAATGAATCGATCACAATACATTTTGTTCTATTTACTTTCGAAAGTGATTTATCATTTATCCCGAGCCGTCTTCTGTTGTCTTCTGATGCCAAAAATAGTACGATGCTTTAAAGAATCTTTATATTTCATATTAAACTGTCTCTTAAATACGAAATATTATCTGTCTTAAATAATATCAAAGACGGCCTTTTCTAAGGTAGAATCCTTTGAGCTCATTATTTCGATAGGTTGATTTGTTTTTTTAGCCGTCAAAAGATGCCAATGAAAAAAAAAATGTTTTACCTTTGTTCCCAGTAAAAAATTTCAGAGTGTTCGTACACTCAATATGGTCGGGTAGTTCTCCAACATAATAGCAGATATTTTTGATAATTTACCTAAAAGACATCCGTCAGCAGTCGTTCATTTAGCTTGTTTCATTCTTTTGTTGATTGTATAGTTAACAAAGGTACTAAATAGAAGAAAAATACACAGTGCATCTCAGAATCTGGTTATCAAAAGTATATATGTTTTAAGAGAGAAAGCCGTCTATAGACGACAAGGGATTATATTCTCACCCCTAGTTTCAATGAAGGTGGGCAGAAGCAGCTTGCAATAAGGGTAGGAAAACTTTCAGCCAGTAGCGTAGATCATAAAATATTCACCAACTTCTATCTTATAGATTCCGATAAAAAGCGAATTTTATTTGGCTGGCGGGCCATTTGACTGTGTCAGTCATAATAAAATGACGCTGAAATTACACCACTATCATATGTTTAACGCCTCGACGAACATCTTGAAGCTGTAAAAATTTATTGTTCTTTTGGATGCGGAAGTGCTCTCCATAATACTTAGGCAAAATTCGCACACCTGATATCAATAAAAATGGCAAATTACCATCAAATTGGAATCGAATTATTCTTTTGTGGACCAGATATCTATTTTCCACGTGATATCACAGCGGGTTGCTTTTATTTTATGTCATCTCTTCGCCATTAAAAAATACGACCTCATCACGTTATTCTACATGATTTTTAGTCAGCCTGAAATGGCGAATGAAATGTAAACTCTTTTTATATTCTTAATAAATCTGACACGTAGGACGATTTTCATACTACAAAAGTCATTACTTCCTTGTTTTAATTATAAATATTAAAAAACAAAACTGGAAAAACCAAAAATGCCTGTCTCACAAAAAGCATCTGAGCTGGTGCATTTAAAATTACAAATTAATATTGTTTCTATTGGTTCTGGCACCAACTTCAAAAGTAAGAGCACCAATAGAATTAATATTATTTTGTATTTTTCAGTGAATCAACCAATAAAAGTCGGTCCTGTTTTTTGTAAAAAAATATTTATTTTACATTTTTGAGTGTTTTATTAGTTACGGAATATCAGCGATTTCACGATCTAGCAGTAGCAATCTTGCAGCTTCATACTGCTGTAACTCAGAAACCGTTGAGGTTTATGAAAATTGTCCAATTTAAATGTTGTCAGATTACCTCGGCGTGTAAAATTTTCCAAATTGCCTCTCCAACCCCTTTAGGAGAGGTTTTTTGGGAGAAAGAACATGCTGGATCTCAATTTTTTGTCGACTCTCTGCACTTCTCTTTCAAATGAAAAAAAAAATTTAAAATTGAAGCTCGTTTTCTATGGAAAAAGCGGGATCATAACATAAAAAATATTCTTTACTAAAAATAGGACCGATTTTAATAATTGGTGCTCTGAAAAGTAATAAATAATATAAATTCTACTGGTTCTTTCATTCGAAAGAAGATCTGAAAATGCCTCAAAAGGGGGTAAAGGAAGTTTTTTTAAAATCGAAAACGAAAACGGAATTTACGAAAACTCTTGAGCTTGATATTTTTTAAAAACGTCAACAGTTTCAAAGTTTTCGAAAAAACTCATTGTGCATATACATTGAAAGTTTTATGTGATTTCTTTGACAGTCAAAAATGTGATCTTGTGTGTAATCTTTATTGTATTAGCATTGGTACTTTTGAAGTTTACACAAGTTAAAAATTACCATTACCAAGTAATAAATGAAGCCTGAAAATGAAACAAGAATACATTCACGGACTCAATAATGTTATTTTACTCGTTTTCTCCTTCCTTGTGGGTGTCAAGTCAATATGGTTTCTCAATCGTCCTCGCTCACACTGTCATAATTTTTCATAAGTGATAATTTGATACCATAAAAAAACAAGCATACAACCGAATTGTATCCCTCTTTCATTTTTTGAAGTCGGTCAAATATAATGTCATCATAGAATCTCATCTCATAATTTTGTAAAAAGGCAATTGATACAGTTTATTGACACAATATTGGGAGAGGCAATTCTGACTACTATGGTAAGTTCGCCACTTCATATCTCATTAATTGGCATTCATCATGAAACTAGCATTTGTGATAAAAAGAGGAAGTATTTAGCAAAGAGAACTATTCTCATTGTTGGTATATTTCCAGTGCGATTCTTAGAAGATACACGATACGCCCATGACCTTGGTGGGAACAAGAATAAGGAATTTATCGTATTCCCGGACCGAAGCTCCGGAGTAATTGCAAGGTAGATTTCCCTTTCTCCGTTAACTATGCTATTCTTCCTAAATATATGTAACAAATAAACCGAATTGGAACTGGAAAATCACTTAGCAGCAGCTTCTAACATTCTTTTCTCCTTCTATATTTCCTTTATATCAGAAAATATCTGTTTGCTTGCTAGCTTCATCTAAATAGTAACCTCTAATCTTTGATGCCATCTCAGAATCAATATGTTGTTCTACGTTTCTTGTTATTAGCCTACATCTATATAAATAAATAAAAATCAATTGAAGTGTGATTTTGACCGCCTTCAAAAAAAAAGAGAAGGTATACAATTCGGTTGTAAGATTGCTTTTTTTTATTTTTTTTCCTCAATGCACTCCTAAGCTATCCATCCGATTATGATGAAAATCAGGACGTATACGTAATGTATCTTGAAGAAGGTTTATAGACTAATAATTTGCCACGAGAGGGCGCTGCAATGCATCAACTTCTACACCGTTTAACAGATCAGCATGAAGAATTATTGTATAGTTAGGTGTACAAACCATAAAATTACTTTTGAGTGGAAATACAAATTTATCAGTGAGTGAAAGTGTACCTACATATTTCAATTTATTTTTGACCGACTTCTCAAAAGAAGGGGATATACAATTCACTTTGCATAGTAAACGTGGACCGATTTGGTTTTCATTTGAAAGAGGAGGATCCGGTAGGGTTGATCATAATTTCAAAGCTATGGGTTTTGGTGGAAGAGTAATTGATTGATTGCATAGCTTCCTTACGAATCTTATTCAAATGGTAAAATATGGTGGTTGGGTGTCGAGTCCCATTAGTGTTACATCTGGGGTACCTCAGGGTTCGCACTGTGGACCAATACTTTTTAATCTTTTGTTAATGGATTTACCTGAGAGTGTTAAAAATAGTTTTGTATTAATATTTGCGGTTAATGTGATCTTTCGTTCAGTGGGGTCCACATTGGATACTGAATTACTCCAGAGTGATATAAACATTGACCTCTAACCATAGGTTAGCCTATGGTTAGAGGTCCATGGATATAAATGGTGCAAAATAAATGCCATGTAGTTGAATCTTAATAAATGTTTCAAGATATCATTCACGAGATCTCACAATCCCATTGAATTTGAGTACCAAAATGGTAATTCTTCTCTTAAAGAATGTGATAAAATACGTGACTTAGGAATAATTATAGATAGTAAAATATTGTTTAATAATTATATCACAAATATCGAGCTCTTAATATGGATGAGTGGTTTAGAACCCCAGTTACAGATCTTATGTGGACCGCATTGAGAGAGTTCAGAACAAATTTCTTAGGGTTATAGGATATAATTGTGGTTATTTGAGGGAACAATACACCTATGAACAGTTAAGATATTTACTAAATGTTGAGAAATTGGAAAGGAGGAGGTTTTGTGCTAATATATTGCTGCACAAGGTTGTTAATTCTAATATTTCTTGCCCGGAACTTTTGTCTCTTGTTTCACTACATGTTCCTAATAGGAGAGGTAGACATACTGAAACTTTTTATGTAAGATTTTATAATACAAACTATGGGCAAAATAATCCAATTGATAGAATGTTAAAAGCGGCAAATAAAGTACAAAGTGCATGAGATTTTTTTAATGGTTCCTTAAAACAAATTAAATCTTCTTTAGTGAATGAAATGTGATGTAAAATAATATTAGTGTTAGGTTGTTGATTTTGTTTAATATTTAATATTTTAATCGTTTATACAATGTAATTATAGAAAACATATGTTTATAAATTTTGGTTCCCTAGGAATAAGACATTGTAAAATAGCTTTGCCGTGAAGGAATAAATAAAAATGGTCCTATATTCAAATTTTCAGGGTTTCATAAAGCTTATGCCTTCGAAAAAGCCCTGGTAGAAAAAAAATATTTTTGAAAAATTTAAACTGTCTTTATTAGATCTTGTACAATATATTATTATTTCTTAAAATATTTACTCTCACCTCTGCAAACTACAGTTTGCATTGATATCTGAAAACTTCTCAATAAATTTAACGGTTTTCTAGTAAGGGCTCGTAAGTGGGCATGATCGGACCAGTAGTTTCAAAATGGTGGCTGATCAAACTTAAAAAATCTCCAAAAATATCCGATGGATAAACCGTGAAATTTACCTATCCTCTAGCTACAAGGGATCGGGATTTTTTTATTTCTTTTGGAAATTCGATTCATCAAATAATGGGATTTTTTGGGTTGAAACGTTCGATATGTCGTCCATTTTCATGCTGCACAATCACCAACCGTTCCATCAAATTGAACACTAATATAGTATATGAATTCTTCCAGCGTTGTTCTCTGAGTCAGTAATCCGCTGAGATAAGATCAGATGACTTTGGAGTTCATGGATTTACAATTTCGACCGGCGAACCCATACGGAGGAGGTATACAATTAGACTTTCAGCTTTTTTGGTTTGTGCACGCGCTGTATATAGTAAACGTATTCAGATTTTGATGATTTTTGAATCATTTGAAAGAGGTGAAAATGGTCCCATATTCGTAACAACTCAAATCAGAAATCTCTTTCCTTCCAAAAAAAACGCTTCCGAATGAGGTGGAGGGAGCAATTTATCTCGAAAATTGGGAATCAGAGGCAGCAAAATTAAAGTTAGGACAATATCCGGAAGTTTAAATTGAACATTTTTTCAAAACAGTTACGGTTTTCCAGTTACAGCGATGTTAAAATGTCAAATATGTGTATTTTCGCCATGTGGAGGTAGTAATTTCATTAGAAAAATGAAAATCTAAGGCAACCAAATTAAAGACCAGATTATTTGTAGCAACAACATTTATATTGAACATTTATTCCATAGAGTTACGGTTTTCGAGTTACAGCAGTTACCACTGTCTAAAATATGCGTATTTCCGTGACGATGTTTTTAGATTTCTGATTGCCTAATAACAAGTACGGACAAAGAATATACATGGGTAATGGTATAAGTGAACGTTCAATGATTTTCGTGTAATGTTACAACTCAAAAGTGTAAAATAAATATTTCTTACAAAAAATTGGACCGACTATATTAATTGGTGCACGGTTAAATACAAAGTAATATTAATTCTCCTGGTGCTGGTACTTGTGAAGTTGGTGCCAAGAGTATTCTATTTAACTACAATTGCACAATTTCGAAGTTAGTTTGTAAATATTTTTCATTGCACCAACTAATAAATTTGGTCCAGTTTTTTGTAACAATATTTATGTCTGCTTGTATCATGGTCTTGATATCAGATAACTGTTAAACTGGTTGATAGATATCTATGGGTAAGTGATCAATCCTTTATAATAAGAATATTTTCAATTCTTTTTAGCTTGTCTTGAATCCGTGAAGTGGTATAATGTAGCAACAGTTGCTTTTATCGTTCGTCAGTAACAATAATAATAGATACGAACTCTCCATCCTGTATTTAAAAAAAGTATGCACCAAATTATGATAAAATTAGTATGATGTACTTCCTGGACGATTTCATTTGTATTATATGTTGACCATATTCGACAGTCTTGACTATTGAATCCACCATTTCGTAAGAAATGGCCATCATCTGTCCATAAAATACGGGGATAACTACATTATTTGGGTTCAATTTCCATCAGAGTCAATATTCATAAAGGAAAATCATACCTGATAAGATAATCTGTATCCCTTAATTCAAACAGCTTTTTCAGTGTGGCATTTACAATCGTTTTGATATCGAATTCACACTACTAATAACCAGCTTATTGGAAATTAATGTACAGGGTGGCTAAATAAGTGTGACTGATTTTTATAATTTAAAATCGATATTCATTCGAAATAGTGATTACGCCACCAGGCGGCCATCTTAAGAACCTGAAAATAATATCCGGTTCATTTTCTCTCAGTAATTTTAGTCATTGTTTTATCGGTAGTCTCTAGTAGTAGTTTCCAATAAATATGCACGCTTATTTGGCCTCCCTGTACATACCTATTATTTTGAGAACAATTCTCTAAATCGCGAAGATTATGTTTGAAACTTGTACAAGCGTTTAATATGTCAACACTCTTTTGTTTTCCATAGATAGATACAGTAGAACCGAAACCCAGATATTGAAGAAAGTAGATTCCATTCTCTTTTTGCAACTAACTCGATATCTTAAAATTATATAAGACTTTAGACATGTACCTTTACCCTTACTTGATGACCCTGTAATGATTACCTGCCTATAAATTATTCTTGCAAGATATCACCTTATATACCTATAGCCAGTATCTTTACTAGTAGTAATTATTAGATGTAGTCGATGAGTCAAAGGTGAAACAAAGATAGAATGTTGTTAATTCTGGTATTTGACCTGTCTCCATTTAGCTGTAGATAGGTGTAGGTACGGCTTTTATACAGTACAAAACAGTGAGTTGCAATCCAAATATGGTCCCAATGAAATTTCAACATCTGAAATGTCATCCATTTGAGATAGATAGACGGCAAGTATTTTTCAAAACAAATTGCCGCGATAGTCAAGAGAAAGTGAGAGGAAACACTATTTTATCAATTCCATGAGAGTTCAATGTGTTGCGCGATAGAAGAGAAATGGTATTAATAGCACTGATAATACTCTAAATCTGTTTGTGAAAGATATTATAATTATTTTGTCTAGCTAGTTGCCAATCTATTGTTTGTTTATGAGATGATAATACATTATTTATTATCAAGTTGCAGAAGGTCAAATGCAAAAACAATATTTAATTATCTGAAGTTAATGGTTGGGCGTCTTAAACTCTAAATAGAATCCAACAAGACGCGATATCAAATTACTGGTGTAACTGGGAAAAAATAAAGAAGAAAATAATCAACTCCTATTTTCGCTGTAAAGTTGGCTGCCTCTTAGGAGGATGTTTGGATATATTTGGTACATGTGTCTATAAAGAAAATACATGAAGTCAATTTCCTGTAGTTGTTCTTTTGAATGAGGTTGCCTTTTGAAAACTACAGATTTTAATGATTCTAGGTGACCCAACAAAAGTATATCGAGATGCGTTATTTTCAACGATCAACGTGGCCATTCAACATGACGTCACCTAGACATTGTCTAACTAGAATCAAATAATGAGCAGGGGCTCCATCCCGTTGGAAATAGAGTAAATTTTCTCTCTTATTCTCTAATACTCTAATGCATGAACTATAAGAGGCTCGATGGATATCTCTAGGAAGTCAGCATGCATAATTCTGGTACAGTTGCTAGTTGCTAAAGTCTACTACGATTTTAAATACTTCGACCAATGCTATATCGTTGTATCGATGATGCTCTAATTTGATGACTTTTTTTTATTTTCTCAATTTACTGTCTGTACTAAAATACTAAATACTAAAATACTCCCTCAAAACATATTTTTAATTCTCTACATTTCCCGTTAATTATCCTTAGCTAATCTTGAGTACCTACCCATTGTTTTTCTCTTATAGATTTTAATGCAAGAGTATTTAATCAGCCCCTCAAAGCAATTGTAAATAATAAAATATCAAGAGATTGGATGTCGCACAGTGGTGAGCATCTTTCCAAGGTAGAGCACACAGAGTTTATTTTATGGTTTCTGGTACAGCACCAATCTGATGATAATGAAATTCAGCCACAGGCCTATGTTAAATATTATGCTAAGTAGGCCTTTGGGTGAATCTCATTATCTCTACACTGGTGCTGCACCACAAACCATAAAATAAACTCTGTGTGGTTTATCTACTTCGACCCGCTCCGTCTTCATCCGGATTCATCGACATGATCATCAAAAAGTCTGTCTCTTTCACCTCTCCCAATAATCTCCACTTATTTCTCTCCTGATCAGCGTTAATCCAGTTGGTCGAGATACTTTATATACATCATCCGTTCATCAGGTTGGTGGTCTTCCTCGATTTTTAAAGGTTGCTCTCTGGAACGCCATTCCATTATTATTTTGGTCCATTTTCCTTTTGGTATTCTTGCTTCCTGTCCTACCTAATTCCATTTTTAGCAAGCTATTCCTTCTATAGCATATGTTACCTTGGTTCTTCGTCTTATTCTTTCATTGGGTACTCTATCTCTTAATAAGGTAATGCCCAGCATGGACCGTTTCAGGACGGGTTGTGCAACTCTCATATTATTTATTAATTTTCGAGTTTCCAAATCATAAGAGAGTACAGGTAAAATACACTGGTCAAAGACCTTTGGTTTGAGGCAGACTGGAATTATTGACGTAGAGACATGTTTGAGTTTTCCATAGGCTACCCAAGTGAATCCAATCTTTCGTTCAATCTCATAGGCAGTGGCGTAGCTATCATAGGGCCAGGTGGTGCAGTGCACCAGGGCCCCGGAGCTCAGGGGGCCCTCTAACCTCAGAAAAAATAAACAAAGTTTTTCGCAAAAATTAAAGCTTGCAAGAGATTGTGAATTGGACGGGGAATTCTGTTAAAAATTGTTTTTTCCCTTAATTAATCTCATTTGTATTCTGTATAATAAATATTCTATATTGTCATGTTCGTGGTTGTTTATTTATTCCCTTTTTCTTCTATTAAACACATGAAGATTCTAATAAAGACGACGCAAGGATTTAGCCTACTAGGGATAAGTTCAAATCACTGTTTCCTATTCTTATTCCTATCAATAATTTTGAAGGCCAATATAAATTCAAACAACGCGGAAAGAGGGGAGGAGGGCCCGATTCTTTCCCTATGCGCCAGGGCCCTTGTCCCCCTAGCTACGCCACTGCCTATAAATTATTAGCTCATGTCCCAAATATTTTTAGGACGTCAGTTGGAGGATCTCCTTTCCCTGAAAGAATATGTTTTGGCTACGGACTAAGTTTGTCCATCCACCTTAATCTTCCTGTACAAAAAGACTTTGTGGTACCAAAAATTAAATCTTATTTACAACAATAAGGCAATCTTTGCTAAATTGAATTTTAAATTTAAAAAATTTCAAAACTGTACATTATAAAAATTTATTAATTCAATAGAAAATTACTAGATGTAAGAAATGCTATAAAATATGTCAACCGTTCTCAGTTTGGGTAGAATATAACATTTTAGCATTTCATAAATATGTATATCGGAAGCTTCTCTGGAGTAGTGATTAGTATTAATTCAATGACTTTAAAAAAATCATTCTCATTCATTTTTCTTATGAATAGTTTTGAAATCTTTTAAAAACTTTAGTTACATTTTTCAACTATCGAAATCACCTAAAAATCGAAGGCTTTTAGTTTTCTTATTATTTTCTTTCCATTCATGTCAGAGGCTATAAAAATTGGTAGATCATCCAACTTCCTAGAAAGGGCAACTATTCGACCAGAACCGAGTTAACCGAGATTAAAATATCAAATATTTATGATAGAGCAATGAAAAGTAGTAGGGCCTGCTTACAAAACGTCACCACGTCACAAAATGAGTTCAAATAGAATTTATGTTTTACTGTTATGAGTCAGAGCTTCCCTTGCAATATATATGTATATGTATATATATATATATATATATATATATATATATATATATATATATATATATATATACACTCACCCCATTGTGATACTTCCCGGGGATTTAGTTTATAATCATATTTCAGTAGTAATTCATATAATTCAGAGAGTAATAGACAATGCCAACAGCAAAAAAAAATATCGCATTCTCCCTTGCGCATAGCTTTCGTCCATGTTATATTATTCCAATAAAAATATCTTCCTTTGCTCTGACAAGGGGCGGCCACTTTTTCGAATTTTTCTATTTCATGTAAGGAACCAAATTTGTCCTTATGCTAACAAAATGCTTGTACTGAATATATCAACTTCACAATATTTAGTGAAAACGTGTGATCAAATCTCGTGTAAATACTTGAATAGATCTGTAGAATTATTAGGTAAATATATACAAAAATTAGGACCGACACCATTATGTTGCACAGAAAAATGCATAAATATATTTTACAAAAAAATGGACCGACGTTATTAGTTAGTTGGTACACTGAAAAATGCAAAGAATATCAATTCTATTGGTGCTGGTAATTTTGAAATTATGCAGTTGCAGTTAGATTGAGAACTTTTGGCACCAACTTCACAAGTACCAGCACCAACAGAATTAATATTATTTTGTATTTTTTAGTGCACCAACTAATAACGTCGGTCCAATTTTTTTGTAAAAAATATTTATTTCACACTTTTGAGTGTCACATTAGTCACGAAAAGCATTATTGAACGTTCACTAATACCAATGAAGATAGTACTTATACTATTATCCACGTATATTCTTTGCTTGTAGTTGTTATTATTAAGATCTTAAAACATCGCAGCGGAAATACGCGTAAGTATTTTAGATGTTACCATTTTACCACTGCTGTAACTCGAAAACAGTAACTCTAAGGAAAAAATGTTAATTATAAATGTTGCTACAAATAATTACGTATTTCATGAAGTACCCACAGATTTTCAATTTTCGAAAGAAATCGCCCTCTCCTCATAGCAAAAACACACATATTTGAGTATTTAACATGCCTTTATCTCGAAAATCGTAAATCTTTTTTTGAATTGTTGAATTTTGTGTTTTATCGATTTTGGTTGCTTATTATGTAAATATATCCTTTTATACTTTTTCAATCATTCTATCTATGTAGTTTATAGTTATGAAAACCTGAGAGGATTTCTTAATGCTTTTATTCAAGCTAACGCTTATTTGATGTCCTACTGAGATTTGAACTGAAAATATTGGAATTGGAACGACTACAGAGCAAAATATTCTTTTTTAGACTAAAATTTTTAAACTGGTATCCCATTGATTGAATTGAATTCATAATTGTCTCTTTTATGTTTATCATATCTGTTGAATTCCTTATTTCCATAAATGTGATAAAAAATATTGCTTGGATAAAATGAGGAGTATCAAAACATTTTTAATTAAGATATTAAGAATTTTGCATAACATAAAAATCGATAGTAAAATATTTCCGTCTACCTTTTCCCCAGTTAATATTTTAATATCAAATTGCCTTATACAAAGGCTTGCGCTGAATTACGTACATATTTATTTATTTTCTCAATTTCTTTCAAATGCTCACTCCTACAGTTGAGTTCTTTGAGAATCCAGCTGAAATTCAAACAATGGCTGCCATGCAATTTATTAGGTAGATATAAACCTTGTATCGTATAAATAAGCTCTTGTATTCTGCTTATTAGTTTTTCCAAAATATGTGCCTGAATTATTTCCGTTTCATTACTTACATACTTCGCATGCATTTCCACAGCGAAGAGATTTGATGCCGAGTGTTCTTTGATGGTTTCTCCTGTTTCTTACATATTTTATTCAAGAAGAAGCACGGCTCTGAAATAACCTTTGTAACTAGATATAATACTTATAACCATGTATTTTCAAAGCAGTGGTCCAAATTCTCTGTACCATCTATCTAGAAAATATCGAGTCGTTGTTCTTCATCATTAAAGAATTAAGACTAATATAGTTCTTAAAACATGCTCATACGGTATTGAAAAAATTTACAAAATCTTGGGTTTCTCATGATCAAGGAAATTCGAACTTTTATCGATTTTTTATATCAAAATTCTTTATATTGCGGACTGGAAATGGAGCTAAATAATTGAGGGTATTATTAAAATAAATAACCAGCTTCTGCATCACTCCTATATATCGTAAGCCTCATGATTTATTCAGGAAAATGAAATCGACATTTCCTATTCCATGATACCTTCGATAATTCAAATGAAGTAAATATCTTTCCCCCTTGCTTTCAATTTACCGCTCTACCAAACAGCTCAAGATGCAATTTACACAAATCTGTTTTTAATCCCCTCTTTCAACACATCAAGAACAGGAATGAGAAAAACTGGTTCTTTTTTAACTATAATTAGGATGCCAATACAATGAAAGTCTAGTATTAAAACATTGTTTATTTTTCATGTTTATTACAAAATAATATGTATTACTGAAAATAGTCAATCGATAACATATTTCAAGTTTCAGATCGACGGCGGTAACTTTGATTTACACATTAAGCGCCATCTCACCGTTGATAGCAGTACTAAGAAATGCGTTCTAATAGCTTCTGCCCGCGACCGCGCAACACCCCAATCCACTAATTTTTAATTAACAATTTTCTAAACTGGTTTCCTGTTACGTTAGTAGAGAGCATATATAAAGAAAAAATACATTTATTGACAAGAGAATATTTAATAAATCATGAGAACATTTAATAGGTATAAATTCAATGTTGCCAAATTGCCAAGCGAAGAATATAGCTAGGTACTTCTCAAGAGCATGATCAAAGTACAGCTTACCATGTTATGGTAAACTGTGATCAAAGCATTGGTGCCTGTGCCTGCCCATGATGTGATATTCTCTCAAAGTACAAAACTATGGACTACAGTCCACACACTAAACTATACCATTTAAAATTTATGCTGTAACCGTAACTTGAGTTATCGCACGATCCATATTTTTATGTTAGGTACTTACATACCTAATTAAGATTGTAAAAGAAAGACTATTTGAAAAGTTTTTGATATTAGTGGGCAAAACTAAATTAAATCATGATGCATTTCTATTCCTATATAGGTAGGGTGTTTGAGCTATATAACAGTAATTACTCTATGCCCTATGCTAACAGTGATTACCTAACCTAAACTGTTAATCTTCTTTCTTCTTCTTCTTAGGTTAATGGCCCTTGCTTCCTTATCCTTTGGCCAGCACTCCTTCGACTACGTTACGTAATCGAAGCTTCGTCCGTGTGGCTGGGGATTGTCTGGGTCTAAACCATACCTCCAACCACTATAATTTCAATTACTTCTTAATATTTCTAATAATAGAATTTATTGCAATGCACGTGTCAAGGAAAGTCCGGGATTTCGCTTTGATCTGAATATAACCGTCACTGTCACGCCGTTGAGGTTATTCGCGAGGTGTTCCCCCTGTCTCCGCCAGACCGAGCTGACACATGCTTTTAACCTCAAATAACTCTTCAGGAATCAACTTCACAAAAGCAAACCCAGAACTACACTTGATTATCACGGCGAACGACTTCCATATCCACCTTGGGGGCCCAGCACTCAAGTCTTCTACCACGTGTACTGCCCGTATGAAAATTCATTAAATTTCCATCTAACCAGATGTGAGGTCTGCCGAGGTTGAAGAGGAAGTCTAACTAAACTATTTCTCAATTACTTTGTGAGTGACTAAGGAGAATAAAGCGTTAAAGCATAGAAATAATACTCCTAATTCTGTGAGTTAAAGAAAAGAGAAGCTCTGATACATTATGCAGAGACCAACAGCGTGTTCCTAAATACAAACCATTAGCGCAGTATAAAGAACTAACTGTGCCATTAGCCTGACCAGTAGGCGTATTCTGTACATTTGCGTAAATGTACGGTATACGACCAGCACTACGCCAGCCGATGAACTCTCGTATATTGAAAAACTTATGATACCAATCGATGTATTTTTAATTGCATTTTCCAAAAATATAAATATTTAAAACTGCATATACTACCGTTTTTGAAATAATCGCGATAAAAGTTTTGAAAGTTTAGGTTATGGTATCTTTGAACATGACCACTCCGTATGATCAAAAACTAAATTCAAAATTGCAAAATTTTACAAACTTAATTGCCAAACCCTTAGAATTTCCATTTAATGGCAAAGAAATTAATTTATCTTATTCTTCACATCAACTGCGCTATTTTACGTCCTATGCTCTCAAAAGCCAATATTTTGAGAGCATAGCATGGGACTTAAAATAGCGCAGATGATGTGAAGAATAAGATAAATATTGTTTATTAATTTCTAAGTCATCAAATGGAAATTCTAAGGGTTTGGCAATTAAGTTTGTGAAATTTGGCAATTTTTAATTTAGTTTTTGATCATCCAGAGTGGCCATAAGCTCAAATTTCACTTTGATTGCGATAATTTCAAAAATGTTGGTATATGCAGTTTTAAATATTAATTCTTTTGGAAAATGCAATTAAAAATACATCGATTGGTATCAAAAGTTTTTCAATATACGAGAGTTCATCGGCTGGCGTACTGTTGGTTAGAATACGCCTTCAGGATTAAATTATGTCATCAGTCAATGTCATATTTTTATATTGAGGTTGAGTCCGTTATCCACAGTATAAAGAATATACTGTGGTATATCTGTCAATTTTCCACGGCCATTTTAACCCTGGCCAGGCTTATGGTTTGTATATAGGAACACGCTGAATGCCTGCATTATGGACTTTAGCCATATGGAAGTTTCCTTGTCTAAACACTGAGATTTCACGTCACCAAAGATAATGGAATAAGTTCCATTATCTTTGACGTCACGTTACCAAGCCAAAGAGCAAATCACAGATTGATAAGGTTAGGAACAAATTAATTATTGAGCACCAGAGAGATTTAAACTGTATGTTCTCTCTGCTGAGCACTAACCTTTCTTTGATTTTGGTAAGTCCTTAGTCAATTGACAGTGCCGCCGTCTGTTACAAGTTATACACCATTTGATTTGAACTTTGTTGAGGCAATTTTAATTATGAGACCCTATAGGTTGTATATCTGCCCTATATGAAAGTCAGATATTCCATATTTGGGTAGTTTTTCTGTGTACACCTTCACTTATCAATTTATCATTTGGACAGTTTGTTGCCTATCTTCGATACAACACAATATGTAATGTTAAGAAGAAGAGGAATTTATACATGTTTACGGAGAAAAGGACAGAATATGATCGATATTACAGCGAGCGAAGCAAAGGCATGAGCGGTACCAGATAAAAATGGCAAAGGTCTATTCTGTAATTCTGTCATTCTAAAGAACCTAGCCTACCTAAGCAATTAAAAAGATGTACCACGTGCCTGGCGTATAGAGTTGATAATACAATAGAAAGGAAATATGTTTCTGTTTCTTTTCTAAAACTCTTCAATTTTTCTCATGGCGTTCATACTTCATACTCTACTGTATTAACTCTATGGCCTAGGGCCGTTCTCTGTTTAGAAAGCGTTGGCGGTGCTGTAAGCCACCGTAATCTTAATTATTTATTTACTTCTCTCGATAGATTTAGACAGAAGCAGAAGACTGATCGGGATACTTTATTGTCTTTTTTCATTAGAATATAAGGAAGGAACACCGTCCACGATCTATTGCCATTACATTTATTTTTACAGTTGCGTCTATTATATCAGTTTTCTATTGTATTACCTGTAATTTGGAAATGAGGGTCTGATTACCAAAACTCTGAACTCTTATCTTGAACAGATATTAGGTACTTAGAATAAAGAAACATCCTATATATTTTAAATTTTCTGAATTTCTGACAGAATTTGATGAGCTTCTCTTTCTTTTTATTGGCCAATTCCGAACCACTTATTCTTCTTTCAAATTAACATCTAAGCATTGTACAATAATTGTACCTACACATACCTAGTTACTTTCAATGTAGCATGATGCTACCAGCATCATTACCTCTTAGACGTTAAAAAAAACATAAAATAGTATCGTACCTATGTCTTTAAGAAAATAAATATGTTGTTAGGTATCCGCCCCAACTAAAAATAAAAACAAGACATTAGGTAGTTATCAATAACTCAATAGTTTCAACATTTTAAAATTATCAGTCCTCATTTTTGAACTAGAACATTGTCCTAGCAATAATCACATTTTAATTGTAGAATATTCCAACAACAGTTCTTATTGTTTTAATTATACTCATATTGAACTTATTACAGATTTCCGAAGTTATGTATAAAGTAGGGACACAGCTTATATCTAGGTAAGCTGTGGTAGGGACATGAACGTGTTGGATTTATTATGCAATCTTCTCCTCGAATAGTGACTGACAGTGGTGTAGCTATTTTAATATAAACATAAACGTTATTAAAGTGATATCGTTAAATTGAATGAATTCATTAAAACCCTGTATGTTATACTTTTGTTGATACATATAGGAAGCGATTTCGGTAGATTTCAATATAACAATAATCACCACCCATTTTTGAGTATTACAAAAATATGCATTTTATGGATGCTAGAGCTAGAGCATCAAACAAAACCACACCCAAACCGTCAGAAACAGGTGCCAGTTTTGGTCTTCTAAAAATTGATTTGAGAATGCTCACTGCCCACAACAGGTGAATGTGAAGAACAGGTCCTTTCCGATTTCGGCAATTTTCTTTTTACAGCAGCTTTATAACATGTAATGAAACTGTTTTCACCAAAAATTATCGTGCGGCCACTTCGCGTTTCCGAGAAAAAAATTCTAAAGTTTACTATTTTCATCTCGAATTTCGCTTAATTCCGACTCATATGAAAGGCCTGTGCGCCACAACGCTGCTGGACTGTGTACTTTGATGACGTATTATTAATATTTCATTGGTTATTTATTTATTTTTTGCTTTATTCCTACAAAATCAAATTCATCTATCGGATGTCCGTACAAACTAGTCATATTGGCAACATTGCACAGTGTCTGTATCTACAACATAAATAGCGGCAGGATGATTTTCCTTGCCCTTTTTTAATTTTGTACGGCTCCGTTTTTGCTAATTGCAACACTTTTTTATTTATCGGGTTCATTCAGTATTATATTATCCAAAGTACTACTAAAAGTATATCAATAAACACTTATTTTCCCCACCCAGCACCCCTATTCACTCCACCCTCCCGTTAGCTTGTTAAGGTTGCCGCACGAAAATTTCAACGGGAATGTGTTTCTATTATATATTTCTACAATTCTAGCAAAAAAATCCCAAAAATCGAAAAGGACCTGTTCTTCACATTCACCCGTATATATATTAAGGGTGTCTGAGCAGTAGTTTGGGTTTGGCCCAGTGGCCCAGTTTCAAACTATTTCCCAACTATGCTCCGTGAAGCATGTGCATTATTTTTTCGGTCTTTCAAAATTGCAAAGCGCATGCTTGTGATGGTTTGAACTGCTACTCGAGCACCCTTATTCTATTAAAAAATAGAACTCTTGTGTCTGCAAAGAATATTAATTTATGGTAATTTATCAACTTTTATCTAATATTTACCCTTATGTACCTACCTTAATGGTGATACCTGTAAGAATTGCATGTACCTATATTTGTGTTAAATCAGTGAAACCTATCGTTCCATCGAATGTTCCACCAATGATTTATTACCTAAAACGTCAGCAACTTGTTGAATCTGTTAAATCCGGCGGGATAGTTGATGTTGGTACATTAACCAGTGCGGCAAGTTCCAGTTCCAGTGAGTTCAATTTTCCAATTAAAAAGACTGATTTGCCGATCATAATACATTTCAGGTGCTAAGAGAAGTTCATCAAACATGGCAAATTATCATAAGCTAGAAGCTAATATGGTTCAAGAATTAAATGACATCGCGAACAAAATAAGAATACATTCCATAACATCAACTCAGGCTGCCAAATCAGGGTGAGTAGACTTCTCAAATTGTACATGCGGTTGCTTTGCAACCTATTACGTTCAAGGTACGAAATTTAATGACTGGTCTATTTGCAATTAAAGTAGCAGAATACATTTAATACATATGTTTTCTCTATAAAATTCATTCTAAAACTCATTGTCAGTGCTCATAATATCTGCTATTTTTTCTTAAACATACAATCACATTCTGCAAAGATCTCATGGGAAAGAGCTCCCCTCACGGACCCTCAAGTGACGGTGACTATCAAAGTGACATTATTTGACCTCTGAAATTCTTCTAATAATCTAGTATGACTAGCAATCCTAAACTGAATTGTTAGTTAAATCTCAATGCTCCATAATTCTATTAGCCTAGGAAATTCAAAGTACCCAAAATTACCATGAATGGGGTCAAAGGTTAGCCAAATTGACTATCAATTTTTATGGAAACTAACTAATGTAACGCACAAATTCGAACACTTTTACTTTGGCCTTCATGTATCTCAAATACCTTGCTTAAACCGAAAGAAGATGATATTTTTGGTTTCAAAATGATAATATTATTGTACATTTCTGTTACTCTGACTTGTATAATGTTAATTAGTTACATAAGTAATTCCTATTGATTGTTAGACTGATGAAAGATAAGATACTTGAAATGTAATCGTCTCTAACAATAAACTTTCGGATTGACAACTCTGAAAGGCACACATTGTTAGTTTATAGGAATGAACAAAGTAAAATACAAATGCAGGAACAGATTTAATAATTTAATTGAATTCAGATTTAACAGATCTCATTTTCTAAACTGGATTTTATATCTATATTCAATTCTATTTTGTTTTCAAATGAAGAATTCTTTTCATTGATTTAATCAAAGTGGTACTTCCGATAATGTCTCAAAATCTTATAGTGGAATGGTATATATAAAAGTAGTATAGCAATTTAAAATCATTATCATTATTTTATAACGTACTCGTAATATAAATAAACAAAATCTTTTTTCTTCTGCTATTTGCACATCGGCAAATCCACTTTCTAATTACGAATATCGGGTGCTGGGCCTTAAATTTAACTGGACTAGGCAACTAAAAACTTTCTCTTCTCATCTCTAACTAAACTAGATAAAAACTATGAGATCTATTTTATGTACGTTATTTGATTCAGGAAATTGTAACCAAAATAAACATGCTTTAAACTGATATCACAATCTTAAAGCAAATACACCAATGATAATTCTTTATCTGAGTGAATATATATGTGCATGTAATATTGAAGATGATATAACTTAATTTTTTACTAATTCTATTTTTTTAATTATCCTAAATTGTTATTTATCAATTATTCATTTGGGAGTCTAACAGTCATAGGACCTCACTCTTGATCAGATTAATACTTGATGATGACACTATACAGAGTTAAGAAGTCTGCATTTACAGACATCCTACATCATGCGCTTCAATTGCCGAAATATTATCAGTCCTGTTCTTCAATACCATGCGGTACAAAATCTCAGCTCCGAAAGACCCGTCAAGTGATAGATTCGTTCTCTCGAAAGGTCATGCATGTCCAGCGTTATATGCAGCATGGGCTGAGGCTGGTCTTTTTCCTGTAGCTGATTTACAAAATCTGAGAAAGATCAATTCCGATCTTGAAGGTCATCCTACTCCAAGGCTTAATTTCATCGATGTTGGCACCGGATCACTTGGTCAAGGTTTGGCAATTGCTGGTGGTATGGCCTATGTTGGAAAATATTACGACAAAGCTAGTTACAGGTATGCCTTCTAGGTTAATATTGTTTCAAAAACCTGACCTATCTAATTTACAGAGTTTACTGCTTGGTTGGAGATGGTGAAAGTGCTGAAGGATCTATTTGGGAATCAGTACATTTTGCAAGTCATTATAAACTTGACAATCTTGTTGTCATTTTTGATGTCAACCGGTTAGGACAGAGCGAAGAAACGTCTCTCGGTCACGATCTCGAGACTTACCGCAAACGTCTTGAAGCTTTTGGTATGCAAGCTATCGTTGTGGATGGACATGACATTGAAGAGTTGATCAAAGCATTCCACACAGCATCACAAATTAAGGGTAAACCCACTGCTATTATAGCCAAGACATTAAAGGGTAAAAACTTCCCTGATATCGAAAATAAGGATAATTGGCATGGCAAACCATTGGGAGATCATTCTGCCAGAGTGATTGAGCACTTGAAGGGTATTATCAAGAACAAAGGACCTCTGCAGATAAAGCCTCAGAAACCTTTGAAGGATGATGCTCCAGTGGTTGACATCACCAACATTAAACTTTCCTCTCCTCCTTCATACAATATTGGTCAAAAGGTAGCCACAAGGGTTGCTTATGGTACTGCTCTCGTCAAGATTGCTGAAAACAATCAAAGAGTCATTGCCTTGGACGGAGACATGAAAAATTCCACTTTTTCGGAAAATCTAAAGAAATACGACTCCAAAAGATATATTGAATGCTTTATTGCCGAACAAAGTCTTGTTGGAACAGCTATTGGTGCAGCTTGCCGTGATAGGACTGTACCATTTGTTTCTACTTTCGCAACATTCCTTACTCGTGCTTTCGACCAGGTAAAATTATATCTTATCATCATTTTATAGTCAGTGTAGTAATTCTCATGACTCTAGATTCGTATGGGCGCCATTTCTCAAACAAACGTTAACTTCGTTGGTTCTCATTGTGGCGTTAGTATTGGAGAAGATGGTCCCAGTCAGATGGGCTTGGAAGATTTAGCATTATTCAGATCAATTCACGGAAGTACTGTCTTCTACCCGGCAGATGCAGTTTCTACTGAAAGAGCTGTTGAATTAGCCGCCAACACAAAGGGTATAACTTACATTCGAATCAACAGACCAGTTACTCCAGTGATTTACGAAAATGACTTCGTTTTTGCTGTAAGCATGCATAGTCAATTTTAATCTTGATGTTTTATTGAGTTTTTTGCAGGTTGGAAAAGCCAATGTTGTTAAAAGAACGGACAAGGATAATATGGTTATCATTGGAGGGGGTGTAACATTGCACGAAGCCATCGATGCAGCAGTGAATTTGGCCGGTCAAGGCATTTTTGCTAGGGTAATCGATCCATTCACAGTTAAACCCTTGGACAAAGAGACCATTATAAAGAACATCCAAGAATGCGGAGGCAGAGCCATAGTTGTTGAAGATCATTATTACGAAGGTGGTTTGGGTGAGGCTGTATTGTCTGCAACTGCTATGGAAAGAAATATAATAGTGAAACACATCGCTGTTCCAACTCTTCCAAGATCAGGCCCACCAAATGCCCTTCTTGATCTCTATCATATTTCTGCTAAGCATATTGTTAAAGCAGGACAAGAGTTAGTGAAGATGTAAAACATTTTCTAGTGCTTCACATTGAAATTTATTCTTAATGAATGTTTAATGTTATTTATATGAAATAAAGAATTTTTGAGAACGCTGTTATGATTTCAAGGGAACCAATTAAATATGTTTTTGTATAGTTAGTTATTTTTATCTTATCCTTGTCCTTTGCTCTTAACAGTATTCTGAAATTATATGCAATTAGCTCGACCATTAGTAGCGTCAAGTCCGTTCCCACAAATTTATAATACGTAGATCCCATGATGATCTGTAAGTTGTATTTGATACTATAGTTGTTGCACGCGAGTTAGACATCGTGGAAATTAATTTGATATTAATAAATCTGTATAAGGATAACTTTTTCCCTGTCATCTGATTTAAATGAAATAAAGCTCATGTTCTGCTCGAAGCCATACTCAATGTATTTTTGAAAACCGCAATTTTCCTGGTGCTATAATTTACTCATAACTACACCACTTCAAAATTACTTGTACCAATAATAGAATTAACTTATAAAGTCGGTCCTTCACCTAATAAGTAATGTAAATCTACTGCAGTCTTAACATTATTTGAAACTACCAAAAACTTTTTACACATTACTTTGCAATGTTCATATGTTAGATGATTGGTAAGATTAAGATAGAGGTGTTAGAGAAACGCAATTTATTGAATATGTCATTTTATTAAAATTAAAGATTACTTACGAATATAATTTAATCTGAGCTAAACATTTCACATTTCTTTCAATATTATCACAAAACTAGACACTGATACATAGGCTTGGCGTGAGATTGCATAAATAAAAAAAATAATATAGCAAATTTTCCTTTCAGCGTCCCCTATTTGACAGAAGCAGCCAAAAGTTATTGGAAATCCAATTGCTGTATGATTGCTAGAAAAATGTAATGGAGGACTATTCAGATTTTTTTATCAGAAAAATTATTTTATTTATTAAAAAATAATTTCCTTGTGAAAGCACCTTTTGAGATGACTAGAAATAAAAAATCGTCCATCTGTATGAAAACAGACAAATATTTCCTAAAGCTAGAGAAAAGTTAATAAAAAATTACAATACAGGATCAGTCGAAAAGAATTACTATTTTCAATGAAACACCCTGCATACTATACCAAACTTAAGTTCTAAAGGTAAGCACACATATACGCGGTAGCGGTGGCGTTGAGATTCGTACAGTGCTTACATACGGACATGTTCAAACTTGTTGGCGGTACAAGCGGTATGTGTTGCGTTCCAGCTAGCGGTGGAGGTCAGTTGCTGTCTGCTAAATTGGAACGCTCATATCGCAATGAACGACTGTCTTCTTTCGCTATATCCGCTGCAATCATATCTAGCAGTTCATCGAAGTGCGAGATTTCCATTCTGAAGTAGGTGTAGTTGCGCGTACAAAGAATGAAATTCACCATTTTCTTTGCGTTGCTTATTTATTTCGTGAACCTATATTTTCCTTCTTTTTCGTCTGAAAAAAATTAATATATACCATCATACCAATAGGTCGGTGCTGAGATCCAATTCTTGTTTCTCATCTTCATCTTCGACTAATGCCATAAGGAGCAACAGTTCCTTTTCAAAATAGGTCTCCATTTATTGCCGCCACCGTCACTACTACCGCATATATTAGGCATAGCTGGCAGTGTCACCGCGAACGCCACCGCGCTCATCGCGTATATGTGTGCTGAGCTTTACAGCTCTTAGTGATAAATTAGAATGAATTAATTTTATTTACAATCGAATTGTTTATTGTACAGGGAAAGGCAAATGTATCGGTTATCCAATAAACCATACATTATTTAAATTGTCGAAAAAGTGACTATCTGAAAATGCAAAAATATATAGGGTGATCTATTTGAAAAACCACCGATGAAGTCATATCTCGAAAATTAGTGTAGCTATTGAAAATTAAAGTACCGACGTTACTAGAAAGAAATCATGTTCTACAAAAACTTTTGTAATTTTATTTTTAAATAGTTTTTATTACTTTCGGTTCTCTCTATAGATGGACTCCGCAGCGATTTCTCAGGCCTCATACGGTTTAGAGACTTGAAATTTCGAATTCATTCTTAAATCGGAGGCATCTCGCCGCCTGTTAAACTTAACACTGATCCAATAATGATTAATTATATTATCTGATTCAAGCAAGATCGAATTATTTCTTCAACTTTGAACGACAATGTCGGACGTCACTGGAATTACGCACGGGCATGGAACACCCAACCTTTGTTTACACTTTACACGATTAATTTTGTATTGTGGTATAGATAGACAGTAATTTGTTATGGAATATAGCTGGCAAACAGATATACATAAGTATATATATATATAGGGGAGATAGCAGTTGTACTCATTGCTATGGTTCATATCTTAAATGCCTAATAAAAACTTTTTTTTTAATTCGACTTGTTTAGATCTGTAGTTTAACAACAAATCAGATGTTTCCACCCTTTTGCCCATCCCGTATGTATATGACAGAAAAACATAGATAGGTACCTACCTATTCAATTGAAATGCATCTATGACAACTTCTAAATCTTTTTTTTGTAATGGAACATCAGCTACTATCGAATTAATTAGATTGGAAATTTCATAATATGGAATACATATTTCCAATTGTGTCAGTTAAAAATATATTTATTGCAATATATTCGAGGAAAGCTTAAATGTATTGTTTGTGTTCATCCATTCATATAAACGACCGTTTATAGTGAGAGAAGGAACGATTTTCTTAGCTGGTGGACGAATATCTACAAAATAATATTAGTTCTACTGGTGCTGGTACTTTTGAAGCAGTCTAGTTACAGGTAACCAGTGGATAGGTAAATTTCACTGTTATTATTACTTCCCTCAATAAGGGAAGTATTGTATTCACGTAAAAAATCGACCTCGAAATTTTTGCTGATATTTACGTTTTGGGGTTCCTAGATCACGAAAATCATGGTATCTCAAGTCCATCGGTCTGTCTGTCTGTTGACTTGACCTAGGACAACGAATTTTGGTATGCATATTGAAGGACTAACGGCGACGCAATGTAAGGGTTTTCGTTAATCATATATACAGGGTGTCCCAAATATCAAGTGTCAATATAAGAACTTTAGAAGCGACGAGGTTGTTGCCATCACGAAGCGGGGTGGTTTGTCGAGAGAAGTTATAGGTAAAGGCTTTTACCATTTTTTTATCACTTTTACGGAAAAATTCTTCAATATTTATTATTAAAACCTTTTTTTGATGACGTTTAATCAATGGCACTTTTTTGAATTTTTATCAAAAACTTGATCAGCCCCCATTTGAAACTACTATTCCAATTATACCTGATATCCAACTTGGTATATTTGTACGATCGATTTTCACAGAATTTGAACTTGATAGCTTTATAGATGCGACCTCTTGGGGATGTAGTTATTTAATGAATGAAATAATTTGGGTTGAGCCGAGCTTTCGAGAGTGTTTATTCATTTCTTCAGGGCAAATATCGTGAACTATAATAATAATAAATGAACTAAAATCAGGAAATATTTCATTATTTATATTCTTTATGGTAATATATATATATATATATATACTTATACGTAGATGTTTGAGGCAGAAAAACTTCTGCCAGATTTTACTAGATCTATAAAATAAGTACCAAATTTCTACAGGTTTCGTTATATAGATAAATTTCTAATAAATCCCTGTGACGTAGTGGCCCTTTTCAGAATCTTAACGAAAAATCAAAAACCATTTATATCAAATAATTTGATTCCTCCTCCGAAAACAACTTCGTTATTTTCGTGTTTAGCCAGATGATAAAAATCATTCCTAGAATTTGTCAAGTTCTGAAATGGGGATATATTTATATTCTCTGGATAATTTGCTTTTCTATAAATAGGTACGATGTAAATGCAATCAAACGATTAATTATATTTGAATATAGATATATTTAGATGATAATTAAATTGAAACTATAATCTACCTATCTATGTATAATCTCACTTATAGTAATAAAAAACCTGAATGTTATATAAATCTGAACCTGTTTCTTAGAAATAGATACGTATCACATAATTTCATAGAAACCTCAAATGACACATTATTTATAATTCCATTTTATCACTAATGAGTAGATATACCTACTATGTTTAAATAAATAAAATAATTTAATTAATTTTATATTTACAGATCCTCTTATTATCAGATGCAAAAAGCTGAACAAACCCAAATTTTCTAATATATGATATCGCTTGTCATTCTAATAATTTAATAATTATTTGTTTTTAATTTATATTACGCGAAGGCATTGAGACTATTATTGTAACTGAGTAAAATGGAAAAGATGGCATTTTGTTTAAATATGTATGTATATGAATAGAAAAAGACAAACATATTCAACGATGATATCACAAAATTAGATTTTTTTAAATTATAGGGGCATCAGTTCGAGTTTAATTAACAATAAATATAGGAACCTTACGATCAGCTCCAATAATACTTAATCAATTCACAAATCATATCTATAAGTGGGAAGGTGTTTCTCGAGTAATTTGGGTTTTGTGTTGAAGAAACAATTTTTTTATCAACAATTAAAAATAATTTGCCTCAAATATTATACTTTTGGTATTGTACAAAGCGCTTTATAAAATCAATTCTATTAAATGAATATCCCTGAGTATATTTGTGTGCAGGAATTAAACTTACAGCAGCTGAATTTACAAGAATATAATATACAATTATTAACCGTATCAAGATTATTCTGCAAAACATTTTCCCACTCTAAGAATGCAAAAAAGCTATTCGTCATTATCTATTGAAGAGAAATACCAATTAATATTTTTTCAAACCCTAGAACTACATCAGAGTAGAGAACAATTTGAAATTGATTTTGAGACAAAACAAAAATCAGTATTCTATGGCACGAAAAATATGACACCTACTGGCAAAGCCATCACATTTTTTTTTGCTTACAATTTTTGTCCTATTGTGTGCCAATGGATTAAACTACTTACCTAACATTCTTGCCTTGCTTTGGTATATTCTTGAGCTCGGTATATTTGGCTGCAGATGGTCGCTTACCGCTTGCGCCTATCAGGATCTGTCTTTGCGTGTGCCTTTTGTATAACAAAACCCTGTAGAAAATGTTTTATAGATAAAATTGATCATTATTGATTGAAATCAATTTTGAAGTTAATATGAAACAAACAAATAAATGCAAATTATCACATTATATCAACAAAAAGCGTTTTTTGATTTGCAATTACTCCTTTAGATAATATTAAACATATTTTTTATGACCTCTCCTTTGGTATAGTTGTTTCGGATATTACGCAACGATGAAAATTTACTAAAAATTTTAATGTTCTTCTGCTTTATTTCACAAAAATTATTTTTAGTACTCGAACCAAACTTCATGTCTAAATTTAAACCAAAGCACCGGAATATACATCTACAGGGTGTAGAAATTCATATGAACCACAAACGATTCTCAGGGTTTTGACATTTGATGATTTTTAACAGGTAGTGTTCGACTAAACTGTCTAAAACTATGACGTTTGCAGATACGATAAAATAATTTACAAAAACTAGGAGCAACTTGGTGGACTGAAAAATAGGAAAAAATATTAGGTGATTCTACTGGTGCTGGTAATTTTGAAGTGGTGCAGTTGTGAGAAAATATAAGACTTTTTGCACCTACTTCAAAAGTGCCAGTAGTATTTATATTATTTATATTTTTCAGTGCACCAATTAGTTCTTTTTTCATTTTCATTTCACATTTCTGAGTTTATTTAAAGTTCAATTATATTCAAAGATATCAATGCATAGCGGTAAAACACATATTCCAGACTTTTCTATTGCTGTAACTCTGAAACCGTTAAATTTTCTGAAACATGTCCTATAAAAAATATTACCGTATCAAATTTTTGACTCCGACTTTGATCATTTTTGTTTCATTTGAAAGAGGAGACTTGAGAAATGGTCTTAAAAACTCAAATCCAAAATCTCCTTACATTCAAAAAACACCCCCGAAGAGGATGAAGGGGTCAAATTTTCTCTAAAATCTAAAATCTGAGGTGGCAGAATTAAAGATAGGAGTTACAGCGACCTTAAAATCTCAAATATATGTATTTTCGAAAATTGAAAATCTGTGAGAGTCACATTTGTAACAACATTTATAATGAACCTTTTTTCCTTAGATTGCGGTTTTCGAGTTACAACGGTGATGAAATGGTAAAATCTAAAATATTTATGCGTATTTCCACCGCGATGTTTTGAGATCTCTAAAAAATAACAAGTACAAGCAAAGAATATACGTGGGTAATGGTAATAGGATAAGTACTATCTTCTTTGGTATTAGGGAACGTTCAACGATTTTCGTGACTAATGTTACACTCAAAAGTGTGAAATAAATATTTTATACAAAAAAATGGACCGAAGTTGTTAGTGGGTGCACTGAAAATTACAAAAGAATATTAATTCTTTTGGTGCTGGTACTTGTGAAGTTGGTGCCAGAAGTTATCAATATAGGTAACTGTAACTGCACAACTTCAAGGGTAATAGCACCAATAGAATTAATATTATTTTGTAATTTTCAGTGTACCAATACCAACTAATAACGCCGGTCCAATTTTTTGTGAAAAATATTTATTATATTAAGGTGACATCTGATAGTTTCGTTCTGCAAATTTTCATAGACATGTTTATCTTGTAGACTAAGTTAAGTGCCAATCCAAACAAAACAGAACTTTTTGTTGGTTTAAAGTCTGAACTCATAGAAACCTCTGCTTGCGTTTGGTGATGTCAACTCTCAACTAGTCTATTGTGAGACCAAATAACTGGACTATTATTTTTGATATGTTATTTGGTATGATATATAATAAATATTTCTTACAAAAAATTGGACCGACGTTATTAGTTGGTGCACCGAAAAATACAAAATAATATTAATTATATTAGTGCTGGTACTTGTGAAGTTGATGCCAAAAGTTATCAATCTAACTGCAACTGCACAACTTCACAAGTAACAGCACCAATAGAATTAATATTATTTTATACTTTTCAGTGCACCAACTAACAACGTCGGTCCAATTTTTTGTAAAAAATATTTATTTCACACTTTTGAGTGTAACATTAGTCACGAAAATCGTTGAACGTTCACTAATACCAATCAAGATAGTACTTATCCTATTACCCACGTATATTCCTTGCTTGTAGTTTGTAGTTGTTATTATTGAGATCTCAGAACATCGCTGCGGAATTACGCTTGAATATTTTAGTTGTTACCATTTTAACGTAACGTAACTCTAAGGGAAAAATGTTCATTATAAATGTTGCTACAATTAATTATGTCTTTCATGTCCTGCAAACAGATTTTCAATTTTCAGACAGACAGACAGAAATCGCCCTCTCCACATAGCGAAAATAGGTATATTTGACAATTTAAAATGTCTCTATATCGAAGACCGTTACTCTTTTGAAAAAATGTTCAATTTAAACGTTTCCGGATATTGTCCTATCTTTAATTATACCAACGCAGATTTTCAATTTTCGAGAAAATTTGCCCCCTCCACCCCCTTCGGGGGCGGTTTTCGGAGGGAACGAGATGTCGGATTCCCATTTTGATGAGTATGGGACCATTTCTCAAGCCTCCTCTTTCAAATGAATTAAAAATCATCAAAATCGGAGTACGATTACTATATGAAACGCGCACAAACCAAAAAAAAAAGCACACAATCGAATTGTATACCTCCTCCGTTTGGGGTTCGTCGGTCAAATAACTAAGTCGATCGTTGTATAGCTTTTATCAGAATAATTCTTATTACATCATATATTTCCGTTCTAGAACTATCCCTATCACCTATCGTGTCATCACTATCAATGGATATGTTATCTATAACTTTTAAAAAGCAACTAACATGAATCATCGCCGTCATTATTCTACATTGAATAATAAATCTGGGCTTTCTCGATATTCGTGAAAAATACATCAATGATTTTGATGAAACTATTTATAGTGGTAGTCATATCATGAATTATAGAATGATTTTTATCCAGACAAGCGTTTCTACAGAAAGAAACAAAAACAAAGAAAAATTAAATTGAGAAATTGGCATGTTCCTGTATTTTGAAATTTGGATAAAATAAATTATTACAACAAATTTAATTGTGTTGCAAGGGTCACAATAATAATAATTATGTAATGTAGATTAAACCATTATCCTAGAAAAAAAAAATAGAATGCACCAAGAAGCTGCAACAATACACAAAAGTTGAAAGATTTTAATATTTGAAAATTGTTAGGCATTCAAGACAAAACATTTTTACTAATATTTTCAAGAAAAATAATATTGACAAATGATTAATTCATTTTTTAGGTTCAATTTTGATAACCAACAAATTTTATAGTAAATCATAGGACTATCAAAGAGGTGGCAACTATTTTTATTTTACATATATATATAGATTACATAAAAAAAAACGGCCAAGTGCAAAAGATATACAGCCCGCTGGCAGACGGACACAGGAGGCTTAGTAATAGCAAAGATTTTCTAATCTTTGGTAATAGAGTGCCGTTGGCATCCTAAAAACCTTTCTAGATAAGCACTTTTTCCACAAACAACAAAATGTCTATGAGAAATAAATATTTTCAAATAACGTCTATAAATATAATAGTACCCTTATTAATGTAGAAAAAAAAAACAACATTTTCGACATCCCCCTATATATATATACACGTCTGTACAATTACCAACCCCCTCTCCCTTTTATCTCGAATCACAATCATTCTGCCAGAGGAAAATAGCATGGCTTCCTTTGCAAGCCTATAATTTGCAATTTTCTCAAATTGAAATCAATGGGCTCATTGACTGTGACAATATAATAGCTTGAGATATATTCTATCTATGTAACGATTGTTGTGAGACGTAAAAACAGTTACTCTATCAAGGACATGAAATTCTTTGTTTCCTCTGATTATTTAATTAGCAATAGTGCAGGAGATATTTTAAGGGGAATTAGAAAGGCACTTGTAATTTGAATGTCCTCGTTCGACGAGACTCCTCTAGTTTATAGTTCATTAAAATAAAATATTAAGCAATTTGGATTTTTTTCATGAATTTACATCTATTTCTGGTCGTTTACTATTTTTATTTTGTTGATAAGTTTGTCGAAACGTTCTTTTGACCAATTTCAAAAAAAGGAAAAGGTATACATTTCGGTTGTATGTTTGCTTTTTTATGGTTTTTCTCATTGTATGAATTTTAAACAAAACAGTAGAAAATTATTAACCCCATGAATATCTACCAGATAGTCGAGTCCTGTTTTATTTGCGTCTCAAGTTCAATTCTCACTATTGTGATCTTAATAAAACTGTACACTGTTTGACTAAAGTCCGCTGACTCAACTGCTGGCATGTATGGACAATCGCCTTTCTAAATGATATGTTTATGCTTGAATTTGAGACACACTTTATCCATTCTTGGAGCGGGGGGTGAAAATACTACTTGCACAGTTTAGTTTGTCTAGTGGATCTTGAACAAAGCGGAAGTAGGGAGAGCGAATAGATAACTGCATAAATATCAATTTATCACTTTTTACCAAAGTAATTTTTCATGAGAAGAAAGTTTCAGAGAAACAAACTAATGATGCATTAAAAGCAAAGATCCATGAATTTGGGTTACTGATTGCAGCAAAAAGACCTGCCAATTTCACTTGGACCAATACGGATTCTAGCCTTGTTGCCTGAATTGCCTGTACCTATCTTCCAAGTAGGCGTAGAATAGCCAAAACCATTACTTTTAATTGTTCTATTAAATGTGGGGAAAAATCGCAATTATTACTAAATAGAAATGATGCTTTTCTTATTATTAGTCTTGTACTGACACATTCACTACCTACAATAATTATCAATGGTTAGTTAATAAAATAATCTGGCAACACTCTATTTTTCCGTTTTTTGTCACTGTCCAGGACTCAATAGACAAACCATAAAGAAACCAAGTCTAATCAATGAGTAGCGAGCATATTAATAAAATCTTCAATCAAACACCAATATTAAAAAAAGATATATGATTATGTATATTTATTTGAAAAAATGGGCAAGTACTTACAACTCACAATTTTCGTTAGCAAAAAAGTCAAACATGCCATGCATGCAGGTACTGGTAAATATTATGATGTAAAAACCAATCAGAATTAATAATAATGCATACACGAAAAAAAATATACATATCACATTCAATTAAAACTTATAGAAATATGAGATTCTACAAGATATCAAACAAACATGCCATATCAAATGATCATTTCGATTCTAACTATTATTGTCAAAGATTCGAAGTTAACGATTCAGAAAAAATAATGACAATGACCTTTGAAAAAGAATAAACAAACCAAAATGGTACAAGGCGTGAGAAGTAGAAGATGAAGCGGCATTGAAAAAATCTCCTGGAAGAACTGTTGTCACCCAAATGTTTTCTTTTTTATTTATAAAAAAATTTCAACACTGCTATCACGTATCTTGATTTAAAGTCAAATTATAATTTATTCGGATAGCCACCATCTTGAATTAACAATACAAGCTATAGCACCATAATGTAAATAAATATCAAGTCACTTTTTTCCCATACTCAAAATGGCGTCCAAATATCCTATTCCCCATAAATAATAATCTAAAACTAATCTTATATTTTCATCATTATTATTACCCATTTTGATGTGTTTATTTCCAATAATCTATTATGTTAAGCTAGTTATTTAATGCCTTTTTCTGAGATTCAAAATTTTGACCATCCACCATCTATAATACCATATTCGCCAGAATTAAAAAGAAAAACTTACCTTTTTATGATTACGAATCGCCATTTTGATATGTTTATTCTAAATCATATACATGTGCAACCAGAGCTTTCGACAATCAACATTTTATCTATCAATTCCCGAGTTGTTTGGCAAGTGATTTTGAAATACCGACCCGAAACGTAGGTATATATTGTTGTTATTAATTATTAAAGGAGTAACGGCAAACCATATAGTCAAATAGGTAATAAGATTAATTGTAAATAAATAAATATCGACATAATAATTTAAATCACTTTGACATAAATGCTATAAGTAATATCACATTAGCTCAATCAATAGTTGGCTTTTCTGTAGCTAAAATGGACCCTGTAACAAAAGAAAACAATTTAAAAATTTCCATTGGAATTATTTTGTGCTAAATCCCTACCTCACCCTATAAATCCAGCTGTGAGGGATATGAGCAATACCAGCAAGACAGTCGTTATGGAACTGATGCTGGATGATGAGACTTTCGACGGTAGCATATGATGATCCTCAGTTTGTGCAAGTGATATACTACTCTGTGGATCTCGCGCTGTTAATGTGTGACCATATCTATTGAGCAGGTCCATGATCACACCATTGGACCAGCCAAATCCCAGCTGGATCTCGTACTCGCCCCCACCACCATGACCTCCAGGTACAGTGGCATCATACTGTAGAATTAAAAAAATAAATGAAAACTTTCCGCCTATCTATGACTAGAAAAACGCATAGCTTTCTTGGGACTCACGAAACAAGTATATACATGTTCAAAAAATACATTGAGACATAATTTAATTATTGTAATGAGTCCAAATTATCAAGCAACAAGGTTTTCTGAATATCTGAAAAAACAGTAATTTATTGAAAATCACGGCTTTTATCACACATATCGCATCGCGTTCCTGGCATCTCCATAAACGCCAAAAAACCAAATGAGTTTTTTTACTCTCCGTATAAGCAAACATAAACTCACTGCTCGCACAGCCCTTTATAGACAAACGAAACAGGTATATACATGTTCAAAAAATACATTGAGACATAATTTAATTATTGTAATGAGTCCAAATTATCAAGCAACAAGGTTTTCTGAATATCTGAAAAAACAGTAATTTATTGAAAATCACGGCTTTTATCACACATATCGCATCGCGTTCCTGGCATCTCCATAAACGCCAAAAAACCAAATGAGTTTTTTTACTCTCCGTATAAGCAAACATAAACTCACTGCTCGCACAGCCCTTTATAGACAAACGAAACAGGTATATACATGTTCAAAAAATACATTGAGACATAATTTAATTATTGTAATGAGTCCAAATTATCAAGCAACAAGGTTTTCTGAATATCTGAAAAAACAGTAATTTATTGAAAATCACGGCTTTTATCACACATATCGCATCGCGTTCCTAGCATCTCCATAAACGCCAAAAAACCAAATGAGTTTTTTTACTCTCCGTATAAGCAAACATAAACTCACTGCTCGCACAGCCCTTTATAGACAAACGAAACAGGTATATACATGTTCAAAAAATACATTGAGACATAATTTAATTATTGTAATGAGTCCAAATTATCAAGCAACAAGGTTTTCTGAATATCTGAAAAAACAGTAATTTATTGAAAATCACGGCTTTTATCACACATATCGCATCGCGTTCCTGGCATCTCCATAAACGCCAAAAAACCAAATGAGTTTTTTTACTCTCCGTATAAGCAAACATAAACTCACTGCTCGCACAGCCCTTTATAGACAAACGAAACAGGTATATACATGTTCAAAAAATACATTGAGACATAATTTAATTATTGTAGTGAGTCCAAATTATCAAGCAACAAGGTTTTCTGAATATCTGAAAAAACAGTAATTTATTCAAAATCACGGCTTTTATCACACATATCGCATCGCGTTCCTGGCATCTCCATAAACGCCAAAATACCAAATGAGTTTTTTTACTCTCCGTATAAGCAAACATAAACTCACTGCTCGCACAGCCCTTTATAGACAAACCTTTCAATCAACTTTCCTCACGCACCCTGTAAGCACCCAAATTCAAACCAGATACAGTAACATTCCAGCTTCCCACTCTCATACGCCAATATTATCAAAATTCTCCAATGTTCAAAGTAACTTATTTTCTCACAAACCCCCTCTTATTCGCCAAAATGTTCTTCACTCCATACCTCGTACACACAGAAACCAAACATCAATATTAACTTCTTTTGCAAACCCCGTAAAAACCAAAATCCAATTTACTTCTTCCAAAGTCCAGTTTACTTCCATCACATAAATCCTGAATAAGAAAAATCTAATTTACTCTTCTCCCACCTCGTTTAGGCACAAACTGATAAAACTTTATTTAAAAATTCCCTACACCAAAGGTTCTATAATCCGCCACCCAAAGTGTACATAATTCTATATAAATTCGGAAAAAATAAGCGGACAACTGACAATTCATTGGTTTTACTGATAAGAAAGAAAAGGCTAAGCTACGTGAGCCAGTCAACCAGTACACATAATAGAAGGCTTACTCCAGAAACTCGATTCAATTCTCTGTTCGACTTCATCTAAATCATTACTCCCGGAAAAGTGGATCGAAAACAAAATCGAGAAACTTTGTCTCTAATTGTTCAATTTTAGGTTCTATTTGATAAACCATATTGTTGGCATAGATTGTCGTATGTTCTGGATTTAAAATTCGACGCAGTCGGGAGTCGGAAGTAAGCCTAAAGATATTTACGCGTTGGATTAGCGTTCGACTAGACAATAATTATAGAACGTCATCTTACTGTTGTGCCTTGAGCGATAGCGCCATTATGTTCCTAAAGTAGCCAGATAATATCAGTTATAAGATATTGTTTGTTACCTTTTATTATGTAGGTAGAAATTCAATTAGAATAGACATATTTTACAAAAGCCTCTTTCGGCTTTCCTGTATTTTTATCGAAATTTCTAATTATTTACAAGTGCAACTGGTAAAGTCGGTTCTAGATTTTTGAAAAAATATTTCAAATTTTTTGGTTTATATTTAGAGATTTAAAAACATAGCGGAAACACAAATATTTCAGACTTCACTATTGCTGTACCTAAGAAAACTTGTATATTTTGGGAAAATATCCACTTGCCCGAAATGGTCTATTCTTAAATTTCACTTTCTCCAATTTTCGAATTTCGAAAAAAATAGCCCCCTTCACCCACTCTGGGGTAAATTTTTTAAGAGGACATATCGGTCTTTTTATATGGTACCATTTCTCAACACTCCTCTTTCAGCAACATTTGACAATAATCTTATCAGTACGTTACTACATAATTAAACATTCAAAGAAACTGGTTCTCAAGAAGTTGAAAGAAACATTGTTTTCACTTTACATACAATTTCGCATAGAAATATATTGCGCTCGTTCGCATTTTCTTATTTTTCTTAAAAACTCAGGTTTTCCTTTTTTCACCGTATTTTCAGATATATGAAAAGTACGCTTATGCCATGCCGAAGATTTGCCAGGGTTATAACTGGCATTGTCAGGATGATAAAAAAACTGCTATACCTATACAATATATTATTATATATAACAAGGTGTATCAACTGTCAAATAATAGTTGAATATACTCAAGTTAATGGAGTATCAGTCCTACACAGAAGGTCTCGACAATAATTTCGCGTATTCACTAAGAAGAAGTCATCCAGGTACAGAGGTTAAAAGCTAGTTAGGTAAAAGATGTGCGTGAGTAAGGGAACCAGCCTTATTCACTAGTGTCGACTACTTGGGGAACAAGCCCAAGTAAGCCCTGAAGGAAGTAGGAGTGTAAGAGAGGCGACATGCCTTTCTCACTAGAGTCAACTACCTGGGGAACCAGCCCAAGTAAGTCCTGAAATATTAGAGTAGAGTACTTGGGGAACCAGCCCAAGTAAGCCCTGAAGGAAGTGAGAGTGTAGAAGAGTGAGAAGTCTCTCCTACTAGAATCGACTACTTGGGGAACAAGCCCAAATAAGTCCTGAAAGTTAAAATTAGCGTGAGAGAATTTAGACAAGATAGCAAGACTAGTAGTGAAATAAAACTCTCGGTCTATATGGAAAACCTGCAGAAGCTGACATGAGATATTTTCGGAATGAGTCGAAGAAATTGACTGAATTTTAATGCGAAGCAGCACGCCTTTTATACTGCTGATCTGCTTAGCTATTGGTGGAAATTTATTTATCAAAGTTACCCTTTTTGGTTGTTACGTGATTTTCACTTCATGTCAGCTGGATACAGAATGACATTTATTTTTGATATTTACAGGGTGATTTCTACAATTTTGAATTAATAATAAACTGAATAAAAACTGTGTCACAACATACCTCCCTCCAAATCAATTAAATAATAAAAATAATAACAATTTTTAACATAAAAATTAAGTGTTCGTAAATTTATTTCTTGCATCTCCAGTACACTGTCCTCCTGGACCTGACACGATCCCACATTTCCATTTTTTGGGCGTCTGCGTCCTTGTATTGGTTTTAAACCACTCCAGCACTTTGATCAGTGTTGGTTGGTACACCCTCTTTGAACTTGACGACTCCGTCGTCAAACCGACAGGAACATATGACTCATCTTCGATGGGCTCCACCATCTTCAAGTGTGGGAAGATTCTTACTTCCCACATTCTCTTTATTTTTACACTTATATCCGGGTCAGGGATTTCTACCTCCTGCAATTTCCATGGTAGGTCCATTCTGATTTGAACTGATCAATTTTGGTGATTAATTGCCGTTATATATACTTTTTATTTGATTGTATCCAAGAAACGAACACTTTTTGAAAATAGTTACGGTTTTCGAGTTACAGCAAATGAAATATGTGATAGGTGTATTTCGCTATGTGGTAGGGGCAATTTTTTTCGAAAAATGAAAATATGAGACGGCCAAATTAAAGAAGAAATTATATGTAGGTATCCAGATTTAAAATCAACATTTTTTCAAAAGAGTTAAGGTTTTGCGCCGCGATGTTTTGAGATCTCTGTATAATATAAAAAGTACAAGCTAAGCCTTATACATGATAATACTATAAGTATAGTGATATTAGTGAACGTTCAACAATTTTCATGACTAATTTTACACTCAAAATTGTGAGATAAATATTTTTTACAAAAAACTGGACCGACTCTATTAGTTGGTGCACTGAAAAATACAAAATAATATTAATTCTATTGGTGCTGGTAGGTACTTTTGGAGTTGGTGCCTGCAACAACAAACTACAACTGCACAATTCCAAAAGTATCAGCACCAGTAGAATTAATATCATTTTGTTTTATTCATTGCACCAACTAATAAAGTCGGTCCATTTTTTTGTAAAAAATATTTATTATATATTATGAAGGCAATCATATATGGAACTACTAACACACGCCCATTACGTACATACATAAATAAGGAACAATTATATTATGTGACATTTGCTGGTGTAGACCGAATAAATGTCAAGGTAATAAAAAGCAAGGTTAAGGTGAACATCATTGAAATGATAAATAATGTACGTATTGTGATAATGTAAAATGTTACTAACCTTTTCAAACATGTGATGAGTCTCGTTGAATGCTTTGTAGTTGGATCTGACCCATCTTTCGGCAATTTCCTTGGCCAATGTCATGGCATGAGCATCTCCAGTGTTGTTCAAGCCCACGATCATCAAATGCTGTAGTGGCGGCCAAGCATTGGGAAAGTCCCATTGCTCACCAGTATGTTCCATCGTCGAAGGTACACCACCAGCATAGAGGACATTCTTGTTTTGCAGATATTTAAGCACACTGCGAACCTTCCGTTCTTTATCAGCTTCATCGTAACAACCTGTCCATAATGGTGCAATGTTAGTTGGATAGAAATAATCTCTTTTGATCTCGTTATGTAAGTCGTAATCCAGCCATGATCCGATTTCATCATGCCACAATACTGCATCGATAGCTTTACGCCATTCAATTGATATTTCTTTGTAAAGTTCAGCTTTCTCAGGATGATTGACAAGGCCATAGAACTCGGAAAGCAAAGCAGCATTCCAATATATCATCGCGTTCAAATCGACCGGAACAACGGATCTTGTCTTGCTGTTTGTAAGGTTACCTGGAACCACTTGTATTAATATAGTGACACGATAATATTTAATTCACCATCGGTTTACCTTTGTTAGTGGCATTAGTTATGAACCATCTACTTGAGAAATCCCATCCAGATTCTGCGCCGGCTTTGAGTTCCGAATAAAAAGCTTCTTTTTTATGTGGATCCGTAAAAAACGAGGCACTTTCCACATCTTCTGAATAAGACTCTGGTCTTGGACCATTAGAATAATCCCCATAAGTAGCAAGTGTATAATTAACACCATCATGAAGAACAGTTTTTGTGTGGTTTTTCATCCAGAAATGGAACTCCTTCTCCATTAGATGAAGATTAGCTTCGATGAATTTTACATCTTTGGTGTATTCGAAATAGAGTTTTATCATGGGTACAAGCAATGGTGGTTGTGATCTAGCTAGATAGTATATTCGTCCTCCATTCGGAATATGTCCATAATGGTCAACCAAATAGAGGAAATTGCTGAGCATTCCTTTAACAGTGTCATGCATTTCCGATAAGAGAAGACCTTGGACGATCCAATAAGAATCCCAGTAGTAGAATTCACGGAAACGACCACCGGGAACAATGACAGGATTTGGTACCCAGATGATGCTGTAGAGGTGGGAATTCTGCTTAACGTGACCTGTCATTTTTCTTCCAAGTATTTTCCAAATGGAGTTCAATTTGATGCCCCACTGTTTGAACTCTTCGTCTTTTATATTGTCAATATATTTGGGATCTGGTATCCAATCGCTAGGTACCCATTCTTCGAACTCTTTACCAGGTTTTTCAAAGTTAGTGTCTAGGAATTCGATAATTTCATTTCTAGTTGGTTTTTGATTTACCGACGACATGAATTCATCAAACAGTATAATAGTTTCATTCGGTGGTCTTCTCAATTTCATATCAACGAAAAATTTGGAATCTTCGTTAATTCTTGCCATTTGTATTGTATCCAGTAATCGCCCATGACAATAAATCTCGCTATAATAATTAAAGATTTCTCCTTAAAAGTTGCTTTGGATTGTAGCCAGATATTGAGAGAAACAATGTGTTTCTATTATTTCTAAATGAGTAAAAAATATATCTTACCTGCTGCATGGTGGTGGAAGGGGTTCTGACAAAGTGGTGTGTATGGCAGTGGCCAAAATAGCGCATAAAATGGCAACATTCCCGACACTTATCGTGATCATATCGAATATATCAAAGAAAGTATTCACACGGTACGTTTCAAACCACTAATCACGTAACTGATGTTATATCTAGACCGTCATTCCTACGACCAGAAAAAAATTAAAATAAAGAGCGACTGTTAAAAGTTTATCCACTGAAAGGAATTTAAATACAACACAACACACACAACTCAATGCTTTGAACAAAACTGAATGGCTGCAATTTAGTACCCACAGGTTTATTTGATCTTGTACAACCTCTGACGTCGCGTGACGTAGGAGACAAGCCTCCTTGTATATCTATCTGTGATTGGCCGTTTGCCGGACACACCTTCGAGCAGAATCGGCTCTCACCTGTTTTTACATAATTATTATCGACGTATCTGAGATCAAAGCTCGATCGATGTGGAACAATTACTTCAAAATTTCGTAATTAATTCGTAATTCAAATAATTCTAATGATGTTACTGCAAATATTTTTTATATGATGCAACATGTCCAATCAAACTGAATGTAATTCAAATTCATATACATATATAATAAAAAAAAACTTAATTCAATTACATATATTTTTACATGTAACGTGAATATTTCCAATTAATTGAATTGAATTTTATTCATAATTATGTCTGGTGCATATTTATTATTGCATCACTTAAAATCTGCTTGTGTGTCAATGCATTGATTAAATTATTGTCCATAATCCCCTTGGGTACAAAAGCAGCCAAAATATTGTTTTTAGAAAATGCAAAAAACAAACACTTCAAATGTAAACTATATTGAACTTTCTATACCTATTATATATATATATATATATTCAAGTTCACTAAGAAACATACAAAGTTTTTTGTTTCTAATAAGTCTTACCATAGTTGTCGAACGAAGATAGGTGTTAAAATAGGTACATAATCCTATTCCTGTAATAGAAAAAAAGCTATTAATGATATTGTCGTTTCCTTCTTTCTTAGAGAAAAAATTGTCTTACAAGAAAAATAAATAATTAACGTCAAAAGTACAATGACAATAATAGTAGATCATAATCAGATTATGATAATGATTTATAACAGCTTGATGACGATTATGTATTTGAAATGATTACGTTTTGGCAATGCGTATGTGTTTTGTACCAAGTATTACTTAATAATAACAAATAAATAGTTGATCTTTTTGAAAGTGCTCCGTCTCAAGATGCCATAGACATAGGTCATTACGAAATTTTATTACATATTTCTAAGATTAAAATAAACCGAAGTTAGAAATTTCAAATCAATCTTTTGATATAAATAAATTAAAAAACACCTAATAAAGTTCAAAGACTTGTAAAAAATATTTTATGAAAGAGGCGTAAAACTTCAGAAAGTTGGAATAAATGAATACGATACAAACAAAGGTACTAAATTAATGTTGAACGATTTGATAATTTTAATGTGAGAAAATCTCTTGAAGTGAAGAGAAATTCTATATTGAACTGTCTTCTCCATTTTATTTTCATTTTTTTCTTTAATAACAGTAATTATCAATCAAGTATTTTTAAAAGGTCAACCAAAAAAGACTTTCCTGATTATAAAAAATGTGAATTGTGAACAAATTTATCCATGACCTTTTATTGGATATATCTTGAAGGCTTGATATTTAGGAATTTCTTCAGTACCTAATAATTATGCTTTTTTTTTCTAATATGTGAATGTTTTCATGAATCAAGGTTAATTGCATGTCCTAATGAAAACAGTTACTCAGTAAAGAATATAAATTATTGTCATAAAAAAATGATAACTTCCTATTCAATTAAATTGTTCAAAAGATTTTAAAAGTCTTAGATTAAAAAATTCTATGATATCTAATTCAATATAACCATTTTATAGTCCTGTGTTTTCATAGACTTATAGAGTAATATAAAATCAAATATTTGTACTGAACATGCAATATTCAAGTGAATTTCATTTCTATTTTATTATCAAGGTCTTTGAAAGGCAATTTTTCATAATGATATTTCAATGAATTTCAAAATGTGCATAGAAGATTCATTTTATAATCTTCTTAGAACTGATCAATCAAGTGGGAAGTTAGTATTTTGTGATATGAATAATTAGTTTATTATGCTGATAAGATATTTGCCAGAAGCTGAAATACCTACATAATCATAAACATACCTCGATTATGTAGATAGAAAATATGTATGTATTGTAAATTATTATTGTGAAGAACGTGACCACATAGGTGCTGTATTTAACATTTAGATATGGAAATATAACGAAACATCGAATTTTGATATTTTTTGTAATACAAATTGAACGTCAATCATTAACCGTACCGTCCGTACCTAACAGTAAGTTTCGCTTCGAAGAAACTAATGACAAATAAGATAATTAAATAGTCTGGTATACGGTTGATTTTTTAATTAGTAGAAAAAAACTTGATCTCAGTTTCAATGATTTTCAAGATTACTATCTCGATAAAATTTTACAGTTCTCTTTTACTGTTCCAATTTTCAATTATTTCGTTTTATCCTTGATCCTAATACATTATTGGCCTTAATTAGCAGAATCTATTTGTCAAATCAATTGCAATTACGAGAGTTTGCAAATTGTACCAAATTTATGCATTTATTGTAAATTCATAAAATTATTAAATATAGGTTTTAAACCGGAGTGTAGCATAATGGAATCTTATTTTTCATATACCTATGTGTATCTCTTAGGTGTACAAAAAATTCCATATAAATTTTGTGCTTCTATGAAGAAAAAAACAGCTAATATTGAATATAATTATCTGCTAATTTCAACCTGGTCGGTAATCTACCTGTATAGAAATATAGCAGGATATAAACAAGAAATAATTCAAATATGTATATGCTCAAATATCTCTAAAAAGGATCACAGGATTTTGGGAAAGAAAATTTGTAACTGCGGGTTTTTGGAACGTACAATTGATTGGTAATACTTAGATTCCGAAAAAAAATCGATAAGTTTTTATAATAATATAAAATTAATTCTATACTAAAATAAAAGTCGTCTAACTACCTATCATTAGTCATCAAAATCATTGAATTTTCACTAAAAGCAAGAAAGATCTTAAAGTTCAGATATCTCAAATCATCGCGGAAATATACATGCAAACCGTTTTTTTAATCTATAGTTCAAATATTGTTGGATATGGTCTCTTCTTTAATTATCAAATTTGCGATTTTTGAAAACAAATGGGTACTCTAAGTTGTTAAAAGGATGCTGATTATTTCAGACTAACCCTATACATACCTATATTGAATATAAACGTTCCATATATACAATTATTTCCCATTTTTTTAGAAAACGTCCTCTTTTCTAACTTTGAAACCATTCAAAGCTAATTTTGCCGTCTACCTTTCAATTTTAATGGGACCATTTCACAGCTCTCCTCTTTCAAATGAAAAAGGAATTATTAAAATAGGAGTACGTTTACTATAGAAAATGCGAGTTCATCAAAACGTAAAAAAGCAAACTTATCTATACAGTTGAAATGTATACCTACGTAGTTTCTGCGAAGTCGGCCAAAAAGCAAACATAAATCGGATGATACTTATACCTAGTGTCAATAAGTATCTATTTATTTATCTGGAGAAGATATGTCGTGAAATATTATTTCCATGGAAATTTCTTGATGGGAAAATCCAACAGTTGCACAATACCCTCAAAAATGTATAGTTCTGGACGGAGATATATTTATATTCCAGTGATTAAATAGAAAAAAAGCTAATGAATGGAGAAGGCTGATGTTTGGATATGATGTAGATGGGGTTTGGAAAAACATTTTGAAATTGTCGACCGAGATGTTCAAAGAGTTTTCTCCACCATTTTGAAAATCATACTTGAAAAATCATTTCCCTCAGGATATCTCAAGAACCAAGAAATATGGAAAAATGCACGAGAATAAAGTCAAAGATCTTGGATTGGATTCTATGTTGTGTATGGGTAGAATTAACTTATCGCAATTTGAGATTTTGTATAATTTTTCACACTTTTATACATCAAATTATAATTTTACGCGTTTTTATGTGTCAATAAATTCAATTACGCCATTAAATAAAAAAAATATGCATTTTAATGGGACCATTTCGCAGCTGTCATCTCTTTCAAATGAAAAATGAATTCTCAAAATAGGAGCACGTTTACTATACGAAATGCGAGTCCATCGAAACATAAAAAAAGCAAACATACCTACAGTTGAATTGTATCCCTCTGTCATTTCTGCGAAGTCGGCCAAAAAGCAAACATACATTCAAATGATACATATACTTAGTGACGTCAATAAGTATCTAATTATCTGGAGTAGATATCTCATGAAATATTATTTCCATTGAAATTTCTTGGTTGGAAAATCCAATAGTTGTACAATACCCTCAAAAGTGTGTAGTTCTGGACGGAAATATATATTATATTCTAGTGATAGAATAGGAAACAAAGCAAATCAATCGAGAAGGCTGATTTTTGGATGTTATGTAGGTAGATGGGGTTTGGAAAAACATGTTGAAAGTTAAAATTGTCGACCAAGATATTCAAAGAGGTTTCTCCACAATTTTGAAAATTAAACTTGAAAAATCAGTTTCCTTAGGATATCTCAAGAACCAAGAAATATGGAAAAATGCACGAGAATAAAGTCAAAGATTTTGGAAATAAAAAAATGTATTTTCTATTTTTTTTTCTTTATAATGGATTATATGTTGTGTATGGGTAGAATTAACGCAACTTGGAGATTTATTCAAATTATTATTTTACGCCTTTTTAAATGGAATTAATAATGTATATAGAAGTCCATTCTCAAAGTGGAGTGAAGTGGTAAGATGAAAAGGAAACACAAAGTATTCTCCACAATTTATTGTTGAAAGGTTAATTGATGAGACATGTTTCGAGACTTTACAATCTCATTTTCAATCGAAAAATGTTTCAAGTTATGGAGATAATGAAATTAAAACTATTTTTTTTAAATAGAAAAATGGATCCCAAACCAGTGAAATTAAAATTTAATACTTAAAAATAATTATCCCGTTATAATAATAATAAAATAAAGTTCATCATCATATATCATTATCATTAGCTGACCAACAACAATGTAGTCACCGGGCATCCAGACAATGTGACGTCAGAATTTCGTGTTATTTTAGTTTTTTGTTTTAGAATTCAACTCTATTTTATTATTATTATAATGGGATAATTATTCTTAAGTATCAATTTATAGTTTCACTGGTTTAAAGTTAAAAAAAATAAAAGAAAATAGTTTTAATTTCATCAATTCCATAACTCTTAAACATTTTTCGATTGAAAATGAGATTGTACAATCTCGAAACATGTCTCATCAATTAACCTTTCAACAATAAACTGTGGAGAAGCATACTGAAAAAGCAAGTTTCAATCTATTTTTTTGTTAGATATCTCAATGAGGACAACGGAAAGTGAAAAATACACAATTCTCGTCTGTTGTCGGAGAGCCGATTTATGGCATAAAAAACATGATTTTCATAGAAAACCTTGTTATTTTAAGCCCCCTCTACAACATATCCAAAAATGATCCTTTTCGATTAATTTGCATTTTCAAATGTTTATAGTATAATTATAGCTGGAGTAAGAATAGATCAACGGTCAGAAACGGGATTTATTGGTTTGTTGCACAACAACGCGAAAGATAACGTGATGTTAGTCTGGTACTGCTACGTCACAGACACACCTCCCATTTTCACAACAGCAAAGAGTTGGATGGCCACATGTCCTATGTCACGCACATCCAATAATATTTTCGAGTAAAATTTGTGTCACTGATTAAATCAACACACTATGATTCATTCGAGCAGGTCGATCTTTTTTTAAGAAAGAAAAACTAAATAATAGGTATGTATTTCGATTTCAATTGGGTTATCGTTTGACACCACAACATCCGGATGAAGAAAAACGTTTTTTCCTTGGTTCGTGCGCGCGTTTTATATAGTAAACGTAATCCGATATTGATGATTTTTGATTTATTTGAATGAGGAGACTTGAGAAATGGTCCCATATTCATAAAAATGCAAATCCGAAATCTCCTTCCCTCCAAAAACCGCCCCCGAAGTGGCTGGAGATTTCGTAGCGTTTCCATACTGGATGAACGCACTTATGATAGAATTAATTATGAATTAGTGAACCAGACATTCAAAAATTTAAGTAACATATTTCCAACCGTTGTCCGGTGCATAATTTTTGCTTGACAAATTTTAAATGGGGTACGAAGTATTGGCGAGGGGAAAACAACTTTATTACCTGAGTCAAGATAGCATTTGACTTTGACAAAAATAATATAAAGCTGATCTTTGGTGAAGATCATGCCTGAGGGCTAAATTGCAACATACTAGAAGTCGTGGAGAAACCTCCTTCTGCAACCCCCTTTTTTCGCCCCCTCCAACCTCCCCCTTTTAATAATTTGGTGATTTTCTCGAAAACTATCGTAAAAATGTCAGGTGAGATGGCACTTATCAAATGAAGGATTACTTTTAAAAAATATACATTTTTCTATTTATTCTCAGTTTTTTTGATCTAAGCATAATTTTTTTGGAAGAAACATACTTTCCTCCAAAAACGACCATTAAAAGGTGTTCTACTATTGAATCTTTTAGAAGTTTATCGAAATTACTTCAACCAAAAAAAAAGTTTATCCGAGACTTCTCAGCTTTACCTAAATCTGGAACAAATGCATTTTGACTAGGTATTGTTATTTTTATAACATTGATCTAACTGAATCATGTAGAATTGAAGATTCCAAAGACTTACTTACATACATTTATAGAGTGGTTCAGGACTCAGGAACTATTCTTCTTTCGAAAAATGTGACAAATTGTAGTCAATTCTACTGGAATAGCTGCAGATAGAACTATTAATCGTCTTGTTGCCGAAGAAGTAGGACAAAAATGTCTTAGCGAAGTAGAAGGAAAACCATTTTCAGACATAAAGATATCCGTCAAACAAAAAGCAACATCCTTGTGGTTTATGAGTGGCACGAATCCAAATGACATAATCCTGGTTTCTATTTTTGACCGACGAACCCAAATGGAGGAATTATACAATTCGACTGTCTGTTTTTTTATAGAAATGGTCCCATATTCGTAAAAACTCAAATCCGAAATCGCCTTTCCTTCAGAAAACACCCCAAAAGGGGTGAAGGCGGCAATTTTTATCAAAAATCGAAAATCTGAGGTGGTATAATTAAAGACAGGAAAATATCCGGAAACGTTTAAATTGGACCTTTTTTCAAAAGAAGGTTTTCGGGTTATAGTGATGTTAAAATTTCAAATATATGTATGTTCGCTATGTGGAGGAGGCAATTTATTTTGAAAATCTGAAGGAACTACATGAAAGACCACATTGTTTGTAGCATACATATATTTTTTCCTTAGAGTTACAGTTTTCGAGTTACAGCGGTGGTAAAATGGTAAGATCTAAATCTAAAATAGTTATGCGTATTTCCGCCGCGATGTTTTGAGATTTCTAAATAATAACAAGTATAAGCAAAGAATATAGGTACGTGGGTAATAGGATCAGTACTATTTTCATTAGTATTAGTGAACTTTCAACGATTTTTGTGACTAAAGTTACAATCAAAAATGTGAAATAAAAATTTAACATTACATTACAATTACATGAAAATGTGATTCAAAGTGAGGAGGAGTTTATCATCTTTGCAATAAAAAAATGGCTAAACAATCACCTTCTGCACTCCTAGAGCTATCCCATAAAAGCAGCCTGTGCCCAACAGTTGGTGAGAGTATACCTTCAGGTGAGCAATGGATAATCAAACATTAATTTGTGTATTTCTATTGTTTTTTAAGGTACAAGATTGGCTGGAAGTTAGTCGAAGGACAATTGCTGCCTGTCAAAACTTCCCTACTTCCCGCACCCGAATCACTTCTCTCACTGGTTTACTACCATTGCAAACCCAATTGTGCTTGTAGATGCTCATGTAGAAATTCAGGTCAAAAGTGTAGCACATTTTGTTCCCCTTGCTATGGTGAAACATGCAATAATATTGTGTAAAATGTTGTTTTGAAAACTAAATAAAAAATAAATTAAACAGCAGTTTCAATATTTTTGGTTCTGGGGAGGGTGGTTCGTTCTATACATCAATGGATTTGCAATTTTATCACCAACAAAAAAAAATGGTAACGATAGTTTTCGCCAGGCTTATAGTTTTCTTTAGTGTCCTTCAAGAAATTTCAATTAATCTCGAGACTTTCTTTAAATACGCCACTGGTGTGTACTACGTGGCACTATATGGACTCGCAATACGTCGTTTGAACAGACATTTTGTCAGCTTCAAAAATGCTCACTTGACATTTTTCTCTAAAGTGGATAGTTTTCGAGAAAATCATCAAAATATTGAAAAGGAAAGGGGTGGGGGCGAAAAAAAGGGGTTGCGGAAGGAGAATTCCCCAGGACATCACTATTTCGCCCTCAATTATGATCTATACCAAAAATTAGCTTTATATTATTTTTGTCTAGGTTTAGTCAAACTTTGATCTTGACTCGTGTACCTATATAGAAATTCGCCATTCATAGGCGTGCTACACCCTTCGGGTTCTTTCGCACTTCGCACTCCCCTGCCGCATTCCATCCATAGCTCAACATAAATTAGTTGAGCTGTAGATATATCGGTTCAAGATCATAAATTGCTTTTCAAGAAGTGTGCGTTACACAAGAAAGAGTTTAACATGGCGCTAGATGATGGGCTGTACAAGGCCTTAGCCAGGATTGAGATTAAACTCACTGGTTCAAATTCACATTTGAAAGAGGGCCCGACTTTTCTATATTAAGTTATCAATTAAGTTTAGGTTTACATTTAATTTGATTCATTATTTATTACTTAATTGTAGTTATGATAACTAGTCAATCTGATTTTTTAATTTCGCAAGCATGTCATAATTTTGCATTCGAATTGCTCGCGGGCTGAATTCGTCTGAAGTTTTATCCAGATTGTCGATATCGGTCTTTCTGCAAAGCTAACTCAAATTTCTGTGGATGTAGATAAATTCACTTTTAATAAGGCGAATGAATGCGATTCAGGTAGTTTCCACCTTCCTGATGTTATTTTACACATCATAGATCTCCCACTTAGATAACTAAATATTTCCCTCTGAATTATTTGATTAAGTTGGTGCAAGATTTCAACTATCTTCTATCTATCTATCTTGCTTGTTTTTCTGGTGAAAAAATATAAATAACATAGATCCTAGGTATTTCAATCTCTCTCTGTTTCAAAGTACAACATACCATGGTACAATAAGACCTCTACCATGCAACATACATTGCCATGTATCTACGATGTACGAAGCTATGTTATCAGTATTCAAAGAGACGAAATCAGCTAGTCCAATACGTTTGTTTGCGTGTGTATGGGGTATCCTAAAAAACTGGTCTCAGGTCTTAATAACTAAAAAATATCCTAGATATTAAAACTAAATTCAAAACGTAAGAAAAGCGCTTGGAAGGAAAGGCAGACCTGGTCGGTTGGTCCGATCCCTCTAAATGAACACCTTTTCTCTTCTAGGTCTGTTATCTGCCACCAAAGGCGAGTGAAATATACTTTGATTTTTCGTCGTTTGAGAATTTTAAATTCCACGCCAATTCATTTGACGATCTACGACCTTCGTATTCCCTCTTAGGAAAGGTTCTCTTGAATGTTACCTACTTCGACAAACGGAGGAGGTAGGTTCAAATTTCGACTGCATGGTCGCTTTTTTATATATGGATGTAAACGTGCTCAGATTTTGAGGGGGCGGTGGAGGAGATTATTTTTTTGAAGTTTCTTTGAATTGAACATTCTCAAAAATTAAAACGGTTTCAGAGTTACAGCCCTTGGGAGGAGTACTTTTTCTAAAAGATTGTTAATCATTGTACATATTTGTTATTTATTAGGTAGTGCAAAGGAAACTACAAAAGAATATTAATTATTCTATTGATGCTGGTACTTTTGAAGCCAAAATTACCAGTAGTTACCTAGAATTGATATTATTTAATATTTTCCACTGCAGCATCTAATCTAATAAAACACAGATCCAGTATATACAAAAAAAGATTGATATGCTAATAAGTAAATTAACCGACACTCTCACCGCTGTTATTTCGAAATATTAAAAAAATTCTGCTATGGCCAGAATAAGCTGATCTTAGCAAACCTACCCTTATACAAAAGGTTTATACACTATACTGTCTAAAACTAACAATTTTAAAACAGCTTTTTTTGTCATAATTTCAAATCAGCGTATGCAATTCAGTTGAAGTATGGTACCTTGACATTATTTAATAGGTCAAACAAACCCATATTAATTTTTTTGGGGGGTTTAAATAACTTATTTGTTTCAGAAAAACAATACTTAGGTACTACTTATTCGAATGTGTATATAATAAACATATAGATTATTGTAAATTTTTTTCGATTCCTTTTAAGTGTCCCCAATTTAGATGTTTGCTATATTAAATAGAGATTATTTCATCTACGAAAAATTCGACCGACTTGTTTAGTTGGTGCACTAAAAAATACAAAATAATAATTCTATTGTTAATGGTAATTTTGAAGTGCAGTAATAGTTAAATAGAAGACTTTTGGCACCAACTTCAAAAGTACGGTACCTACTATTTTTTGTATAAAAACACTTTTGAATTCAAAACATCACGGAAATACACATATTTCAGGCTTTACCACTGCTGTACTTCGGAAACGGAAACCATATTTTTTATGTTCAATGTAAATGTTGCTACATATTATCTCTTCTTTAATTTAGCCGTATCATATTTTCAATTTTCGAAAAAAAATGCCCTCCCCCTTCACACAGTGGAAATATACATATTTCAGACTACACCACTGCTGTAACTTTGAAACCTATGTCCAAAATGTCCAATTTAAACGTTGCCGGATATTGTCTCTTCTTTAATTTTGTCGTCTAAAATTTTAGATTCTAAAAAAACGACCCCTTCACCATCTTTGGAAGGAGTTTTTGGGGGGAAGGAGATGTTCAATATCAATTTTGGGATGGGACCAACTCTCAATAGTCTCCTTTCGAATGAAAAAAAGAATCATGAGAATCGGAGCACGCTTACTATTTAAAAGGCGCGAACAGACATAAAAAAAACATGCAGACAAACAGTCAAATTGTGTATACCGCCTCCGTTCGGGAAGTTGGTCAAAAATCAAAGTGTTCTGTATAGCATTTCTAATGATTCTGTAGAAACCGAACGAATTATCGAAAGAAAATATTTTTTACAAAAAATTGGACCGACGTTATTAGTTGATGCACTGAAAAGTATAAAATAATATTAATTCTATTGGTGCTGCTACTTTTGAAGTTGTGCAGTTGCAGTTAGATTGATAACTTTTGGCACCAACTTCACAAGTACCATCACCAATAGAATTAATATTATTTTATACTTTTCAGTGCATCAACTAATAACGTCGGTCCAATTTTTTTTAAAATATTTATTTCACGCTTTTGAGTGTACCTAACATTAGTCACCAAAATCGTTGAACGTTCACTAATACCAATGAAGATAGTACTTATCCTATTACCCATGTATATTCTTTGCTTGTAGTTGTTATTATTGAGATCTCAACGCATCGCTGCGGAAATACGCTTGAGTATTTTGTATGTTACCATTTTAACACCGATTTAACTCGAAAACCGTAACTCTAAGGAAAAAATGTTCAAATGTTGCTACAAATAATTATATCTTTCATGTAGAATCGAAATCAATTTTCGAAAGAAATTGCTCTCTCCACATAGCAAATATACATATTTAATATGCGTCTATCTCGAAAACCGTAATACTTTTGAAAAAATGTTCAATTTAAACGTTTCCGGATATTGTCCTATCTTTAATTATACCATCTCAGATTTTCGATTTTCGAGAAAATTCGCCCCCACCACCCCTTCGGGAGCGGTTTTCGGATTTGGGTTTTTATGAATATGGGACCATTTCTCAAGCCTCCCCTTTCAAATGAATCCAAAATCATCAAAATCGTAGTTCGTTTACTATATAAAAGGCGAGCACGAACCAAAAAAAAAGCTGACAATCGAATTGTATACCTCCTCCGTTCGGGGTTCGTCGGTCAAAAAAAAGACTGGTCAAGGTACCTTCTTATAGTAGATGAGCTGCCTTTTAAATCTTCTTCTTATTCATTGGTGTAAAGATTGAAAGACCTATGTTTATGTTTCACATGAGCCGTATTCAATTTCAGAGAAGATTAGGGGGCAAGGAGAATAATATCTTCAGAATCCTTATACTCTCACACTAATGACAAGCAAGTTTGGTCAATTTTACTAATTATTTATCTAAGCACAATAATTTTTGTTAGAGTTTTGATAAATACACCTTGTGTAACATGCTTCAATTTCACTCACCCTATTATCCAGGCGGCACACACCAACTTTCTATACGTGACAAACTAAATTTGAATAAAATATTCTACACTCTTCATAAATTATGTTATTTATTAGTTATTATTATTATTATTTTCAGATGCAAAATAATTTCGCAAGGTGTATTGGAAACATGAAAGGCCAAATTATTTAATTTATTGGCGAATATGTAAATAATAAATAATATAAAGTAGTTCAATGTAGTAGGTACCCTTGTATCTGTCAATAACACGTTACAAATCAATTTTTGTAAGCATAAGAAAATTTGCTGAAGTTATTTGATAAACTGATGTTTAAATATTATTTCAAAAATATATATTTTTATTTCGAAAAAATAACCCAACTCAACTATAATGAGTTAGTAATAAGGAGATACAAAAGAACAAGTCGATTAGAAGTGAGATTTAGGTAACAATATGTCTTATGATGTTGTCATGTAAGTTATCGGATCTATTTTTTCCCGGTTGAGGGTCTGTGTTCTTTCTGTACGTGGTGGTCTGCCTTCGAAAAACAATTGAAATGTCAGTGATTTGTATATTTTTTGGTGTAGCGGTTAAGAAAAGCTTTAAAATGATGCCTCATTCATGAAATTTCATGATGTATTAAGGAAGTTATGGCTTACCGACAAAAAAAAGGCATTGAGAAATAATATATATGATAGTTTTTAAGTAAAAAATTAAAAGTAAGTAACGCAATATCTGAGATTCTCGTTAAAAAGTCAAAACAAATATAAAAATCGTGTACGGTTAAAAAAGCCTTCGCAAGAGTATTCCAGTGATACCCATAAAACACCATAAGTGAAGCGGTGCCGGGAACGTTCATCAGCAGCTGGGGCGGCCGAGCCTATGCAAGTGAATGATAGAGACATCGATTGTTATTATTTGTTTGATTGATTTCTTTCTTGAACCCGAAGAAAGGAAAATGCCACCATCACAAATAAAACATGGAAATTTGAAGAACTTCTCAGTATTGAAATGTAGTGTGAAAAAAATTACCCGTTACGTACACGTATTACGTAAGTCATACTGGCAGAAATTTTCAAACCCTTATAAATGAACACAAGACCTCATTGATATACCATAAAACTAATTTAAACTATGTGCTACATCTCAATGATGACCCTCTTAGAATTTAGTTAAACTCACATCTGAGAAAAGTACAGTGTACCGAAATAATTTTCATTATTAAACAATATATTAGTGGACATTTATTATAGTGGTCAAATTTTAATTTACTATGGAATTCCATCAAGTAACAGCCAATCAAATGAAATTTGGAAATGGAGAAAAGGCGTAAGGAACATAACTGTCTTCTTTCGAAATTACCTTCTTTCAAGGGCTCTTGTCTCTTGTCATTTCGAAGTTATTATTTTCGAAGATAAAGAAATTCTTTCTACCACCTTCAGCTGGTGTTTTTGGAGCACATGTTCTATTCAAAAAGCGTTAACATACACCTACATACATAAAATATGTCGCAAGAATGAGTAGAGCTCATAGCCGATGAGTTCCGTATATTCATACTACGGTAAAGCAAAATAAATTTAAGGACTTTATGGGAGAAATCGCGAAAGCTATTCTTATGCAATGAACTAGGGCGTATTTTTCGGGCGATAGTGGCAGATATACTAGAGAATACACATAATTGAAAAAAGCAGTATTTATTAAATAAAAAAAATCAACGGCTAGAAGAAATAACAAACTCAATCACTAAAATATCATTCACATTCAAAACATAATTATCTTAGATTAGAAGATTGTGTTTTTTTCTGAAATATTCACCAAAATACGGAGAAATTTATCACTGACTAGAAGATACCCATGACTCCGACGACGCTTGTAGTACTTGTCGCTTGTGTACGAATGTATTATGTTATTTCATCACAATTATCCATGTGAAGTGTGAACTTAGTTATTAATTCAGGATATGAACCCACACTTAGATGCTTATTGTTTTATAAACTTGGTAATTAACTATTCAGCAAAAGAGGTCGCAACCGGACCACTCCGTCCAATTAATTCAAACAGTTGAAATTTGAACCCTATTTCTCCAGGACTCCAGGATAAAACTTATCGTAAACTGCGTTGCTAAGTATACAGAGTGAGTTTTAAGTATGGAACGCCTCAATTATTTTGAAAACGGCTTGCACAATTTTTGTCCAACGAACCAAAACGGAGGAGGTATACAATTCGACTGGCTGCTTTTTTTTGGTTCGTGCGCGCGTTATACGTATAGTAAACGTACTCCGATTTTGATGATTTTTGATTCATTTGAAAGAGGAGAATTAAGAACTGGTCCCATATAGGTAAGAAAATACAAATCTCCTTCTCTTCAAAGAAGGGGCAATTTTTCTCAAAAATCGAAAACCTGAGGTGGAAGAATTAAAGACAATATCCGGAAACGTTTAAATTGAACATTTTTTAAAAGAGTTTTCGAGTTACAGCGCTGTTAGAATCTCAAATACCTATGTGTATTTTCGCTATGTGGAGGGGGCAATTTCTTTCAAAAATTGAAAATCTGAGGCAACAACATGAAAGACCAGAATATTTGTAGCAACAATTATAATGAACATTTTTTCCTTAGAGTTCCGGTTTTCGAGCTACTGCGGTGGTAAAATGGTAAAATCTAAAGTACTTATGCGTATTTCCGAGGCGATGTTTTGAGATCTCTAGATAATAAAACTATAAGCAAAGAATATACGTGTATAATAGGATAAGTACTATCTTCTTTAGTATTAGTGAACGTTCAACGATTTTCGTGACTAATGTTACACTCAAAAATTCTATTGGTGCTGGTACTTGTGAAGTTGGTGCCAAAAGTTATCAATATAACTGCAACTGCACAACTTGAAAGTAACAGTCTCAATAGAATGAATATAAATATTTTTTACAAAAACTTGGACCGACTTTATTAGTTGGTGCACTGAAAAGTAACTACTATAACTATAATCTTTATTCAGGTTAACATACAAATCTTGATTAAAAAATAGTATGCTAATAGATTGTCTGACTTAATAAAGTCCAACAATCCCCTACCGAGATGCAAATAGCATCTGTGTGTAGACCTGAACTTAATAATGTATTAAAATCTACAAGCTTAACATAATCTAAATATACATATTAATATACAATAAATAAACAAATAATAAAATTAAAATGCAACAAAACTATAAATACAACTACAAATGTAAAGAAAGACACATGATATAGGAAGTATTAAATATTAAAACAGATTTTTTAAGTAACATAACAATATCTATGTATATTATAACTTCAAATTATTTAAAATCCAACTCTTAATATGAAATTTAATACGCCCTCTAGAGAAGTTTAATTTTTTTAGATTGTTATCTAATCTATTGTAGACAAGTTTGGATCGATATAAACTAGTTTTTTGACCAATATTTAATTTAGTTTTACTTACTGTAAGCGATTTGTGTCTAGAAAATAAACATACTTCAGCAATAGTATACTCTTCCCGTAGATGACAATAATTATTTATTAGTGCTTCCAAAATATATTTTTGATTGATGTTCAGCAATCGTGTCTCACTAAAAAGGTTGTGTTGTTTACCAAAAGTTAAAATTTTGATAGCACGCTTTTGTATTCTTACTATCGGCCCTAATGTATTTGAATAAGCTGAACCCCAACAAATAATTCCATAAAATAGGACGCTGCAGAACAAAGCATGGTATAATTTTAATAAATCATTTTTTTCAAGAATATATCTCATTTTATAGAAAACAAAAAGAAGGTATCTTACTTTTTTAACAATACTAAAAATATTTTTCTTCCAATTCCAATTTTCATCTAGTATAACACCAAGGTATTTAACTTCATTTACCCTTTTTATTTTATCACATCCACAGTTTAAGTTATTATAACAAACATCATCATGTATTGTGAGTCCGTCTGTAACAGGGAGCTTATCCGCATATAGAGACACATATAAAACACTGGATTTTGACATATTTAAAGACACTTTGTGATAATTAAACCATTTCCTTATAATTTTTAAAGAATGTTTGGCATTGGCTGTAACTTCATCCCAACTCTCACCACTACAAATAATGACTGTGTCATCCGCAAAAGATACAATAACACCCGGTAAATTAAGATTCAATAACCCATTAATATAGGCATTAAATAATAATGGACCCAAAATTGAACCTTGAGGGACTCCACAAGTAACTAAGCTGTAAGAACTTTTAATACCATTAATGAGAACACACTGAAATCTATTTGATAGATAGTTACGCATCAAATCATTAACAATCCCTCTTATACCTATATCATTCAATATAATCAATAGAAGTTCATGTACTACCGTGTCAAAAGCCTTCGCTAGATCGAGAAATATTGCTATTACCGATCTGCTATTGTCAAGTTGGTTACATATGAAGTTATTGACATAATTTAAGGCATCATTAGTCGATTTATTCTTTCTGAATCCGAATTGTCTCCCATTTATCATTCCCTGTCCCTCTAGAAAATCATCAAGTCTTTTGTGTATCACTTTTTCAGATATTTTAGCCAAATTTGATAATAAGGATATTGGTCTATAATTACTTGTTGATTTATGATCACCAGCTTTATATATTGGTACAACCTCTGCTCTCTTAAAATGATTAGGCCAAATACCAGATAGCATACATTTATTAATTATTTTTGCCAAGGGTTCAGCTATATCCAAAGCAATACATTTTAAAACAGCGATGGTAATTCCATCAATCCCACCTACCTTCTTATTTTTCATTGACATAATAATATCTACTATTTCCCCTGCGTTTGTCTCCTCTAAATGCAATGACTTATTATTCCAAACTCTAAGTGGAACATACATAGAATCAGACACTATTTTATCCGAAAGACACTTAGCGATCGTGGTAAAATAATTATTGAACTCCTGACCTATCTCAAATCCGTCCTTTAATACTTCTTTGTTAGTGTCAAATATTTCATTTATATTTACCCTATCTTTTTTAATTTTTGCATTTAATTTACTATTTACAAAATTCCACATACTCTTTGCATCATTAGAGAATTTTTTGAAATTAGTTTTATCATATTTACACTTTGCTATTTTTAATTTTTTATTTAGAGATTTTACAAAAGCATTATATTCTTCTTTAATATCCAACCTATTTGGGAATCTCTTTTTTAAACTACTCAATTTCTTTTTTTTATTACAAGCAATTATTAATTCCGGTGTTATCCAGTCAAATCTACTTTTCAAGCGCTTTTTTGGTCTATTTACAAATGTCGAAATCTTAATAAGTGACTTAATTTTATCAACTAATTGATCAGTCATCTCATTTACATTATTGATCATTACGTTCTCTATATATAGAACATTTTTGCTCAGCCTACTTAATTTCTTGTAATTAATTAACTTATACTTACTCTCTTCTTTCTTGCATTTGAAATGTCTATTAATGTTCACTAGAATAGGGAAATGATCAGTGATAGGATCTTCTAATACAAATGAAACAACTTCTGATTGATCTGATTTCACAAATATATGGTCTATACACGATCCCTTATGTTGATCATTTCTGTTAGGTGGTCTAGTAGTACCATTGATGTAGGACACGAAACCATATTGCATCAGCAGCTCACAATATTCTTGGGTAATTTGATTATCAGACAAAATATCTATATTAATATCTCCAACTAAGACATGTTCTTTAATATTGGTGCAGTTACTCAAATAAGTCTGGATGTTATTCAAAAAACATCCAATATCTACACTGTGATTTCTGTACATTGCCGTAATAATTGTAGCCGTACTTCTATCATCAAACACCTTAAGTTGCATGACTTTCATCGACCCAATCTCCACCGTTCTACCACTAGATTTGAGAGTATCTCTTACATAAACAACAATACCATCAGCTTTGGTCAATTCAGCATTAGCATAATACATTTTGTATTCATCTATATTGAATAACCCTATTTCTGTCAAACACCAAGTCTCTGAACACACAATAACTTGAGGTTTAGTTGTAAGACCTTTCAATTCTATAAGTAGCTCTTCATAATGTCTATTAAGACTTTGAATATTCAAGTGTAGAATAAGCAGTCCACCTACCTCATTGAGATTTCTATTTAGGCAATCAACATTGTGACAACGTATTTCATTTTTAGCTGAATAATTTTCGAAACTAAACATAAAAATATTTCTAAATCCTGATAATAATAATATTAATTCTATTGGTGCTGGTACTTTTGAAGTTGTGCAGTTGCAGGTAGATTGGTAACTTTTGGCACCAACTTCACAAGTACCAGCCCCAATAGAATTAATATTATTTTATACTTTTCAGTGCACCAACTAATAAAGTCGGTCCAAGTTTTTGTAAAAAATATTTATTTCACACTTTTGAGTGTAACATTAGTCACGAAAATCGTTGAACGTTCACTAATACCAATGAAGATAGTACTTATTCTATTACCCACGTATATTCCTTGCTTGTAGTTGTTATTATTGAGATCTCAGAACATCGCTGCGGAAATACGCTTGAATATTTTAGTTGTTATCATTTTAACACCGATTTTACTCGAAAACCGTAACTCTAAGGGGAAAATGTTCAGTATAAATGTTGCTACAAATAATTATGTCTTTCATGTACTGCAAACAGATTTTCAATTTTCGACAGAAATCGCCCTCTCCACATAGCGAAAATAGGTATATTTGAGAATTTAAAATGTCTCTATGTCGAAAACCGTTACTCTTTTGAAAAAATGTTCCATTTAAACGTTTCCGGATATTGTCCTATCTGTAATTATATCAACTCAGATTTTCAATTTTCGACAAAATTTGCCCCCTCCACCCCCTTCGGGGGCGGTTTTCGGAGGGAACGAGATGTCGGATTCCCGTTTTTATGAATATGGGACCATTTCTCAAGCCTCCTCTTTCAAATGAATCAAAAATCATCAAAATCGGAGTACGTTTACTATATGAAAGGCGCGCACAAACCAAAAAAAAAAAAAAAAAAAAAAAAAAAAAAAAAAAAAAAAAAAAAAAAGCACACAATCGAATTGTATACCTCCTCCTTTTGGGAAGTCGGTTAGTTCACAACTAATAATGTCTGTAATTTTTTGACCGACTTCAAAAAAAGGAGAAGGAGACGATTTTTGTTTCATTTGAAATAGGAGAGTTGAGAAATGGTCCCGTATTGAGGAAAATCAAATCCAAAATCTCCTTCCCTCCAAAAACCGCCCCCAAAGGGGGTGGAGGGGGCAAATTTTCTCGAAAATCGAAAATCCGAGACGACAGAATTAACGAAAATTCCATATCCGGAAATGTTTAAATTGGATATTTTCGAAAATAATCATACGTTTCCGCGCTACAGTCTGAAATATGTGTTTCAGCTATGTGGAAGGGGCAATGTTTTCTGAAAATCGAAAATTCGAGATTTGAAAATTAGAAAGGGGACCATATCCGGAAACATTTAAATTGAACATTTTTTCAAAAGAGTTACGGTTTCCGAGTTTCGCAATGGTAAAGTCTGAAATATGTGATATGCGTATTTTCGCTAGTACAAGCTAAATCTATCTATAACTTTTTGGGTATCAGTGAACGTTCAACAATTTTCATGACTAATTTTACACTCAAAAATGTGAAATAAATATTTTTTACAAAAAATTGGACCGACTTTATCAGTTGTTGCACTAAAAAATACAAAATAATATTAATTCTATTGGTGCTGGTTCTTTTGGAGTGGGTGCCTACAACAACAAACTACAACGGCACAACTTCAAAATTACCAGCACCAATAGAATTAATATTATTTTGTATTTTTTAGTGCAACAACTGATAAAGTCGGTCCAATTTTTTGTAAGAAATATTTATTTCCATTAAAATATTTATTATATATGTACTTTGTTATATAAAGATTTTTTAATACGGCCGATATTTTGGTAGTGTTAACATTGTTGTCAGATCCTTCGGTTTTCTGGAAATGTAATGAACTTTGTTATTTCAAATGGATCACCTTGTATATTTTTTGTTTTTTGAAATCCTTAAGAAATACTGATTACTTTTCATGTAAGTTTCCCTATACCTAAATGCCATAATTTCGGATGTATAGCTACCCTTACATTATCTGCGCCGAAGTTAAAATAATACATTTAGATGGCCTTGGCTGATATAATAACAACTTTGACGTTTCAATCAATTATTATTGTTGGCGTTTATTGAAAGTTACAATGGATCGTTTATCTCAGAAAAAATGAGTAGAGATTTCAATGATATTAGGATTTGGCGATATGCGCAGAAGTCAACAAGAAACGTGTAATACCTTTAATAATTTATATCCTAACCGAAATCCCATAACAAGATCTACTGTAAGTAAATTGGTGAAAAAGTTTAACCAGAATGGCTCAGTCAAAAATTTATCCAAATCAGGGCGCAGAAAAACTGCATCAACTGAAAACAAATCTTTAGATGTTTATGTCATGTTAAAAGACGATCCACACTTGAGTACTTCCATCCAGGGAACTTGATATTTCGCAAATGGATGCGTGAATCCCACACCCAATATCTAGAAAAACTTAATGTTTAGGCTGGAATAATACGCGACAAAATAGTTGGTCCCTTTTTCAAACATTACTTGTCACTTTTAGCTTCCTATCTGTTCAAAGGCCTACTGGGGATGAGTTTTTTTTGGATCGCTCGATACATGAGTTCGCTCGGTTATTTCCAAATCCAAGTGAATATTTTCAATTACATTTGAATGTAGAAATATCATTATTCGAATATTTGGCTGCAACAAGATGGTGCTCCACCTCAATATGCGCGTGAGGTGAAGCAATACTAATACCTAAATAATGTGTTTCCAAGAAGATGGATTGGAAGGCGAGTTTTCGAATGGCCCTCGCGATCACCCGACATGAATCCTTTAGACTATTTCCTGTGTGGTTACTTAAAAACATCGTTTATAAAACAAAACCTGCCAATATCCAGGAATTAAAAGATAAGATTACCACAGAGATAAGAAGAATAGAGCAGATGCAGTTGCAAATTGTATTGCGAAGTTTCAAAAATCGCATGGCTTGTTCTATTGAAGTAAACGGACAGCATTTTGAGCAGCTGCTGTAATCGCCTTTACTTAATGTTTTCTAAAGTTCCTAATTTTTCTACTATTCAAATGTGGATCTACTTTTCACATGACACAAAAGACAAATATTTGTCTTCATTGCTCCATTTTCTGAGCCATAATTTGGATAAAACTTTTACTGTAGGTACCATTCTCCTTAAATTTTTTTACTAATCTACTGACATTGGACCCTGCTACGAGATTTCTGCTATGATATAGATTATTAAAGATTATTCAAATTAAACCAGTTTATCCAATCAAGGTCATCTAAATGCATTATTTTAACTTCGGCGGAGATAATGTAGATGTAGCTCTAAATCCAAAATTATGGCATTTAGGTATAGAGAACATTACATGAAAAATAATCAGTATTTCTTAAGGATTTCAAAAAAAATATAAGGGGTGATGAAATAAAAAAGTTAATTCTATGTCCAGAAAACTGATACATCTGACAACAATGTAAAAACAACCATAATATCGACCGTATTACAAAAAAATCGTGCAAGCCGTTTCCGAAATAATTGAGGCGTTCCCTACTTAAAACTCACTCTGTATAATCTATCCCATGACCAGTTCTATTGAAATATAAATATATGAATTATTTTTCACGTAGTACCCGAATATCGAAAAAAACAACAAATATATTATATGTGCCTATAGATTTGGAACACATTTCATGGGACTAGAACATTTCATATCTGATAGACATATAATTTGATACAAATTTCCAATATGAAATAAAATGTTGGACGTTTTGTAGTTTTTGGATCAACCTGTATATACCTATCTAGTTTTATGAAGAAATGCCCAAAATAATAGGTCATATATATACATATTTCTGAAAATCATTTTATCTAATTTTATTTTGCTTAAACGTGGAGATTTCCAGATCCTTACTATTTCAGAGATTCGAACCCATTACAAAAATGTCCTAATGAGAAAATATATGAAACACTGGACTAAGAAAGTGGCAAATGGGGATTGATGGCAGATTAGGGGATATGATGGCAGATAACTGAATAAATATTAGAATAAATAATAATATTTAGCTTGGAACGCGAATCAAATAATCTGGTCATTGAATTAAAATGAAAATAATTTTGGCTACTTTCCAAGACACATTAGAAAACTGAGTACCTACCTACGTTTCTGTAAGTTGATTGTGCTTGAAAAATAAAAATATTCTTACCTCAAAGCTGGACGCGTGTTTGTGTCAGGAACATGTGGATTCGCGAAAGCTGCCAACGTTACGTCGGTGATGAGAGAACTAATAATAACACATGGTCGACAACAAAGAATATGTCGTAAAAAACGCTTTCTAGGTTTTGACATAGTATACTCACCATACACGATGGCAATGGGATGCGCCAGAAAAAAATCGGACGAAGCAAAAAAAACGTTCTAATTTCTAACACAGCACAGACTCTTGCCCGTACATATATCTATCTGTACCGATTGTGACGTAACAATGAATAATTCTTCATCATTTTTTTTCTTATTTACCTATTTATTTGGTACATGGACCTACTTTCAGAAAATAAATGATTTTTTTTATTAGAACGCATGTTTTTTCTCATACTAAATTAATATCATGTTGTTACATTTATTTTACTTCCCTCAATAAGGGAAGTAATGTATTCACGTAAAAAATCGACCTCGAGATTTTTGCTGATATTTACGTTTTGGGGTTCCTAGATCACGAAAATCATGGTATCTCAAGTCCGTCGGTCTGTCTGTCTGTTGGCGTTGTAGCTCAATAACGGCTTGACCTAGGACAACGAATTTTGGTATGCATATTGAAGGACTACCGGCGACGCAATGTAAGGGTTTTCGTTAATCATATATACAGGGTATCCAAAATATTAAGTGTCGTACAAGAACGGTAGAAGCGACGATGTTGTTTCCATCTCGAAGTGGGGTGGTTTGTCGAGGGAAGTCATAGGTAAAGGCTTTTACCAATTTTTTGATGATTGTTCTTTACCATTATGACAAGATACTTTGCTTTGTTTATCAGTAAGATTTGAAAAACAATTAAAGTAAAAAGTATCAATCATTAATTCATTTATTATTTTACAACTCCAAATATTAGGCATACATAATTCTATATAATTATTTTGAAGTCTAATGACTTGTAGACCCAGCTTGAATTACATGTTTTAACTGAAGAATATAAAACAATCAGATGCTACTACGTAGTACAGAATGACGTAGAAAAATGCTCGGACGATCCGCAAATTTCATAAAATACATTAAATTGGATAATTATTATTTATCATAAGAACATTGCCTTCTTTGAATTAGTTCAGATTCATAATGAGGTCTATCTATTTATTGAATATCTTTTTGAATTAGTTTTCATCACTTATTAGGTACATTTCTGAAGAAAATATTTTGTTTTAGTATTTAGGCTCTTTAAGATGACATGAGTTTGGTCTAGATTTGTAGGTTATTAGAAATTAAAGTTTTTAATTATCTTATTTCATTGATTTTTGTACCGACGAACCAAACGGAGGAGGTATACAATTCAACTGTATGTCTGCAAGGTTTTTTTAATCTTTGTTCGCAACTTTTGCCTAGTAAACGTGCTCCTATTTTGATGACTTTTTTTTTTCATTTGAGAGAGGAGCATTGAGAATTGCTTACAGCAGTAAAGTCGGAAATATGTACATATATCTGCGCCGCGATGTTTTGAGATCTCTGTATAATAACAAGTAACAAGTAGGCCTTTTATACATAGTAAAAGTACTATCTTCTTTGGTATTAGTGAACGTTCAACAATTTTCATGGCTAATGAAACACTCAAAATTGCGAAATAAATATTTTTTACAAAAAATTGGAGCGACTCTATTAGTTGGTGCACTGAAAAATACAAAATAATATTAATTCTATTGGTGGTGGTACTTTTGGAGTTGATACCAGCACCAATAGAATTAATATTATTTTGTATTTTTCAGTACAGCAACTAATAGATCAAATTTTCATTACAATCTGTGGGGCAAGTTTTTGTCAATTACTAAAATCACCTAACTTCCACTCCATAATAAGGTGACCAAATTTGGTATAAAAATCATTTGTGTAAAGGTCAGATAATTCAAAAAATGGCAGACTCCTGAAAAGTCTTAAAAAGTGCGAATTGTGTAAATATCATAAAACAAAATTTGATTGATTCAAATAAATTCTAGATTCTTACTTTTTTCGAAAAATTAATATGAAAGAATAAACAGAAACATGGAATTTGAAACTAAGAATTCAAATTTATAGTGTCCTATCGAATTTCTGAAGAATTATCCTCTGAACTATCAATAATTTCGAATGAAGACCAAATTCGAGGGCATGAGTTGATAAGAAAGGTGCCAATTTGTTTTTATTTTAAACGTAACGCTGCGTAAACTACTTATTTTTAGTCAAGAAATAATTTAAATACTATTGAATATCCACGCCTTTGGTCAAGAAATGTTATCCAGAAAAGTATCTCCTAAATATCTTTTTAGAACTGACAAGTTGGCAGCTGACACACCATCATTACGTTATCTATTCTGATCTATCAGTTTATTTTCTTATAAATTAAGATAATCTTGTAAATCTAGTTTCACTCTATTGAATTAGTACATTCATTATTAAAATTGTAAAACATAAATCGTATTAAATAAATTCTTTTTTATATACATCAAAAGTGTGAAACTTTAATTAAGACATTTCTATATATGTATACTTCAGTAACAAATATTATTAATTATAATTATAACCCCTAACCCCAGTGAACATCGATTATAAGTTGCCATCACTGTAAAAGAAAATGGAAGAATAAGTTTCGACAAAATTTCTTCAGCCATCTTTGAAAAATAACGTAAATAGAGCTCAAAAATTCTGCATGCATTTTCATGAACTTTTTTTCGAAGACAAATGACGTTCAAATAAAGATGCAAAACTGTATACCTACTTGCCTAATTTCCGGAACCATTTCTAATTTGTAGACATTCAGTATATTCAAAAGAAAGAAAAATATAGTTATTATGAGAAGAGAAATCTAATTATTTGAAAGGTTTTTTGAATTTCCCGTTAAGTTTCCAAAAATGCCAACTACACCACTGTCCTCGAAACAACTCTCCGTAACTCCGTACTGTGGCGGCATGTCAGTTTCAGATGAGCAATGAAACTACCCGCTTTGGATGTAATTGTAAATGTAAAATGTAATTCGAGTAACCCATTTGGTAGTAGTGAGAATGATTCGTATATTCAGACTTTCTATAAAAACAATTCCAATCTAACTTGCAATGTCGTCTGGTGGGAAAATTAAGAACTGTAATAAAATTCAAATAGAAGACGGTGAAGGTGCTATTTTTTTGTTAATCCTCTCTGTTTTATTTCGTTAATAAATTCTCATCCTCCTGGCAAGTAAATTGGAAAATCTAGCCATCCCTTTTATTCAACCTATTTCATTTTTAATAGGGTTTAAAAGTGGATTTCCAAGAATATTTCACCCCAATTTAAGTCAATTTAAATCACTACCGAATTTATCCAGAGAATATAGATTAAAATTTACCTAGACGCGATAATTGGAATTTCTTCAGAAAGAATGACTTCAAGAAATAAATCACTGCCGGTGGATTGCGCTTTAAGGAAGGGCATAGGAATTGCTTGTCTCTAAAATCTAACGAGATGGATATGAATTGGGGGTATTATCAATAAAATGTGCTGTCAAAATGTCAATACTTAAATATTCATGAAACTGCATTTGGACTTAATTCGAATTCATTAACATTCAACGATATCGGCAATAAATTCCTCATTTCAAAGAAATATTCAATCAATATCGTTAATATCCCAGTCAGCGTTTTAATTAAGAAGGGAAAAAATCCTGCAGCATGAAAAAAGAAATATTCATATTTATTTGTATTGATTCGATAAATGATTATATATACCTAAATCATGTTAGATACAAATATATTACTTGTAAGTATTAAATAAAATTGTACCTTCATCTTTAATAATCGTTAATATTGAAATCGCCACCAAGTATGAGTGGAGGTTCATGGAAACGTTTTTTCAAGAGTTTTGAACCTATTTCGTATATGCTACAATGCCTCCTAAAGAAAATCTATTATCTGTAACGTTCTGATTGACAGAACTTTGACCAGAACATTGTTTTCATCACATCTTGAATTGGGTTCTTTCATATTTTTGACAGACGAACCCTGAACGGAGGAGGTATACAATTCGACTGTGTGCTTTTTTGTTTTGAGTTTTATATAGTAAACGTCCGATTTTGATGATTTTTGAATCATTTGAAAGAGGAGACTTGAGAAATTGTCCCATATTCAAATCCGAAATCTTCTTACCTCCGGAAACCGCCCCCGAAGAGGGTGGAGCTGTCAAATTTTCTCGAAAATCGAAAATCTGAGGTGGTATAATTAAAGATATTATAATATTGAACATTTTTTCGAAAGAGTTACGGTTTTCGAGATAGACGCATTTTAAATTCTCAAATATGTGTATTTTTGACCGACTTCCCAAAAGGAGGAGGTATACAATTCGATTGTGTGCATTTTTTTTTTTTTGGTTTGTGCGCGCCTTTCATATAGTAAACGTACTCCGATTTTGATGATTTTTGATTCATTTGAAAGAGGAGGCTTGAGAAATGGTCCCATATTCATAAAAACGGGAATCCGACATCTCGTTCCCTCCGAAAACCGCCCCCGAAGGGGGTGGAGGGGGCAAATTTTGTCGAAAATTGAAAATCTGCGTTGATATAATTACAGATAGGAAAATATCCGGAAACGTTTAAATGGAACATTTTTTCAAAGGAGTAACGGTTTTCGACATAGAGACATTTTAAACTCTCAAATATACCTATTTTCGCTATGTGGAGAGGGCGATTTCTGTCGAAAATTGAAAATCTGTTTGCAGTACATGAAATACATAATTATTTGTAGCAACATTTATACTGAACATTTTCCCCTTAGAGTTACGGTTTTCGAGTAAAATCGGTGTTAAAATGGTAACAACTAAAATATTCAAGCGTATTTCCGCAGCGATGTACTGAGATCTCAATAATAACAACTACAAGCAAGGAATTATACGTGGGTAATAGAATAAGTACTATCTTCATGGGTATTAGTGAACGTTCAACGATTTTCGTGACTAATGTTACACTCAAAAGTGTGAAATAAATATTTTTTACAAAAAATTGGACCGACTTTATTAGTTGGTGCACTGAAAAGTATAAAATAATATTAATTCTATTGGGGCTGGTACTTGTGAAGTTGGTGCCAAAAGTTACAAATCTACCTGCAACTGCACAACTTCAAAAGTAACAGCACCAATAGAATTAATATTATTTTATACTTTTCAGTGCACCAACTAATAAAGTCGGTCCAATTTTTTGTAAAAAATATTTATTGCTATGTCAAGAGGGCGATTTCTCTCGAAAATTGAAAATTTGTGGGTTCTACATGAAAGACCTAATTATTTGTAGCAACATTTATAACGAACATTTTCTCCTTAGAGTTACGGTTTTCGAGTTAAGCGGCGGTAAAACGCTTAAATCTAAAATACTTATGCGAATTTCCGCTGCGATATTTTGAGATCTCAATAATAACTACAAGTAAAGAATATACGTGGATAATGAGATAAGTACTATCTTCATTGGTATTAGTGAGCGTTCAACGATTTTTTTGACTAATGTTACACTCAAAAGTGTGAAATAAATAATTTTTACAAAAAATTGGACCGACGTTATTAATTGGTGCACTAAAAAATACAAAATAATATTAATTCTATTGGAACTGGTACTTGTGAAGTTGGTGCCAAAAGTTATCAATCGATCTGCAACTGCACAACTTCAAAAGTAACAGCACCAATAGAATTATTCTTTTCTATCTTTCAGTGCACCAATTAATAATGTCGGTCTAATTTTTTGTAAAATATATTTATACAATATTTTATTCCTTTATACACTTTATATAAATATTAATATCAGTAGATATAGATAAAAATGTAAGTTTAATTCCAAAGGTCCACAAATTGATTGTTCATATTTGTACAGCAGACGTAGACTGAATACTGATATTATTCTGAAGAATAGTACATGTCCGGTAGGTTTGCAGGTATATTTTACGAAAAATTGTTGTAACGACGATATAAAAATGACTGGAATTTATTTATGTCTCAATTTTATCTATTTATTATACACTAATATCACAGGTTATTAATTATAAACTATTCTTATATACACTACACAATATCGACTACTATGCACAATTTATATTTACTTATATGTAATTTACACTATTTACAACCGTATTTGAACCGAGCGTTATTTATTTCTGTTGTTGATGGCCTCTTACTAGGTTCCCAACTACACCAGACTGCACTGTACTCCGGTCTCCAGCATACTGTCGGTCTCCACTTTTCCAACGTCCACCGTCACCATACTTCAGTCTCCTCCGTACTGACTCACTCACTGACTGAGCTCCACAGCGAATCCTTCCCTATATATAGTCAAGCCCTCTCCATCTAGAAGTTTCCACCGACATCTTCCAACGCCCCGAACATTCCACCAATAGTGCGAACTCATTAGATGTATTGGGATGTAATCTTGACCTTGGCGAGTATCAGTGGTGAATAGCAGAATGCGTTACACTCATGCCACCCGGGCCCCACTAACGTTCCTACTCGTCAAGATGCTCCACCCTCTGACAAATCGCACACGCCTCTTCGGAATGGCGTCGACACTATATCCCAAACTCTTTACAAAAATCATAGGTTTCCGAGTTACAGCAGTGGTAAAGTCTGAAATATGTATGTCTCCGCTGTGTGGTGGGAGCTTTTTTCAAAAATTGACTGCCAAATTAAAGAAGAGATTATATATAGCAACGTTAAAAATGGACATTTTTCAAAAAAAACGGACGGTTTCCGAGTTAAAGCAGTGGGAATGTCTGAGATATGTGTATTTCGGCCATGTTTAGAACTCTCTGAATAAGAAAAGCAACGTATTAAATTCTTTAATGAAAGTTGAATGATTTTGCTGACTAATGTTGAATGTTACACTCAAAATTAAATCAAATAAATATTTTTTACCAAAAATTGAACCTAATTTATTAGTTGGTGCTTTGAAAAATACAAAATAATATTAATTATATTGGTTCTGATACTTTTGAAGTTGGTGCCAAAAGTTTTTTAATCTAACTACCAAGTGCACAACTTCAAAATTGCCAGTACCAATAGAAATAATATTATTTTGTATTTTTCAGTGCACCAACTAATTTTTTGAAAAACATATTTATAGAATATTTAATCAGAATGTATAGAGTAGATATCCACAACCGTAACTATACGTTTGAGCTGGATTCGCGTTGTATAGTATTTTATTTTGACAATTCTATTTTTCGGATCGATTAATTCCTCTGAAATTCTTACTGATATGATTACCAATTTATAATTGTATCACATTTATAATGTCAAAAAATTGTAACTGAAACCAATATTCACAACTCTATTAATGTAGGAAATCCAATTTTCTCTTGTTATATACATATACCAAATTAACACTAGATAATTTGGATGTCAATATAATGGAATGTAATTCAGTTCTTGCTTAATTTGAATTTGTTGATTAGCACAGGGTTGCCATCGATCCCATCTATCTCTCTCAAAGTGTTTGGCCAGAAGCACTAAATTCCGAATAATGTTCATGATTGAATGCAGATTTGGCATGTTCACTCTGGGACAGATCGTAAATTTCCCAATTCGTATACGTGACAACGAAATCCATTAAATCAAACTACATATAATAACAATAAGAAAAGCTATTTCAATTGCCCATTTGACCGACTTCAAAGCCTGTTCAACACAAATCATAGCCAAGGGAAAAGACATTAATTTTTTATTTCTGCATCGAATTTTAGCCTACATTTGAGAAATCTGTTAAAATGTTCATTTATTGATGAATTATACAGTTTTACAGTTTGAAAACGCTTCAATACACATTATATCGAAAATATTAAGAAAACTGCTCGGACAAGTTGATTTTTGATTTTAACTTTCTTATGCAAAACAATATTATTTTACCCTCTCCACCTTTTCAGCTATTAAAACAAAATTTTATTTTATAAATGAATTTGGTCAACTTTTTAGTGCGGTTGTATTTTAGTCCTTTATAACCAATTATAAGGCGTTGTTGCCACTTCATAATAAGTCATTGTTAGAATTCTAGAATTAATAAAGTAATATTTTATGTATATATATATATATATATATATATATATATATATATATATATATATATATATATATACATACATATGTTTATGCTAAAAAAGTACGTAGCGGGCTAATACTATCCGACATCTATAACTAACTGAAGTTAAGCACAGAAGAGCGTGACGCAGGTTTGGACGAATGACCCGTGATAACTCACCGCGCATCGTTGCTGTTTCGCTTTGTATACTCCTACTCGTGCAAGGCAACCACCGAGGGTATATTAGTATATTTCCCTAGTACAACTTGTCTGTAAGGTTTGTATCAAGAATTAAAGTTTAGACGATTTTAAATGACGTTTTCCAGGAGTCGGGTTAGATAGAACTTGTGGCCCAGAGTTGTTGTCTTTCGATTCTAGAGATATGTTAAATTAGGTGGATTGTATGCACACTGGAGGATCCATTTAGGTTAATCGGCAGCCTATGGAGGGCTTATTTTGTCCATCGGTGTTTATATTTTAGAACTGTAACTACTTGTACTTGTTGCAGATAATTCAATTTTGACCCATTTATTTTTCAGCCCTTTAAATGTATTTCGGATGAGTGATGAAGATTGATATTGGTGGCAAATTCGTTGAAATTGTCTCTTTTTTTTGTTGGCAACGGTGCATTGTTTTTGTATAAAATATAATCTTCTGTCACCATGTTGCGTACCCCTTTTCTGAGGCAGCTCAACTTAGTCTCTTGACCATGTTGCACTCGCTATTCCACCAAAAACGGGATTATTTAATCTTTGAAATTTTTTTTTCACTGCTAGGAATTTTTCTTTTACGAAATTTGTGTTTCTATATATCACGTTTTGATATTTTTCAGTTGGTGTTATGTTTTCGTATTTCCTTGTTAAGAACGAGAAGAAAATAGATTCTAAAAGGGACTATAGTTTATTCCATTTCGTTTTCACTGATTTTAGTTCAAATAATACCTTTTCGTAGTCTATTTTTCTAATGTCGACGTCGAGAATCACAGGATAATGATGCTACCTATAGAATGTGTTTGTTTGGCAACGCTTTAACGCAAAACACAATGTTTAGAATATTTCAAAATTTGAACCACAAGTTCAGAGGTTTATCGTTGGTGCTTCAACCACAGTAAATACTATGAAATGAAGTTTCAAGAAACCTGAGTTTTCTAGTGTTTTTTCTATCTAAAATGTTCATTTTCCATAACTTCTTTCATTGCGGTACATGTCCAATAATACAGCGAGGATCAACCAAAGCACAAATTTATTGAAAACATAGAAAAACACGCCACGTTTCGGGCCCTATTTTCGCGACAAAATAGTAAATTATATGAAATCTAACAAATTATTGATCGAATTTTTGAAGAATCTATTTATCCAATATTAAATATTAACGAAAAACATGTAACATTTTAAAATACAACTGGGAACAATTCAGTATAAATATCATGAAGCCCATCGTTAGCGTAGACAGACCACAATTATTATCTTTATTCATTGATAGGCATACGTTTTATACTCAATCAAATGTAAGAAAGGATTTACAGAATATTTCAATATGTCTGTAAAGATAGAAATGATATAGGTATTTCAAATTGGATCTTTAAAGCAAATTCACAATATCATGCCTGCATCAAGACGGAAAATGATAATGCATTTTGGAAAATATTTTTTACAAAAAATTGGACCGACGTTATAGTTGATGCACTGAAAAGTATAAAATAATATTACTTCTATTGGTGATGGTACTTTTGAAGTTGTGCAGTCGCAGTTAGATTGATAGCTTTTGGTACCAACTTCACAAGTACCATCACCAATAGAAGTAATATTATTTTATACTTTTCAGTGCATCAACTATAACGTCGTTCCAATTTTTTGTAAAAAATATTTATTTCACACTTTTGAGTGTTACATTAGTCCCGAAAATCGTTGAACGTTCACTATACCATATCAATGAAGATAATACTTATCCTATTACCCACGTATATTCCTTGCTTGTAGTGGTTATTATTGAGATCTCAGAACATCGCGGCGGAAATACGCTTGAATATTTTAGTTGTTACCATTTAACACCGATTTAACTCGAAAACCGTAATTCTAAGGAAAAAATGTTCATTATAAATGTTGATACAAATAATTATATCTTTCATGTAGTATCGAAAAATTTTCAATTTTCGAAAGAAATTGTCCTCTCCACATAGCAAAAATACATATTTAACATGCGTCTATCTCGAAAACCGTAACACTTTTGAAAAAATGTTCAATTTAAACGTTTCCGGATATTGTCCTATCTTTAATTATACCAAATCAGATTTTCGATTTTCGAGAAAATTCGCCCCCACCACCCCTTCGGGGGCGGTTTTCGGAGGGAAGGAGATTTCGGATTTGCGTTTTTATGAATATGGGACCATTTCTCAATCCCATTCTTTCAAATGAATCCAAAATCATCAAAATCGGAGATCGTCTACTATATAAAAGGCGCGCACGAACCAAAAAAAAAAAAAAAAAAATAAAGCAGACAGTCGAATTGTATACCTCCTCCGTTCAGGGTTCGTCGGTCAAAAATGGGCGTAATTCGTACAAAGCACGTATTATTTTTTGTTTCTAATAAAGTGCTGTGTCCAGCCTGATCGAGGCTGGATTATTGGAGGAGCATTTTACACTGAGTTCATAAAAAAACTATTTCCTTGCAAGATAGAAACATTTTCTGGCATGAAAGTATTATTATAATTTTCTTTCATCAAAACAGCTGCTTGTTTCTGAGATATAAGTAAGTGCGACTAATACCATGACACAGTTTTACTCCAATCCACATATCAAAACATTTCTCCACAAACAATTCAAAATGTTTTGAAGCTGTCTCCACGCATTGTTTCGTTTTCAATCTAATAGGAAGTACGTAAAGTAGATACCCACCTACAATTATTATTACCTATTTCTACATAAATACAAAATATTTGACATTGAACTTTTATCTATCAGTAAGTAAAATTCTTGCTTCATATTATGTACCTATTGTTTTTATCGAGAATGTTGCAATAAATCGGACATTATGAGACACACCTTCATGATTCAATCTAGATGGCTTTGATTTTGTAGAAATAAACAGGTTTAGGTATTATTTTCTATTGGTAGGTTGCTCTGTAGATATTTGTTCATAATGAATGATGGCATAATACTTTGACGAGAGTTTAAATTATATGAATCCCGATGGCTCGTAGCCTACGGATGGATAAATTTTACGGTTATTAGTTTTTATTATTAGGTAAGGTACATTTCTTATAATGTACATATTGCGATCGTTCACACTTTTGAATTTCGGAAAAATTTCAACGGCATGTTGTTGTATGTCCAACAAAATTTTGGTTCAAACAAGTTTTTTTGGACTTATTTATAGACATATAACAACATGCCATTGAATTTTTTTCGAAATTCAAAGTGTGAACGATCGCAATAGGTACATTTCTATAAGAAATTTACCTAATAGTATAAATATTTTTACTCTTATTTATTATACAGAAAAATACATGAAATAATGTTTGTTCCATTGGTGCAGGAAATTTTGAATTGGTACAAGAAGACTTTTGGCATCAAACAAGTTTGAGAGATTTCTCATTCACTCAGAAACCGTTCCGACTCTGAGCAAACAGAAAAAAGAGTATGTGATCAACACATTATTAATAATTGATTCAGTGGTGTAAAGATTTTCGATATCCATTTACGAACGTTTTACATAGATTAATTCAATATAACATCGCTCAAATATGGATGGACAGAATCATCATCAATCGATGCAAAAGTTAATTTTCTCTTGACCCTATTCACAAGAATTTCATTTTAGAGGTAAGGCAAGTGGAAGTTGAGACACTGTCATGAATTTTATATTATACTGGAACCACTATCGATGCGATGCATAGAAATACAAAAATAGATAACAGGGCCTCATCGGTTTTTGACACAATCTAGTATCATGTTTGTTTTGTTTCTGATTCAGAACAAATACAGTTTCCATCGTATAACCTGGATTTTTATTTTGTTGTGATATACATCTAATGTTTTTCATCTGATTGGACTTCACTTCCAGGTATAGCCTCAAATAGATTTTGTTCCTTTAGAAACCAGAAAGATATAATAGAATGAACATGGAGTTGATGTATCAAAATATTTTTTACCAAAACTTAGAACCGACTCTATCAGTTGGTGTAATGAAGAATATAAAATAATTGCACCATTCAATAAGCTGAGGTAAATTTAAGCCCTTAAAAAATTATAACAATCCGATTAATATTTTCAGAGAAATGCTTGGACATACATACAAACATTGACCTAAACAATTGTATATTTGTTTGGAAGCCCTGATAGATCATATGCGAATATATTGCAGTTCCAATAATATTACATACATATGAGTCAAATTGATGACCTCCTTTTTTGAAGTCGGTTAAAAAGTTTATGAAGTCAAAAATTGGCGTAATTCTCGATAAGAAGCTCGGTTGGGAATAAAACTCTAAAATGTCTTTAATTTCAGAAATACCGTAAAATATTGAAATTTTGAAAATTTCAAATATTATCAAACATAAATGTTTGTAATTATTTTATTTAGCAAAATTCACATTATCTAGAGCGATTATAAAGCTATTTGGATATGCAAATTTTCAAAATAAATAAAACCTCATTAATTTTAAAACTTCACCCTGTACCTACTTATTCATATAGACCAGAAATAAAATAATACGTTAAATCAGCTTACCAAGGAGTTTAGAAAATTATACAGGGATTAAAAATGATAACTGTGCTGGACTTACCACCTAAACCACCCTATATATTACTTTTGGAATTAGACTCAAAAGTTGACGGGTCTTACCATTTATAAGTGGTTTTCACATTGTATAATATCTACTAACAGGAGTGTTTTTACAAGTTACAATCTCAATAACCTCCGAAGATAACTACGGATAAATATTTTTTACAAAAAATTGGACCGACGTTATTAGTTGGTGCACTGAAAAGTATAAAATAATATTAATTCTATTGGTGCTGTTACTTTTGAAGTTGTGCAGTTGCAGGTAGATTGATAACTTTTGGCACCAACTTCACAAGTACCAGCCCCAATAGAATTAATATTATTTTATACTTTTCAGTGCACCAACTAATAACGTCGGTCCAATTTTTTGTAAAAAATATTTATTTCACACTTTTGAGTGTAACATTAGTCACGAAAATCGTTGAACGTTCACTAATACCAATCAAGATAGTACTTATCCTATTACCCACGTATATTCCTTGCTTGTAGTTTGTAGTTGTTATTATTGAGATCTCAGAACATCGCTGCGGAAATACGCTTGAATATTTTAGTTGTTACCATTTTAACACCGATTTTACTCGAAAACCGTAACTCTAAGGGAAAAATGTTCATTATAAATGTTGCTACAATTAATTATGCCTTTCATGTACTGCAAACAGATTTTCAATTTTCGACAGAAATTGCCCTCTCCACATAGCGAAAATAGGTATATTTGACAATTTAAAATGTCTCTATATCGAAGACCGTTACTCTTTTGAAAAAATGTTGAATTTAAACGTTTCCGGATATTGTCCTATCTTTAATTATACCAACGCAGATTTTCAATTTTCGAGAAAATTTGCCCCCTCCACCCCCTTCGGGGGCGGTTTTCGGAGGGAACGAGATGTCGGATTCCCATTTGTATGTGTATGGGACCATTTCTCAAGCCTCCTCTTTCAAATGAATTAAAAATCATCAAAATCGGAGTACGATTACTATATGAAACGCGCGCATAAACCAAAAAAAAAGCACCCAGTCGAATTGTATACCTCCTCCGTTAGGGGTTCGTCGGTCAAAAAAAAAAAAGCACCCAGTCGAATTGTATACCTCCTCCGTTTGGGGTTCGTCGGTCAAAAAGAGTTGTGGTGGTATAATTTGATGTATATTTCACAGAAAAAGATTTGAAGAATTAAAGTTAGTGAAATCCAATATTTCAGGTATGTAATCTTGTTAATAAAACCATACTATGAACAAAACAAAATCATGGAAAAGAATGCTTGGTCACTGATTAGCCCCCCCTAGACTTAGACTTTCAATTATGTTGTCATTATAATTGACAATATTTCATATTGTGCAATTATTCTCAACGTCTAGGACTGATATTGATAACTTGGTGAATTTATTTGATACAGTGATAGACAATCTGGGTTCTGTTGATATTCGCACGAATTTATTGAGTTATATTAGCGACAAACTGCATTTAAACATATAGAATCTGCGTCGTATGCCGACAATATTGACACTAAAGATTGCGCAATATTTATGCACTTGAGCATCATGTTTCTACGGTTAACAATTGAAGAACTTGGCGTACAGCAATTTTCGAGTTCAAGATTTTGAGTTAAATTACTAATCCAGCATTTTTTTTTGATTTTCTATTTTTTATGTTAAATTTATTTGTTTAATAAAACAGAATGAAATAATACAATATAATGGATAAATATATTATTACAAACAATCCAGCATAGGTACAGGGTGATTCATTATAAATTACTAGATAGATATTTTCGTCATTATTGATCCTACAATAAAGTTTAAATTGGCAAATTTGGAACATTCCTTCTGAATCTTTAGAATCTGTGATTAGCAGTTTCTTTTTTCACTTAGAAATGTCAAATTTTGACAGTTAGGCATTTTTTAAATGAGACACCCTGTATGTATTTGATAACCCTGTTCGATGTCGTTTTTTAACCTGATTTCAAATATATATGGTTTGTCAAGGTGATTTTCACCAGATTTTGACATATTCTGGATTTTATAATATAAATATTTTTCAAAGCGTTTTTGTTTTGAACAATCAAATTAGCGGTATTATTTATTTATTTTGACTTGTTGCTATGGTACTAGTATACAAACATTATTATTTGTATTAATTTTGACATTTTATATCGAAATGGTGTTCAGTGATGCAGAAAAGTTTGATATATTTTTAAAGTGTACCTAATAAAAATCTGGCCAGTGCTCGTGAAGCATATACAGTGAAATCTCTCTTAACGGACACCTCCCATTTGCGGACACCTCCCTTGAACGGACACATTCTTCCAGTCCCGTCAGCTTCTCATAAGAAAATCATTGTCGTGACTCTCCCTTATACGGAAACTCTCTTGTGCGGACACGGACAAAATTTTCACCATATTTTAATGATGAAAATCTCTCCAGAGCGGACACAAAATATGCGTCGACCGTTAGTGGTCGGGGATTCACATACATAACACACTTTACAATCAAGAGAAGTTGAGTGTGCGGAAATTATCGATCAGAGCGTTTTAAAATAGGAAAAAATCAAGCAGCAGAAATCATAAAGAACAGAGAAAGTTTGATGATGATTGATCAGAGATTGATTAAATCTGCTATGAGTGGTTCGTAGCAACTGGTACGTTTGGCTACTTAGCCATTTTCAACATTGACCAAAATGTTTATGTAGAAAAACATATTCCAGATAGAACTTTTTTAAATAACTATAAATCAATGAATCTGATGATGAACCACTCATAGCAGAAGTTAACAACAGCGATAAAACCTATACTGATGCCAAGTCTACAGTGCAAGCCCTGGTGTTTTCTGAAGATCAAGGGGACTATAAAGCTTTTGGTATTTTGTCGAATCTAGAAATATATCTCTTAGAAGTTATTTTGCAGAAGAAAACCAAGCAAACAACAATTCACGAGTTCTTTCCGAAATGAATCAATACAATTTATGTTGTTTTTAATATTGCAGTAGTTGTATTGTTCAATGTTTTTTTTATTAAAGAAAATAAATAAGAATTTTTATTGCTCTGTATTTTGCCATATTCTTGTAGAGTTCTCCCTAAGACGGACACCTCTCTTAAGCGGACATGTTCTTCAGGTCCCCTCGGTGTCCGCTCAAGAGAGATTTCACTGTATTAGATTATTAGATTATATCCGGACAGAATTTCCCCTAGCAAAAAAACTTTTTATAATGTTTACCAATCTGCAAAAAGAAACAAATCATTCAAAAGAAAAAAGAGAGGCATTTTGCCTAATGTTAATGAGAAACTCGATATCTTACTATATTTTCAATGTAAGAAATATGCATTTTACGCAAGGTAATAGGAAAATGATATTTCCATAATTTATTTCACAGTTGCACTAAATTTATTATTTTCAGAAAATCCGAGAATGTCTACAAGAAATTGCATGCGAGATTTAAATTTAAGTCAAAGCAAAATCCAAAGAACTTTAAAGAAACATAAAATGCACGATTACAAATTTACCAAAGTTCAGCATCTTACAAATAAAAATAAATAAAGGCGTTTGGAATTTTGCCGGTATATGCTTGAAAGAATACAAGAAAACCAAATTTTTTTACAAAAAATTCTGTGGACAGATGAGGCGTCATTTAATACAGATTCACCGCCTAACCTAAAAAATACGCATTTCTGGGCCAATGAAAACGACCATAAAACTTTGCCAATAAAAAATCTGGACGTCAATCTGTAGGAGTCTGGTGCGGAATTATTTCAAATAGAATAATTGGACCTTATTTTTATCAAGGTAAGTATGACGGCGGATCGCTTTGAAAACTTCCTTCGACATGAAGTTGAGGAATATATCAGTAATTTGCCTCTTTATATGGTTCAAGGCATTATATGGCAACAAGACGGGGCACCTTGTCACAACGTATTAGGAGTGGGGCAATATTTGCAGAGGGAATATGGTATGTTTATAGGAATAAATGGTATCATTGAATGGCCACATAATAGTCCTGATTTTACCCCCCTTGATTATTTTTATGGGGGTATTTAAAATCCAGGGTTTACACAATAAGACCAGCAGCAATATTAGACATTCAAATCAGAATTGCCGCAGAAATTGAAATTTTAAATAGGCAACTAAGGCTTCTGGAAAGGTGCATCGAAAATATGCAAAAACGTCTTCGACTTTGTGTGCAAATGAATAGTGAACATTTTGAACACCTTCTATAGATAATTCAGTTTATTGTGCATTAGTATTAGTTGATGTTGCTTAAATAATACCTATTTATTATAAATTGTAATATCAATAATATCTAGTTATAAATCATATATAGTAAGTAATGCCTAGTTATAAATAAAGTTATTCAAATATATGTCAAAATCTGGTAAAAATAAACTTGACAAACCTTATAGGTATATTTGAAATCAGGGTAAAAAACGACATCGAACGGTGTTATCAAATACATAAAATGTCTAACTGTCAAAATTTGACATTTCTAAGCGAAAAAATAAACTGCTGATCACAGATTCTAAAGATTCAGAAGAAATGTTCCAAATTTGCTAATTTAAACTTTATTGTAGGATCAATAATGACGAAAATATCCATCTTATAATGAATCACCCTGTACATATGAATTGCATACTTCCTGCGTTTTTCTATGTTGTTTGAAAACAGAAAATAAAACAAATCTATCGCTAAATTTTCATTTCTGAAAAACTATTTATTCAAATAATATTTATTCATAGCATATGATTTTTTCAATAAAGTTCTTTTATGTTTTTCGCATAGTAAACATGCTCCGATTTTAATGATTCTACTTCGAAAACGGACAGTTCTGAAATGGTCCTAGGTATTAGAAAAATTTAGTACCATCCAGAAGTAGGTGCCTCCTAATTTTTACAAATATTTTGTAATGACAGAATTAATCTTACGGCTATTTCAGGAAACATTTAAATTGACCATTTTTCAAAAACTTCAACGATTACCGAAATGCAGTCCCTTTTGAGAACATTTTTAGACCAGTGTTTTCGAAAGTTTAATGTTGACACTCAAAAATAATCATATTTATTCTATTGACTAGTAGTTTTGTATATGTACCAAGAGTCTTCTGTCTGCATGCACCTATCTTTTGCAGAACTTAAAAATTACTAGGAGACGATAGAATAAATAGATATTATTTTGTATTTTAATTCTCATTTAATAAAGTCGGTCTTAGTTTCTGTGAAAACATATTTATTCTGAAATATGTAGGGAATTTTCTCAAAGTATTCGTTTCACTCGTAGGTACTTACCGCATTTTTTTTAAATACATTCACATTGAGAGTCTATAGACACAAACAATCAGTGCTGCGTCCAAAGTGTATCACTAGATATATTAAATTGTTAACAAAAAAAAGCTCTTGAGAGGTTCGAGTCGAATTATTCTTTTGTAAGACATGCTTCATTGTAACTGGAATGTCCTTACATAATGTATTGCTATTGATAAAGGTAGACGATAAGTAAATAAATGAAACTCATTTGACCTTCCTAATAATTGGAAAAAACCCTATATCCCTTATTACCAAGCAGGCAACAGGCAACAGATCAAAACCTAAACCTACCTAGGCAACCACGATGGCTGATGGCCTCAAATCATGATCGCATCGATCGACTATCCTTTCAGTTCATATAAACACAATAGGCAAACTGATACAATCCGCTTCGAATACCTTAATTCTGTTCAATAAAACAATTGAGCGATTATTCTATAAATTCATAGGTCGTCTCTGATCATTCATTCATTCGTTTGTTTCGAGAATACGCCCCGTGAACCCCGTGGATTACCTCATGACTCATATTCCGATTGCAGTAGAAACAGCTGACACTTACAAATAAAGATTGACAGGAGTCTGCGCGATGTTGCCATCCAATAGTATGAAAAATCTTGATCAAGACAACAATATTTACTATATGGCAAAACATATCACAGAAAAGAATCAAAATTCCATATAAATATACATCATGGCAACGCCGTAAATCAAAAATAACCGTTCTATATTTGATTTTTAGCTCTGTACATTAGAAAGAACTTTAATTATAAATAGATCATAAATTTCAAATAAGAAATTTAACGTTTCACGCTAAATATGTATTTCACAATGTACACATACAAAAATATTACCTACACTGAAAATTCAGCCAAACAAAAATTCAATTAAAAATCGGTAAGTATACACACGTCTTGTTAATAAGGACGATGTAAATAAATCATTTCACGTCACTGTCAAACAAGCCTTATGGCAACAGCTTTAAATCAAATGTTCGACCATAAACAATATTGTACGTCACAAAATAAACAACTGTGTTAAATATATTCTGTTAAATTTAATTTACTCCCCAAACCAGTTGATTGTCGGGGAGTGTTGATGATATATACACACGATGGATTCGACCACATACATTGGACAATTTCTACATTGATTTAGACTGCAGATTAAAATGGACAATCATTTAATTTTATAGAAGAGCTCTTAAATGAGGTAAATTAAAATTCTCGTGAATATTGAGACTTGATTCTAAGTACAGGTTTTTCAATAAATCACGTCACAAATATTCAAATTTCGAGAATTTCGAATGCTGCTAAAATGGTTTTTTTCTAGATTGCTTGAGAATTATAGATAAAGGAATTAGGTACATTATTTTATCAAAATAAATCATTTTTATACTCCCTCGTAAACAGGCAATATTTTTATAAACGGTGTACACAGTTATTTTTGAATATTTTTTTCCGATAATTTGATTGGTAAGCCACATAAGGGCAGCACAATTGTCATGAAAGTTAATTGTGCTAGGTATAGATAAATGTTGAAATGTAGAAATAATGGCATAATTATCACCTATTCATTATCTATAATTATTTAAGTAAGAGCTAAAATATTATGGCTGTCAATTTAAAAATCGATACATTCTTTAAAAAAAATATTTCATAAGATACGTAAATATTTAACTGATTATAGTTAACAACAATGAAACCAAATCGCTACTTACTTGTATAAATTCCGGAAATACCAATTCAGAATTATACGCAACGAACATTTAGATCACTATCACCGCATCTTTAGGCGAATTCAAATACTGCACTCAGGGTCGCCTAATGATACAACCAATCACAGTTGTCTGTCAAGATGAAACCGGAAAAGGGACGAGGTAAATTCATTTATGTTGTTCAAAGGACATAAGTTACATTTGTCAATTACTGCTTTGCATAGATATGTTTTAAATAAAGATGAATTTAATACAAATACGTCTAATATACATTATTTAACCTCAACAGACAAAAAGTCTCAATCGATGACACGTGACCACGTGGCTCTTTGACAGTACGTTGAACGTCAAAAATATCGTTATTTAATTTACCTTCACCCGCTAAAAAATTGAATGGAGTGGACATGTTTAATATTATAAATCTATGGCTATCAAAAAATATATACATATGCTGTAATACAATCCATTTTTTGTTACTATATAGTCAAGAATTGTCATATTCCGTATTATTCTGCACATTCAAGATTACTGAGAAAGAAAATAACGTCTCGCTCTGTCTAGGTTGATCAAAATGCAGCAGATCTAATCTTTGGTAGTACTTTGTGTTTGGTGTTGGACGATCAGATTTGTAATTATGCCTTAAATCATCCAGGCCGATCCTAATTTAACGCATGCGTCAATGTTAAATTTCTTGAATTTCCACAAACCAAATTCTAAAATGACACCACAAGTTTAAAACAAATATACCAACTTAATTAAAAAGAGCATTGACGCATGCGCAAAATTAGGGTCGGCTGGATGATTTACGGCATCGTGATTTATATGCGTCAACATGCCTCTCTTTCATGAAATACATAGCCAGAAGTAGGCAAGTCCTATGCAGCACCAGATACAGTGGTTGTCTTTGGCAGCACTGTTAAGGAGGCATAAGCCAGCCATCCACGTTCCAACATGTAGGACTACTACTAACGGATTGAAAATCAAAATAAAACGCTTCTGTACCCCTCTATCATCACATTGTATTGATGTTCCGGTGGAAACAGGTATCCCGAAAAAAATAACTGTCAGAGTTTGATAAACACGCTCCGTGCAGTTTATAGTAGAGTATTATGATGTCAGTTCATAACGTCACCCAATACTGGCTAGTAGTACACGGGTACGGATTTAGGAGTACAGGACAGATGTACTATATTTTTGTAAACATATCAGTTCACTTTTTCTTGTCAAAATTTAAAATGTTTCGAAATTCTATTTCCTTTGTTCCTCTCTAGGGACTCAATGTATGACCGAAGGGCTTTTTGAGTATAATTTTTAATATCTGGAGCAGAGAGTTTCCCTCGGATAAACAAAATCAATTGTTCAAAAATGTATTGAGAAAATCCTCACAGTAAATGATAATACTTAGCCCTTTCAATAAGTGAAGGTATGGTAGGTATTTGAAAAGGTTTTCTTTGAATTTTACACTGTGTTATAATTGGAATAGTTCTACCAGTGAGAATTAATGTCATTCTATAACTTACCAATATTTCCTGAGACTTATTATTTTTCATATTTTTCATCAGATGTTATAACTTTTAGCAAAAACCGATTATTGTACAGAAGTTTCGAAAGATTTCAAAAGAATGAATCTCTCTTCAAGTTTTAAACAAAATTGGGAAAGCTGCTAGTTAATTGAAAAAAAACAGTCGAATTGTATACCTCCTCCGTTTGGGAAGTCGGTCAATGAAAGAATAATCGCAAGTACTTAACTAATTTTACGGCATATGAGATTATCACAGAGTTTTCGACTCAAAAATTATCGTATTTTTATTTTTTCGAAAAATGCGAAGCCATTTTCGATATAGCTTCGGCGATTTATTAAAGAGCAACTTGTTAGTTGGTCTTAGGGCCGATTTCATAATGAATCCTTAATGGGATATTAGTTAATTCTCCAATTTGTTTAAGTCATATCTCGATGATGGAATAAAAGTAGTGCATTTTTCAATAACTTTTACAACGTTAGTTACCTTCTCTTTCATTTTTCTAAAGTTACTTTGAATTATATGTCCAACCAAAAAATGTATGAAATTTTTAATCTAGGATTAAAATTATTAAGAGATTAAATTTGATTATGAAATCGGCCCTTAGAGATAGGAGCTAAAATATTCCGGACACACGATGTGTAAAAAGAATTCAAGTACAACACAAAGTACGTTTAATGTTTAAAGGATTTGATCTGTATCTATTCAACTGATGGTTCGTGTAATAATCTAGTAAAATATTCGAATATTCATTTTGCGTCAAAGGCTGGATTTTAATTGACCGACTTCCCAAAAGGAGGAGGTATACAATTCGATTGTGTGCTTTTTTTTTTGGTTTGTGCGCGCCTTTCATATAGTAAACGTACTCCGATTTTGATGATTTTTGATTCATTTGAAAGAGGAGGCTTGAGAAATGGTCCCATATTCATAAAAACGGGAATCCGACATCTCGTTCCCTCCGAAAACCGCCCCCGAAGGGGGTGGAGGGGGCAAATTTTGTCGAAAAAAAAATCTGCGTTGATATAATTACAGATAGGAAAATATCCGGAAACGTTTAAATGGAACATTTTTTCAAAAGAGTAACGGTTTTCGACATAGAGACATTTTAAATTCTCAAATATACCTATTTTCGCTATGTGGAGAGGGCGATTTCTGTCGAAAATTGAAAATCTGTTTGCAGTACATGAAAGACATAATTATTTGTAGCAACATTTATACTGAACATTTTTCCCTTAGAGTTACGGTTTTCGAGTAAAATCGGTGTTAAAATGGTAACAACTAAAATATTTAAGCGTATTTCCGCAGCGATGTTCTGAGATCTCAATAATAACAACTACAAGCAAGGAATATACGTGGGTAATAGAATAAGTTCTATCTTCATTGGTATTAGTGAACGTTCAACGATTTTCGTGACTAATGTTACACTCAAAAGTGTGAAATAAATATTTTTTACAAAAAATTGGACCGACTTTATGAGTTGGTGCCAAAAGTTACCAATCTACCTGCAACTGCACAACTTCAAAAGTAACAGCACCAATAGAATTAATATTATTTTATACTTTTCAGTGCACCAACTCATAAAGTAGGTCCAATTTTTTGTAAAAAATATTTTAACGGATTTATTTTGTTAAAGCTTCATTCGACCGACAATGGAGGTTGTAAATTTGAGAAAAAAATCGTTTTGAAAGCATCACTCGAGACTCAGAATTTGAACAAACCGATGGTGCTTTCGTTGATGTCATAATTTTCATCAGCTATCAATCAAAATATAGAAGTACATATGGTACACTCAAATGCCAAACTCGGCCACTGCTTATGTACGTATGTGTAATTAAAATAAAGCCGAATTCGGTCTTACTGACTGCAAATTGAAATAAATTCGTCAAATTAACATACTTAGATACAAATGAAAAAAACTGATGATAAAGGGATTCCACTGTTTATTATACTATACTTACCTAATACCTAATTTTTCAAGAATCAGCAAGAAAAAAAAAAACCAAAAACACTGATCAAATAAATTTATTATGAATTGATAGGCATAAATAAAAACAATGATATGATACCTAACCAACAGTAAGATTATTGCCTAGGTGAAAAAGGTACTGCTTTTACTTGAGAGAAAAGAAACGAAACCTATTAGGTAAAAATGAAATTTTAACTTTCATGTTTAAAAAATAGGAATAATTTATTATTATAATTTTCAATTACTCTGAAATTTCATACTATATTTATATACATTGTACAATTTTCAGTGGTATAAACAACTGAAATTAAAATCCACATACAAAAAAACAAGTCGAACTGTGTACGATTAAAATCAGGTCAATAAGATTTTGATTGCGATTGTACATGACATCCCATTATCGGGGTTCAACTGATTCTTTTGTACATAGTTTTGATTTTCACAATTTCGCTTTCATAAAAAATAACCCCCTGCCATAATATTTGAACAATATATTATAGAACTTTCTATACAAAAAATAACAAGTAGTTAATGCCGCCATATTCCACAAGCTGTAGCGAAAAGGTGTGTTTAAAACATCAAAAGTGCTTCGAAACAAAACAGGGTGACGACTGGGCAGACTTTCTATCTTCTTCGGAAGAAACTCGGCGGATCCCATCAAGTTTCAGACAGTAAGTAGCTAGTTAAAATGAGTTAACAGTAGTATGTCAAGAGTTGCCGAGCTGAGCGACAATTGTTTCGAGAGCAGTTCGAAGCACTTTTGTCTCAGAAACAAAAGCGAGATCCATTAATGAATTTGATAAAAATCGGGAGTTATTTTATAAAAGACATATTAATTAATAAAGCCATACGAAAATTACATAAACAATCAAAATTAATCTACCAGTAGAAAATCTACAATTAAAAGATCATTTGATATAACTAAAAATTGGCGCACAACATGAGTGGCTAAAAAATATAATATCAAGAGAAATTCTAATAGGAATATCTCTCAACTTGTCGCTTATAAAGTAACCTTGTTAAGCACCTAAAAATTCACAATTAAGAAAAGACATTTTTGTTTTTAGTAATATTTGAAATTTTAAATTCGGTGACATTCTTGTAGAAAAAAAAACAAACTGAAAAATGAATACATATGAACGACCATTGGGCTTGCATATTATTACAGAGATATAAAATACAGTCCTTCTCATTTAATACTTACTATACACCAAGTACAAGTACAACATTTTACATATCGTCTTTATCGTACTTAATTTTCTTAACATTCTGCGGCACATTATCAGGCAAACGTTTTGTCGCTTTATTTGTTGATTGGGAATCTGGAATTTAATGTATTCAATATTATATAAGCAAGATGCTATAAAAAATATATTTATTTTAACTACATAGTATAAAATAAAGTCGCCATCCGTTTCTGTCTGTCCTTTCTCCGAGTACTTCTTCTAACCCACGCAATGTATGTTGAAACGGTTAACACTGTTATTAAGGAATTGTTTGCAGATGGTTGATTTCTCCAGAAAATTCAAATCAAGTTTTCAGGTGCCTATATGGCTTACGCTTGCTAATTCTTGAAGATAAATCAATATCATGTACTACAGAATTGTAGTTCTTCAAAAAACTCAGAAAAAAGACCGCAACGGTATATATTGGAATCTATTGTATTGGTGTATATTCTCTGCCTGCTGCATTTTCTCCAGTTTCTATTATAATTCCGGGCAGAAATCTAGATATATAACAAACTATATGAAGAAGGAAGATAACAGTACAAGTACAGAGGGTATTCAACCAATATTCCCAGGGCGAAGTAGCGGTCAGAATCTAGTATAATACTGAAGTAATATATTTTTCTCCAAACAAAATGTATATTACAATTTGATTCACAGTATTTTATAATACTTTGCAAAATTTATGGTCCGTTTTTAACTAGTCTGTATATATACACACGTTATACATATATACACGTTAGAATTTTGCAGAATATAGCGTGAACAAGAAGAGTCAATGGGGGAGGGAACATTTATACCAATAAATGGCTTCTTGTTCTTGGCTGGAGTTTTTCCTTATCAACTATTATAGATATAGAATTGTTGAGAATTGTATAGAATTGTTTATTTTATATTACATGGCAAGAAATTCTCTAGATTACGCTAAATTCCCTGTCATCTTAGACATCTGTAATTAACCTATTTTAGACAGAAAATATATATAAAACTGATGTTTGGGAAATTATTAAATAACCATCAATATTCATAACTTTTACGATTATTATCAATTATAATAGAGAACTAATCAATTAGAAGTTAGGAGAATTAGGTTCAAGAAAATTTATAACTGGAATAAAAGCTGCTAATGATTTATTATAATACTTATTGTGCAGAACTTCAATTATTTCAAGATAAACGACGAACAGTGGAATCCACTATCAAGTTGTGAAGGAACTATTAATAACAAAACTCAAAAGTTCTTACATACATGCAACAGGATCATATGTCAACTAATGAATACATGATCGACTTTCCCGCTGAATAACATAACCTCCAAAGCAAAAAAATTAGAACCAAGTAAGCGCCCTAGAGACATCTGAAATTTACTTGGTCTCGTTATGTCAAATATAATAATCTCGTGATTATTCGAAAAGCTTGTGAAGACACGAACGTATGGCAAGTGGCTCGACGAAGCGAATCGAAGGTTTCAAAACCCGCCCAAGCATCACTAATTACTGCATTTCTTTACATACGTATTGTATTACCCTTTCTTCGCTAGTCCCACCCCGATATTAGCTAGTATGAAACAGCATAACTGTAGATAGAAAAATTTATATAAATGTCTCACCTTGTAGCCATCTTACTTGTGTTGCAGGTCCATAACCTTTGTCATTTTTAGCAGCGATCCTGAAGATAATAGCTGCTTTTGTGGTAGTTTCCAAATGTGCAGCTGAAAGAGATGCTGTCGATACTACACACTGATTACTGGGACCACAATATACGCGCACAAAAGACATCTGACCAGCTGGATTTTGCTTTTCCTGCAATAAACAACAATTATAAACAAATTATATATTATTAAACAATATTTTTTAGAATATAACAGCATTTTTTCTGAATTTAATGAGTTCATATTACATTGCCCGGACAACGCAGCTTTAGATAATTTCTATAATGCCCGGGTAATATAAACAAAAACAGCTAGTGTACCACACAACATTCAGAAGTAACATTTGAAAAATCAAATATCCGTTTGACATATTATCTAAATTGACTGTACATACCTTTCCTTTCACAGCCAAATAAACTGAATATTCAAGAATTTCGCCTTGATTTGTACTCGGTGGCTCCCATGACAGATGTGCTCCATCGACAGATTTCGCAATTTTGATTGCTGATGGTGCTCCAGGAAAACCTGGTAAGCATGTCTTAAATGCCGAAACCTGAAAAAAGTATTGATATTCATATAACCCAAAAGAGGCCACGAGTAAAAAGCAACGTGTGTATTTGTAATAATTATGTTAATTTAAATATGAAAATTAAAAAATGAATTCAGCTGATTAAATAAAAATAATTATATCTAATTTTTTGATAAAGTTTTTGAACCATTCTTGAGCTTCGTCTTGAAAACTACTTGAGATAAGATTATACTTCAACAAAAATATACGTAGTTAACAGAAAATTTGTCAAAATGACGACCTTAACTTCTAAATTGATTAATTCACAACAAACTTCGGATAAACGATAATATCTGCGTTAAAAGCATATATCACGACATTCAAGTCACACGCAATCTGGTTCACATTTTGTAAAGGAATAGAGACAGTCCAGGTAACAATTTATCTATCTCCATTGTTGTTGAAAGTTCAAAAAAAACTTTTACTACTTTTAAAAACGAGATTCTATGAGATCATTATTTTAAATTACTGCACAGTTAGACGTTTTTTACAACAGCTTTATAAATCTTACCTCACTCCATTCGCCTCTTCCTACTGTATTTATGGCAGCTACCCGAAATTTGTATGCAGTACCAGGATCTAAGCCTATTCTAGGATAATTCTTCAATTCGGGTAAGTTATCCGTTGTTATGTTAACGTCATCTTCTAATAAAAAGTAACTTTGAACATCAAAGCTGGTACCCTTTATAAATCCAACAGTATACCAGGTATCTTTAGCTGGTTGATCGGACTCTTCTTCAGTCTTATGAAAATCTTTCGAATGATCTAATGCAGCTGAAGCAAGTGCTGCAAGTGGATCTTCAATGTTATCTTTCGATTCGAATGATTCGTCGCTTCTATGATTAGTTGAATAACTATCATAACCACTATCTGGTTCCATTTTTGGCTGAAGGTCTAAATTCAAATCATTTTCTTCTATGTCTTCTGGTTCTTGTTTTTCTGTATTCAATTCTTGTTTAATATCGATGTCCACGTCCATTTTTTCACTTTCTTCAGAATCAACATCAAGCTTGATAGAACCATTCATTGCTGTTTGGGTTGAATCAGCTTCAGCAGTTGTGGTTGTAGGCTTTGTGTCTTCAATTTCATCTTTGCTTCCACCTAGCAGACCCATCCGGTATCTATAAAACATAATTTATAAAAAAAAATACTTTATATGGATGTTTCATTGATGCTTTACATTCGGAAGTGCATTTTTTGCTTACCTGAATGTCTTTGGAGGTAAACTGATTCCACTGCCGCCTTTGAGGTTCAATTTGAATGTCGAGCTACCTCCTGCTAGGCCAGTAACAGCTTCAATATTGGCTACTGAAGCTTCTGTTGTTCCTTCAGATGCACCTTCTACTTTGTCAGCATCCATTTCGGGTGTAAGCTTGGCGTTGTCCTCTGGTTCAGGATCAATTAAACCTGCCTCAGCTGCTAAGGCTGCTATTGCGGCATCTGTTGTAGCTGGAGTATCGAATGATGCTGAGGCAATGGTGGCAGTCGGCTGTTTGGGACGTGATACAACCATCAATTTTGGTTGTTGTTCACTGTTGTTTGAGGTAGAACTAATTGGAAGGCGCAGTATTTTGCCTACACCTCCAGTTACCTGATTAGGTTGCACCAAGGTAACTGTCTTATTGCTACTTGTAGCCATTTGAACAGTAACTTGCTTACCACCAATCATTACTTGCCTCTGGAACAAAAAATAACATAATTAACATACAACTTATCTGCACGGATATTTTGTTCCTATTAATTATTGTTAACAAGGTTTACATGACGGTATGTTTGATCAATACCAAATATATATATTTTTTAAGTTTATCTCTTAAAATTCTTAAACTGAACGAAATTTTTGATTGCTTAGAAATCACATATAGTTTATTTTTTTATATTTTTTTTTTACCTTTTTTGACATGGCAGAAATTACTAATATATCCCTGCGCTGCGAAATTTTGGGAAACATTTGGGAAATATTTGGTATAGAAATAGTAAATAAATTCAGTTTCCAGATCGAATTAATATGAGGGTGAATATCGCCTGGTAATTTTGATGATTTGAATCTAAATAGTGGTTGTGAAAGTGATTGCGTAGAATGAAATATGTATACCCTTTTTCAGGGCTACAGTACAGTGATAATCAGCAAAAACGTTGCAGAAACAAACAACACTAGAAGGTCCATGAAACTAATTTCTTTTTTTTTGAATTCCTTAATAAGTTAATTGCATTCGATTTTTCAAGTTTGCCGTTTAAAATTAACCACTGGCAACATTGCATTAGAGTTACTTGCTATGAATCGTTATGAATAGGTTTCAAGCGATAGATTAAAGGTCCGTAGTGAAAATGATAAAACACTTAATATCCATTATTTTAAGAACTGTAAGTTGTTAAAAAGATACTGACTATTTCAGACTAACCCTGTTCTACGATCGGACAAGTCGATTTTTATTTTATAATGCGTTTTTATGGTAAATTCATATATACCGAGTATCTCAAGAATAAGTTACGACCATCAATTTGATTTTCTCAAATGAAAACAACCAAATTTTATTTCATTTTTCAATTTCGTTTCAAATTCGAAGTGTTTATCATATACCATGTCCTATACCTAAACTCAACAGTTAACGAAAAAAAAAAAAGGAATGAACATATCAATATTATTGAGTCCCAAAAGTAAAGTCTTAAATTCATTCAAAATTCTGCGGTGCGTCCTTAATAACGCTCGAACCCGTCAATTTTTATTTTACAATAATTTTTTTATGGTAAGTTCATGGTCACAGGGTAGCCCACAAATAATTCAAATAAAAAAAAACCCAATTTTAATTCAATTTTCTAATTTTGCATCCAATTCTAGAAATATTTCGTGTACCATGTCCTATATCTTAAAATCTTAAAAGTAACATGCCCGTTTCTGCATTAAATTCTTGTCAAGATCAAAACGTCTATTTAATAAAGATATTTTTATCCAGTATGTACCTTTTCTTACAATAGGTTCTATTAGACAATAAATATTTCTTTATGACTGAAGTTCTATGAAAGACAGCTACAATAAGATAATGTATATTAGTAGTACTAGCATTGTTATTGCACCTACCGTGTTTTTAGAAAGAGTTACTGTTTTGGGAGAGCCTACAACTTGCATAGGCATGGAAATTGTAATTGGTTTTCCAGCTATCTTGACACCTTGTAGTCCAGCAATAGATGAGCCCGCAACTATAGGTTGAGCATTCACAGTAGTTGTTTTTACATTGGCCACGTTGACAGCTTGGGCATTGGTTAATGTTTGAATATTCTTCAAACCTGCATTTGAACTAACAACCAGTACTTGTTGATTGCCTGGATAGGATAAAAATTAAAATTGAGATTGATAGGATTTTTGGTAATGTTGGAGAACAATTTACCTATGGTAGGGATCTGACCGGCTCCCTTTGAAAGTACGAGTTTCCCAGTTGTTTTGTTCATTTGTATCATCTTCGATGGTATCGATTTTGTCAATACCTTGTTTATACTGGGTACTATTTTTACAATTGTATTTTTAGCTGGTTGTGTTACTAGTGTGCCAGCTGGACTTTTGCTTTGAACAATGTTCCCAGTTTTAGGTAATGTAGCCAATGTCATACCTGTACTTGTTTTAACTAATGTAACGACTTGTTGAGCTACACCAGATGTTGTTTTTAAGATATTACTGCCCTGTTTTACAAGCAACTGTTTTCCTGCTAACTGAGGTGTTACTTGTCTAATTGGTGTCATAGGTGTACTTTGGACTCGAACAGGAGAACCTAAATAATTTACACTTTATGAGACTCATTTTTGGTTATTGATAATTGGTAAGTCACATGCAATATTCATTTCTGTAATAACCTAATCTAGTATACTTCTTACCCTTAATTATTGGTGTTACCAGCTTTTGTGAAGACATTGGCGATGGCGTGACAACAGTTTTTGCTGCCTGTGCTTGGGTGGGTGTCGATGAGGGACTGCCCCAAACTGGTTGTGCAGGTTTCGGAGACGTAATTGCAGCTGGAGTTGAAGTTGTTGTTGGGACAGTCATGGGCTTACTAACAGCTGCTGTGGGTGCCGGTGGGGGCAGATCATATTTCTGTATCTAAATTATTGAAGAAAAAAGAAACATAAAATCTATTTTGGTTGTTGAAAAAATATATTTACCTGCAGTACATAATGAGTTACAGATGGAGATCCAACCCAGTTCACTTCCAAACTAGATGTACCAGCTTTAATGAGAGATACTCTACTTGGCGGTGCCGGTCTGTCAACTTCTAAGAACCATAAATCTTTGCAGCATACTTGATTCTTCCAAGCTTTCCGATACCCATCACGTCCTGACCAAACATATAATCTTGTATTAATACCAACAGCACAATGACCAGCTCTCGCACAAGGCACATCAGATTCATCTTCACGTTTGATATTCAGATTATCCCAATTCATTGTCTCCAAATTAAGGCAAGCCATTGTACTCGTACATTTCCATTCTTTTTCATTGGTAGCAGATTTAACTTCATCGGCTACAACTGGAACCCATCCACCAAAGACGAACATTCGATGACCAATAAGAGTAGATGTATGCAGAGATCGAGGAAGAGGTGTTACACCGGAAACTTGAGGTTTGAACCAAGTCATTGTTTCAGTTTCTAGAAACCATAAGTCACCAAGCCGACATCCGCTCATTCCTCCATATATAACTAGGAAGGAACTGTTCTTCTTCTTATCGATATAAGACACACCAGTATGAGATTCTCTGGGCGGAGGAGATGGACCAAGTGTGCTGGGAATTTCCCATTGTGGGGGATTACCCCTAATGTCAAATGTATACAGATCATTCAAATAACGTGGCACATTACTTTTCGGATCGGAGCTGTCATTAGCTAAGCCACCGAACAGGTACACCTCATTGTTAACAAGAGTGAAACTATGGCCCAATCGGGGACATGGAGCTGGACCTAGCTTCGGGCACTTTGGTTTGAGCTTCCTCCATTCCCACTTTGATGCCTGAAACGAACATTATTCATAAAATTTGGTCAGAACAAACATGGGTATTATGTACCTGTAACTCATATAATTCATTACTGTATTTTCCATATTCTACCATTCCACCAAACACAAGAAGCCTTGTTCCTTCCACAACAAATCCATAAGCGGCACATCCTGGGGGCACGTCACCTTTGGTTACTGGTACAAACCACTGATTGGTAGCTATAAAGTGAATTATAAATAGATTCAAGTTTCCTCTCTCTATTTTTGTTACACAATCCAATAAGATTCTTAGATTTATAATAAAAATCAACAATTATCTTCAATGTTCAGTATTTATTTTGTTCTCTTGGAACGTCTCTCACTTTCAACAATAAAATTAAAATAACTCAATACGCTCATCCAAAATTAAAATCTATATAGGTATTTAAGAACGTATACGCATAGACTAAAAACAGAAATGGTTCATTAATTAAATTGCTGATCAAACGTAAAACTAAATACATAACAATTTGCAATTTTTCTTGAATAAATGATGAATGAATGTACTCCAAATAAAAAGATTTATTATTATTATTATTATAGAAATATTAATATAAAAATATGTATGTGTACATACAAGATCATTCAGAAAAATCCATGTATATAGCGGTATAGCTTGCATTTTATGCTCTAAATATCACTGTTTTGTTGAATTTTAAAAATATCACAAAGATCCTAATACTAGGCATTCATCTCAGCTTGGGTCCAATTTTGGAGGTTAGAATAAAAAAAATTAGGAAAACATAATTATAACATAACTTTAAAGACGCTACGTCTAATGTAGATCTGTTGTTTTTTTATATAATGTAAAGAATTATCTGGTCAAATCTCATTAATCACAAAAATAATTTTCAATTCTTTGAGCTATGATAACATATTTTTATGTATACGACGCCATATTTGTTTCTAGACTAAACAAAACTTGATAATATGAAAGTTGACATCCCCGGAATAAATGAACTATTTTAAAAATAATACTTTGAATGAGGTATATCTTCCGGATAGCAACTATTTAAGACATAACAGAAGACATTAGTTTGAATACTCAATATAACAACAGTGCGCGCGCCATAGCTACCTTGATACTTTCTCCTACCTGTATTGTAAACATGAAGTTCATCAACTATCCCTTCATTTCCGCCACCAAAAACAACCATCAAATCTCTAATAGCAACAGCACGGTGTCCATGTCTTGGCCGGGGTTGAGGTCCTGTCGGATTCTCCACTAATTTCCACTGTAACGCCTTACCCGCCATTGTCTCATCACATTGCACTCTACACGTACCTCGTACCTTTTGCAAACCAATGAGATTCACTTCAATTCAGTTCAAACACTCGCACCTAAATTATATCAAAAACAATTTCTTATGTTAACCTTAAATTGATTAAATTCTGGTAAATTCATGTTTAATACCATAATCAACTAAAATGTAACGATTTCAGCCGACAAGCGGCAAAACGATCTAGTAATCATGAAAACTGACTTTCTCCCCAATCGGTAAGGTCGAATTCAAACAACTATACCGACCTATCAGCGCCCTCTTGGTTAGCGTTATAACAACCAGAGCACAGCATACATTTTTCTGCTGTGACCTATGACCAGAGAAGGCTAGTTCTGTGTATGATACTATAATTTCATGTTTCTGTGTAAAATTTATCTCGCATTTCTATCGGCTACTCGGCCTATCGGTAGCGCTCCAGTAACAGTTGTAGCAGCGATTTGAACTATATAAAACATCGCGGGTCTTTTAAATGCAAGCTTTATAGTTCTTTTTAATGGTATTGGATTTATTTATATGAGTGTTCGAGCAGTAGGTACATCCTAATCAATCTCAAACCATCAGAAACATATGCATTTTAATTTTGGCGATAAAAATTGTAATGCTCATGCCCTCAACCCCCTCAACGCCTCAACCACAAAACAGTTGGAAACAGATTGTAATTGGTCCAAACTACCGCTCGAACACCTTGTTTCAGTTGCAACAAAATGATAGCGAGCAATTTATTGTGAAAATAATTTTTATACATTTTAACTTAAAACCTACCAATTATTTATGAGAGCATTCATAAATTCGATTATTCATGGTTCCTGAGTACCAACCATATAATAATATAATAGCTGATTTGCGTAAGTGCTCGTAATAGATAATTGTACAAAGATATATCGAGCCATAACCATAACTTCATTATGTAATAAGTATTAAGTGAATGTAGCGAAAATTAAATTATTGACGGACATATACGTTTCGATTGTACGTCGGCTTTTTTTGAACGGCTTCTCGCAAGACGATGGATTTTTTAAAATGTCTAGATGAACGTGCGTTTCGCTTAGTAAAAGTACTCCAATTTTGATGAACCTTTTTTCGTTGGAAAGAGGGATGATAAAAATCCCCCACCATCAACTTCATTATGATGATATGGGTTCGATTATGGATTCGACTGTTTTGAGTTCCAAAAGCGTTTCCAAAGCGAGGTTTCTTTTCATCTAGTCGTGAAAATTTAGGTCACCGGTTTTCCACGTGTGCTCTCTGTAGGCTGTAGATTTCTATCACAAAATCAATGACTCTGATGCGGACCTCTTTTCTACGACCTCTACTACTGAGTGACTAAGACAAAAGGCGCGCGGTTTCTGAATTTACGGATGCTCCAAACTTCAAAGCGCCGGCAGTCCATTATTCCATTACTATATAAAAAGGGAGTCCCGGAACTAAAGGATAACCTTGTAGCAGGAATTATAACTGTTCTGAGAAACAATACAAAAAAATATCCCGAATTGTGATTTCCTTAACTTATTTTAAGTTCTCGTACACCTAGACCACACGTCATTGAATTTCGTCGTTTTTTGCACTTACAATACGTTACGTTAACTGTACCGATGTCTACCTCAATAACATAGTGGAAAAATGTGTGTGACAACGTCTATATGACGTTCTGGTATTAAAGAACTATACTAAATAATAATAATAATAAGGAAACTTTTTCTAAATGAGATTTATCATTTATAAAGGTTTGAAGCAGGAGATGAAAGAAAATGCCCAGTTATCAATTAGCCTTGATTGGCTGACAGAAAGTACATCGGCGTGCGTATGGGATTTTTCCGGGCTCGCCACACTGCCCCCTTCTTGAAACGTCTCGTCCCGAAATGTGCCAGTTTCCGAGGAGGCAAGCCGTCCCATGTTCCGGTCCCTAGGTTGTCTTCGGGATGAAATTGTCTTGTGGCTTCCAATTCCGTGGCCCGTGTTATAGCGGCTATCAGATTGGCAGGATGTGCCAGAACAAGTGCTTGGTTAATTTCACGAAGTCCATCTAGGAACGGCTGAATCGCTTGTCTTTCCTATCTGGCCTCAGGACTTGCAGGATAAGCCAAGCGAACGTGGCGAACTACATCAGATCCGAGCTCTCGGAGGGTCTCATTATGTTTCTGGCAGTGCATCTTTAGTTGGAAGTGATAAACTTGTTCTAAATGAGATTGGCCATACCTCAGCTCCAGATGTCTCACCAACTGATCGTAATTGCCATCTGGAGCTTCAGGTTAAATAAATTTTATTTGTTGCCAATTGATTTCTTCTCAATTGGCCAAACAGAGTCTCGTTACAATATTTATATGATAATCCGAGACAAAACAGTATTAAATTCTTTGATAATAATAAAATTGATCAGATTTTCGATTTTCGAGAAAAATTGCACCTTTTCGCATTTGAGTATTTACGAATATGGGACCATTTCTCAAGTCTCCTCTTTCAAATATAAATTCAGGAAGAAGAAGTATTAAACGCATGATTCGGCTAGATGTGGTAAAATGTTATAAGAGTGCAGCTATCACAAGAATAAAAATATTCAAAAGGTTTTCATATAATGCAGAAAACCAAGTCGCAATAGTAAATAAAGTAATTAATAACTTCGAGTGGAACCAACCATTTCCGTTTCTTCAAGGTTGAGTCTGGTCGGTAACATAACGTTATTGAAAGAAATGCATAAATGCTTAATCAGAGAGCACTGTCATAGATAAAATGGTTAAACACGATGTTCACTTCTTTAAAATATTTATTAACTTTCAAAAAATTATAAACTCAAAAATAATGTAAACTTGTGAAAATAAAATAAAAAAGACAAACTAAATTAATGATTTAAATGAATCTAGACTCACAAAAGAGAGAATCCCAAAAAGTAATTCAAAAAGTGTTTCTTTATCGTAAAAGCTCTAGAATTTATACAAAAAAATATCTACTCAGCAAAAATTATAATGACGTAAAATAATATAATAGGATTCTACATAAAACTGGTAAACAAACTTTAAATCGAAACTTCTAGAACAATTTCTATTAAACACTTATTGTAAGGTCTTTTTGGAGCCCAGTTATATAATAATAACTAACAATGGTCTTTGTTGAATATTGCTGACTGCTGGTCTGCGTCCATGGCACGTGTACATCCTTATCTTCTATGTTTCTTGGGAATGAAGCTTAGGAGTTGAATAAGATTAAGATTTTGATAATTTACTTTGTATATTACTTTGTTGCAAATATAATATTATTATATGATTTTAAGAATATACCCAAATATAATTTTATATAACAGCTCCCCCTTTTAAAGAAAAGTTGATGGATTTTGCAACAACTTTTAAATGACTGATTTTTTGGAATTTAACTCAATCATTTCTTCAGTGGGTTCTCCCACGTGAATATTTGGTCTTCTTCTTGGTAGGATTCCCATGATCCTTTGATGGAATGAAACATCAGGACATTAGTGATTTACATATGTCCAATACTCTTACATGTGCCTCGTGATATGCCATATTATCAGAAAGATTAGACGATGATGTTTCTATTGCCTTTAATATCATCGTTGAAAATTTTCTCATCAAGTTTTTGAATGGTATTATTAAAATTTTTAATTACAGATGTTCTGACTGAAATTTGCTTTTTGAGAAAATTTTCTAATTTATGTTCATCTTCGTACAATTTGTTAAGTATCAAAATATTCGCCACATCTAAATCATCAAGATTTCCAGTAATCGTCCAAACTGTACCAATACCAATGGTAAGCTGTGGGCTGTGGTAATACTAGAGCGCTGTATAGATAGTGCTCTAGTAATTCCATGCAATTCCATGCTCTAAGGCACAAGACCTAACCTATTTACTCTATGGGGACAAGTAATTCTATGGCACGGTCCGTAGAGAGACACGGTTGTCTCGATCAGCAGTTGACCAATCGGGAGGGAGCGCGCGTGTGACGTAGACCATAGACCTGAATTTAAATCGTTTGCCACTCTCACTATGTATTGCCTATATGTTTACTACATATATCCTAGTTTTTACATATAATAACAGTAACAAAAGCAAGCAAACCAATATTTTATTAAGGTAGGTACATATAAACATAAGAACAGTAGCAGTAAATTACAATTTCGGGAAACATTGCTCATAAAATTGTTGAAAATCAATCAATAAACGAAAAACAGCTGAAAAGGAAATCACAAATTTTTGCAATTATTCGAAAGTTCGGGGTGGGTACAAATCGAAAAACAACAAGTCGACAAGTTTTCCAGTTTAAAGAAGAATAGTTACCTGTTCATTGAAATTTTGATTCAGATATGTCTTAATATTACAACTTGAATGACCAAATAAGCTAAATTGTGCGAAGGTATTAGTTAAAACCAAAAAAAGTCAGGTGTCCGTTTTTTTGTGTGTCAAATCAAGTCACGATGTTTTTAATTTTTGACCGACAAACCCCGAACGGAGATATACAATTCGACTGTTTGTTTTTTTGGTTCTTGCGTGCATTTTATATAGTAAACGTACTCCGATTTTGGATTTTTGATTCATAACATATTGATAAACACACAAATCCGAAATCTCCTTCCCTCCGAAGACTGCCCTCGAAGGGGGTAAATTTTCTCGAAAATCGAAAATCTGAGATGGCGGAATTAAAGATACCAAAATATCCGGAAACGTTCAAATTGAACATTTTTTCTAAAGAGCTACGGTTTTCGAGTTATAGCATGTTAAAATCTAAAATATGTGTATTTTCGCTATGTGGAAGAGGCAATTTCTTTCGAAAAATGAAAATCTGAGAATGGGAAATTAATGACCAGATTATTTGTAGCAACATTTCTATGGAACATTTTTTACAAAGAGTTACGTTAAGTGGTAAAGTTTATAATATGCGTATTTCCGCGACGATGTTCTTAGTTTTCTTAATAATAGCAAATGCAAGCAGAGCATATATGGATAATGGCGAACGTTCAACTATTTTCGTGACAAATGTAACACTCAAAAGTGTGAAATAAATATTTTTATAAAAAATTGGAGTTATCAGTTGATGCACTGAAATGTATAAAATAATATTAATTATTGGTGCTGGTGCCAAAAGTTTTCAATCTAACTGCAACTGCACAACTTCAAAAGTATAAGCACCAATAATAGATTTAATATTATTTTGTACATTTCAGTGCACCAACTGATAACGTCGGTAATTTTTTTTGTAAAAAAATAATTTTGTTTCTCCTTGAACACTTGTTACGTAATTGCGTTTCATTCCTGCAGCAACCATTTGTTTTGTATTGAAATATTTGATTCTTTTGTAAGTTCTCTGTAGCAGATATGATTATATTACTTCTTCTAAATGTGGATAGATTACTTTTTCCAATATTAGTCATTTTCTTCACAATATTCTTGGTTTTTTGAAATGGAATGGTTTAATTGAAACGTAGAAAAATTTCGTCTGAAAGCTTCGTGCCCGCCGCCTGTTCACCTATAGTGATTTTTCACTTTTTATTACATTCAGATTGATTAGAACTATGTATGTATATCGTAAGCAAAAACATTAATCAGACAAAAGTGCCAGTCGAACGCTGAAGCCCGCTAGATACGCAATCGCTGAGCCGATCTACCAGCTACGTCACAGATTGCTTCCCGCACCGAACGCTTCCCTCGCCTGAGTACCCAGGATTGAGACAACCGTGTCTATCTACAGACCCTGATTCTATGTGACATAGAGGGGAAGGGGAGGATAGAAGATAGAGAAGGAGGGAGTACTTAAGTTATAAAGTGAGGGCGCGCGGAATGTAGGCAACCCGTCAAGTATGAACACCTAGGCTCACAGTAACAAAAGGGAATTTGCAAGAAAATTATCAGTTTGGCTGATGTTCTGATTTTTTGCTTTTCATAAGGAAACAAAATCACAAAAAAGTCACAGCGTTTATTGTATCATCGTTTAGAGTACCTACAATCTTATATTATACATTTTATATAAGTGAAAAAAATAAACTCACATGATTGATTGTACAACATAAACAACACATTAATGTCCTCTAAAATACACAATAATGTCCTTTAAACAAGTCTAAGTTATTTTAAGACTGCCTCTAGTTTCAGATATATCTATAATATCTATTGCAATAAAATGAAATCTTATATCTACATATTTTAACGCAATTGTCTTTATTAACAAAAATAAATATTTATCTCTGGGAGGTTGACCGAAAACGTGGTCATTGAGGGTTTCAAAAATAGTAGAATTTGAAAAATACTGCAAAACCATATTGGAGAAATGCACTGCCGTATATTGTCTTGCTTAAGCCTTTCCACCACTTTTACCATGGCCTGACATATGAACTTATCATTTATAAAGCAGATTTTAACTAAATCAGCGGAAGGTTAAAGCAAACCATCTCTATTCTTCACTGCCATGAGGGAAAGTGCAGCCTGTGCAGCATGCATTCGTGCGTATGATGTTCATACTTCGCGGGTTGCCTATACGCCAGGTGGCTTCACTGCCGCGCTTTGCACACTTACCAATGCTACCTCCATACCTTCCGTCCTCCTTGGACATAACAGCAGCTTCATACTTCATCTGTATATTTAGTGTTCTCTGATATTTCTATTCTCTAGGCAAGGTACTCGTATGTCAGCGCTGTTGGTTTGAGTGGGGATAAGTTTCGATCAGCTCGGATTTCTATACCCAAGCCCAAGTGTTTCCACCACAGATGAAGGAGGGTTTCGACTTTCGAGCACGGTCCTGTAATATAAGAGGTTCGTTCCAACACGCTATTTTTGTATGGTCCCAGAACTGTCACGAAACTGTGTGGATCGATTTTGTGCGCAGACGTTAACATTGCACGGTTTTGTAATCGTGCCAAGGTGGACACGCGTTGGAACGGTTTCGTGAACTCATCCTAAAGATCTGGACACGACATCTTGAAGCTAACTTAATTTTTTCATTATTTGCTTTTATTATTGTTTTTGTTGCTTTTCACCAAGCTTATACACAAAAACATGTACATACAAAAACGTTTGTAATTTGTCAATGAACTTAAAATAATAAAATTCATTATTGCCCTTCTTCTTACAAAATTGCAAGAATATATTTAAGTCGGGCCCAACAATTTAGAGACAGAACCATTAAAGTCTGTTAATCTGAAGAGCGAAACAAATTTGAAAATGGATTTTAAGTGGAGTCAAAATTCCACTTGCTTGTTATAGATTTATATGCAAAGTTTCATGAAAAACTAGGTACTTTTGAAGTCAGGAGTATAAAAATGATGTGGGTAAATTTTCCTCGAGACTCAGTGCCCAAACAATACTGTGTCGGAGTACTGGGCACTATATCCTCTTAAATTAAACAAATATAAACCTTTCATTTCAACTTAGAACAATTTAACACATGCCTAAATAGTTTTCAATTTTTAGTCTGGGTTCGTTTATAAGAAATTCCAAATCAGATGAAAAATCACTGTCTCCATTGGCATTCATGGTTTATTTAATTTTGAATAATTATATAATATTATTTTATTTGTGAAATGTCAAAACTAGTCAACACTTCAACATAAACAAGCAAGTAATGATAGTATGGAGGGTATACGGTCCATAAATAATAGAATTGCAGACGAAAATCTCACAAACGGCAAAATGCGCAGCGTACGAAGATTCAACCAAGTATCAAAATGACCGTACGAGAACCGATTCGCCAACGGTCCCTTACTCTGCTGGAACGCCAACAAGGTTCGTCCAGTAAACCGTCAAGAATTCGATGGAACGCTTTTCTCTTTCTGCGCATGAACCGGACGGTACAATGTATGGTTTCCATGGGTGTTGAAACGAACCTAAGGTCTTCCATATCCACGGAGTTTGGGTAGGCCAAATTGTCATAGATATTGAAGAAATTTTTAGTTTGTATTATAGCCATTTCGGGTGTGGCGCTAGTGTCGGTGGCTGCGGGTATCTGTTTAAAATTGAATGGTTGTCTCTGAAATTAATCTCACAGACAATATTCGTTTAATCCCTTTTACTATATAATCTTGTTTTTGGTTGTAACTTTATTATATTATTATATTAAGACTTACAACATAGCAAGACTGTGTGCTATTCCGGAGTGCAAGTCCATAGTTACAGTGGTGTGAAGAAAGTTTCGATTTTTAAAGTGCCAAATGATTTCAAAAGATTGCAAATTTAGAAAGCTGCTATTTCTGGATTAGTGGAGTTAAAATCTTCGCATTACATTTGTGAAAATATATAACATGTAAAGCATGACCCGAGCGGAAAAGTAATTGCTGAAGTGAGCATTTATTTTACTCGCTTTATATTACCTTGTTATCATGTAGCTGTTCAATAAACACCATTAAATTAAATAATTTCTTGCAGGCTCTTTCCTAGCGCCCTCGATTGTCCGGCTCCGCTATTCCAATTATTTTTGGTGATATCATTCCGAGTACAGATAATATTATGGACGAGCACTGCAGAATTTCCGATGAACAAATTCGTAAAGAAATGGACATAGATTGTAATTTAACCTTGTCAACTATTATAGAATAAGTATCAACAGCATGGAATAATGAAAATTAAAATCTTGACACTTGATAGACCACTTTTTTAGGTGGAAAACCTTCGCTGATCGCGCTGATGGTAGAATGAGCCCTGCGAAAACCATGCTGGCGCTCAGAGGGCTCCCCCTGCCTGTATCGCCTGTAAGAGCCTAGGCTTCAACAGCTTCTCATACAGTTTGCCTGCTGTGTCCAACATACAGAGAGGTAGGTAGCTGGATGGAGAGTGATAGACCATATGTCTGTGCATGAAGTAGTAATATGAACAAAAAAAGTTGAAAATCCTCTTATCTATGATTACAGATATAACGGAAGAGAACTTCAATGAAACGGAGCATGTAGATACACCAGCTCCTTTCAGTCAAGAAGTCCATCGAACTTAGCTGCAGAATTCATTCCATAGTAGCATCGTCAACAGCTGAAGCGTCTTTGTTGGAGTCCCAGATAGATGATACCTAGGCCGTTCGAGATCTCGAATATTATAATCAAGGAACGTAAATAACAATTTATTGACATCAGCATATCATATACCTGTGTTGAAGTAAAAGTATTCTTTTTTTTGCAGAACTTTTTCTTATAAAACAAGAAAAAATCAACTTTGTGATGTTTTTTATTTGAAATCTGCGAAACTTCTAAATGAATTGAGTTTAAATACCTACCATGAATGAAAAATTTACATTGGAAATTTAATAATGAGTGGTTTTCTATGGTTTTAATATTAGGTAACTAAAATATTTATAGGTCTTGCCCGAAACTTACATCCTATTGAGGATGAGAAGAAATATTAGTAATTCCAAAGTCTTGGAGTGTTAACGAATTATCCAAAGGACCAAAGGCAAAAGTTATTTGTTACACAAGCTCGAATGATGACAAAAAACGGAGTAGAATCGCCAGTCATTCAGAAGTGCATAACCCTTTCCAGCGATAAAGGATTGAGTTATCACGTTTATGGACGACTTCAATGTGGAGGGATCGCAGCTACCTCGAATCTAAGATTCATTAAATATACATCACTTGGAAGCTGGACAAGTATTCCAAGACTACTTTGATTATTGGCACCACAACCACTGTAGTTACACTATATCTTATTGAGAATGAGGCAAACTCATCAGCAAAATATGATGCTTGCACATAATTTTGTAACGAAAAAGAAATCCATAATTGACAAACTAAAATATTTTTTGACGAATAAAAAAAAATTCTATTATTATTTTTCCTAACCTATTTCCCAAACCCTCTATAAGACTCCGACTAAGTAAGTAAAAGAATGCCTATATATCCTATACTAACATATTGAGGAGTGTAGCAAGCTTGATTATATTTCCGTTAAAGATAAGTGCTTCTGAAGGCCCCTACTACGGACTGTAGAAGCCTCCATAGCCCGTACTTATTTATACACATAACATACAGGCGTTCACAACTGGAGTTCCAATTATTTTTTACCCTTTATGTATATTTTATATAGGGTTTTTTATAAATACACCAAACTCTCTAACATAAACATTGAAAAGTGCCAAATCCATACTGTACAAAAATAAATGTTATTTCATTACTGTACGGCTTGAAAGTGTCAACTACATTACTCAGTATACATGCGACAATCACTTATCTATGTACATTACCATTCACATCTCCTATGTAGGTAGTGTTCTCTGTCTCCTATAAAAAAACAGAGAGGATCGAGTTATGTTCGTCGTAAGTTGGAAAAGTTTGTGCTATGGCACTATTTGCCTTCGTATTTCATATAAGTTATGACCGATAGGAGCCACTATAATGAACCCGTACAGAGAAGATTTCCTTATGATTCGACACGTAGATCTAATTTAACCTTAGTTTCAGCCTATTATTCCAATCAACTGAAACATAGATAAACAATATATATACGGAGCTGAAATATATTGACAAATCTGAAGTTCAATTTTATTCAATGATTTTTAATCTTTGATATTTGGAAAGATATGATTATGACACCCTCTATTACATATGAATCATAACCAAGTTTAATAAGAAACGAAATATTCTCAATAAATTCATTCATTATTAAAACTACATTACCTATAAGCTAGTCATAAAGTTAATATAGGAACCTATTTTACGATGCCTATAAGTTCGCTTTCGTATGTAAAAAAACACTCGCATATAAATTTCTGTACGAAGATGAGATTATACACGCAGTCTGTAAACTCCCTAAAATGAGCTGAAAGTATTTTGTTGACCATATATAAAGGGCTAGAATATAATGATACAGTTTTAATTTAAAATTTATCTTATTACATTTCAATGTATTTCGGTTTAGCTGCTTCTTGTCTTAAGTACACTTGGCTAATATTAGAATATTGAAGAATGTCAGGCATTTTCTGGAATATCAACAATATTATTAGATACATTTGCTGTGATTTTGTACTTACCTTGAGACTGATAACGTAACTCATATAGTTACTCAATCTTCCGTCATAATAAACATTTTCAAGTATCTCGGTTTATCGGTTTATCCTTATGGTTTGGGTACACTTAAGTAGATCTTCGTAAATTATTACAGCATTCATTAATATACAATGAATATAGTAGAAGAAGTAGTAGGAAAATTTCTGGAGGCCGTTCAATTATCGAAATAACATAAGAGCTGAAATTTGCCTTGAATTTAAATCTGATTCATGGAAAGAATTGAACACGTACCTTGGAACTAAAATCCGAGCAGTATTACTTACTCCATCCTGCCTTTTATATTATACATTAATAAAAACCTCGGTTTATCTGATCCTGATCATAAGTACTTTGATATTCGGCAAATTATATCAACCAAAATATAAAATCAGTAGCAAATAGATTATTATTGAATTGAGAAATTCCGATCAATTTCTGAAGAAAATAGATTGTCAAAAAGAAAAATAACGCCAGATTAAATAATTCGCTTACCATTTGTGAAATTAATTTGAATTCAGTACAGTACAAATAATGGAATACTAATAACTAATAAATAGTACAAATTATAAGAATCAAATTTAAGAAATTGGCAGCGACACTATATTACAGCGACTTGCGTGGCCAAACCTGGAACTACGAAAAACTCCTTCAATAAGTGTGATACTTATTTAAGTGGAGTGGAGCTGCAAGACCTTTTATTATACGACCGTGGTTTCGACTTTCGACCTACTCGGAATTCGACGCGCACTTCATAGATAAAATATTTATATACGGAGGCGCACTTAGACTACGAACTTTCCTATTTCCTAGTTTAAGGACGCGCAACTACATTTCGGGAAATAGGTTAGGTTGTTCATCGCTATTTGATCAGTGGCGGTTCGTGACATTTATTGCAGAGGGGGCCAGTTCTATAAAATTACCAGAAGAATACAACTTGCACTTTTCCACAAGACCCCAAGGTAGTACTACGGCACCTTACATTTTTTGACGTGGGTCGTTTATATTTAGTGAGAGAACCAACGTCTTAGATTTGATACGCACCTACGTCAAAAATATGAATTGTAGAGGAGGCATTGCCCCCTCTGAGAAGCCGCCACTGCTTTGAGTAATTCCTCAGTATAATAGATGGCGTACACTTCGTTCACGATCGCCAATGGTCTGAAGCACAGTATACAGTATAAAGAAATATACAGTAGTCCAACTTTCGGCGGAACCTTTTTTGATTCAAGGTCAAGAGCTGGCGGCCATGTTTTAATCGTAAAAAGTCAGGTCTGTACTGGAAATTAACATGATAACTGTGGCAGGACCGTAATTGAAATTTATGGATACGAAATTAATTCACTGGATTGATATAATAGATATTATATTATAAATTGATCCATAATATAATATCGTCATGATTTTTTTTAAATTTGAAATTTTTGATTATAGTTTTCAGAGTACAATGAAACCCAGAAAATTAATTTCAGTCAACAGAAAAACATAATCAAAAATCATGAAGATCTATAAAATCTCAAGTTGTATTTGTTTTGATTGCTTTATTTAGCGTTCGCAAAGTAAATTAATAATGAATTCTTGTGGAAGTTGTAGTCAGCGCCGTAGTGAAAAATTAAAAGGGTAATAACAGGACTGCAATTAAAACTTCTCCAATACAAAAACAATTTATCGAAGAAATATACATATCACAAATTGTTCCATACAATCATTTTTCCTCGATTTTTTTTCAATTTAAAATTCTTCTTAATGTATATTATAATGAAATACGGAAAAATAACTTTAACAAATAGTCATAGGGAAAAAATCACAAGGATGTCTAAAATCACTATTGGTATCTTCTAAAAGAGTTCTTACAATATTTGATTTTATTACAATATCTTGAAAATATGTTCTGAAAAAATGATCGAGTTTACTAAAGTGCTACAAAGTTATCATCAGGTACCAAAGCAACTGGTATTTTGATGATAACTTTTGAAGTAACAAAATATTCGGTCATCATCAAGTTACCTGTTTTTATCTTTTCGGAAACCAAAAAAACTGAAGTCACAATTGTAGCTTTTATGGTTACAATTCCTCGCAACACACACATTTCCACCTTTCGACATTTTGTAAAAACAAATAGTACTTATTATAAAATACATTCGAGATGATAAAATGGTATATCAGTATATAAAAAGAATTCACGAACGTCACTGTACTAGCACCTAGAAATACTACTCGTACGCATCTGAATTCTCAAGGTTTTAAGATTAAAACATGGCCGCCAGATGCGCGCTTGGGTATGAGCGGTTTTACCCCTTCCATGAGAGTTGGAATACTGTATATTTCTTTATACTGTGGTATAAGCACAGCTTAGTTGGGTAAGCTGTGGTATAAGTATATACATATAATAGGTACATATGATGAATACTTTCAAATTTGATACACCACAAGATATACTCAATTTGAAATGGTTTTTGGGGTCTTATTCTTCTATCAACATAATCGTTGCTTTAATCTTAGAGTGGATATAGGAAAAATAATAAGGCATAAATTAATATAGGTATTAGATCTATTTATACATCATTATATTACAAATAGAAGTTTGTAAAAAAACTCAACGAAAATGTAGCTTTCAATCTTTATTATATAGAGTTTTTCAACATGGAAAAGTACAAATATTGCGTTTACACCGACTTCTAGCATGAGATACACAATTTCATTGTGAGTGGAATTATGAATAGTTTAAGTTTAAAATTAGCCACAAACTTTCTGTTCTGAGACTTACGTGTAGGTACACTGAAATAATAAAAAGTACCTTAAATCATTTAGCACAAAATGGTGGATAAATAATTACTGGATGAAGTTCAATTAAATTATTGTGAAATTAACACGTCCTTATTATAGTATATGATCGTATATAACTATTATAAGCATTTATACATTTTTTTCAATTTTGCAAATCACTCTTATAATTTGTACAATTTTATAGAGTCTCTTACATCTTAACTATCTGTAATATCATGAACACTTAGATTTTTGTGAAAAATATGAGTAAATGAATAACTATATTATATAAACCTTATACTAAGTCGTTTTACTGTTGAAATAACATTAATTAAATTCAGAACTGGCTAGATAAGTATATATAGCAAATATATAATACAAGTTGTTGTCATCAACCATGAACCTGAATTTTTTTATATGGTTTCGTGGGACAGTAAAAGTTTGTGCTACATCATTCTGCATTTCATATGTTATACTGTTGCACAGTAAAAGGCAATTTTCAATTTTACTGTCATAAGGTTCTTTTCTGTGTGTTTGAAACTTGTGATATATTTTGTTTGCCTCATACATTAACCGTTTTTAATCCGAGTTCCAGTATTATGTTCCTCTTTTTTTTGATGACAACTAAAAAACTAAAAATAATTTTATATAGCTACTTCTCGTCGCATTTGCAGCTTATACATTATCTAAACAACTCAAATAATGTTAGTACCAATACACATATATATGAAATTAGATAATATAATATTAAATACACGAAAGACAATAAATACATCTAAAATACTACACGTAACACTGGACAATAAGCAATAAAAGATAAAATTACAAGTTCGATTACGCCACTAACATAACAGATATGTGGATAGATTAACGCAAATTAATATTGAATACGTAAATGGGGAACACTGCACTTCCTTCGAATCAATAAGCTGAGATTGCAGCAATTAACATCAGAGCGCATTTTACTTTTTTTTCACATATTATTTTCTTGAACAAAAAGAATCGATATTATTTTCCAATGTTATAATCTTATAATATCGGTAATGTATGATCAGTTCAATTCCCTCTAGATCTTGTATCATTCCGAATCATATGTATCTTCTGGTGCTGTATTTTTTACTCAAACGGATTGCTGATGTGATATTGCGTATAAAAAAGTCAGTATCAAAAATAGTCAAAAACTTGTCATTTTGAGTTTAATAATAGGGAAAGAATTGGGTTTTAGGATATAGGAACGCAAATATGTTTAATATTATATATATGTAGATATATTATACATAATATATATTATTATTATTTGTGTAGGTATATCCAAAAGCACATCAGAATTATCATTAGGAGGTATTTATTTTGTGATCCATACAATACGGAGTGGTTCAAGACTAATCAGCACTGTTTTTTGTTTTTCGTGAACCTAACTCTCTCTGTAATGCTAGAGTCATTTGATTTGGTGGTTTAGCAGCTGATATGTCATCCACCTGTCCCCGCGGCTTATCGACTATCATATGCCAGTATATTCTGTATAAATGTAAAAACCATAGTTTTTTGTGATAGACCAATAATTCCGACCTTATTAGGTGCAAGGTAGCAACCTTCACTTAATGCTTTGATCAGCTATCGATATTGTTCTCGATAGTAATGACATTTTATTTAATTTCAATGTATTTTTTGATAATATTTTATAATTTGGTGTCTGAATAATCTGATATATGAACCATCAAAAATTTGCTCTCCATCACAAATTCATGAAATCTAACTAAAATGAAGCTTGCCTCCTTTCGAAACGTTAATAATATTCATGAGTACCTATCAATTCAAAATAATATCTATTTCTAACTTTTATTGCACCTTGATTTGAACGGCAAATTGATGAATGTTTTTGTCTTTTTTATGAATTTGCCCTTTTCTCAGTTTATACAAGATCAACCTCAAACAAATGGAATTTTAGTATGTATATATTTTAATAAATATTTCAGATAAAGTATATATGTACACCAACACTGTACATAATTTGTATTTATGTTTCCACTTTTTTTTATAAAACAGATGTGTAAGTCATTACAATGATTTTATCGTATGTCGTTGTGTTAGGCTGTCTCTTTTGGAAATTGCTATGAATTGATATATGGAAAACAGTTACACGAACCTCTCAGGGTATCCTCAAAAACTGTTTCTAAAAAGTTATGAGTATGTCTCAGGTATTTCACTCTTGAGTTATTGCTTGGTTATAGACTAGATCACATTATTGTTATATAATAAATTTTTCGAAAAAGTGTTGGGTATAGGTTCTCAAAACTTCGAAAGAGGTCTATCATTAAAATCGAATGTTACTATGGCTGAAAAATACGAGGTGCGGATTTTAGTTTACCCCAAGCCCGATTTGGTTGTTCTGACCAAAAAAAAATCTGTAAACGCGGGGAAGAAACAGTTCCAAGAAATCGTACAAACTTCGGTTCCTAATGGAGTACTAAAGCTAAGGTATATTAGAATTTTTCTTATAATACGTTATTGCATGATTCATCATACTTGGTGAGCCAATGAGAGATATCGGTCATTTTTTGATTCACAAAATATTACTATTTGTTGTTGTCGACAAACAGTTGCCATAACAAAAGAAGATAGATATTATATCTATCTTATTTACACGAACCACCATTCATTTTAATGGTATTATTAGAAAAAAATTAAATTTTCTATTAAACAAGTGAAATAATGAAAATATCCTTTCAAGATGCCATTAGATGTTTTTCCGATTTTTTCATTTTCATGAGCAAACTTCCCTTCTTTATTAATAATAAATAGAATTCATTATATTTTTTTCTAGGAAATTCTAACAACTTAATTCTCTCAATGGCTTCCCAAGTAGAAGTTCTGAGGTACTGTACTTCTTCCTAATATATAACCTCTGTACATATACATTTTTGCACCCCATATTATTTAAAATACCACAATTTTATCAAAACAGTGTTATTATATAAGTCATGATATATATATATATATATATATATATATATATATATATATATATATATATATATATATATATATATATCCATAAAATGTCAGTTAATGGTTGTTGTTGGAATAATGGAATGCATCATTTATGTCACAACAATTTTTTGAGCTATCAGACCCATCGATCGGGACCATATTATTATATAAGGGCCAGTTTGACCGACCCTAACACAAATGCAGACGTCACAACTTCAATCATTTTATTTAAATTTATGTATATAAGATTGTTGTAACATCCACTTTTTTTAATACAACAGCTACACATAGAGGAAAAAATAACCAATATAGGAATGTTATTATGAACTATATATTACACTTACTCTCTATGGACTACACAACACTCAAAGAAATAACCATTTTTTAAGGGTAATAATACGTATGCAAGTGCTGCTATACGTAGATATCCGCAATATATATATATTTATATATATATACAAAACATATATTTAGTACAAGTATAGTTTTATAAGTCATAATTAATGTTTTTAATATTGATTTGTCTTTTCAATAGATTTGATAAACATAATTGAATTAAACATGTAAAAATAAACAATTAGCTTATCAAAGATGATCTTCAATTTGAAGTACAAACTTAGATCAAGGGCACAATAAATGCTTTTAAACTTGTACTTTTACTAATTTGTATATATGTTTGTGTATATATGTTAGTATATATATGTGCAGTATGAAAGAAGCTTAGAATGTTAAAGAAGCATTGTGGATGTATGGCACAAAATAGCTTTTGCCAGCGCTAGATAGCCTCTAGGAGAGAAAAAATCTAGCGTGTTTTGCCCGAAAAAATGTTAATTAGTCTAACGGTTAATTCTCGACTAGTACACGAATGTAATCTAGCACTAGCTCAGTGGCCAATGTGAAACGTGAACATGCGTAGAACGTGAAAGTTGAACATGCGTAGAACGCAAACGTATGTACTAGCCGAAAATTACCCGCCGGACTACTCAACACTTTTTCGTCCAAAATGCGCTAGATTGTTTCTTCCCTAGCGGATGTCTAGCGCCGGCAAAAACTATTTTCCGCCAAACGCCCCCATTGTTGACCATCCAGGAATATAATATAATTTGAAATATATGTCGTTGTTCTGTATATTGGAATAAGTCTACACGAGTTTCAATTTAGGCCAGATTAACCAATAATAAATATCTAAATGTTGCAAGGAAAGTTTGTGCTCGGAATATATGTTGATATAACCGACCTTAAAATTTTAAAGATTGTACATCATTGACCCGTATGCAATGCGCAATATCTAGTGCAATTGCGCATTGCTAGCTGGACAGCCCTTTTTTATCCCTTTCAAGAAGCCGAGGCCCGTCATTGTCGTCATCACATTGGCAGCTATTTATCACATGCGAGAACAAAAACCTGTGGATTATAGTGGCTTTACTATAGCTGCTCTGCACACGGGTACGTTATAGTGTATCTAAACTCCTCCACGTTACAATCTAACCTACACCAAAATGTTATACCTTCGAATTAATTTAAAATCACAGCATTTCTTATAGGGAATCACGGGAAGAAAAACTATCGGTTGTTTTGACAATTTCTCAAATAGTTTTTCTATATATATATATATACTGGCAAGATTCGTTTCACTTTTACAAATATATGAGGATACCATTGCATAATATATATGTCCACGACAAAATATCCCCACCATCACTGAATTCATTGAAAGACTAGCTTCCCACATTACTCACTTTCGGGTTCCATTCTTCAATGTTAAATATAATCTGTGCTGCCTAGCTGGGCATATGTGCGTATCAGTTTATTCCTTCAATATACTCTCAAAACTCCTGTTGTTTAAATGCCAGTCAGTCTGTAACATTCTATTTTATTTTTAACATCCATCTGGTACCGAGGTCAAAATTTTTCGTAATTGAATTATTTTGTAAAAATGTTTGTGGAAGTGACCACTTAGCCAGAGAATGTTACATGAAATAAAACTTTTTGCCCTTTTACTTGTGCATAGTCTCAAAGTCTAACATTGGGTCGGTATTAGAAAAAAACACAATTATTATAAAGGGAGAAGAAATCAAATTAAAAAAAGAACTGAAATCATAAATAAACTTTTAATTCCGATCAGAAATAAAATATAATTGAACTAAAGCAATAGAAAAAAATAAATAAATCAGTATTGATTAGAAACTAAAAACATAGAGGGTCAGTTCACTTCATAATTTGCAAATAATAGAAATGAAAAAAGTTAATAAAAAAAGAAATCAAACTAATAGGAAAATACTTTATACACCACGATTGGTTTTTTAAATAAGAGATGCTAAGAAATTAATTAATAAGAAACACAACACATACAGTGGATCCCAAACCTAGCAGGCACTTTTGTCGACATTTTAATCTCCTTCTCAAAAGGAGTCAGAAGGTTCAGTCATTCATTCTTAGTCAAATAAGGAATGTAAGTGCCTGAATGGTTCGAGACATTTTTTTTTATATAAATTACAATTCAATAATCGCAACATAGAGAAAACCAAAAGGGTGCCATATTAAGTTACACCGCCTGTTTCTCATGTTTGTTGCAATATGACTAGTTTCATTTTAATAATACACAAAAAACTACACATTTATATGTAAGTCACAATGAACCTCTCAATTAAACATAGATAATTATCATCCAAATATCGCGACACAGAAACTTCTCACATATTTGCCACATTTATTGCCAAACATAGGTATATAAATAAAACATTAATCGGATTGAGTGATTACAGGAAAGATTAGCAATTTGATTAGCGCAATCCCTTCCTCCTCAATACAGATATATGTGTATCGAAAAAGTTAGTAATGAAAATAAAATCCCCGCCCCTCAAGAGTTCTGTGTGGAAGAATGATTTTAAGTAAGTTTTCTAAAATCTTGTTACATTTAAATAGAGGATCATGGTGTCAAACATAGTATTGCGATGTATGTCATATATATACTTAAATATATATACACATAAATTATCAATCTACTGAAAACATGAAAGGATCTCTATAATATATAAATAAATACTTTCTAAATCAAGTTTGACTATGAATCTTTGGGTAAATAACCATGTAAGAATGGTGATGGCACGAATATTATGAAATATTATAAAACATCAGACCGTAGAAATGTTTTTGCTACTAGGAAACGCGAATGCACTTCTGACTAGCTCCATATTATGTATAAGTACTAAATTTTTAAATTATATGAGGTGCCTTTTCTGTTTTGAGACAACCTCATTGGCTCTAAACACTCGTAAACAAGTGTCGCATTTAAATTGCCTAAAAACTGTGTCAATCATATAAATAAATTATCATTAGCGACCATGCTTCGAGTGGATAGAGCTCGCTGGTATCTAGGAGTTCTCGTCGCTCTAGGTGGTTTTGCTCTTATTTGTTTTAAAGCTGACCTGCAAGACCCGGTTACCCAGCGTGTAGCCATTAAGCGACTGTATGGCTACAACAGCTTCATCATAGTTAGTCATTGTAACGAAACCGAAGCCCTTGCATTTGTTAGTTTGTAGGTCTCGTATCACCTTGACGCTTTGTACAGCGCCAAATGGACCAAATAGCTGCCAAAGAACATTCTCCTCAGTCTCTGGTGCTAGATTGTATACAAAGATACACCAACCAGATCCGTTCATAGCATTACCAGGTAGCATGGAGTTTGCCAGCAAGTCTCCAGCCAGTGGTGAATATCTGGAAACAAACATTTTATGCCAACAGCTGTTTCATTTTGAGATCGCAGATTAATATCGCCAAAGAGATAGGAAAACTAGTCAAGAGAAGATCAAGTTTTCTAGTAGAACAGTTTTCCCAGAATATCAAAAGATCAATAAAAAACACAACCAGTTTGCCACTGAATTTGATGGCATATTTATATTTGAATCATCTAAAATTGCATAATTGGCACTTTTAGGAACGCAAATATTTTATTGAACAAAACTCAGAGTAATGCACAATCCTGAACTGATGTTATGATCATAATAATAATTGAAAATGTTCATATGCTCATCCATATAGGTAAGTTCCAATATTGTAATTTTTCCTGACAGTACTCTTATATTTTTAATTCAAGTTCATTTGATCATTCATGTTCTAAAAGCTCCTAAGAGGAGATACATTGCCACATATTATGTAACCGAAGCTTGTCCCAAAACTCTGTACCATGTTAGCAGAATTTAAATCACGTAAATTTGAATTGAATTGGTGTATTTGAATCGTTTTAAAATGCACGAATTCGACTCTGAATGTAAAACACCTTCAATGCTAAGCAATCAGAATATGCAGCAATGACACTGACATTACAGAATAATATTGATAAGATTTAGTACTGTTATCGATATACTATATACCTATATTTATTTAGTGCTGTTATCATTTATATGACGAATTCATAAAAAAATAAACTCAATATAAAGAAAATTGATTCATTATCTGTGATTATTATTGTTTCCGTTTTCGGAACACACACATCCTATTGTTCATCTATAAACGAACCCAATGTTTGACATGACAACTAATTCCTATCTGAATCTAGGAAAGCCATATTCCACTTCCTACTGGGGACGATTTGTTTTATGGCTCGATATATGCAACCATCATACTTTTTTTTAGTAAGGAGAACTAACTATAAGTGAGACGACGAGAGTTTGCTGATGTATCAGTAAAGCAGATAAGATAAAAAACTATGTTTTTAATCTAGCATCATTGTCCCTTGGACATTAACAGAGAGGCAAAAAGTATCGTACATGTCTTTAAGAAAAGAATAGGTTATTGTGATTTTTTATGATCAGTTGCAGTTTTTTTCGGGTGGTCTAGTAGGTAAGAGGTTGGACTTATAACCGAGACGGTATGAGTTCGAGCCCAACTAGGTCAACGACTTTTTCCTTAGATAAAAAAATTCCGGGGGGTAGAAGGATCACTAGTAAATGGCAAAAACTAGCCGTCGAGATCACTTGCCGATTACTCAACCCGCATTGAGGCAGCGTGGTAAAGTAGCCTATATCGGTGGTTCGGAGTCCACCATAGATTAGAGGTTCCCTTGTCAGTGGCAACACTGTCAAGGTAGTGAGGAGAGCCCTGCTCAGTAGACATACAAAAAGTCTGACGACGATCGAACGAACATTTATTTATTATATAAATATTTTGATGAATCTTGGGATTGGGGTTCCGTGGTTCAAGTTAAAGGTTGTATGTAATTGGTGGAGTAAATGACAGACATTTCAAGAAATTTGCGTTTTCTTTCATATACTAGTAGATAAAATCTCAATGGAATCATATCATATTGTAACGTGCAAGGGGAACAGCCGCCGGTATTGGCTACAAAGTGGCGGCATCCTTTTGAAGAAAGCGCGAGATCTATGCTGTGGTTGGAAATATCGAAAGCGGCGTTGACAAAGAGAGCGACGGCATTATGTCGGCATCTACTCTTAGAATGCCGACAAAGGGATTTCGAGAAACATCCAGTGGCGGCTTTCGAATCAAAGACCAGAAGCCGCTCGAATGATCTGGAGCCTTTGTCGGATATATATATAGGAGAATTGTCGGCATGGGATACAGAATGTAAAAAATATATAAGCTAGTGCCAATATAGTAAAGTTAAGTTGTAATTTATATTATTTCGAGTGTAAATAAAGTTAATTTAATAACTCTAAATTAGTCTCACTTATCTGCGAACCCACATACGCAACAATATCATCCTATGCTGCAAGTCATAAACATGTCCCCCTCCCTAGAGCACCTCTCTCAGGGTGTAAAATACTGTCACTTCTGTGTGATGTAATCCTGTCTTTGAGATGTCTCGTAGTTTCGCCTATGTATTATTTATTATCACAGTCTTTGCAAGGTCTATAATACACAGCGTTAGATGTTCCCATAGTGGGGACTTGTTTCAATTTAGAAAAAGCAGCACTGACGCTAAAAGTATTGTCTTGTTAGATATTTTTAAATAATTTATAGTTTTTAGTATATTTCTGTGCTTTGGTGTTATATCTCACCTATGATAATGGATAACAGTTGATGACTGTTGATGGAGCTTCATCGTCTATTTTATTACTCAAAGATGACATGTTTGGCAATATGTTAAAATCAATATCAGACAATGTGGTTTGGTTACACAGAACTAAAGTTCTGTATTCTTTTACCTATAACATAGCTTGGCAATTTAAATAGATTAAATTAAGCTGAAATACACTAAAATGGTTCAAATTGGAAAACTTCATGCAGAACTACCATTTTCACCATTTAAATATGTGTGTTAATTTCGAATTGATGAAAGTGTGTCAACACTTTGACGCGTGGATGCCACTCAGTAACGATTTAAACTAAGGCAAACTGGTTCACAGTTAACATCTCATTTTAAATATTCATACTAACGCAATTGAATATTTTTTTTTGTTACCTGAAACGTCCTGTGGGATGATGAATAGGGCCAGCAAATCGTCGTGTGGCCTGGGGAGTAAGGTAAGCTGCCAATGGGGGTATGGCTTTGTTATTGTTGCTCGGGTTGTTGGCAAACTTCACGGTGATAGGTTCCGTTGAACCCTTCGGAATGGTTCCATTCAATTCTTGAATAGCTCTTTCAGCTTCCAAACGTTGGTCGAATCTTATGAATCCAACACCTTTAGAAAGACCTATATATAAAGTAAAATTTATGATAAGCAACCAGTCTCGAGAAAAATGAAATGAATCAATGAACGAATACATTCAACTTTTATAGGTATATATATTATTTTTTTATACTAAAAAAATATTAGATAGGTTTTGTAGCAAAAATAGGTCTCAAACTTTTCCAATTTTTTTAATGTAGAAAAACGGAAAAATATTGATCGCCTTCATGATTTCAGTTCATCAGACTCCAAACCTACTAAGAATATTTTTAACTGGTTGACATAAATCATTTTCTCGGTGTAAAAATTAATTCAGAAAAATACTAGCAATTTGTATTAATGTAAGATTATTTGAGAAGTGGGTAAATAAATGCAAGTTTTCTTCTGAAAATAAAATAAGTTAGATTAGATTATTTATATATTAGCTGCCTATTTTTGCTAAGTCAACAAGGAAAGATGGAGTAAATAATTTGTCAATCGTTCCTCGTTTTCAATTTAAAGATTGATTTTTGTATTTGGTTGTGTAAGTGTGTTTTAGTGTGGTGATGATTGCTCTGCTCTCTTAATATAAAAATAAAACGTAAGGGAATCATAAAAAATAATCAAAATTGTCATGCCACGATGCAAAATAAACTAAGAGAAATAAAATAAACAGAAGCTCTGTTGACCAAAAAACAATAAGTGAGAACAAGTGTTCGTCAATTGATTAGGGGGATGAGTGCATCGTTCAGCCATCTTATTTCTTTCTTATCTTGATGTATCTGTTGTTATTTTGGTTACAAATAAGTTGCGGCATGTATTCATTCTCAGGCTCCACAGGCCCAAAATACATCAGTAACAACGATTTAAGGATTGACCCGAAACAGAACAACCAGAAAGGTGGATTTTTGGTGGTTGTAGGTGGTGTTAGTTGGGTGTTATGGTAGAGAAAGGTACGTACCAGGCAAATTCTCTCCGGCCCCCGAGACAAATTGACGTACTAGGGAAGAGAAGAAAAAAACGCAAAATAAGGTACAGTACGACAAAATTAAATAGTGAAAAAGGTAGTGCCCGGAGGTTCTGAACCAACGAACAACTACCGCTAATATTTAAAAGCCAAATTTCAACAGTAACTCTGATTAGAAATCATATACTGAAATCAAAGCTACAACATTCAATAAAAATAATAAAAACTAAATATTTACTGATCATCAAAATCAATAAACAAATTGTAATAATAAGTATGTCGATGTATATTGTATGTATGTTACTGTGATTGTGGCATTCATTCGGCAAATAAAAAGATTTCTGGACAATTCAATATTGTGAAAAGAAAAAAAATGTCTTCGCTTCTATATATGCCCAAAGAACTTTTTACATGTTTAGTGAAAAGTGCTAATATATTCCATCTTATGTAAGAATACAGTGAGTGATACAAGAAAACATTCAAATGAAATTTAAGTTCATTCATGATTATCTTCCTTCTTAACCCCATTCCATTATTTCCAATAATGACTTAATAGGAAATGGTTTAGGTGTTTCTGGTAGCACCTTCCATCAAAAAGCATTTGCTCTTATTTGCATATATTTGGTGATTTGTATGTTCTCTGCCCCTCTGTATTCTTGAATCGAGATATTTTATTGACTTCATTGAATATATCTAGATAAATATGGAATATTTATGATTTATTTTCTTACCCGTAATATTATCGCAAAGAATTCTTGATGTAATTATCCGACCAAACGGACTAAAGAGGGCTTCTAAATCTTGCTGCGTCATATTTTTCGGCAAACCAGAGACGTACAAATTTGCACCTTTTATTGCCTCCGAGCTGGGTCGTGCATATGAAACCTACAATGAAGAAGAAGAAGAATAATGATCTATTAATTTTACATGTTTCAATGCAAAATTTAGACCATCCACAACCGCTGAAGTTTCAAACACTCCTATCGAGGTAGGAAAAAATCTCTAATATTAATTTGTAACTGAATTATCTTGGTAGAAATGAACGTTTACGGGCAGACATTTATTTCTGGAAATAAATTATGATGAACACGAGGCTTATAACTTAACTCACCTTAATGGTTTTATTTTGCAGGCGTAGACCATTGAGTGTATTGATAGCTTTCTCGGCATCTTCAGGTCGATGATAATTCACGAAGCCGTAGCCCAAAGATTGCCCTGTAAGCAATGGACTAGTGATAACCCCGGGAACTGCAGAATTGAAAGTTGAAGAAAAAATACGTGTTAATAACACAAAAATAAACAAAAAACTAAATTGTGTCAAGAAAATGTTGAAACGCATAAGTAATAATAATAATTATAAAATGTGTAATGGAGTTTTTGATTTTTGAAAATGTGGTGTAAAAAGAACAAGGTAAGTTATTCCTTGGCTCAAGTTTTTATGAAAGACACGAATATTTTGCAAAAGCTTGCGTGCATGAAATGGCACATTTATCATCGTTCTAATGTATGCAAATATATGCTTCACTCAAAAGGGGTGGGTTAACTCATTTTGATTTTTGGGTTAGGCCGTGCACGCGTTTCCAAGCTTAAAGCTAGTTATATATTCAATTCTTCCCTCATTCGAAAAGATACTTCTCCCCTCATATTGTCCGATTTCCACTTCAGCCACAGTTGGCGTCAGTTTGGACCTACGGTTGAAATTATCGGATAATCTAAAAAGTAACCCCTAATATATATAATACAACTGCCCCAAGTGTACTTTTATTGTTTGGACTTATATTTTTTTGAACAGTCTAAATAGATGAAATATGTTCAATATCATAAAGAATAAATATTACCATGCGTAAATAACAAATCTTTTCAATACTATATGACTACATGTAAAATCCAGCTGCAAGAAAGTGAAGTAAAGAATATGATTTTCCCTCGCATATAAAACATATCAGATTACCTCTTTGCAAAGTTAATGTTACCTATATGTGGATTTGAGTTCAATACGGACGTTGAAACAATATAAGTAGACTATTTCCTTCCTTTTGGTGGTATTTTTATTTCTTTATTTGATGCTTAGTAAAAATAGTTCATTTATTTATAGATTCCATAATATACTTGTCACGCTGCCAAAGAATTATCTTTACTTCTATTAAATTAATTATTTCTATGTAAAATGAGAGTGTATTATTCAACCAAGCTAGAAGTATAATAAACTGAATGAAATTGAATGCTCAATTCAACTGAACCAATAATTAATATTGCACCAATTCCAGGCATTTTAATTTAGATTATGTTCAGTGTTAATTCCAATAACAGCTTAATACGAATTACCAAGAGAAAAATCACAAAATAACAAAAATAGAAATAGTATAAATTAGAGTATGTATTTACAACATTTCCATAATAGTAATATAGATATAGCCACAATACTTAGTTTCACTTTAGGGGCCCATGTAATTAGTTTCCCGAAAAGTGAGACAAAATAAATTTGGTTTAAAAATTAATAAAAGAAGGGTGTGTATGTAGATTGATACAAGATACCATAATGCTAGAATTGTGTAAGAGGGCGAATTTCTGATAATCATGATAATTGCAACATGAGGCTAGATATGTGTCAAATATAGTGAAGGCCAAGCCTAGTATATGTCACTACAAGGCATGGACGAGCAGTGACAACCACACGTGTCCGAGTTTGACATGTAGCTATAAGCGAATAGGTACTGTATCACGATTGTCAGTTGCGCCTTCGTGCTTACGTGTAGCGTGTAGGATACATTCTTTTCAACAGCTTTTTTATGTTCAATTTGAAAGAATGAGAGAAGTGTTGATATCACCTATTCTAATATGATATCATCATTCTAGGACCAGCAGTTATTTCATCAAAAATTGAATTAACAGGGTAGATGTTGCGAACAATTTTTTACTCTGTTTTCAGTGTGTAAGGCTTTCCATAGTTCAACTGATAATTTTTGAAAAAGAAAACAAGGTCAATTCCAAATAGGCTCTGGAACTGTTTTCTGAAAACCAACTAAAGGCAAATTCTCATCAAGCATCTATTGGTTGACGATCCGAAAACTTTTATATATCATCAGAACATAATAAATAATGTATATAGTTTGAGCATAGGTATCACTAAACTTGAGCCAAGTCGTCTCCCGATAATCCCATAGATTTAAATATCAAATAATTTTTATTCCAGATCAGTAAGCACTACTCAAACATTATGATTATGGTTTCTTACCTGTAACTTTGTCTCTGATGAGTTTGCAGCTTTCTACTTCACCAATACTCGAGAAGAGTGATCTGATTTCTTCTTGTGTCATGGTCTGCGGTAGATAGTTTACGATAAGATTTGTTTTAGATTCTTCCTGTCCACCTCCGACATTGTTCCCGCTGCTTCCGTTCTGTTGTCCCACAACACCGGTGTCTAACCCATTGGACATCATGGTTGGTATTATTTTTACGTCACTCAATTTAACGATTAACAGTAAAACTTTTCAAATAATTCTTTTCTACGTATAAAATAACTTAATCTGTACACTTATATACTACTTGGTGTTTCCTTTTTTGTTTTGACGTTTATTTTTTATTTATTTTTCTTCGAATTATTGAGACGAGTTTTTGGTTTCGATAGTCGTATGGTATTAGCTACCATTAGCTAAAATCTGAAACAAAAGAAATGATACATGTAAACATACAGAATCTAGATTTTTTTTTGTAATAGTAACCTTCTGTTATTATTAGAGTACCTGCCCTTGAACATTTTTTGATTGATTCAAATATGAGATAATGTCATATTTCAACCAATCAAATCTTCTACGTTTGTTTTGGGTTGACGTCAACACTTAACTGGTCTATGATTCACTGTAACTTTTGTTTTAAACTAGGACCAACTTTTTTAGATTTTACACTAAAAAGAATGAAATAACAACACATAAAGTAGGAATCATATTTTTTTTAAGCTGATGCCAACAAATGATGTATAAGTTCTTTGCACCAACTTATATTTGTTTTGATTCCAACATTGTGTTCTTATTTCATACTTTACTTTTTAGTGCAACATCTAATGAATTCCGTCCCAGTTTTTTTAACTTATTTATTTCACAATGGTTAGTTAATAACTCACAGAGAAGTCATTTTTAAGTCTTTCATCAATAAACTTACTAGTCCACTACCTAATTATTATTATTTTCTTGGTAATTCTACAAGAGAATATATTCAGGTTGTTGTCAGATACTCTACAAAATAACAAGGAAGTTAAAAAAGTGATTTATCTGGAAAAAAAGAATGTACCACCAACGGGCATTCAATTCACGAATCCCTGCTTCTTAGCTTACAGCCAGATCAATCTCTCAATCGGCCATGGCAACGTTAAAGATTTGCAAAACACATTTTGAATTCAACACAAAGTTAGACAAGAGTAGTGATTATATATGAAAGGGTCTTTAATTCATAAATCAATGCAACAACAATATTTTGAATTATAGCCAGGTTTTTTCAAAATTGGTACAAATATTTCAAGAAATTATGTAATCTATAAAATGAACAAGATAATGTTTGTTTCATAAACATTTTTTTAACATTCGAAGGGATAAGCATGATCAAACTAATAAAGTCGGTCCATTTTGTTATAAAAATATTTATTTCACATTTTTGAGTGTACGTGAGTCATTCAATTTTCGGGAAAAATTGCCTCCACCACCCACTTTGGTGGAAGGTTTTGAGGGGAAGGGCATGTCTAATGTTGATTTTTTCCATGGGACCAATTCTCAATACGCCTCTTTCAAATAAAAAAAAATCATTAAAATCGGAGCACGTTTACAATGCAAAAGGCGCGAACATCCATAAAAAGACATGCAGACATATAGCCGAATTGTATACCTCCTCCGTTTGGATCGTCGGTCAAAAATGGTTTTCTAGAGCAGGGCCGGATAAATGATAGCATACCATATTTGATTAGCAAATTTGAGACAACCGAGTCTATAACCACCAAAACGGTTTAGCAAATTTCACGCAAAATCCTAAAAATGTATCCCGATAATCTAAACTGATGTTTGAAACAAAGATTGCAGATTATCCTATCAGGTATGATTATTTCTAACATTTGCTGCCGTACTCTTTTCGGTAGTAGTTTGGTTTATTTGTTAGTTACTATGGTAACGAGATCAAACGTTTTTCTATAAATACGGCTGCTAGTAATTGAAACAATACCAGCAACGCTGGAAAATTGAAAAGACAGATTTTTCATTTTTTTATTCAAATCCTGTGATCCCGAGGGCGGAAGGCCTCAACGAACAAACGCAGACGAATTCGATTTTGTGATATCGACTTGATTTCTCCCCAGTTAGTACCATCTCCAAATACGTCGAAGATGGACAAACACTGCTTTGGCTTTCCTGATTCTATGTGCTAAGCTACACTAGAGCCGCCATTTTCAGAAACAATGCTTCCAAGGTACTGGAACTGCCGCACACGTTCTATAGTCTGGTTAATGATGACAATATCTTCTTTGTTGGTGTTGTTACTTCTCATCCCTTTCGTTTTCCCTTCGTTGATCCTGCCGTCTTTCCTGAACTAGGTCATTGATTTTATCGTTCAGGTCACTGATGTATGACGACAGAGATCGTCAGCGTAATCAATGTATTCCAGTCTCTCGGCCAGGTTGCGTCTGTCCTCTGACTTTTCTCATTACTTTTTCCAGCACCATAAGAAACAGGATTGGCGAAATCTAGCTTGCTCTCCATCCTTAAAAGACTCGGGAGCAGTAAATTGTGCAAGTAAACCAGAAATAATGCGTTGTCAATTTGGAGAAAAGTTAGCAATAGCTATCGAATTTCATTGACATTTTGTTATTAACTCAATTTTTAATTTGTATTATTTTCAGTTTGTTCTTTAGTTGTGATGATGACAGTCGTTGTTTCTGTGCTATTTAACTAAAGTTATTGAGAAAAGCTGTTTTAACGACTAAAAACAATGTTATTAGTATATGGTAAAGGCTAATAAAAAAAATGATTTCTTGTGTCTATGGTCAAATGATTTGCTTAACTTTGACAAGTTGCTCCTCATTGCAGATTTATCGTAACGTCATTCTGGAATGGTCAAATAAATATGTAACCCCAAACACTACTTCCGTTCCAATGGCCCAACTCGAAAACCGTTGAAATTTTTTTGAAGAATATTCAATTTGAATGTAACTGGTGTGTTCTCTTCATCAATTTGGAAGTTGTTTTTGGGAAGATATAATGGAACCTTTAATATAAATATATATATAATATATAATATAAATTCTGTCAAAAATGCATTCAAAATAGATAGACATAACAAATAACAAGGATAAAAAATTTCAATATATATTTGAATTCAAGATTCATGTTCATGAATTCGACTAAATTTTAACCAACGTCCTTGCGTTGTTTTGTTTTTGGATCTAGTAAGGTAACTCACAGCAGACACGTCCACGTCGCGGAGTTGGGCCCGAGTCGGTGGCTGAATTCAGGGACACGGGTGAAGAGCACAACGCCAGAAAAGGCGGAAACTATAGACAGCAGATCGCGGATGTGGCAGCCTAGCTTTATGGGTCATGAATAATGAAGCAAGACTAACGATGCCATAGAAGATAGCAGCAGACTTCATATAGAAGTCGTCGGTGTTATCATTGTATTTATATCCCTAGAAAACTTTTTATCGATTCAAGTACGATTAACAAGAATTTTGAAGCCATGCGACCAGAAAGGCACTCGGTGCTCACACTTAGCTATTACCGGGATATCAAAAAGTCTCTAGAAAAACAATGACCACTATGTATCACAAAACGACAACCTGCATGCTCGGGAAATGATTCTGAATCTACCAACGAGGCCTTGATTATGTATAAACATCTAAGGTACAGACAGTGTCAACGACCGTATCATCACCGTCAAAATAAGGATGCAGTGAGTAAATCTAAACCGTATTCAGATATAGCCCCCACATCTATATCGTCTCAACACGACATAGACTACAACTTCCAAGGATAACTCAACGAGACGCTATCAAGAACTCCAAGCTGGGAGCTTAAAATTATTCTAGGCGACTTTAATGCCAAAATTTGAAAAACAAGATGCGACTCACACCTAAGATCAGCCGTGAGTCGGTATGGAATTTTGTGCAGAAAGTTAGCTATCCATACACGCAATCAGATCAATTATTTATCAATAAAAACAGATTAGATATATAAAAGCATGTCCAGGTTTGGACTGTGTCAGTGACCATGAACCTGCTGGTCGTAGATCTGCACAGGGATACAGCTGCCACCCAAACCCAACCTTTGGAATATCGGCTAAAACCCAGCAATCAATTATAAAATGGAGCTAGCTTTGTTAAGTATTAAGCAAAAGAGGGCAGAGCACATGTAGGCTAATGGAACAAGTCATCGTGCGTGCGGCAGTGCTACAAAAAACAGATAGGAACGACCATCCTAAAAAAAACATTGATAACTCCAACAACATGAAGTCTTATATTCGAAAGGAGAGAGCTTAACATTAACATATTGAATAATGAGAAAAATATGCGAAGACATCGAAAAGCATATCAACTCAAACCAGCCTTGAGATCTTCTTAAAAAAGATAAAACACTTTCTAAAACATACCAATCTCATTAGAGATTCAAACGGAGTTAGATTAATAACAAAACTTGAATACGATAGAACGATACCGGAAATATTGTGAAAATCTGCAGAAGAGGATGTGCGCTAAAGCTGAAGGAGGCAATTTACAGAACTATTGCTTTGATCAGCCATGTCAGTAAATTTCTCTTGTCATACTTATACTGGAACCATTAAAGAAGTTTGTGCTGTATAGTGGAACGCAAGACTAACTTATGAAAAAGTACGACATGCGTATGACAAAACCGATAAGAGATGTATGAACTCCTTCAACGTGTGGAAGCTGAAAGTTTGGAGTTCTACAACTAAAAAGGACAAAATGTTGACTGTAGACAATCCCAATGCCACTTCGACACATCTACGATACACAAACCAGTGACATTGTTATTTATCGTGCAAAAATAACAAAAAAGGAGGATCCGAGCCAGAAAAGAAATAATTTTACATTTTCGAATATCATTAGTTATCCATATTTTTGAACGGTCACTTATTCTAGAGATTTCAATTTAAAAGTGTGAACAAAACTTTTAAAAAAAATTTGGACCGACTTTAATTAGATGATATATTATGATAATTATCGTATTTAGTTTTTACGGTCCACTCAATTTGTTGTCGAGTAGAGAAAGTGGGAGCGTTTTATTATTTTATCTAAATAATTATAAGCCGGAAGTGCTTAATATAACATATTGTTATGTATCTGAAAGAAGCGCAGTAAGTACTTAAAATTTTCAATCACGAAGTGGACATATAAGAAGTTGTTGGTACATGATTGGCATATTGAATCAGTCTATTCGATTACAAATAAACATTTTTTTAATAGAAGATGAAATAGTAATATGTTGGGAAATCTATAGGTACTAATACCTACTATAATAGTAATGGTAAGTAAGTAAGTCAAGTCTCACAATTCCTTTATTTCTTTCTGGCTACCAGTTTCAGATGCAAATTTTATCTTTAACCAACAAAAGGCTTCATAAATCTTTTTTACAAATAATAGGACCTAATTTTATTAAAGCACGGTAGAGTATTTTATTTAACCGTTAAGTAAATAAAACCGAAACCCGAAACAAGAATGCTAATACTAATACATAAGTAATAATAAACTAAAATAATATTAAATGATAATTATAGATACAAATGAGTGGTGGCAAATAAAATGTTTTGTGGAGTTGCAGTTAAATTGATAACTTTTGGCACCAACTTCACAAGTACCAGCACCAATAGAATTAAGATTATTTTGTATATTTTACCAATTAATAACGTCGGTCCAAGTTTTTGTAAAAATAAAATATTTATTTCACACTTTTGAGTGTAATATTAGTCAAGAAAATCGTTGAACGTTCTCTAATTCCAAAAAGATAGTACTTATCCTATTAGCCACGTACCAATATTCTTTGCTTGTTATTATTTAGAGATCTCAAAACATCGCGGCATATATACGCATAAATATTTTAAATTTTACCATTTTACGACCGCTGTAACTCGAAAACCGTAACTCTAAGAAAAAATGTTCATTATAAATGTTGCTACATATAATTTGGTCTTCCGTGTTGTTCCCTCAGATTTTCTATTTGGAAAGAAATTGCCCACAAAAATACACATATTTGACATAAAAAAACATAAACATAAAAAAAATCAATTTAAATGTCTTTAATTATGCCACCTCAGATTTTCGATTTTCGAGAAAAATTGACCCCTTCATCCTCTTCGGAGGTGTTTTTTGAAGGTAAGGAGATTTGAGTTTTCATGAATATGGGACCATTTCTCAACTCTCCTCCGCCTCATCAATCAAAATTGGAGTACGTTCAGTATATAAAACGCGCGCATGAACCAAAATAAAAAAATCAGACAGTTGAATTGTATACTTCCTCCGTTTAGGTTCGTCGGTAAAAAAGAAATGGCGGCACATTCACATCTATTTTTTTAAAAGATTGATTCTAAAACTCTTTTTCAAAACAGGGTGATATGATAAAATCCTCTCGCGGGATATGAACCATTAAGTTTGAAGAACATATATTTCCAGCATTTTCGCTAAATAAATTTCTGTTGCAAGTGTTCATGTAACCTGGTGACCAAATTACAGCATATTGAAGTTTGCCACGAATAAAGGAAAAATATAAAGTTTTGATTGTAATAACATCTTTAAATTGATTCCAGTTTGCAGTGGTCCCAAGATAGGAGCATGGGGAGCACCTGAGTAGCAACATAAGGTGTAGATATGCAACCTCTATATTCATCTATTTGCCAATGAGACAAAATAAGATTACATTATCAATAGTTTCTCAGAAAAACCACTGGCATGAAGTTTGAACAATAAAATATGATGATCGAGTTGGTCAAATGCCTTTTGAACATTTGTATAAATGACATCAATCTAACTTGAGCGTCAAATTATTCAGCAAGAACCTGTGGTATACTGGACAAACTGGAAATGGTGGAACGTTAACCATAAAACCATGCGGATTGGGTGAATTATTCCACACAGCACCATAGAGGCATAAGTATAATTTCCAAAAATTTGGCAAAATTACAAATAACAGCAATAGGTCGATAATTAGATATTATAGCAGGATTACCTTCCATAAAAGAGGAATATGATTTGTTCTCGAGATAATATTAAAAAGTATTGCAAGTGGCTTCGATAGTCCATATAGACAATCTATGACTAAGAAACTAGGTAAGGTATCGACGCGAGTGACAACTGAAATATTATTCGAATATAGATTGTGAGGTAGATTCCCAGCATGATTTGGAACAGAAGTTATAAATACACTTGAGAAGAAGTTTCGAAAATCCTTCAACAATACTTTGAATCATCGTACTTTCGTCCATGTGGACTACCGGGAATGCGGGATTTGATGAAAGTTCTATGTGATTTTATTGCCACAAAATGTGGGATAATTAACTTTTTCCAAAATTTCATATGAAATACAGAAAAAAATATCATATATATTATTCCTCAAATGAGTTTTTTTTGTCGGTACGCCATAGGTATATCCCGTTATAATTTATAAAAAATATTGGCTGAGAATTCATTTTAAAGATTACGTTCCCCATATTAACGAAAAATAATAATAGTTTTCAAAAAATCTATCTGTAATGTTTTATAAATGTGAGGAACGTTACTACAAAACTCTGCCACAAGAATGTTATAAGAAGACAGAGGCGCAAAAGCATGCCCTATTTGTCGAGATGATAGACACTACTCTTCACTAGAAATTACGAAATATGAAATCGAACCAATTAAATGTTAGTGAAGCAAAAGTTAGGTAGGTATCAATTTCAAAATAAACTAACGTTGGTTGAATTTAGCCTGATCAAGAAATTATGTCTTCTCTGGTTGACTTTTGTGGACAAAGGTCCATCGCAAAATAGAAATCAGTGATAGACAAATTACCAAATAATTTTCAAATACCAAATAAAATTACGAGGCACCTGATTTAATTGAAAGTCTATTTTTCTTCATATCATAGACATCCAAAGATATCTATGCTGTGCAGTTTGATGGAAATAATTTATGAGTAGAGAGGTACCTACCCGGAAGAGAGAGAAGTCGAGACTGGGAAGTCAAACCACACAAACAAAACACACCTCCTCTACAACATAAAACATTTTTTTCTTAACACAGTAGGATAACCAGAGAATTCAGGGTATCCCAGAAGTATTTGAAGATTTAAATATGGTGGTTATTTTGAACAAAAATAAGACATGTTTCATATATTTTTTTGTTGGGCCCTTCCTTTCCAAATTATACGTACTTTCAAGTTACGCCCCGAAATAATCTCACGTGTTGTAATTATTTTATCGTCAAACCACTAACTCAACTAGTAAAACAAACAAACTAATTCCAAAATTCAATTAGTCGAATACTATAATAAGCCCAATTGGCCTAAGGTATTTACAATTTGGGTGACAATAAATAATAATGTGGTTTAAACTATATGCAAATATCTGGTTGACCGAGCTTTGCTCGGGTAACACTGGATTTAGGATGGGTATGAGTTACTAACAATTTTTAATCTCAGTTCAAAAATGTTGCATATTTCTAGTTGCGCTCGGTAGATCGGTGAATATTGCTTTTATCGTTCACATAGCTCATAAGTTATAGATACCAGAAATCAGCTGTATCACCAAACCACTTCTCGACCCCCAAACCCCATACTGAAATGTTATTGAAAGCTGCGGAGCCATTTCCGAAATAGTTAGTGTGTATCTCGAGGGTCACACCTATAAAATATGAAAATATTGTCAATCCATTTCTCGACTCCCAAAACCCCTTTTTGCACATTTTTATCAAAATCTACGAAACCTTCCTTGAAATAGCTAATACCTCTTTATGACAAATTTTAGATAAACCTAACCTCGATATAACAAACCTTAGTTTCACGAATTAATTGATATAACGAGTATTTACTGGTTCCCTTCCGATTTGTTACATCGAAACTGCATTTTAAATATATACTTACATATACAAGATTTGCTCGTATTAATATATTAGAATATCTGGGCGACCAAGGTTTGCTCCGGTAATACAGGATTTATAGAGGGTTTATAAGAGTTACTAAGGATGTTTAATCTTAGTTCAAAAATGTGCATATCTCTAGTTAAAATGTATTGCGATCGGCAGATATTGCTTTTATGGGGAAAAATACCAGAACTCAGCTGTATCACCAATCGCCTTCTCGACCCTCAAACCCCATACCGAAATTTTTATCGCAATCTGCGGAACCATTCCCGAAATAGCTAGTGTGGACACCGAGGTTCATACCCATAAAAAAAATGAAAGTTTTTCCAAACGATTTCTCATACCATAACTCAGCTGCATCACCAATCGACTTCTCGACCCCCAAACCCATATTGAAATTTGTATCGCAATCTACGGAGCCATTCTTGAAATAGCTAGTGTGGAGCTCGAGGGTCGCATCCACAAAATATGTGAGTATGATCAAACGATATCCCGGACCCAAAACACCCTTTTTGCAAAGTTTTATCGAAATCTGCCGAACCATTCAAGAAAAAGCTAATATATTAGATTATTTTGGTAAATATGTGTTTCTTCAAAACAGTTAATTTTTTCGATGTGAGTGAGGAGTACCCTTTTGCTACAAATTATTTGTTGAAGATAAACAAAAACATTAAAATTAAAAAGAAGAAGGCGTATCAAACTTTAAAGGCATTTTATGTTAGGGGTGGTGCGGCTCTGGCTTCCAAGATGAAATTGAAATATTGCAGTAATTTCATATTATCAGTAGTTATGTACTGGGTATATTGTTCAAGTTTCATCAAACCTGATTTCACTATTTCGGAACCATTTAAGAAAATCCTTCTTCACTGCGTAACTTGAAAACCCGAATAATTCTGAAAGGAAGGGCACTACGAACTTCGATGTTTGTATCTTCAAGTCTTTCTTTTGTGTTTATGAATTCTGTGTTTAATGTAAAAGTAGAGCTTATTATTCGCTTTTTGTATTCCGGTGTTGATGACTATTTCTTGTTTCCCTAGGTATTGAAAATGATCTACTTACTTTTCCTTTATGTTCTCCATCTCAAATTATCGCTTTTCTATTGTTTCTTCTGAATTTAACAATACAATACAAAATAATATCAATTATTTTGGTAAAGGTAATTTTGAAATAGCTAAGTACAATGAGCTTTATATCTACCTTTAACCTTTAGCTGATAGGTACATCATCTTTTTCCAACTTCAAAATTACTAGAATAATTATTATTTCGTATTTTACTTACAGGGCTTCATCTAATAAAGTTGTTCCTGTAGGCGTATTCTGTACATTTGCGTAAATCTCAGAACAAAAACTTGAAAGTCAGTATACATCAAAACTCAACAAGTTTAGTTGTATTTTGAATTTCAACTTTTAGTTCTGAGACTTACGCAAATGTACAGAATACGCCTACTGATCCTTGTAAAAATTCAATTATAAATTTCAATTAGTAATACCTACTAGGTCTTAATAAGTATAGATTTTGTTTTTTTTAAACAGAATAATATAGGTGGTGAATTCGACAGAATTTGTGTTTTTAGCAAATTTAAAGTACCTATCACTATAAAATTTACTTCAACAATATTGTAAAATATGGTTTAAGCGTTCGAATTTGTAGAATAGTATGAACAGGAATTCATTAATTATCTTTTAGGTATGTAGATCATGTCCCGCCAATTCTAATGGAAGAACAAATCGCAATTCTATTTTTCAGAACATCTTTATTTACACAACATAGTTTTAATCAACAATCTGGATAGATTAAGACATAAATTTAAAACAAAATAATGTAATATTGGCAAAGTTTTCTCTTGTAATATTTTATTGAATTATTCAGTTACCCTTCCTCAAGATGAAATTTGTATAATTTTAAAACCGGTAGCAGAACGAAATTAACGTGGAACTTAAGGAATTGTGAGTCTGCGAGACTAGGTTTTGATATCCATCAATTAGAATTAAAAATTGACTCACACAAGGTTTATAATAATTTTGAAATTATATATCTATATGTAATACTACAATAATTATTATTATATAGACATGATAGATTCTCAACTCACCACGTGTAAATATTAAAAAAATATTAAGACTAATAATGCACGAACGAACTTAGGCACTTTTCAACCGCAGCGTCTAACCAAAAATGAATGAATAATGAATACAACATACAACGGACAATCGAACCTGCAACAGTAGGACTACATTACCTACATGTGGTCAAATCCAAATCAATCTGTCCGGTTTTGGTCTAAATAAGTATAAAGAAAAATCTGGTAAGACAACTTTTCGCCTGGTAGGCCCGGCGATAAATTCAGCAGAGATGGACAAGTATTAGAGAATGGCGGGCTGATTTAAACTAATATTTAATATTTAGGATGAATACAATTTTTGTATTTTGTTATGGGCAACAGCTTCAACAAGAAAAGATGTAGGAGAAATCATTTTCTTCAGGGAAAAATTGGAGAGATGATGCCTATATCTATATTTAGTCATAAAAAAGAATATTGAAATTAATGTCATCAGCAGATAAAAAGTACGTAACGAAAAAAAAATAGTTAAGTTAGGCAGAAATTAATTATGTATCATGTATCTAGGTAATAACCACTGGGTGCGTATTAAGCTTAAGGAGAGAGGAGGGTTCGGACAATTTGTCTTTTGTAATGGAGTTTTGTTAAAAGTGCCATATAGATAGGTATATCGCTAACAATTTTATTTTTTGCATTTTACCAAGACCTGCCTCCAACGTTATGTCAATGTCACTATTTTCATGCTGTATACTCTGATTGAGCTATATAGTGAAGATGCTTTAAATTCTAAGGTGAATATCTATTCATTTTCAAAATTGTTCTTTTCTAGGAGTTTTCAGAACAAGAAAATGTTACTGTTAATGATACTCAAGTCGGGGGGTTATCATGTAAATAGCAACTGCAACGCGACCGCGACTATCACACAATCGTCGCTGTCAAAAAGTCGATTTGGTACAATGTTGTCGCTCTGTCAGTCTTGAGCTTAAACTGATACTCGACAAAAAATTATCAAATTGAGGTTGATTGCATGTATTTGTGAATAATAAATCACTTTTAATCATGTTCTCAATGAAATTGCTATTTTCTTTTTTATATACAATATTTTATAGACAGTGTCTAATAGACTGTGGCAACACCGAGACAACAACGAGATTGCAACTATTGCTAAATTTTACACAATACGGGGGCGGGTCGAGAAATTCAACATTCACTGGAATATTTACAGGTAGGGACGGGCTTCTGTGAACATCCTATATACTAAAATTTATAAACAATACCAACACATATGCAATACTTATTTCAGCAATAAAAGTAGTCTGGCTAATATAGCATGAATGATACGCCACTAAATTTTAGGCTGCGCAGTGAGTAATCCACAAGCTCTCAACACAATATGGCGCAGCTAAGTTTGAATTAGTAACTCAGTTTACAATTCACATGGAAATTGAGGCTATGAAATTAGCAGAATAAATTCGTTCACAAGCGTATCAAATAGTACGCGTGGACGAATTCTCCCGGCATCTTCTTGTCTACATACAGGGTGACACATGGCTGCGGGAGAGCTCCATAATTTTTTTTAATGACATAATACTAATAATGGCAATAACTCATTTTTTTTTAAATGCAACACCCTATATTTTATTGCATCATTAAATAGCACTTTATACGAGCTTTCTGCCAATATAGAGTTTATGGGGTTAATCTCTATAATTTACGAGTTTCGTTGCAAAATAAGGATTTTCATTATGATACGATTTTTTCAAATGCCACACAATTATTTTGCATCGTTGTTTTGATCTTATACGAAGCTTTTTATCTAAATATGGTTTGTAGGGTATAATTTTTAAGATTTTCCTTATTTTGTGCAAAATATTTCATTAAAAAAGGATTTGATGACAAACAGAAGTACATACAAAGATTGCAAGTAACAGAAGACGATTTGTAAATAGTCTAAAATGTTGAAAAAAGGTTATTTTGAAGTGCTCATACAGGTAACCATCATGTTCCACGCAAGCTACCAATGGGGATTTTCAACTGCAGAATGAATAATAAATATTATGTCTGTTAACCGACTTGTTGTTTTTGAAAGTTGCTTCAACAGAAGAAAGTTTTCTTAAAACACTACAATCCTCCTCAAAAATGCCGCTCAATTCAATACAGTAAGTCTTGATGCAGATTATTTTCCTCATTGATCCGACCACCAACAGTTTCTTTTTTGTACTAGTAAGTTGAAATTGATCTCTTAGTTTTTTGAATCCCGACACACTTGGAACTCTTGCTCCTGGATATCTTTCGTGGTAGATTCTACTTTCTGAAAGAGAATTTCTATCAGCCTCACCATTACAGAAGACCATAGTCACTAATTCTTCACGAGTAAAGTTTATTATCGACTCCTTATTTTCTTCTAATAAACCATAAACCATCAAAATTCTTTATTTTGCAATAAAACTCTTAAAACATTAAAATTGGACCCCACAAACACATTAGTACGAAAGCTCTTAAGAAATGCCATTTAATGATGCAATAAAATATAGCATTTGAAAAAATTTAGTTATTGCTATTAGTATTATGTCATTTGAAAAAAATCGTAGTAGGTGACCGTAAATCGACCTTGAGTTCATATATATTTCAAAAAAAGCTCCAAAGCTTATGAAATCGATTGAAAAGAAATAGGTTTAATTATCTTTAACGGTTCTGAAATTATGATATTTTTTGTGGGTCCATACACGAAGCTTTTTTGACATATAAATTGACATAAGTTAAAAACTATTGCAGAAATGTCTGAGAGACAGGGTGCGTTATATGTACGAGTTAATTGCAAATCCACGAACAGGGGGTTGCCATTTAAAAAACAGAATTGAATTGCTTTTCTTACTTTAGGACATCCTGTATCAAAATAAAAATATTTTTAGAATGTGCCTCATTGTCAGTTCTAACATTGGAAATAAAATCGATAGGTAACTTGGATAGAGAGAAAGTTATGGAGTTTTCCCGCACCTCTGGGTCACCCTGTATATACATAGTACCTGTACAAATAATAAAAATTATTAGTAATTGTAATAGTAATATAATGAAATTGCTGTTGCAATTGTTCATAAATAGTTTTAAATTTTATACCTATGATTTCACGGCGTATTATGGCATAAAAATGAATGGTATAGAAGTATAGATATTGCTCATACGTTTTATCTCTGAATCACCTTCCATTGGTAATTAGATTATTATTGCATTCACTAATAATTTGCTTTGTTTAATAAGCATCACAATAACAAAATGAAAATACATATTTATTTGAACGTTATTATTTGTATTCATTCTTTACATGGAATTCGATTGAAAGCGTCTTCTACTACTGAACACATGTGTGCTCCAAAACCAGATTCCAGGGAATCTGCTTCACAAAATAATAAAATTTCATATTCGTTCACAAACTGACTTTTCGAATCCTTATTTTATTTTTCATTAAATCAGTTGAGGCAGGAAGCTGGTGGTCGTATTCGATGAAAATATGCCATTCTTATCTATATATTTGTTCTATGACATTTAAGTTTATTCTCGTTCTTCTTCTTTTTAATGGACGTTATTTCATATATTTTTTTCTAAATCTATGGGAAGTAAATATTTTTTCGTAAACTAAGTAGGACCAACTTTATTAGTTGGTGCACTGAAACATTCAAAATAAGACGAATCCTATTTGGACGTGGTGTAGTTGTGAGTAAATGAAAACTTTTGGCACCGACTTAGAAAGGACCAGCAACAGCTCTTTTTGTACTTTTCAGTGCACCAACTAATAAAGTCGGTCCCAGTTTTTGTAAACATTTTTATATTATAGGTAGATAGAAGACTTTTGGCCAACTTCAAAATTACCAGTATCAGTGGAATTCATATTATTTTGAATTTTTCAGTGCGTCAACTAATAAAGTCGGTCCTAGTTTTTCTGAAAACTTCTATTTTACATTTTTGAGTGTATCATTCATTACTCATCAAAATTATTGACCGTTCACTTTTATATTCAGAGATTTCAATACATAGCGGTAACATATAAGGGTGGGCCAACGAAAATTTACACACCGATTTATCCACTGGAAAGACGCTCGGACCCGTCGATTTCTTATTCGAGGGGGAACAACTTTCCTGCTTTTTCATACCCGTACCTCCAACCCCCTGACTTTGAATAGGGGTAAGGGTTGTAGCGATACCTTATTTTGAAGATCTCATTGAGAACTATCTGACTCTAAAATTTCGTTTGAAAATTTTCATCGATAACAAAATTACAGCGATAATAGTGAAAGAGACAATGTGAATAAAAAAGTTACTTTATAACGAAAAACTACTTCCTTTTGTGATTAGTTTATTAAAAACTGGAAATGTTTTCAAAATGTTCTCGTACGTAACATTTTGAGGTGTCGGTCTTCATTGATTATGTGATTTCGAAAATCTCCCAGTGATTCGGGCAGAATAGTATAAATCTTTGATTTTAGATGACCCCAGTGGAGACAGATCAGGTGACGTGGGTGGCCACTCAATATGTCCTCTTCTTCCAATCCAGTTTTGAGGAAAAATTTCGTCGACGCACAGGTAGTACGAAATGAGGTGGTACGCCATCTTGTCTAAAAATGATCGAATGATGATCTTCTTCCCTCTCCAATTCCTGCACGAGGGCTGCTTAAATAGTGTTCTCTGATAAATCCTGATAAATTTCGCCATTGAGATTACCGGGTATAAAAAAGAGTCCGATTTTGTTATTTCCATAAATACCCGCCAAAACATTTAATTTTTGTACATGTTGAGTATGTAGGTACTTCATGAAATAATCTAGGATTTTCGTCAGACCAATACCGACAGTTATGCCTGTTTACAATTCCGTTAAGGTAAATTGAACACTCATCCAAAAAACAGATACAGAACATGTAGTTTTGATTATTGTTAATATTTTCACTATACACTGGAATCGGCTATCCAAATCATCCTCATTTTCAGTTCCTGAACCAATCGTATCTTGAATGGATGAAACTTATGTTGTCGGATTGTTGTGAGTGGCACACCAGAAACGTCAGACAATTTCATTTTATTTCTGACTGAACCAGTAGCTTCAAATTTGGAAACCAGTTGCAAAACGTAAGTAGCGGAAAAAAAAATTTTTAGGATGAGGTTCGTTTAATAAATTAACCGATTCGCGCCGTCGTATTTCTCAAAAAACAATTTTATAATTTCCACCTTTTCCTCTAAGAAATACACCATTTTAATTCTAGTAAAAAAACACAATCGAGTTGAAACGGTTGTAACGTTTCTCAAAATGCACGATGAACTGAGATAAATAATCGAGTAAATAGTCCGGTCTCAATTTGTTTTGGACCAAAAATTTATAAAATAAATAAATAAATGAAATAACAGTCTGATAACAATAATATTATTATCCTCAAGGTCAATAACAACTATATCACCTTATCGTTTGGTTATCGATGAATATTTTCAAGCAAAATTTTAGGGCCAGACTCGATGAGATCAAAATAAGGTACCGCAAGCCGTAAGGGTGGTTGGAGTTACGGGGATGTAGCAGGACAGTTCTTCCCCTTCAAATCAGAATTCGACGGGTCCGAAAGTCGATAAATCGGAGAGATAAGTATATTTCCGTTTTTTCTATTGCTGTAACTCGGAAGCCGTTGATTTTCTGTAAAATGTCCCGTTTAAATGTTTCCGCCATTAATTTTGCCGTCTCAATTTTTCTCTCGATTTTAGAGAAAAAATGCCCCGTCCACCTCCTTTGGTGGACGGGGCATTGGAATGATATTTATATTTTATTCAAATGAAAAAAAAATCGTGAAAATTGGAGAATGTTTACTTTGCAAGGCTGCACAAACGAACATCGAAAATAAATCAGCCTTGAGAATTCCAAGAAATGTATCCATCCCTCGAATCAAATGGTTTTACACGGTTGTATGTTTGCTTTTTATGTTTGTTCGTGCGTTTTGCAAAGTAAACTTCCTGCAAAAAGGCTTATTTCTCGAAAATTGAAATATTTATCAAGCATGATTGAAAAAGAGATCAGTTCCAACAGGAATTAAATCAAAAAATTTAAGGGTTTCGAGTTGAAAAGCTCAAGTTTATAACCTCTATAATTTGAACTCACTGAATAAATGGTTTTTTATTAAATTATGACCGACTTCGAAAAATGTAGGAAGTATACAATTCGACTGTATGTTTGTTTTTTAATGGAGCTATGCACAACTGCTACGTGCTAAATAGCGACACAACTTTTGTTAGCCGCTAACCCAATTGTCAAACTAACTGTCATATTGACATAAAAAAATATTTTTACTGCATATAAAAATATTCAAAGTTATATACCTCAATTTGATTTTCCAAGAAAAAGCAACGATATTTAATCTTAGCATACGCAGATATTAAACTTTTCCACAGAAAATAACAAACAGTTAAATAACAAACAGTTATCTCCCAATTCTAAATGTCCCGTAGAACTAGGTTATGTTCAAATTTCGTTTACGCTAGCTGTCAAGTTATACTGACAACATTTTCAGCTAGCTGTATCGTTAGCTAGCTTTTGTCTCATAAAGAGAGGGCCAATTTGACACTTACTAGTTTATTCATATTTGAAATTCCTTGTTATATTTATAGCAACATAACCCATTTCAAGCTTAATAAAGACATTCATTACAAGAATACAAGTCAGAAAGGCTTAATTCACACAAGTTACGAAATACAAAATAGCCCAAAATGCACCCAACTATATGGGAACACGTATCTTTAATCATCTGTCCGAACATATTAAATGTAGTTTAACAATGAAAATGTTTAAAACGCGCCTTAAATTATTTTTGGTGCAAAATAGTTTTTATACTGTGCAAGATTTTTCAAACTGTTCGGTACAATAATATGTATTTATTTTATTCTTTATTTTTATTTATATTTCAATATGTAGGTGTATGTATTTTTAGGTATTTTGTGACGTTTCCAAAACAATGTAATTATTGTCTTAAGGAAATCAATTATTATTATTATAATCACGCGCGTTTCGCATAGTATACCTAAGCACAGAATAATTATTTTGTGGTAAAAGTACTTCGATTTTAATGATTCTTCTTTTATCCGAAACATCATTAAAATAAGTAAATTTAACATGATTTTGTCCAAAAATCCGCTTCGAGGGGGGAGTAGTTTGTTGGAAAATCGAAAATTTGAGGCGGCAAAATTAAAGAAGAAACAATTTCATGAAACCTTGCAACTGAACATTCTTCAAAAACCTTAACAGTTTCAGAATTAAAACCCTTGAAGGGATTTTTAGAAAACACTGTAAATCATTGTACATATTTATTATAAATTTTATATTTGATATATTTTTTGCTGATACTCAAAAATGTTAAATAAATAACTGAACAAAAACTATCAGTTTTATTAGATGGTTCACTGAAAAATACTAAATAATATTAATTCTATTGGTACTGGCAAAAGTCTTCTGTATACCCATATTGGACCACTTCAAAATTACCAGTACCAATATAATTAATTTTAATTCGTAAATTCGTATACAAACAAAGATAAAAAACACGCAGATATACAGTCGAATTGTATACCTCCTCCGTTTGGTTCGTCGGTCAAAAATCTATCAAATGGTAGAGTTAGCTCTGGTTCGAGCTCAGGTGAGTCGAACAAGAACTTTCTTACACTCATTTGTATCTTATTACTAATAAGATGAACAGAGACCATTAATAAACACAAATAAACGCAATTTAAGTTCTAATGACATGCGTAGCTGCAATTATTTGAATATGTAAGAGTTATAGCAAAAATACAAGTATATGAATAAGGGAAATAAAGAATAGCATAAGATATAAAAAAATATTAATAATATATATAAAACATATAACGTAAAAATATAATTGTATCAAAGAGATAAATTTAAAGGGATATCGAAGTATGGATAGATCGATCAGTAAAAACAAAAATCCCATGTACGCCAATGTCCATGACCTTAAGCCGGGTTCAATTCGGGGCTAGCCACCCCTTATCGACATCCCCCATATAGGAGGGTGGTGGAGATTGGATTACTACACAGAAAATGCGTTATAGTTGTACTTGGCGAAAACACAGAACTGTGAATATGATATAATAGTTCCTACGGTAACATAGTTAATAAAGCTATGAACATAGCGTTTTTTCTCTATATAAATTGCATTGAAACTGTTTGCTGTGCCCACAATTTTTTTATCGTTTAAAACAACTGAAAATGAGAGATTGAAAAGTAAAATACGAGTATGATTAAAATTAGCTCGTAATTATCATTTCCAACCGATAATGGAAGATATGAATTTATAAGATAGTTATAAGCAGTAATAATAAACAGCTCTAGGTAAAAAGTAGGACCAACATGATTAGGACCAACTTTTAGGTGGTGCATTCAAAATTTCAAAAACATATCAATTTTAATGGTGCGGGTAATTTTGAAGTAGTGCAATTTTAGGTAGATAGAAGACTTTTGGCACCAACTTCAAAATTACCCATTGGAATTAATATTATTTTTAATTTTTCATTGCGCCAACTAATAAATTTCTATTTTACATTTTTGAGGGAATTATTAATCATCAAAATTGTTGATCGTTCACTTATATTCACAGATTTTAATACATAGGGGTAACACAAATTTCAGACTTTATTATTTTATTTAATTTTGCCGTCTCAAATTTTCAGTTTTTGGAAAACTATATTTTATCATTTTATTTTAACAAAAAGATTATCAATCACGCTCATATAAAACAGGGTATTTAATTAGACAAATACATACATTCATTGATTCTTGGTTAATGTCGTCAAACCAATTATTGTATACCTTCTCTATTTGGGAAGTCGACCGAATAGAAATTAATATTTATTCTATTGGTAATGTAACTTTTCGAGTTATGGAAAAGATGAAAACTAATGGCACCAACTTCAAAATTATTAAAATATTATGTCGTATTTTTCAGTGCCTAATAAAGTAGGTTCTAGTTTTTGTAAAATGCCATTTATTTCACATTTTGAGAATCTATAAAATGTCATCGATATTTTAATAAATATGTACAAACAATGATTTAAATTTATTCTCGAAAACTCACCCTTCCAAGGGCTTTCGATTTCCGATAAAAAATATCTCTCTGCATCACTGGGAGGGTCCTTTTATGGAGAAATACATGTTGGATCTCTAAAATGTTTATGAGCAATCCTTTTTCAAATCAAAGTAGAAAGAAGGACCAACAAAATCAAAGCATCTCATCATCTCCTGTTAATTTAATTTTATACAAATATACTGTGGAGAATACTTCGTGTTTAATTTCAATTACAACATCAATCCACTTTGAGAATATGGACTTTTTCATCAAAAACAAAGCACGTTTACGCGCAAACAAACATCAATAAAAAAATCGGCTAAGTGCGAGTCGAAATCTTACACCGAGGTTTCCGTACCATTGCAAAAGTAGTGAAGATAGAAATACACAGTTTGTGAAAATTTCAGTTGTCTTTTCATAGGATATAGCCCGCTGACAGCTGAACGGACGGCAGCCAATTTGGTACGGTAATCTAAAAAAGCAAACGTACAATCGCACTATGATATTATCATTTAGAAGATCCTAGATATGATATCTGTTAATGATTCCTAAAGACTAACTAACTAACTTTTATATAAATATGCAGTCTAATTTAAATAAATATAATTATTAATATGGTCAACTGATACAACTGAAATTGGTAGTAGGTTAACAAATAGCAGTGGTTTTGTTTTTACATTTAAACAATGAAAGCTTTTTAGAAATATAATAAACCTAATATTTATACAAAATAATAAAAACTTTATGTTCTCTTGGAACATAAATTATGTTGTAGTTAATCTATTGATTTACTGAAAAGTTTTGAACAGAGCCTTTGTTCTTCCTATATCGAATATATTTTTTTTATGGCGTCCGTAGGAAGATCCACCTTAATTTTATGGATCACAGAAGATTACTGATACCGATATATGAATTTGTTTTTTATACGTATAAAAAAGCTATACATACCAACTTCACCTTACCCGGCACAATCGATCTAATTGAAGTACCAACAATCAACAATACATTATGTATGTATTTCATTTATGACAAAAAGTGTACATTTTATAATAATACTCTTTAAGTACTAACATTCTAGTTTACAACAGTATTGATTTCTTATTCACTGATTAATTTGTTATGGATTTGATTTTTTATTCAATTTTGTTAAATTCTTATATAGCATATATTTTTTTTGAAATTTGGACATGCGCAATGGAGAACTCCAAATTGCAAGATCGTCTTTGAATTTAGTTTCTTTACCTTGTTTTCTATCTTTTATTGTGAGCCAGGTAACCTACTGTTTCTTTTTTTCTGTAAATGTTGATTAATAAGGAGATAAATACAACAAAATCAGTGCTCGGGCTCGTGTGAAATAAATATTTTTTACAAAAAATAGGACCGACTTTATTAGCTGCTGCACCGGAAAATTCAAAGTAAGTAACTTTGCTAACTTCCTTCTCAACAGCTATTTGATTTTAAGATTAAAATTGATAAGAATTTTTAATAATGTCAGAAGAAAGTGAGAAGACATCAATGAAAGTACTATCAATAGTTAATTAAAATTATTATTGACTTTTCATATTTCGTAATATTGGAATTACCTACCTATATAAGGTCAGGTAACAATATCTTATGTGGTTGAGCTAGAAAACTGCCGAATGATATTACTATTTATTATAAATACAAGATTATCCATAAAGTAAAATCATATAAATTCATCTTTCCCAACAGAGACCTTGACAAAAACCACGGATGTTTGTTTACATTTATGCGTTTTAATGATCCAGTAGGTACCTACCTACAATAGTGTAGGCCAGTAATTTTGAACATAAAAAATGTCAAACAATTTAAAAGAAGGAAAAACTTTCACACATAAGCAAAATATTTAGCGGCAACGCTTTTAGAATATTCATATTATGGACTTTTGACATGCCCAGTAGGTACCCATATTGAAAGACTACTCATAAATATTTCAGTGTTAAAAATACTAGGTATTTAGAGACCATAACATAAACATACACATATCAATATCATGTTATTAGTTAGGGTGCAGAGTATTATTATGAACATGAACATGAACCTATCTATTCGATCTAAAGATTTTAAAAATGGATCATCTATCCATTAAAAAACAGTGAAAAACAAACTCTCGATAAAAAAACAAACATTAATTTTCAAAAGCGTACGCAATCCAAAACTGTTAACTCAAACATAGGGGTTATTGACATAGATAGTGTAACAGAAAAACCTTGCGGCGTATTTTGATTTAAAATTGAGTAATTTTCACGGACGTAGATATAAGCGAGCATGTATTTAATTTTAGTTCAGTTTTAGATGCTGTGGCTATTTTGGTGTAAAGCATAACAAATCCTGTAAAATATTTTATTAAGAACTACTCGAGGAAATAGCAGAATGATACGAACTATGAGTATGCGATGTACAAAAATGTTTTAAAATAGCGGAAGATAATACCTAATAACAATAATTAGAAAATGCGCGAGGATCGTACGAAAAAAACAGTTGTGATTATAAGTAAAATAGAATATAAATATGACTGTTGTTATTTGAGGAAACATGAGTATCGAGTAGTGAAAGTAGGTATGATATCGATTATTTTGAAAATAGAATATTGACTGAGCGAAACTTACCCAAATTCCAAAAATTCATAAGCACTGATACACATTCTTAGTTATTGTATACGGTTAGGAACCCTATTTTTCTAGCCAAGCTTACGTGTAAACAAACTAAGAAAACTAAAAAATAAAAAGAAAAAAACAAAACTCAAGCCTACCACCACTCGCGCGCTATATCGAACTGACGGCTGACGGTGACGGGGGATTGTTGAACAGAAACAAAATGCTACCGGAACCAGAGTGCGACGAGCACATGCGTGCGAAGGGGAATCACTATATTGACGATAGCTATTTTTAAAATTTAGCAAATTTTTCTATCGATCTTATAAGTTCCACATTATTATTAATATATTTATTATTCGTTTTCTGCAATCTAGATTCTACTCTCTCTAGTTTGAACAGAAAATAAATAGCACGATGTAAAGGATAATATCAAACTAAATAGAATAATAATATACTTATTAAGAAAATAAGTTTTTCCTTTCATTTGACATTTCACAAGAAAAATAACTTTATACAATGTTTTTCAGCATTAATATATATAGTTTGTGAAAAATTTGCAAGTTCTCACCGGTTTTGACTAATTTCAAGTTCAACTAATCTACAACAGTTTGATGTTAGATATGACGTAGTTACGTTTGAGTGTGTAAGCATGCGCATTCCTCTGTCATATGAACTAAAATAGGATTCTCACTTCTACATAAATGTTGTGTTTTAAAGTTCTTTCCATTCAGCTTCTGCAGTTTTATGATTTTCACGAAACTATTGTGAAACTGATATGGATCATTTTATGCGCATGTGCAGAGTTTGCGCCGTTATTGAACGACTCATTTATGTCTATGTACAGTACCGAAATGACCGTTCCAGAACGATCACAAAACTGGTTGGAACAATCCTGGTTGACACGATTTATGGAAAGAACTTTTAATCATCTTGTTTATTCTTAAATGGATCAAGATTATAGGAATGGATAAAATAGCAGATAATCAATAAGCAGCGATAACAAAAGCTTAGTGAGCATGCGTCAACGGATCAGTTTGATTCAAAAGCCTTTGGCTGTATTCGTTAATTCGTAGTTGATCTGTAATAGTTTTTTGCTTAAAATGACCCGTTCACGCATACGCACTACGTAGAAGAATAAAAATACTTTGAGCGTAAAAAATCAGTAATGAATAACCTTAAACCCTTCATTCGTGCATGCGCTCAATGTTAAAAATTAGAACAAAGCGCGAATGTTTCAGTTGTAGCTTGATTCCTTAAATTTGAATATTGACAACTCTAAATTAAAAACAGAGATCTCAATCATCTTCAGTGACCATAAAATTAGGCAATAATGAAGAAATGAACGAATAAGATCCTTGTAGATATGATAAAAAAGTTTTTTCTAGACTTGGATATTTATACAGACTATGAAGTCTTTGAAGCTTAGACAAGGAAAGACAAAGCTTTGAAGCATATAAAAATCTTCTTACAAAAAATACAAAGAATAATTCAAGCTCGCGGGAAATTCGATATGAAAATTTTATACCAAAAATTGTATCTAAAAGTAAATACAATTTTTAACAGTTTATAAATAAATATTTGTCATAAATAATCTACGCTTGTTATTCTGGCATCTGCACGTGACAGCTGTCAAGCCGGGGAAATTATCACTTACTAATTTTGAAGCAAGATTTTTTTTTCGAAAAATTCAGGTTGTCATCATAGCAACAATCAAGGCATCTGATTGGCTTAAAATAACAGGTATAATTCAATTCAATTATTGCCGTAAATTCACAGTTAAAAATGACAACACTATGATCATTCGAAAGCCAGTTAAATATACCTACAACAATGTTATTGTTATTACATATCAGTTATATTTTTTTAATCAAAATTTAATTTCTACTGATTTTTCACCTTTAATGACAAAATATTTTCTAGATCTTTTTTAAAGTTTGGTTTGCCGCTATTTTGAAAGCTATATAGGTACTCTCGAAAGAAATATCATTTTGGTCTACGTAACACCATGCCGTTGATTTTTTTTTGAATTCGAAAAAGTACGAAAGATTGCAATTTGTATTCTACATGAAATTTACCTAAAAATGTCTTCTACAGATAAATATATGTGTATCCTGATGATTAAATTAAAGCAACGCCACTGTGTTACGTAGTATCTATCTATATAGGATGTTTTATTCCACACCTCATGACGCAAGGTATATAGATCGAATAAGAAAGGAGATCCCCTCTTCATATATTCAAAAACACGGTGCGGATGGATTTTACTAGCAGTTAGCAGTCATGGCCGCTACCCCCTACAAAGATCGATAATACACCGCTTTTGTAGATTCACGTTTTCGACGCTAGATCGAATTGAGCTTTAGTGGAGAATTCAAAATATTTGCTAGGATAGAATAGATAATGTAAAAGTGGAACAAAGATTATCCTTTCTCGATAGACAATTAGTAATAATTATTAAACGATAAGTTGTATGAAATGAGAAAGAATATTTTTCCATTAACTTCCCGGAATAGCCATGTTGTAATAAGTCCAATACAAAACAATGCCGACGGCTTGAAGCCAGCGGACAGGTAAATTTCGCGGTTTTAATTTTTATCTTTAGGTAAAATGCTTCAAACAAAAGTTGTAGGTACATAAATATCTATAACACAATCATATTTTCAATGATATTTAGTAAATGGCTACTTTTTGAGTTTTGTTTTAGTTAGGACAGCCGCCATTTTAAAACTAGTAGGTAGTTTGATCCTGCCCGTTAAAGATCTTGCGCGAGATATTTGTACGATAGATTTTTACAGCAAATCTGACCTTGATATTTTTATAATAAATGCGTCCTCTATTGTGTTCACAAATTTCATGTTTTTTATTCTTGACTGGTTTTATAATCAATAAAAATATGATTCGTGGGGATGCAATCATTTAATAACTAAAATTCTTTGAGTTAAGCCGAGCTTTCGAGCATGTTTATTCTATTCTTTGGGGCAAAAGTTGCGAATTAATGATAAATTCACGATTATGTATTGCCTTGAAGAAGAGAATAAACATTCTCGAAAGCTCGGCTTTCCATTGTCTGTTATATGTTTGCCTTTTCCATAGTAAATGTGCTCCAATTGTTTTTTCACTGGAAAGAGGAGTACTAAGATATGGTCCCATATGGAACTTTTAAAAATCCTACATATTCTGCCTTATCAAAAAAGAATCCCTATGGGTGGACAGGGCAGTTAAAGAAATTATATGGCAGAATTAAAGAAAAGATCATTTCCGGCAACATTCAAATCGGATATTCTTAAAAAATTCAAGGGTTACCAAGCATTAGAAAACTGCAAGATTTCTGCCACAATATTGGAAATGGGAGCTTTTGAATTTGTATTTAATGAAAGTTTTTATCGACTTCCCGAACGGAGGAGGTATACAATTCGACTGTTTTTCTTCTTTTTTATGTTTGTTCGCGCCTTTTGCACAGTAAACGAGTTGCGATTTTCTTGTTTCACTTGAAAGATGAACATTTGGTCCTTTCAAAAAAATTCAACATTCAACATGACCTTCCCCTCAAAAACTTTTTCAAAAGCAGTAAAGTAAAAAAAACTAAGTAAAGTAAAAAATCGAAAATTTGAGATAACAAAATTAAAGCAATGTTTTAGTTGGACATTTAAAAAAACATTCAGAGTTATTCCAGTGATGAAGTATGAAGTATGTTTCCGCCATGACAAGGAGGCAATTTTTTTCGAAAATAGGGGACGGCCAAATTAAAGAAGAGACTATATGTACCAAAATTTATTTATTTATTTAAAAAAAATATATGGTTTCAGTCGAGGTAAAGTCTGAAATAAGTGTGTTTCCGCGATTTTTTGAATATACCTAAGTGAACGTTGATTGATTTTGATGAATAATGAAGAGCAAAAAAAACACTTTTGAGTGTATCCTTTAGTCATCAAAATCGTTCAACGTTCACCAAAGAAGATATACTTTGCCTATGCTTATTCAGAGATTTGAAAACATCGCGGATATACCTATACCTATATATTTGAGACTTTAACTCGGAAACCGTACATTTTGAGATAAATTTAATACTTATAAAAATGTACTCGTACCTACTACCTATTGCGATCGTTCGTTCGAAAGTTGGTGTCGAAAGTCTCCTATCTATCTATAACTGCACAAAAAAAAAACAAATAATATCAATGCCACTGGTGCTGGTACTTTTGAAGTTGGTGCCAAAAGTGTTCTCTCTACTTATAGTATAACAGCACAACTTGACCAGTACCAAAAGATATTAATATTATTTTGTATTCTTCAGTGCACCAATTATTAAGTCTATCACTTTTAGTGACAAATGTTTCAAACAAAAGTTGTTGTTACAGGTAATATCTATAACATAATAATATTTCTATTTTTTTTATTTAGTCAACGGCTGCTTTCTGATTTTTTTTTAGTTGGGTCAGCCGACATTTTGAAACTAGTTGTCCGATCATGCCAGTTAACGAGCTCGACCGAGATATTTATACGATCGATTTTTACCGAAAATTTCAACTTGATATCGTTATAAATACGACCTCTATCGCGTTTACAAATTTGGTAATATCCCATTAATATAAAAACTATGCTGCAAACGATTGGAGTACGTACATTTCTATAGGAAATGTACCTAAAAATCATAAAAATATTTTTTCCTGTGGAAGCACACTTCACTATTGTATGACACGCGCTAGAGTAGCTCAGATTTGGACGAAATTAATTATTTTGGGTGAATAACCTCTGACACTACTACTACTACATGTATGAAGCTGCTGAGCTGGTCCCAAAACTAGGGGGAGAATAGTGTGTCGTGCACCCCAGACTCGAACCCTTTGTATATTATCAGCTGTTTCCACCCAGTCATTAATGTGATCACCTAGACTCTAGGCACCCCCCAACATACCAACAATAAATTCATCGAAATACTACAGTGGCTCACAGCTGAACAGTTATTCCAGGGTAGGTATATCATTAACATTACTTTTTATTTTTCTTTATCAATTGAATTGTATATATTCATCACTGATTATATAAGTAGATAATAATATTCAAATGAAATTTACACAAGCTTGCCAAAAAGCAAGAAATTCATTAGCTAGTGTTCATTGAAGGATAAATCTCTTCAGACTAAAAATTATGCTTTTTTCTGGATACAAATTCTGTATGTATACTGATAAATTCGTCATGAAATTTTCAATACAAATCTATTAAAATTATGAAAATTATGAGGTGAATATTTTAGATAATTAATTTTGGTCGTTGTTACCAAATATTGTATGATAGATCGGATAAGTGTAATTAGTTCTTTCATCTGTCAAATGTATAACATTTAAAAAAGCTTTAATTGCTTGTACTTGAGTCTTAGAAGCGAAATTCGCAGTAGTTTCAATCATGGTGCCTGAACAAGAACAAAAACTAGCAAACTAGCATAAAGTATACAAACATGAAACTCACCGAATAATTTTACCATTCGTTTTAATACTTTTTGCAATTCGAATTCTAAACGGAATTTTGGGGACGATGTTTTATGAAAAAGCTATGGGGAAATCAAATCTCAAAGGAAGAAAGTATCCTTTATGTTATGATACTAATCTCCAGGCTCTTGTTTACAACAAGCCAAATAAAAATACAATAAAAAATGACAAGTCCTCGGCTCAAGATTGGCCGCAACAAAACAAAATCAAGCCGGAGTTGTCCAATACCAAATCAAAGATTAGATTAGATAGAATATAATAATAAGCCACTTCCCAATGTTCCCTAAAAGCACAGTATAAGTAAAACACAGTAGTCTCAGGCAAGCCATTCCTTGATGTGACCCGCCTTTGCCGCCGTTGTCTGCGGCACTATAAACAGGGAGACACGAGATCGGCTGGCCTTTGACAAACCGTCGTCTTCGCTTTTATAATTTGCGACCGCAAAAAATGATGCTCCGAAGCTATCATCTAAGGCGCCGCGGTCGAGTGAGACTACGGGGTTTACCTATACCATAAGTATAAGTACTTATATTATGCCTATATCAAAGATAATCTTTGCATATACTGTGCCTAAAAGTGAAGATAGAATAATGTTCTCTCCGGTCGGTACCTACTAAAACATACCAGTAGCCGCGCAAAAGATTTCTTATGCTGTGTCATGGCGTTGATCTCCGTTTGACAAAACTACAGAGAATCCGACCCTTGCCGACTCTCCTGGCGGCCTCGCTTTTGAGTGAAATTTCAAGCCAAGGCTGGCGTGAAAACATTAAAGACAGTCCTTAAAAATTTGAAAAACGGAATGAATTTGATATGAATATATCAGGTATCAATCAAAATAGTAAATAAGTCAGAATCTAGGGACTAGAAGGAAATACCTATACATTATTATTAATATTATTTTGTTGAAGTTTTGAAGAAATATCAAATTTAAAAGTGTTCTCATCTTTATAATGATAATAATAATAATTTTTGACAAACATAGTTTGTGTTGAATTAGCCAAATATCAAAAATATGACCTAACCTAGATCCTAAGTAAATAATCTATTAAAAACTAGAGACAGAGTACCTACATGTTATTTTTTTTAATTCATCCACTGTGTAAAACACTCTTTTCAATAAATATTTCTTAAGTGACACTTTAAAATACTGCACTGACTGAGAAGACTTTATGCTCGATGGCAACTTATTGAAGACTCTGCCCCATCACCATGGGTGATTTAAACAAAGTATTACCCCTTGAGAATGGAATACAGAGATACAAATATTTAAATTATGTACATTACCATTTGTTTTGAATACATTTAAATTACAGTATGTAAAAACACAAACTCCAAATATATATATAGGTAAAGATAACAAGGTTAAAAGTTCTAATGTTTTAAAACATATCTCTTCAACCAGTTCTTCGGGAGACCCAAGTAATGCAACGAATTAGTTTTTTTGTGAAATAAACACATCATGAAAGGATGTGGACGTTCCACAGAAGCATATACCATATAGTAAGCGTGATTCGGCATGTGCATTATATAACATGATCAATTGCCTTTCAGTTAAAAAAGTCATAACAAATTTAAACATTTTTTCGATAAATTATATGTACAAAAAGTGATTCGGATATATGTGTCGTAACATATTATTTTTACTGTATATTTTCTTCGAATATAATGAGCGAAGAAAGTTGAATTTCAGAGTTGGAGGTGAGCCAGTCAAGAACAGAGAATATAGAGCGTTATACATAGGTCTTAGGAAAACGAAAATCCTACCCTCTCCACATGAGACCGACTCGATTCATTTTTCAAATCTCGAGAGAAGGCATGAGCTCTGTTCCCGTCAAAGAAATACTTTTTGAAATGATTGAGATTCTGAGTTTGAGACTCCAACTCTTATCGTCAACGTTAACTCTCATTTAAATTGAAATAATTGTAAAATCATCTGAAACATTTATAATCATTTTTATGTATCTTTTAAAATTATCTATGAAGTCCAAGTAAAGGATTTTAATGATATTTTTCTAACAATTCCAACATTTAACAAAAATTTTTGGTCTCGGAATGCACAATATTGAAGTGACCCAATCAGAATAGAGCTGAGTGTCGAAGATCTTGAGGTACTTTTAATTATCTCTGAAAAAACTGAGCCAATAATTAACGAATAGAATATAGACTTTACAGGAAAACGAAATTCATAAATACGGATCCCTCTTCACTCTTGACTTGAGTTCATCTGACACTTCACTACTTTTTTTTATGAATGTATGTACGAGCATTTCGTACAATATGCGCGCTCCTAGTTTGAATATTCTTCTTTTAATCGATGTTTTGCCAAAAGTCTTTTATCTACCCATAACTACTCCACTTCATAATTAACAGTAGCAGTAGAATTGATATTATTTCCTATTTTTCAATGCACCAACTTTTAAAGTAGGTCCTCCTCCCAAACTATCTTTTGCATTGCTTTTTTAGTATGAAAAACCTCAAAATTAGGCTATAGAAAAATGTAAGCTTATATTTTGGAAATTATTTAATTTAATTGCATATAATAATTTGACTATTTTTAATTCGATGAAATGAAAGCTACCTGACATCAATACTCAATGAAAATCATTTAAAACAAAAACAAAATCTTATCACAATTTCGCTTTGCCAATGCTCAAGATGAAGTGACATAATCCAAATATGGAATAAAGCTAGCTGTCAAATAGGTAGCTGACGGCACTCCCTTATTTATTGGACGAGAATATTCTTAGATTGAAATAAACAAAAGATATCCGAATACTTTAGAAAGTAGGCGGAAAGAAATTAGCTAAACTTGTTCAAAGGTATTTAAAAAAAGATAACTGTACACCTACAACAACCTGCTGTTAAAATCAGTCACATAAATAGGCATTTAAATAAAAATTCAACTGATACTTTACGTACCCACTTTATAATAAAGAAGTAAATAGTGGCATAGCATAAAATTGATGAAACGTATTCGACCATATTATACAGAATCTAGTATTGATTCATGCGAAGAACCTACCCATCCACCCGCAAAACCCAGGAAAGCTGCACGAGCTTGACAGAAAATTCATCCATTCCAATGAAGCTACTAATTTCAATAAAATACATGTACATATATATATCTAATACGATTACCGATTTCTTCTAATGGAATAGTTGTTTTGATTGGTCATTGTATGGTTTCCGAATTGCGAGAGTTCATTTGTGTTGTGCTCAAGATTGCTCAAACGCTGAGCTTGAGCTTACTGCCGGCAGGTTTTTAGGCGTTTAAGCAGTTTAAGTTGTCATAGAGAAAAATAGTATATTAATCACTTACCGTTTCTGTAGGAGGTGATGAGTTCCAAAGAAGTGTGAATATGTAGATTATCCACTGCAGTTTTAGAAAATTGAAGAGTATTGTATATTGGTATCACCTACTTTAGTTAGTATCTTTATTTATTGTAGTATGTCGAGAATGAGTGACGATTTTTTATTTTTAAAAAAGGAGTTGAAAAGATTGCACTTATTTTGAATAGACGATATAAAATGTAAACAATTCTAACGATGCAAGCCAACCTAGATTACAATATAACTAACTGAAATTATGAAACCAATTAATTAATTCGAACCAATTCAATTTTTTTTTACTATTGATTAAATATACACAATAGTAGTAGGAATTATTATTAATAATTATAATTATGCAAGGAATGATATTATTACATAACGTACACTACCAAACGTAACACAAGTGTTATTCAGAGAGTGCAATAACTAAATGGTGTTGCATGGTGTTTGTGGGAAGGGTGTCGGCCAGGGGTTGAAGCCGCGCGATCAATATTATGCGCGCGTCGCGGACCCGGATAGACGCTTTAGGGTGCTCTGGGCAGCACCACTATTCATCCTCTATCCCAAACCTCGAAATCCTGCCAGCAGGAACACCGTTTCTGCCAGGCCCAGCATCCTTGAGCTACGCATTTCGAACTCCTTTTTTCATGTCCTTGCCAGACAGCCGGGTAATGTTCTATAATATGAAAATAAGTTATCAGGAATTGCTCCACATGCATCGAGTTTGGATACTGATTCATTGAATTAAATGATATATGGATACTGTTCATATTCATTAAAACATTTCGATACCCATTAACATACTATGGATATGTTTTCTGTTCTTGGATATCATCATCAAAAACATCAACTGTTTTTTTGTCAGAAGTTTAGATATTGAATGGGAATATAACTTTATATTTCAATCAGAAATTTTAATGGGAAGCACTATTATAATAATTTTGTACCTATTTATGGATACTTTGATGCTATTAATGGGTTGTATGTTTATAATAAAGGTCCAATAATATATCTTCCGCTTTATTTAACCGAAATATCTATCTACGTTGTTTACAATTTGCTTGAGATCATTGCCAGATCCCAATGACTGAAATTCTCCATGAGAAAAATATTAATACCTCTAAAAAGTAAATGCTCATCATGTCGAATCAAGAATTATAATTAAAATAGCTGAAACTCCTTACTTTTCGTCAATTATTATGTGATTCCTTCTATTCCAAATTAGGAGCAAAGGCAAATCATTGAAACAACGGTGGTTGTTTTACTTTTTTCTCTATTCTTCTTATGTTTTTTGTTCAAAGATCCGGGACTGTGCTGGATTTGGTAAAAACAGACGTAGAATAACGAGCAAAAACTATGAAAAGTTCACCCTGCTCCTGCCTCCTGCTATAATAATGATCAATGATCATGGCAATATCCTGATTCCTAATCTCTAATCTTAGAAATCACAGCCCGGAAAACAAAATATTCTTTGCTATGAACAGCGACATCTACAATTGATGTCTGAACTAAATAATCATCGACATTTATAAATATACCTAAATAAGATAGATATGATAACGATATATAAAATTCAATAAAGTATTATTTGTACACCGGAGATATTGTTCGCAATTTAGATAGAGAGAGAGAGAGTTTTGGAACGGTTTTATTGCATGAAAATGTTTGTAGATTGTTTTTTAAGCAGAAGTGTTACTGCTAGCACCATCTAGACACTAATTCTGAAAGATATCCATCACATCATATCATATATTTGATTACAGAAGCTCCAAAAATGTTGGTTACAGTTGATGGATGTAGATGGCTCTCCTTCAGATTAAATGACAATAAATCAATATTTTAGTACCTAATTTATGCATTATAGCCTTTTAATTATTATCTTTATTTCAGTAACTATGAGAGATACAAGAATGTTTTTGTTAATTTCTCATTTTTATTGCTATCATGTTTACAGGGTGTTTATTTTTATGATATAGGTAGGTATCAACTTTCTTTCTTGTTTTGAATAGAGCACCATATATTTTCACATTTTTGGGTATTCTTTGGGCTCGTTGGGATGGGGTGTTGGTCGAGAAACCGCGTCACGCTAAAAGTGAGAAAAATCGTCGATTATACGTTTTCATAGGTATACTTTTTTGTACGTTCTGGTTTTTAGAGAAATTTTTAATAATTAAATTATATACTCAAATTTCTTATTAACTACCGATTTTTTTTGAGGTAGTTATTGTTTTGACCATCCTGACTGTCTGTCTGTCAAAACTATAACTCGGAAAATACTTAACCGATTAACACCAAACCTCCTACGGGATTGATTTTCAGCTGTCTGTCTGTGTGTCTGTCAACAAGATATCTCGGAAAATACTTAACCGATCGACACCAAACTTGGTAAACAAATACGTATGGGTAATACCTCATATAAGATTGATTTTCAGCTGTCTGACTGTCTGTCTGTCTGTCAAACAAGACTATATCTCGAAAAATGGTCAAGTATTTTTTCGGTCGATCGACATCAAACTTGGTACACAAATACGCGTAAGGGTAATACCTCCTATGGGATTGATTTTCAGCTGCCTGTCTGTCTGTGTGTTATTACAAGATTGTTTTCGGTAGTTTTCCTCTCTATGCTTGCATAAATAGTTTATCATACTTTAGGAGGCGCATTAAAATCTTATTAGAATTGTGTGCGAATAGCCAAAGAAGTATAACTTCCACTGTCTGGTCCGACGCAGACACAGTTTTATTTGGATTCTATACAAGATTTTAGTATAACTAAGTCTAGAGCAAATATTAGAAACTATCTAATCTTCGCTTAGAATTTATAATTTTTGGGATTTTATCATGCCGATATATGAATGATTCATCGTCAATAGTTATTCCTGACATTAATTAATAAGCCATGCAATCAATATACAGGCGGAACTTTGAATTGAAAATTGTCAACTGTGTCCTATTTTATAAATGGGAACCCCATTTTTTCTTTTTTTATTGTATTCTGAGATTGAAAATTATCAGTAGTTTTTGTAATCTATGCTGATATTCGAAGTAAGTGTCCAAAATGAGGTGCATCATTCCTTGGTCATAATGGAGAGATCGAGGGACCTCAAATCTGCAGATCCAATCTTTGACTAGTGTATCAGCTTCAATCACATCCTTCTGGTTTGGTCGACCATAGGCCTCTAGCCACTTGCTGAAATAGTCCATGTCGACAACGATATAGTTGTTTCCAGTATCAGATTCAGGAAAAGGCCCCAACACGTCTATGGCTCTTTGCTCAAAATTACTCCCTACATTATACTGTCGCATGAGTGCCTTGAGATGTCTTTGGAGTCTATTGCTGGCAGCACAAGCAACAATCTTTCTACACCAGTCTTTGACATCATCTTCCAGTTTATAATTTTTGGGATTTTATCATGCCGATATATGAATGATTCATCATCAATAGTTATTCCTGACATTAATTAATAAGCCGTGCAATCAATATACAGGCGGAACTTTGAATTGAAAATTGTCAACTGTGTCCTATTTTATAAATGGGAACCCCATTTTTTCTTTTTTATTGTATTCTGAGATTAAAAATTATCAGTAGTTTTTGTAATCTATGCTGATATTCGAAGTAGGTGTCCAAAATGAGGTGCACTATACTTGTTGATTATCATTCGTTAAAGTAGTAGTTTCTATGCAAAAAGTGATTACCTCATTTAAATAAATTAAGTTCTTTAGAATTTAATGTTTCTGATTTATTCAAATAATATACAGAACAATTATGCAATCATAACAAATAGGTATGTTCAAAACAAAAATATTAAAATTATAACACTAATGATGTATTGTGATATGCAGCTCCATGAATTTGGCAAGTATACAATAAATTATCTTCTTCATTGTCCAATAAAGAGATTTTTAGATTTTGTAATAAACTGAGGTATTGGATTTAAATTTTGATTAAAAAATAACGGTCCTAAATTATGTTCTTTGCATAGTAAACGTACTCCGATTTAGACGATTTTTGTTTCATTTGAAAGAGGAGAGTTGATAAATGGTCTCCTATTTAGAAAAACTCAAATCCGAAATCTCATTCCCTTCAAAAACCGGAGGGGGGATAATTTTTCTAGAAAAATGAGGCAGAGCTATAGAAAATTCCATATCCGGAAACGTTTAAATTGGATATTTAAAAAAAAAATTAGCGCTACAGTCTGAGATTTGTGTTTCAGCTATGTGGAAGGCGCAAATTTTTCCGAGAATCGAAAATTCGAGATTTGAAAATTAGAAAGGGGACCATGTCTCGAAACGTTTAAATTGAACATTTTTTCATAAGTGTTACAGTTTCCGAGTTTCGCAATGGTAAAGTCTGAAATATGTGATATGCGTATTTCCGCTATGTAGAAGCGCAATGTTTTTTCGAAAATTGAAAATATAAGACGGCCAAATTTAAGAAAAGATTATCTGTAGCAACATTTAAATTGAGTTACGGTTTTCGAGTTACACCAGTAAAGCATGAAATATGTATATTTGCGCCGCGATATTTTAAGATCTCTGAATAATAAATAGCAAGTATCTTTTTGGGTCTTAGTGAACAATTTTCATGACTAATGTTAAATTCAAAATTGCTAAATAAATATTTCTTAAAAAAAATTTGACCGACTTTATTAGTTGTTGCACTGAAAAATACAAAATCATATTAATTCTATTGGTGCTGATAATTTTGAAGTTGTGTCGTTGTATTTTGTTGTTGTAGGCACCACCTCCAAAAGAATCAGCACTATTGTTTTGTATTTTTCAGTGCAACAACTAATAAAGTCAGTCCAATTTTTTGTAAAAAATATTTATGGTATATCACAATCAGTTTTATTACAGTGACATAGTTTTTTACTTTCAAAACAAGACGGGATTATTCTTACATAATTTTTGCGTAAAAATTAATAAATAATATAATTGACTGCCCAGAACTACTAGAAAGACTCTGCATTCCAAGAATAGAGTCCAGACACCTTCTATTTAAGTACAGAACCCATTAATTTCCTGAAGAATTCTCCACTTCACACCACATGTAACATAACCTAATTCCATGAATTGTGATATAGACATATTCTTTTGTATAATACCTTATATTAAGTCTCATTTCTTTATCTAATCAAACATTTCAAATTTTTTGTAAATTATTTAAGATTTGTTAATGCCACTTTAATCCCCTGCTCTGTAGTTGGGTTTTTCTCGTAGATTTTCTTCAAAATACAGCGAAATATTTTCTTGCGTTTCTTCTATCAAAACATTGAGCAATCTAAATAATTTTTTTCTATTTTATAACTCTCGTTTGATTCATTATTTATTATTGTAGGTATATTAAAAAACTTGAACTTTATTGTCGGCTGTGACATAAATGCTCATCACTTAGTATGGGGATGTTCAAACATAAATTATAGAGGGGAAAGTCTCTAATCGAATTTCTAACCCGAAATAATTTACAAATTGCAAACAAAGGAAGAATCCCAGTTACGTAAATAAAATAAGACAAGAGGTTCTAGACATTGCGTTCACAAATGTCCTTATTTCTACAAAAAAATCATAACTATTTTAATGTGCTTTTTTCTTGTGTGGATAGAAATTCACATAAACACACTGTTAAGTCTATTTATTTAATATAACAAAAAATCACAACAGAACACACGTATTTCAATTTATATTTACTATTCACTAACTAACTATTTATAATTTATGTCACAATATTTTCTCCACTCGGTTGGTGCATTCAAAACTGACTGACTTGCGGCGCTCTCTTTGCAGTATTTAAATCTACCTCCCGATGCATACCGATCGTGCTTGATGCTACTGGAAGATATTTCGTGTGGCATCTAGGTTTTCCATAACAATGAGCAAGAGGCGTTGCATCGTGCAGTTGCGTGGGTCTGGGTAACATTACACTATGTTCCGTTTGAGGTGAAGATGACCACATAAAGTCTAAGGTAGAGTACCTAAGAACTGGGTCTATCAAAACTATAGAAAACCTGGAAAAGGCTGCAAATGAGCTGTCCAATATGTTGAATATTATTCTCGAAACCAGCTGTCCCGTTCAGCAAAGAGCGCCAAAGAAAAAGATTCTTTGGTGGAATGGGGAGCTGGAGCAATGCCAAAAGCTTGCAAGAAGACTTCAACAAAATTAATAAGCGAGAAGACTGGAAAACTTACCACTCAGCCCTCACCAAATACAACAAAACTCTCAGAGATGCTAAGAGAAACTCTTGGAAATCAATGTGCGAAGCGATAGAAGATCTCCCCACCGCTACCAGGATCCAAAGGCTGCTAAAAAGACAACACTCTAATGACCTAGGTTATCTGGTAAAAGAAGATGGTAGCTTTACTTAGGACTGGAAGAGACACTGGAACTCCTACTCCAAACGCACTTCCCTGACTGTAGGAGAGTAAACAATCAAGTGAATGTAGCCCCGTGATGAAGTTGAACCAATAATGATTCAAAAATGTTTGAAACATATAGATCAAAAGCTTACTGAAATTTTCAGAGCAAGTCATACACTGGGTTGGGTATCAAAAGTATGAAGAGGAGCCAATGTGGTCTTTGTACGGAAGGCTAGGAGAGCAATCGAGCAGCCTAAGTCATTTAGACCGAGAAGCCTATCTTTCTTCTTCCTAAAAAAGCATGGAAAAGGTACCGGACCTTCACATCAGAGAAGGATGCCTAGCAAGGTACCTGCAAATACATAAAAATCAATATGCCTTCAATGCCTTCCAAAAAGGCATATCCACAATCAATGCTCTTGATGATTTCACTGGAAGGATTGAAAAGGCGACAGATTCGAAAGAAATAGGAGCCTTCAAAATACATCCTTTGAGGTGACTGAAAACACCGCCAGCAAAAAGGAAATAAATCCAGTTGCTGTCAGGTGCATAAAATCAATACTGACAAGCCGAGAAATTAATGCAAAAATGGGAGAAAAAACCATGGTCCATCGTGGTGGCTTTGCAAACTAACTGAGATGGGCTATGGTGTTATCGGCTATGCAGATGATATCATCCAAATAATCTCAGGAAAAGATACTAAAACCCTAAGAAGACTGATGGCAGATGCTCTTTCACTTGTACTAAGTTGGTGAAGGGGAATGGGACTGAACATCCGAACAAGACGGTTATCATACCATTCATACCATTTCCCAAAAATGATGGTTGACATTGAAGGCCCAATCCATTTAGGAGATAATAAAATATTTTTTACAAAAAATTGGACCGACTTTATTAGTTGGTGCACTGAAAAGTATAAAATAATATTAATTCTATTGGGGCTGGTACTTTTGAAGTTGTGCAGTTGCAGGTAGATTGGTAACTTTTGGCACCAACTTCACAAGTACCAGCCCCAATAGAATTAATATTATTTTATACTTTTCAGTGCACCAACTAATAAAGTCGGTCCAATTATTTGTAAAAAATATTTATTTCACACTTTTGAGTGTAACATTAGTCACGAAAATCGTTGAACGTTCACTAATACCAATGAAGATAGTACTTATTCTATTACCCACGTATATTCCTTGCTTGTAGTTGTTATTATTGAGATCTCAGAACATCGCTGCGGAAATACGCTTGAATATTTTAGTTGTTACCATTTTAACACCGATTTTACTCGAAAACCGTAACTCTAAGGGAAAAATGTTCAGTATAAATGTTGCTACAAATAATTATGTCTTTCATGCACTGCAAACAGATTTTCAATTTTCGACAGAAATCACCCTCTCCACATAGCGAAAATAGGTATATTTGAGAATTTAAAATGTCTCTATGTCGAAAACCGTTACTCTTTTGAAAAAATGTTCCATTTAAACGTTTCCGGATATTGTCCTATCTGTAATTATATCAACGCAGATTTTCAATTTTCGACAAAATTTGCCCCCTCCACCCCCTTCGGGGGCGGTTTTCGGAGGGAACGAGATGTCGGATTCCCGTTTTTATGAATATGGGACCATTTCTCAAGCCTCCTCTTTCAAATGAATCAAAAATCATCAAAATCGGAGTACGTTTACTATATGAAAGGCGCGCACAAACCAAAAAAAAAAAAAGCACACAATCGAATTGTATACCTCCTCCTTTTGGGAGGTCGGTCAAAAATAATGCTTTCCAAGGAAGTTAAATATTTAGTGGTATACCAGGACTAAAAACTAAAACTGAACTGGAATAGACAAATTACAAATATAAAGGAAAAAAGACCAAACGAATCTCACTGTATATATAGGCAGCTACTGGGAAAAACTGTTAGAATATTGTAACTGGTAATCAGACATCCTTACTCTTAATATACTTTACTTTCTTGTTCTATAAAAATTGTTAATCCATGTCATTCTGTCACTACTGATATATATAGACAATGATATATATATATATATATTTATTATGTACGAAATGTGTCACACACGACTGTACTTTTCCATCATAAAAATTAACGTGTGTAAATAAAATTAAATATCAAATACTATCGTATCAATCGGCTAATTATTTCTAATCCCAACAAAAACATGGGAACTCCTACTACTGGTCTTATGTTACAATAGTCTGACAGGCTATAACATATGCAGCTTCAGTCTGGTGGCTGAAAACAGAACAGAATTCAATAATAAATATTTTTTACAAAAAATTGGACCGACGTTATAGTTGATGCACTGAAAAGTATAAAATAATATTACTTCTATTGGTGATAGTACTTTTGAAGTTGTGCAGTTGCAGTTAGATTGATAGCTTTTGGCACCAACTTCACAAGTAATATCACCAATAGAAGTAATATTATTTTATACTTTTCAGTGCATCAACTATAACGTCGGTCCAATTTTTTGTAAAAAATATTTATTTCACACTTTTGAGTGTAACATTAGTCCCGAAAATCGTTGAACGTTCACTATACCATATCAATGAAGATAATACTTATCCTATTACCCACGTATATTCCTTGCATGTAGTGGTTATTATTGAGATCTCAGAACATCGCGGCGGAAATACGCTTGAATATTTTAGTTGTTACCATTTAACACCGATTTAACTCGAAAACCGTAATTCTAAGGAAAAAATGTTCATTATAAATGTTGCTACAAATAATTATATCTTTCATGTAGTATCGAAAAATTTTCAATTTTCGAAAGAAATTGTCCTCTCCACATAGCAATAATACATATTTAACATGCGTCTATCTCGAAAACCGTAACACTTTTGAAAAAATGTTCAATTTAAACGTTTCCGGATATTGTCCTATCTTTAATTATACCAACTCAGATTTTCGATTTTCGAGAAAATTCGCCCCGACCACCCCTTCGGGGGCGGTTTTCGGAGGGAAGGAGATTTCGGATTTGCGTTTTTATGAATATGGGACCATTTCTCAATCCCCTTCTTTCAAATGAATCCAAAATCATCAAAATCGGAGATCGTCTACTATATAAAAGGCGCGCACGAACCAAAAAAAAAAAAAAATAAATAAATAAAGCAGACAGTCGAATTGTATACCTCCTCCGTTCGGGGTTCGTCGGTCAAAAAATCCTAAGACTAGCTTGCATATGAATCTCTAGGGCAATGCGTAAAACTCCAATAGCAGCAATGGAAGTCATCCTGAACTTGACTCCAATACATTTGCATATTCAGACGTGTGCATAAGACAAATAAAACAAGATATGCGAGAGTGACGGGACACTGGAGTATTCTAAACAAAATCCCATATCTCAAAGATATTTCAGTCGATCAAATGGGAACACAACTCTGTTTTTACAGAAACAACGGAATAAAAATACTGTAACCGGAATTTATATTAAAACTGGGTTCGATTTATTTTCATTTATTTATTTACACCAATAACTACACGACTATATACACATTTATATTCACAGCATTACTTAGCGCTAGCGCTCTATTAACACACGAACACACTCATTTCTCTATGACTTTCTATGAATGACTGTCACTGACCGTGATCTATGACTAGCTAACTCTCCTGTCATTGCCATCGGCATTATATATCTAACCTAAAAAGCCCTAGATGATTCCAGTGTTGTTTTCGTTGTTTCTGGAGGTTATTTCTCAATATATGGCTTCGAGAGTAGACTAGGACTTATTCTCGTTGCCTTTGATTTCTCCCATGTTTTCTGGAATGTGTATTGTGTGTGTAGTTCATTATTCGGGTAAGTCATCACGTTACAATACCAAAAGTGGACGAATGGATGAAGACTTCTACCTGTGAAAAATGAAAGAGGTTCCTTAACCTGGTACATGGATGGTTCACTGAGGGGTGGCAAAGCCGGGGACCTTCCACGGTAATACACATATCCTTGGGCGGGAATTGCACAATATTTCAAACAGAAATAATGGCTATTATAGAATGCACTCATGCGATTAGTAAGAGGAATCACAGAGGGGCTAGAATCTATATAGCAAATGATATTCAGGCCGCCATCAAAGCAGTGGCAACTGTTGCTAAGAAATAGAAACTTGTAAAAAATGCCATGAAGATATTGTGCAACTGGCAAGAGGTAACAAAATTTGCCTCATTTGGATAGCAGGGCACAAGAACATTTATTACAACGAAAAAGCTGACTCTCTGGCTAGAAAAGGCTCAGAAAGGCTTCTAATAGACCCCAAGCCAGTCTGTGGACATGCAAAACAACATGTCAAAAAGGAAACAAAAAATGGGAATCAAGGCTGAAAACCAAATACTAGTATTACCTAGAGCAAGCCAGTCAGGCCAAACGCCTGCTAGACTGGCAAAACTCAAAGGAATATAACCTACTTCTAAAAAGAAATGATCTTGGTTGGAATCACCACAGGTCATTATCCCATCAAAAACCATTTAAAAAAGATGGATTTCATTGAAGGTGATTCGGGCAGATTTTGCACAGAAGCAACAGAATCTGTAAATCACTTATTAACTGAATGCGAAAACATAGCGCCTAAAAGACTAAGCCTAAGACTAGGCGTTTCCCACCTGTGAGGACCTAAAAGCCTGTGGTGCAAGAGCACTAATTAATTTATTCAAGGAGCTGAATTTAAACCCAGAAATAACAGTACAATAGTAAATCACGGGATGTTACAAAATACCTTAAGGTCGAGGTGCCCCACAAAGAGAAATGTATAATAATAATACAACACACTTTAGATAATCTTATAAGTGTATTGGCCTTCCCCGATAAAAGAACTTCGAACTCTCCCATTTTGAACACTTTCTTTCAAATCAAAAACCTTCATTGAAATAAGATATAAACAATTTAATAAGACATGATTACTTGAATTGCAATGAGAGAAAATTACTTCTGAATCTATGTAGTGAATCCTCCGATAATGACAAATTATCTTTTACAAACCAGGTTAAACACGAAGTCAAAACTAGCGATGAGAAACACACACTAAATCGTATCGATATCCATTTATCTATAAAGATGAAGTTCATCGACAAATTAACAAAATGCTTGAAGACGGCATCATAAGACCAAGTCAAAGCGCCCGGCCCCCGTATCATGTAAAATTTAGCAACCAGTTGCAATCGCGTTGTTGTCTCAGTGCTGCCACTGTCTGCATATAGTCCATTAGACCTTTTCTATTAAATATTGGATAAATAAGTGAAAATAGCTATTTTTTAAAGAACATGCTAAAAAAATCCTTAATTATTCACAAATACATGCAATCAACTTCGTTTTGATAATTTTATTCAAGCATCAATTTAGGCTCTACATTGAATGAGAGGCAACACTGTACAATATCGACGTTTTGACAGCGACGATTGTGCAATAGTCGCGGTCGCATTGTAGTTGCTACTTTCATGATAGTCCCCCGGAGCAGCCCTATTTAGATAGTCCCAAAGAAGTTGCATAGCAGTGGCAAAAAAATGGAGATTAGTCGTCGACTATAGAAAAATCAACGAGAAAACAATCGAAGATTGATATCCAATTCCTAACATCAATCATATTCTCGACAAATTAGGAAGATTTTATTTATTTGTCGACATTAGATTTGGCATCCGCTTCCCATCAGATAGAAATGTATCCGAAATCGATCCCTAAGCCGCCTTTAATGTCGAAAATGGAAATTCGAATACGTGAGAATGCCCTTTGGAATGAAAAATGCTCCAGTTACATTCTAGCTGGTTATGGAAAAAAATCTTCAAGACCATCAAGGAAAAATCTGTCTTGTGTACATGGACGATATTATAATATTTTCGTCAAACCTCGAAAAACACATGAAAAACTTAGAGCTTATTTTCAAAACGATAAGGGACTAAACTAAAAGTACAACTCGAGAAGTCAGAATGTTTACGTACAGAAGTTAAATTATTGGGATATGTGGTCACATCGGAAGGTATTCTTCTGAACCCGACGAAAATCGAAGCCATAAAGAAATTTCCATTCCCAAGAACTTCCAAGGAAATAAAATCATTCTTCGGTTTGTTAGGCTATTATAGAGACTTTATATGAAATTTTGCAAAACCACCAAAACCATTTACGCATTGCTTAAACGCGATCTCGATAGAATTGATAATATCTTCATACCAAACTCTCATCCACCACCACTAGAACCGAAGATAATCATATTCTAATGTTCTTTGTTCTAATGTGGACCTGCAGAGAACTTCCAGCATGGTCAAGATGATTCTCCGGTCGAACGCGTCCAATCGGCAGGTCAGCTTTGGGTTGGCCAATTTCAAAATGTGGTCAGTCAAAAGTTTTTCATATAGAATGGTTTTTGATGCGACAATTCCTTGGATACCAGGTAGAAGCCTCTGGCCCTTTTGCAACTCTTATACTTGTCCGATCTGCCTTTGAAGCTCTTCTACACGATTGAACGAATCTGTGAAAGCTTTGGCAATTCCTCAGGACGTTTGCAGATCTCTTGCAACACAGTGTGCCAGCGAGCAGTCCTCAGACACCTTGAAGTTGTCGCGATGCTCCTCTTGAGTTACGCCAAAGCTAGCTATAGCCGTGTCAGAGTAGGCAGCTATGAGTGCATCGACGTCTGTCTCAGCGCTTAGCAGAGTTATGCTATGCCTATGCTTATGCCTCATCATTGTCACTGGTAAATGGAACCAGTATGTTAAAATGCACAACTCTGGGTTTTCCGCCGGTAGACTCCCTGATCCTGTATACTACATCATTGATCTTCTTGATTACTTCATAGGGTTCTTCTCAAGAGGTCTGCCATTCCGGTGATAATCACGTAATATTCACCAGCGGCAACATCCCCAGGTTTACAGTCGAACTTGAGATCGCAGGGAAGTCGCGAATCTCGCCCAAAGACTTGCTGGAGTCTGTCCAGTAGTATCGTGGACTGCAAAGCGGTAAGCAGAAAGGAATAGATGAAGCCATCTATCCCAGTCTCTTTGGTGTTCAGAGACATCTTTGGAGAGATATCGGTTTACCTATTCATTCTCTCAACCATGCCGTCTGACTGAGGATGCAACGCCATTGTCCTTGTCTTTCATATCCCAGGTGTGTTGCAAAAGTTCTGGAATAGGGCGGACTCAAAATTTGTCCCTTGGTCAGAGTGTATCTCAAGCGGTAACCCAATGCGGCATATCCAATCATTGACCGAAGCATCAGCTACAGTTGTGGCTTCCTGTTTTGGCAATGCGTATGCTTCTACCCACTTGCTGGAGTAGTCCATTACGACAAGGGTGTATTAAATCAAAGGCAGAGCACAATGTGCTAAAAAGCCTAATCATATTGACAATTCATTGGTCCATACATAGTGACAGAAATAACCATTTGGTTCCCTAAATTACATAAGATAGTAATAAAAAAGTGAAATAAAAAAATAAAAGTAGTCCTATATAAAATAACATAAATAAATACCGTCCAAAAACCAAGCAAATAAATAATCACACCTAAAAACTTATAAACAATAGAAACGATAAAACAAGTACCCTAACTAAATAGTGAATTGTCAATTATTGTCTTAAACACCGACACTGATGATGCACAAACAGCTACTTCAGGAAGGTCGTTCCATATCTGGAACACTTGGTTAGCAAGAAAGTGTTCAAGCTGTCTCGTCATAAACTTCTCCTTTTTCAGCTTAAGGAAGTGTCCACGCAAGCGTGTTTCTTCGTTCAGCGTGAAAAGATTCTGCAAACTGGCATACTCAAATTTATTGCAACGGAACGCCCAAATGAGGTCGCCGCGTAACCTTCTCAGTTCAAAAGTTGTCAGCTGAGCGTTCACAAACCTCTGAGAGTAAGAGGGGCGGTTATTGCTGAAAGACAAACGAGTAGCACGGTGCTCAACATTCTCCAATATTAATTTGTCTCGAGCAAGAACAGGACACCACACTGCACCAGCATATTCCAGAATTGGACGTACGTATGTCTTATACAGTCTAACACTCATTGGGAACAACATGCCACTAAAACTTTTGCGGATAAGGTGGAGCATACTATTTGCGCGCTTACAGATTTTTGTAATATGGTCCGACCATGAGAGATCACTGGTGATGGTGACGCCTAAGTCCGCGTGGGAGGATACCTTCTTCAATGATACATTGCCAAGATGATAATCACCCATTGGGTTGTTCTTTCCTATGTGCAGAACTACACATTTCTCAGCATTCAAGGGCAAGAGCCATACGGAACACCAAGCAAAAATAGTATCCAAATCTGATTGGAGGACCTGCAGACCCATGAGCGGGTTGGCATACAGTTTTGTATCATCAGCATAAAAATACTTACTGCATTGAATAAAGCAAGTCAAGTCGGCAATGTATATAATAAAAAGTAAAGGTCCAAAGACTGATCCTTGAGGAACTCCACTACCCACATTTCTTTGTTCTGAGTAACAACTACCAACTTTGACTTTAAATGTGCGGTTCGTGAGGAAATCATCAATTCATTGAAGAAGTTTACCATTTACTCCAAAATGTTTCAATTTGTGTAGCAATCTCTTTCTAGGAACTTTATCGAACGCTTTGGAAAAGTCTAAATATATAACATCGTTTGGGACTTTGTTATCCAACGATTTGCTCCAATCATTCACACACTGCAGAAGGTTACTTGTGGTGGATTTGCCTTTCACGAATCCATGTTGGTCTCGGGGTAGCACACTATTAACCGTTGCAAAGGTCTCCAATTCCTTCGACATGATAGCTTCCATAAACTTACTGGCAACAGATGTAAGACTTATAGAACGATAATTGGAAGGGCAGAGCTTATCGTCTTTTTGTAGATTGGTGAAGCAGTCTTCCACATATCAGGAACCCGGGAGTAATTGAAGGACGAGGTCATAATGATAGATAAGGGTTCAGATAACATGTTAGAAAACATCTTCAGAAATAGCGGACTAATTCCATCTAATCCTGGAGAAGGAGTAGTTTTCAACTTTGATATATGTTTCACGACAATTTCAGGGGTAAAACTTATGGTATTTAGATGGTTGTTACCGGGTTCGGCAATACAATGGGTAGTCTATCCGCGTCAGATTCTACATTGAAAGATTCACAAAAGCAGTCAGCCAATAGGATTGCAGAATCAAGTTCTGATCTTTGGTGTTTAGCGTGGAGCGAATATATTTGAAAAAACTTTTTTATGATTTTCAGAAGTTGCAACTTTTTCTTCATAATCAATTCTAGCTTGACGAATACTTCAAATACTTCAAATAATTAGAAAACTTTATGAGATTGAAAATCAGCATGGCTATGGGAGGATTTGTATTTTTTCCCGAGTCCTTGTTTGTGGGCAATAAGCGAAAATAACTCTTCAGTAATCCATGGTTTAAGAGGATTCGTTTTGCACAGCCGTACTTTGGTGTGACTTCTAATTAGAGATGACAGAGTTGTATGAAATGTATTCCAAATTCTATTGGGATCCTCATATTTTTTAAATTGTGTGCAATTGCTTGATAGTCCAATATATTGAAAGTTTTTCTGTTGTTACCAGTTGGTACTTCAAAAAATAATTGGATGTCTGTGGTTAGAACGACGTAATGGAAGATATTTAGCTTCGGTTACTAGATGCACATGATTGACAAAAATGAGATCCAACGTAGATGGGTTATTTTTCGTTTGGTATCTCGTTGGCTTGTTGATTAGCTGGTGTAATGATGATTCGACACAAGAATGAGTAAAACTGCTTGCGGGACTGCTGCCATCTGATACATTGGTGATAGGCCACGATATCTCAGGAAAGTTGAAATCTCCACAAATAATGAGATTTTTGAGTTTTGATAAATGATCAAGTACGTGGACGTGTTGATATGTTTGACCATAAGATGCATCTCCGGGCCGGTAAACACAAACTAGATTGATGTTCAAGTAATTTCTATAAAGTTTAATGCGTAGAATTTAAATACCAGTAATGTCATTATAATTAGAAGTCTTGACTGAGGATTGATTAAACATATTGTTATTAATATAAAAGCAAATACCTACCCCTTTGCGACTGACCCGATCACGCCTGTAAATTGTGTAACCTTGAATATTAACAGACTATAAACAGTGCATAAGAATTCATAAAGCTTGGCATAAAGAGAGCAAACATTGGTATACATTAGTGTTCATGTTAGATGACCAGAGCAATTATGCGCCGGGAAATTTCTGCTCAGATATGATCTCAGGATACCCATTCCTATACTTTATAGTAAGATTTTCCTCACCGTTGGTTGTTCTATCTGCCAGTTCTTTACGAAGATTATCAAGTCGTTGAAGCTGAGATGGAGTTTGTTCGCTTATGATGCTCAATTTCTTCAGGGATGTATTTTCGAGGAGCTTCTTCTTGTTTCTGAGGATGGTCTCTCTCGAATAGACCAACATTGTATTGGTGCATAGGCGCTTTTGGACGTCTTTGTGGTCTAAAGCTGGCTGGGCAGATCGCACATTTCCTGCACCAGTTGTGCACGTCTTCATTGCAGTTGACCCAATAAAATCACTCCCGGAGTTTCTCCAAGGTCTTGCTACGCCTAAATGAACTCCACTGGTCCCACCGTGGATCTCTCTCAAAATTTCAGCCCTCCTGCACTTTGGTAATACTAACTGCTTTCTGTCCTCAGTACCATAAGGGTTCTCAAGCACTTGTTTCAAAATGCCGTTGTCTAAAACAAGAGAATTCCACTGTGCCCAAGCAGCAGGTGTATAGCGTGAAACCTCCTGCCAAATCGGTCGTTGATCTTCCTTTTTCCATTCAATCACTACCTTTAGGATGGCATCTCCGGTTGCCAGCTGTCATCTATAACGATGGTTCTCCTAGAAGCGGCGCCCTACTCCTCAGCCCGGTTACAGTAGGCACCAGGACAGGATCTCCTTGAAAGTGTATCGGCATTGTCATGGGATTTACCAAAGCGATGTTCGATGACGAAGTCGAATTATTGGAGTCTCTCGATCCAGGATACCTGACTCTCTGGGTTCTTAAATCGCAGTAGTCCCTGAAGGGATGCATGGTCGGTTCTTTAACAAGAATTTTGTATCATATAATTATTTGTAGAAATGTTCCAGTAGTTTCTCTTCGATAAAGTCTAAATAAACCATTCTGTATCTGTGATAAAAACAAAACTGATCCCCACATTGCTTGCGTCTGTGTCCAATTTAGATTTTCCCGTTGGCAGGAGGTAGGTATGGAAGGTTGTTGCCTATCTTCAGTTTGCCGCAGAGCATCGAGCCGTGTCTGATAGGCAACAACCTTGAAATCATGATATTTGTCTGGGTGGCGGTGCTTTGTTTGGTAATCAATCTGATTGAACATTTATAGTGGTATTATGCAATATGTGACAATGTAAAATTGTAGGTGCCCTAATAGTTGTTGACGTTATTCATTGGCGGTAGGGGTGTTTGCCCTCGCAGTCGTTGTTGCTGGCAGACGTCCTAGCATAATCTAGTTATTTACCAGAAACGGCTGATGTTTTATAATCATCTATATATATATATATATATATATATATATATATATATATATATATATATATATATATATATATATATATATAATTATATATATATTATATATATATATATATATATATATATATATATATATATATATATATATATATATATATAATTCGATTGGAAAAGGTATAAAACGGCTTCTGCAGTCTTGGATGTGGAAATAAGAGTAACTCTTTTTTCTAGTCTAACTTTCGAATCTTCACTGATTCTTCATCAGGATTACTTAAATTATACAAATTATGAAATTACAATGTAAACATGAAAAATATATGGTATTTACGGAGTTGAGATTTAATTAAACATTAAATATATTTTACCGAAAGCTTGGGTAGCAAAAAGAGTCTACTTATTTAAGCCCCAAACCAACTCGGCAGAATTCCCAAATTCTTATTGAATTACTTTGTTATGTAACTAGTACTCCCGAACTTCCATTTTCTATATATATATATATATATATATATATATATATATATATATCAGATATTCAATTATATTCAGATATTCAAGTGCCTTCTAGAATGTCCTCTGTCACATATCCTTCCCTTATTCCACTAATCCAGTTCCTGTCAGGTGTAAATGAAGATTGACTCCTTTCAAGAACAAATAAATATCACAACTACAAAACCGTTGTCACAGGTATTTCTTCTTGTTTCTGTGGCACTACAACCCGTTGTGAGTCTGGAACTCCTCAACGATCTTCTTGCATCTCGTTATGTTTCGAATCTGATTTTGCCAAGATGTCAGCTCGCACATTTTCCTCAGGCCTTCCTCAACACAATCCATCCACCTCTTATCGGGCATTCTTAAGAGTCGCTTTTCTACCTTGGTCCATATGGAGATGATTTTGACAGTCTTGCTACCATCCATTATTATCAAGTGGTCTGCTCATCTCAGCCTTTATGACTTGCAGAAACTGGTGATTTTTTTAATCAGCGCATCCAGTTTACCCTTATACGATACGTGCCATCGTCTCGTACTGGTTCAAAGATTTTACAAACTTCAAGCTCATCCATCTAATTCTGAGAGTTAAGGTGCGACCCTAAGTCCAGAAATGCCTTCACAGAATTAATTAATCTCAATAGAATATGCAGAAATCATGATCAGTCTTTCCGATCTTTTCAATATGAGCATTTATTAGACCATTTATGATGCAGTCCTTTACTGTTATCAGTCTGATAGGTGTTTTCTATTTTCTACTTTTCTATTTTCCATACCAGCAGTATGGTTCTGGACTATTGGGTTTCTACTTTCAATCTCTTTTTTGTCAGAATGCCTACTTGTTCATAACCCTGAATATCCGGGTGTCTCTAGAGGGCAATTTTTTTTAGTTTTTACCAGTTGAATACATTTAATACATTTTTCATTCAAAACTTTTAACGTACATATGCACCCACAAACAGCTTCCAAAAAGCAATAGATTCCGACTCGGGGAACTTCTCAGTAGGTATATCCTAATATTTAATTAAATCAATTGAGCTAGTCAATTAATCAATTTAATCAACATTCTCGAATGCTTGGTCTTACTTGAAGATTTCTCATTTAATAAATGACTGCAAAATGTAGAATCTGTGATAACAGACAATTATGAATTAAATACGAATGCGGCCGGTAGACATAGACTCACACTGGTTTATTCATATACTATTATTCGATTATCTAACATTGCATATTATTTTTCATTTCAATGGATCAATTGAAAATAATAGCACAATAACAGCCCCAGCTCTACTCTCAGAGCTACATATCTATCGATTTCAACCTGCACGCATGTCGCCTGATTCAAATCCAAGCTGTATGCCGCCACACACTCTAGATAAAAATTCAATCTTGACTTTCACTTTCATAGAATTGCTAAATGACCACCACATAATATTTTATAAACATTTATGCGATTGTGTAATGAACGTGTTTGTTTCATATCGTTGTTGTCGCCAGTGACGGGTAGACGTGTGTTCAGCAATATTTCGCCGCTAGGCTAGGAATTTCCGCGAAGCCATTTTGAGAGGGGTTTCCCATTTCCCGGGAACAAGTGGACGTTACTGCTCAAGTCCCGGTGTTTTTGCGGGGTCAGGTGTCAGTGTGTCAGGTCGTTGTTTTTACACTAGTCAGTCGCCAGTCATACGCTCCGAAGTAGTAAGGTGTTCTTCAAGTCAAAATGACCAGCGTAGGTGATATATTGGACTACAAGAAAAGCGAGGCTGAAGACTACTATGCTATATTGGGATGCGATGAGCACTCTAGCGTGAGTAGTTCTTTTTCATCTATGGATAGTGTTATAATAAACTCTATGTATTAGTTTATTAGATGATAAACATTCACTTAAATAGCTGATCGCTTTCACGTTGAGCAGGTTGTTTTTATAAAAACAACTGTAGGTATAGTGCGACCAGAAATCTAAGAGGGTTGTAAATCACCAAACACTTGAGTTATCAGCAGGCAGTCTACTTTATGCAGATTTGTACCTGCCCCAGCTATTACATGTTGTTTAATAGGTAGTTATAATGGGTTAAGATAATTATTAAGAAAAATCGCTTGAATATAATTGAGTATTGTTTATGTATATACAATATATTATGATACAAAACATTTATAAACATCACGATAATGAATGCGATTATGTCAAATGCCAAACTATTTCATGAGATATCTTAATCCGGACCTGGGAATAGGTATTTCAAGGGACACTGTTATTGCTTATCTATATTTCGAACAATAGTTAATAATGAATAATGAGGATCGTCGGCTAATATGGATTTACGACCTTCTTAGATTTCTGGTTCCACTATACACCTATGCATTAAAGTGTACTTGTTTTCTCGAATTTTAGTGAATTTTAATTTATTATTTGTGACGGATAAACTCAGACTCCAATGAAAAATACATGTTCCATTTATTATTTTTGCTTATTAGAAATAATCTATATTATCCTCATTTATATATGAACAATTCAATTTACAAATTGCATTTACTCTTTTACCTTGACATCGGATCGATTATAAAATGAAGTTCTAGATTATTCTCTGGACCATATCATTCCAGATAAATCATATAATCAGAAGTGCCTTAAAATTTAAGACTTATTTTATCCTATATTAATTTGTTATTATAAATATCTCATATTATATTCAACGTGCGATTCTTGTATATATCTATCTCAAAAATAGCTAAATTTATTACTCTCAGAATCTTTCAAAGAGAGTATTTGATCAAGCCATATTTTCTTTAGTTGGAATACATTTTTTGTTAACTTTACTTATCAATGACTCTCTTCTATGTATAATATTTCCCCACCATCACAACCGTTGTACCTCGATAAGTAAATATCCTCTTTGGTGATGAGTTCTTCTGCTTCCATGTTATATTGAGTATCTATCATTTAGGACCAGCTTCTTATTTTCTTTCGCTGAGTCATTTTGAGGCGGTCTATATTCTTTGATATTGAGCACATTGTTTCTGGTCCATATGTTGTTACGGGATGAATTGCCGATCTTATTTATAGGGATCGAGGTGTCCCTTCGTAAGCATCATAGGCGTCGAGGAAGGAGTTGGTGTTGCCTGCGTAGCAGACTCAGATCCATGCTATTGCAGAGGGCAGTTTTCTTCACAAGTTGTCCGAAGTTTAAAAATGAATATGGACTCATTGCTACAATAATTATTTAATATTTCTTTCAAGAAGACTTTATTGGAATAATTATAGTACCTTCTTCTAATTCTTCGGCTGATTACCCAGTCCATGAGATCTATAATAGTTCAATAATGAAAGAGATATAATAATAATATACAATATATTTTATTTAGTCGGGTGCAGCCATCCACTAGAAGCGGATCACGGTGAATTCACACAGCAAATAAACATGGGTAATGGTATAAATGAACGTTCAACGATTTTCATGACTAATGTTACACTCAAAAGTCTGTGATAAATATTTAAAAAAAAATCTTAACAAAAAATTGGACCGACTTTATTAATTGATGCACTCAAAACTACAAAATAATAATAATTCTATTGGTGCTGGTACTTTTGGAGTTGGTGCCTAAAACAATATTATTTTGTATTTTTTAGTGCACCAAGTAATAACGTCGGTCCAATTTTGGGTTAAAAATATTTATTTCATACTTTTGAGTGGAACATTAGTCATGAAAAGCTTGAACTCGAAAACCGAAATTCTTCTAAAAATGTCCAATTTAAATGTTGCTACATAATGTAATCTCTTCTCTAGTTTGGCTGTCTCATAATTTCAATTTTCGATAAAAAATTATTGCCCCCTCCACATAGCGGAAGTACACATATCACATATTTTAAACTTTACCATTGCTGCAATTGAAAACCGTAATTGTTTTGAAAAAAAATATCAAAGCATTTCCGAATATGGTCCCCTTTTAAATTTTCCAATCTCGAATTTTCGATTTTCGAAAAAAATTGCCCCTTTCACATAGCTGAAACACATTTTTCAGACTGTAACGCGGAAACCTATGATTATTTTTAAAAATGTCCAGCTTAAACTTTTCCGGAAATTGTTTTTTTTTTAATTCCCATCACAGATTTTAAATTTTCGGGAAAAAATGCCCCCACCACCCTGTTGAGGGATGTTTTTGAGGGAAAGAGCATGTCTAATATTGTTTTTTTATTTAATGGGACCAATTCTCATTACTCCATTCTCAAATAAAAAAATCATTAAAATCGAAGCACGTTTCCTATGCAAAAGGCGCGAACAAATATAAAAAAACATGCAGACATACATTATTGTGAAGCTGTTGCCAAAAGTCTGCCAATCTAACTGCAACTACATAAGTTCAAAAGTACCAGCACCAATAGAATTAATATTATTTTGTATTTTTCATTGCACCAATAACTAATAATAATAAGCAGAGATGGAAGTTACATCATAGGTTAAACCTTAGATTTGTAGGTGAAACTTCAGATATACCCTAGCAGAGATCTAATAGTTTTGAGAAATCTTTTTCCTATTCGGCAGTTTGTCATGTATTAGTTTTAAAAATAGAATTGAGGATCTTTTACCAAGCAATTCCATTGAATTTTCTAATATATTATTTATACAGTTATTTTGGCTATTATTTTATGGTGCACATTTATTTGTTTATTGCTGTATATTTATAATGGCCATAGGTAGAATTGAAACTCATTTTCTTCCAGCAGAATTCTCGCCAGGTTGCATAAAGGCATATTATTATTATTATTTGTGTACCCCTCTTAAAATTATCGAAATTATCCCTTGTAGAGAAAATATGGCAATACTCATTTGTATGCACTATCCTACTTTCGTTATTCGCAGATTGCATTGATAAAACATCATATATGATGGATGTGTTAGTTCCCATGATTTTTGTAATCTAGGTCATATTTTATTCTCATGATTTTATTCTCTACAATTATTGTACTCCAACTTATCTTGCTTCTGTTCTGGATGCACAAGACAAAATATTAAAAAGTATATTTACATTCATCCCAAATAACAGAAATTATATGAATTAAAATATTATTTTTTTTCACAAAAATTAGGACCGACTTTGTTAGCTGGTGCAGTGAAAAATACAAAATAATATTTATTCTGGTAATTTTGAAGTAATGCTGTTATAGGTAGATGACTTTTGGCACCAACTTGAAAAGTACTAGAACCAGTAGAGTTAATACTATTTTGAATTTTTCAGTGCTCCAAATAATAAAGTGGCGGGTCCTTATAAAAAAAAATATTTCACAGTTCAAGTGTATCTAGCCATCCAAATCGTTAAACGTTCATTTATATTCAGAGATTTTAAATTCGAATTTTTCCGGCTCATATTTTCGAGAAGAAAAATCCCCCTCCAGCCCCCCAGGCAGTTTTTGGGGGCAAGAAATGTTGTATTTTAAATATGTTCAATAAGGGATCATTTCTCTTTCAAATTTAAAAAAAATCATCAAAATAAAAAGAAACCAACAGTCGAATTGTCAACCTTTTCCGTTTCGGAAGTCAGTCAAAACTGTTTTAGATCAGGTCAACAGCGCATCTGGAAGAGGTATTTTTTAGAAATCAAGAATATTCTGTCATGAATTATGTTAAGAAGTCCATATGACTCATGTTGTATCAAGTGCCAGCTTTCCGAAAACATTGTTGCTCATTATAATATAATTTTGGTGCAGAATTTGTCTGGCCTTTAGTAAAGCCCCACATTTACATCTTAAGAAAACGTGTATCTTCTACTTTCTAAATTCTGTTTAAAAAAACACCGTAGATTATTGGAGTTATATGTCTGTACATTTGGAAATGGTTTCAAAGACTATTTTTAGATATGTTGCTTACAGAATAGAGATCGGTTTGATAAGATCAAGGAAGAACGGTTAGTTTGATGTAGAAATTATTTTCAAGAATAAAATAATTATAATTTTCGAAACTTTTGAATGATCTCTTATTTACAGGTTGATCAGATAACAGCTGAATATAAGGTGCGCGCGCTTCAGTACCACCCCGATAAAAATGAAGGAAACAAGGATGCTGAACAGAAATTTCAGCTACTTAAGGTCAGTTGCTTGTTTTTTTTTCGATTTAAAATGTTGAGTGAGTGAATTTATTATATTTTATGGTGAAGTACTTAATCTATTTTAGGAAGCCAAAGAAACGCTTTGTGATCCGGAACGCAGAAGCAACTACGACAAGTGGAGAAACAGTGGAATCTCCATAAGCTACAAGCAGTGGTTGGGGATGAAAGAACATGTACACCAGGTAAGTTTTGCGATGATTTTATGCATTGAAAATTACAAAATAATATTAATTCTATTGCTACTGGTAATTTTAATGTTGTGTAGGTAAATAGCAGACTTCTGACACCAACTTCAAAAGTATCTGCACAATTAGTATTAATTACTGAGTATTCCGTATTTTTCAGTACACTCATTAATTTTTGTCAAAAAATATTTATTTCACATTTTTGAGTGTTTCATTAGTCAAAAAAATGTTGAACGTTTACTTATATTGAGTTATTTCCAAATACTGCCAGACATTTTCAATTTTCGAAGAAATTTGTCCTCTCCACCCTCATTGGGGACGTTTTCGGGGGAAGGGCATATTAAACTTGACAAATGGAAAATGATTATTCAAAAACGGTGCACGATTACTATACAAAACACGCAAAAATACATATGAATGGCATACCTTCTCCGTTTATCAAAATCGATCATTGAATGGATATATTTTCGAGATGAATGAAAAATATCTTCATTGCAAAGCATTCAAAGCGAATAATCAGCAATGACAGGGACAATTAACATAACCCATGATCATTGTCAGCCTTTTTTGTCTGCTACTGAAAGGGCCCCTCCTTCAATGCCTTGGCAGTGTTGCCACTGACAAAGAGACTAAGTAGAATATTATTGTACCAGATTAGGGCGTTTTAAGGCATACCTTACCACGCTGCCTTAATAAGGATTGGTTGCTAGTTTTGCCATTTACTATATATGTAGCGATCCTTTTACCCCCAGAATTTTTCAGGAGAGTTGCTTGCAATAAAAAGTCCTCCACCTAGTCACGGCTTGAACATAAACCTCACGGTTGATAGTCAAACGTCTACCCACTTGGTAGACGACCAATACGAAAGGGCGTAAGGAACTTCGTTCTTCTTCAACTTAGGAAGCAGTGTATGGGCCCTTTTTTGGTTTTTATCCAATATACCTTACTTCAAAAATACCTGCAAAGGGGGTGGACGGGACATTTTTTCTTCTAAAATTGAAAATAAAAATCACAAGTTTCCGGATTTCCTAGGAAAGTGCAATATTGTTACTGGAATCAAAAACATCAGTGAACCTTTAAAATGCGAAATAAATATTTTCTACAAAAAACAGAAACGACTCTATCAGTTGGTACATTGACAAATAATATTATTTCTATTGGTGACTGTACTTGTAAAGTTGGTGTCAATAGTCTTCTGTTTACCTACAACTGCACCACTACCAGCAATAATATAATTAACAATTATTCTAAATTGCATGTCACGAGTTCAACGCCTATGTTCAACGCTACACTTTATACACTTGGCCTATGCCAGTCGATCTACCTAGCCTACAAGTTGTATAGTATTTCTTTTTCTGTACCGAACCTTTGTATTATGGACTGTAAAGGCTTTGTATGATCAGTACTAAAGAAGATAGATACTATCACAGACATAATATTTTAGATGTCTATGGATGGATAATTATACAACTACTTTCTTCGGCAGCACCTATAGAGTGATATACTTAGAAAACTTGGTGTTAGGATTTTATTTCATTCAGTCCCCATCCCGAGCGGTATGAGGCTCAACTTCAATAAAAAATACTATCGAGCAATTGAGACATTCGGTGCCTTCACTGTAATTAAAAAAATAAATTTAAAATTAAATTAAAAATATTTTTCACAGATTTTCAGCTAAAACGAATGAGTTCACAACAATATCTTACCCCTACAGTCGAACGTTGCTGAATTTATTCTAGTTTCATTGAATTAGCCAGATTTCACCGTTGACTGATCTACAAACAATACACAAAGGTCTGCCCAGTGGAGCGAAAATATTTGCAGCACTGGGTTTGATGCTGCGAGAGGCCGCTCATCGAGATCAAAATAAAAAGAGCTGAAATGTTACTCAGAGGATTTTAACGATGTAGGTGGTATATTTCTACTTTGAATAAAATTACTTGTTACGGGGTTTGTAAACTTCCATGATTATAGCGATAATAGGGAGCTTGACTTGTGGAGAGTGTTCGCTCTGGTATTAAGCTTCTTACAATAGCCCCACGAGTTTATTTCCATTCTGTTTTTTTCCATCTTCTAATTTTCGTTTCTTAATGAGTTGCAACTCCTAATTTTTAGGCAATAAATGTTTCTTCCTCTTCGCAGTTGTTGATGTTTTATTTATTTTTACATTACTTTTTATGTACACCTTCGGATAGATTGGATTTTAGTTTTCATATCATATATTTGACACACTTCTTGCAAATTCTTTATTTAATTTATTTTTGATGAGTACTGACATATTCTTACTCTTTTTTAATAAAACCTTAGTTACAAAATATACACGTTACCTAGTTAACAGTTTAAGAAAAAAGTTATTCACTATATTTTGACAGTAGTCAACGGTTTTTTCATTTGTCAGGTCCTAATAATTTAAAGTGTGAAAGTAGTACCTATAAGAAAAGCTCTATACTTTGAAAAGCTGAAGAACTTAAGCCTTTATTATTATACGCGAATGATGAAAATATTGTATGCTTCATGATGTGTTAGCTTCACGTGAAACTACCACCTCCATGTCTATATTAAATATTATTGTCAGTTTATTAGCATCTCACTTTAGACTATGGCTACTAATTAGTACTTGAAGTTTCACTACTTTTACTCTAATAGGTATTGTTATTTTGAAAATTTTTATTTAACCCTTAATGGCCTTAATAATGAATAATTTTAAGCATAGAACATATTAACATATTACCACCAATCGATAAGTATATGATTTATAGAATCGTAAAGCACCATTTGATGACGATATTTGTTATTCTTATATACCATTCCTAAATCACGTGAAGCAAGCACACTTCCGCATACCCCTTATCTTTGATGGTTTGGTAGAACCTTGTTTTTGAGCGGTGTATCTAATTAGCACTTAAATAGCCCTCAATTTTATTATATTCCAAAATCGAATTCCCCTTATGGAATCTGCTAGTTCCACGGAGCTTGAAACGGAAAATTGACATTTCTAGCAAACCATATCAGGTCATTTTTATTTTGCCTGTTGTCATCATTTGATACCATACTGGTGTTCCGTTCTGAAATCCTTCCAGTACTGGATATATGCTTGCCATCAAACGCTGACAGGTGTGTTGATTTCAAGATACAGAAACCAATCGAAACTAGCCGAACTTCCAAACGCATCAATCATGTATCAGAATTTCGACATTTGATCAACTGAACGCTTGTCGTGTTTCCATCTCGAAATCATCATGTATTTTAATAAATAAAACAATCTCATCCGACAACAATCAGCCAGTGCCACACAAGCATTCATTCATTCATTCATTTATTTATTTTCAGAATATTTTCACAATGTGTGTGTATATGTTGTTTATTTTGTTCTCTTCATGTCTGATAAAGGGCTTTCCCCCTTGTCAGACTGGCTCTCCACACGAGCATATTATAGAGTCAGTTGGCGACGTCACTTCATATTGGTCAATATGCTGATAGAATTTAGAAACACAGGCGTAATAAAGTGTACGACTTCCTAGAAACGTTAGATTTCCACCATATAGTCCTCAAAATGAGAACATAAACTATGAGACATTGTAAATGCAACACCCGTTAAACATCAAAATACCTACTTTAATTTATTTTTGGTAAAGGCTGTAACAATTTCCTTACTCTTTACCTGGAAATTCTAATAGAGTCGGAGCCCCTCTTCAGTCTTAAGTTATTGAGCTTCATATCTTAGGCGATGCAAATCCATTATTATGCAATGAATTTGAACCAATTTTGTAACTATAATGACTCATTCATATTCAACGGTTGAAAAATAAAGGACCCAGCTGGCCAGGGAAAAACGGTACCGAAAGAATCTGGTAGTGACCATAGAGTAAATAGGTAGTGCCTGCTGCTGTGTGTGGTCTGGCCTATAGAGTAATATCTGGTACCTATCTGGCCACTGGTCAGGCAGTTATTCTGTTGGAATATTTTTTTTAAGTGGAGATGTAAGAGAGATAAAACATGTGACGTGGGTGGGGGTGAGATGATATGAAAGGGAGAGTAAAATGTACAATGTTGCCAGATGAGACGTTCACTGTTGTTCGTGTCCACCAATCGCTTAGTCTTACTTAATCAGTAATCACTAATCATACTCTTGTGAACCCGACTAATTACTGATGCATCGCTTAGCTCATTTGTTTACTGATAGTCACTGATACCTGTCAATAAATACTTCATCTTTCTGATTACTACTGATCACTAAGCGATTGGTAATCAGACACTGCTGTGGACACGACCAAACACTATTCTCTGGCATTGCCAACTCTACGGTTGTTCCTTTTATTTTGCTTGGATAAAAAAATCTGGAGTTCTATATCACTGAATTTTAGAATTGAAAATAAACGGTAACAGTCGTTGCTTATATGGTAGAGGTTAAGATACTTCACAAATACAAAATTACAAGCGCGGTGTTACCGGGATTTCTGCATCTAAAAGGTAAGATTTGGACAATATTTTTAAATTGGAAAGCTCGGAGTACCTATTTCTACAATACTTATGTAGTTTTTTTCGACCATTTTGAAGTCGAATGTTCTCTAAATAAAAATTTATACACCCAACTTAAAAGACATTGATTAGAAATAGAATTAATTTTACTCTATACATAAACTTAACATATATGTTTTCCTAGTCTAAGCCCAGGATTGCTACCAACCTGAAATGTATACAAGATACCAAATGCTTTGAAAAGAATGCTGCTCTTTTGGAGATGTTATGATATATAAGGGCGTTCGAGCGCAGTAGTTTGGACCATTATCAAACTGTTTCCGTGATTGTGAAGCATGTGCATCTTAATTTCCCTCTTCTTAAAACTGAAATGCGCATACATACTTCTGACGGTTCAGTTTGGTTTGAACAGCTGCTCCAACACCCTAATAACTACTCTGGAGTTTTTTGGTGTGTTATTGCACTAAGGAACAGCACACCACTTACAGACATTAGAATCCATATTCCAACTCACAAAAAAAATACCACACCTAATGTTTCCGTTTCCGAAATCTGCACTTGGTTCCTTCCAGGCAAACACCCTTATTGAAGCAGTAAGAGTCCATCGTCTTTCCCGAGTATACTCCTTTTGGATTGAAACAACACACGGTAATTTGCACGCCAGCATCTTGGAAGATGTATTCGATCATGCTACTTACAATCTTCCAATCCACCCCGTCCAACCCGCAGCCTATTTTCGGAAGACCCAACTTCTTAATATCATAATTCCTGACTTCATTCCTCAGGCTCTTCAGTGAATGCCAGATGTCCTTATAAGTGGGTTTTCCTGTAGATATCTTGTTCGTAACCAAATAGAAGAGGTTCCGATTACCATCTGCTAGTCGCAAAAATTTTCCCACTCTTGGTCGTAGAGCTGACAATTCACCCAATCTTTCAAACTTTATTTTAAACACCATAGCAATTCCTCGGTCCATCCGTAGATCCTCCACTACACAGTGGGCAATAGAAACGTCGGCTGGCATTGAAAAGATCTTGTTGAACCTCAACTGTCACACCGAGTCTGACCTTCTTCCGATCCGCGTAGTCGGACATGAACTCGTTGAAACTGACATTTTGCTCTTTAAAGTTCTTTTCTTGAAGGGCCACTCCTGCTTCCTCCTGGGTATTTGATCCAGCATGTGGTGCGAGTTGGTTTATGTGCACCACTCTAGGTTTTCCTCTTGGTAACTTTCGGATACGATAGATGACGTCATTTATCCTCTTAATGATTTCATATGGACCTTCCCATTGTCTCTGGAGTTTGGGACAAAGGTCTTGACGTTGTTGGGGATTAAAGAACCAAACCAGGTCTCCCACGTTCCATCAGCTGATCGAGTATTGTAGTGGTGCTTCATTCGGTCACTGGCTAGCTCGTGGCCTTTATCCATTATAGCTTCCAATTGTTCGACGTATCCTTCTCCTGAGACACTGTCCTCTGTAGGTCTACGGCCAAATTCCAGGTCATAGGGTAGGCGTAACTCACGCCCCAACATTAAAGAAGCAGGAGTCTGACCAGTTGTTTTATTCACAGCCGCCCGATAGGCCATCAGGAACAAATGGATAGACTGATCCCAATCTCTCTGATGTTTTGAGGCAACCTTATAGATGCTTGCCCATGGTTTAGTTCATCCTCTCTACCATTCCGTCCGATTGAGGATGCAAAGGGGTCGTTCTGGTTTTGTTCTCACCAATCAGTCTGCACATATCTTGGAACAGGGCTGAATGGAACGCCAAAACGTGAAAATAACTCTTTCATCAACACCTCGGCGACGGTCGATGCTTCTTTGTTAGGGATTGCGTAGCGCTGTGTCCACTTTGTGAAGTAATCCGCTTGGCTACCAGAATATACTTATTCCCATTGTCCGTTTCAGGAAATGGCCCCGCAATATCCAGAGGAACTCGCTCCATGGGAATTCCAACATTATACTGTCTCATAGGTGCCCGTTTCTGCCAAGTGGTCCATTGCTGGCTGCACACACTTCACACTTCCAGCACCAGCGTCATATTTGCAATTCACCCAATAGAATCGCTCCCGAACATTCTGCAGAGTCTTGGTGATCCTAAAATGCTCACCCGAGGCTCCATCATGTAGCTGACGTAGTACCTCCGGCACTTTGCTTCTTGGCACAACTAGTTGTAATCTAGATTCAGTGCCATCTTCAGACTTAAAGGTTCTATACAACAGATCATCTCTTAACACAAGACAGTATGCTTTCACTTCCGGGCTTCTTGAACTTATATCCTGCCAAGACGGCCTCACCATATGGCGCATCCACTCCAAGACCACTCTCAAACATGGGTCGTCCTCTTGGGCCAGTTTCATTTGTTCGGGATGCCATTCCTCATTTTCTATGGTTGTTCGTTGTATAGGACAAAGCTTGTCTGCCATCTTCGACTAGTGGGTGCAGTTATAGTTGCACGGTCTTCTGGATACGGCATTTGCGTTCCCATGAATTTTTCCTGCCCTCTGCTCGATGTCATAGTCATATTCCTGAAGACGTTCTAATCATCTTGCTACTTGTCCTTCAGGATTACGGAATTGCAGGAGCCACTTCAACGCTGCATGGTCAGTTTTAACTAGAAAGCGGCGACCATACAAATACTTATGAAAGTGTTCGCAGGCTTTCACTACTCCCAATAGTTCCCTTCTGGTAACGCAATAATTCATCTCTGATTTCGACAAAACCTTGCATCAAGTAGGCAATCACTTTCTCTTGCCCGTCTTAAATCTGAGAGAGGACATTACGAATAGCTGTATTACTGGCATCTGTGTCCAACACGAATTTTCCGTCATGCCTAGGACAGCCCAAGATTGCTGCGCTGATAAGAGCTTCTTGCAGTTGTTCGAAAGCTCTCTGACACTCGTCATTCCAGGAATATTCCTTGTCTTCCTCTGTTAATTTACTTAAAGGCTTAGCGTTATCGGCAAAACCGTTCACGAACCATAGGTAGTGGGTACACAAACCCAGAAATCTTCTAATCTCATGCTTGTTCTTGGGAATAGGCCATTTCTTAATAGCTGTGACCCAGATATCTTACTTCACGTCGGAACAGATGACATTTCTTAGGACTCAGCTTCAGGATGGCTTCACGAAATCGTTGGAAAACTTCTCTTCAATTCTTCGCGTGTTCTTCAAATGATTTTCTTACCACGATCACATCATCCAAATACACTAGGCAGGTTTGCCACGGTCAGTCCTCTCAAAACTGCTTCTATGAGCCTCTCAAATGTAGCGAGTATTGTATAGTCCAAACGGCATCACAGTAAATTGCCAGAGCCCTGATCCTATCGAGAAAGCATTCTTTTCTCGATCTGAGGGATCCATTCCAACTTGCCAGTATCCACTTTTCAGATCTAGTGTAGAAAACCATCGTGACCCAGAGGGAGTATCTAGGGTGTCATCTATTCTGGGTAACGGATAACTTTCCTTCTTAGTAACTGAATTCAGAAGTCGGTAATCTGCAAAGAATCTTGTAGAACCATTCTTTTTCTTCACGAGCACTACTGGCGAGGTCAATGGACTATTTGATGGCTTAATGACTCCTTGTTTGCTCATTGCTTGAATCATTTTCTCGACTTCGTCTCTTTTGGCCAATGGAAGTCTTCTTGGCTACTGTCTTATTGGGTGAGCGTTTCCCGTGTTTATCTTGTGAGTCACTATACTTGTTTTACCTTTGTATTCATCGCAAATACGTCCTGGAATTCCACAAGCATATCTCTCACTTTCCGTAATTATTTCTCGTGTAAGTCCTGGACAGTCTTGGTGACCACATCAACCAGTTCTTTCTGGCCTTGCTACTGTTCTTGTTGCACCGTTGTCTTTTAGGAGTGTTCTGTCTTCATTAATTCGACCATCGATGTATAAACTTAAAGCTCTGCCAGAAGATGACACGTTGACCGTAATTACTGGGGAAATATTTCTGCAGATCGATTATTGCCCCCTCATCTCGACCCATTCTAGTTTTCCGACTGTGCCACCTTAAGTTAAGGAAACAGCTTTCTGTTCTTCGGTCCACTGATTAGCCATTGCCACTGCTTCAAATTGCTTTCGATAGGTTGACCAGGAGCACTTTCCATCAAAGTTTGGCAGCTTAACTCTCATAACTTGCGGCTAAGTCCCCTATATCTTCTCCTTTGAATGTCTGGCTCGCACTACCATTCTTAACTGCCATTTCCAATGTCTTGATTTTTTGTTGCAGTAACTTCATGTTCTTCTCTGTCATGAAAAAGTTTTCGTCAACTGTTCTTGAAATTTCTTCAAATTTCTTGTCACTATATCTACCAGCTTCTTTAACCTTTTCCTCGATAGTTGTGGTCACCTCCTCAAACCTCGCATCACTTTTTCTAGAAACATCTTTAATTTCATCATGAAAAGTTCTATAAACTTCTTTAAACTTTTTCGTGACTTCATCGAATTTCACCCCAAATGTCCTGGTTACTTCCTCGAATCTTTCATTATTATTGCGAGGAATTTATTCGAATGTTTCATTATTATATTTCTAGAAATTTCTTAGAATTTTTTATTATTATTTCTAGAAATGTCTTCGAAGTTTTCATTATTATTTCTAGAAATTTCTTCCTTCACCTCTTTCAGTAACAGTTCTTCCGGAGAGTGGAATTCGAACATATCAGGATCATCTCCATTTTCAATCAAAGTGTCACGGTTAACTGCGCTAATTTCATTTTAATTGTCTTTATAAACAAAGTCAATTAGTCAATACAGTTTTTAAAGTCTTCAACACGAAAACAAACAAAATTCGAGCAAAAGTCTTCACATTCACAAAAAAACGAACAGAAAGGCTTCATACTAACACGAAAACGAACAAAAGAGTCTTCAACTTAAACTTAAATCTAACAAAAAGTCTCGAAAACACTCAAATCTGCACGAAACCACAGTCTCTTAAAGTCTGTCCAATTCACAGTCACTCACTGACATCAATGTAACGGAAATCATAATTAAACTGGGTTCGATTTAGTTTCACATATTTATTTACACCAATAATTACACAACTATATACAGATTTATATTCACAGCATTACTTAGCGCTTAGCGCTCTATTTATATTCACTGTTCTATGCACTAGTGTAGACTCACGCTCAGCTGACTAACTAACTATTCTTTGCTCGGCGTTGGTATTTATTATGCCTAACCTCATTTTCTCGATGCTTCGAGTTGTTATCCGTCTCCTACTGCTGTCTGTTACTCTTTGGGTAATAATCCAGGTCCCCATATTCTTGGTGCTTCTGGAGATCTAGGGTGTTCTTCCTGTTATTCTGGTGTTCGTGGGTGTGTGTGGGTGTATTTTATTATTCGGGTGAGGTTTCACCTTACAAATGAATAGTTTTTCAAAATGAGTCATCATGCCTATTCGATTCCAGCGCTGATCTCACTGAACACGCACCTGACACCACCGCAACCTCACCTCTTGGGGTCAAAGGGAAGATGAGACGCGGTCGATAAGATTGCAAGCCAGAAGACTATCTCCACGATAAACTGATCACATGTGGAATAGAATCATTGTCCTATAGGAGCCAGCCATTCTTGTGCCTAATACGTATAGGTTGAAAATTGGTCGCTAAGACTCCATAGAGTAAATAGGTTCTCGGAGTTCTTCACGGTCTGTAGGTCTTTGGACAGCACCAGTACTACGACGTTGTTGCCTTTGCTTTGTGATCCAGTTATTTCAATATCGAAGTACTGTAGATGTATTTCTAACAATCCTATTGCCAGTTACATTGAAATGAAATTGCGGTTTCCTGTAGCCCTGTAAATTCTACAACTTTTAAATGAATTTACGAATATAGCTCGTCTTCTCACTGGAGGCACAAAAAACTAATTTCTATTAGCATTAGCAGCTTCTGCTGATTGTAAAAAATCTTTAAAAAAATGGAATTCCTACAACCGATTGAAACCAAATTTTTAACATTATTTATTCTCAGTTCCACAAATTATTTGCCACAATTTGGTTTTACTAGTTGTTGAATTTCAATGTCTCATACTAGGTATATATAAGTTCTAGATTCTAAATATCTCAAATGGGCAGTTAATATTGATATCATTAGGTACTAAAAAAAATCGCCTATAATTTTCGTGTAAAATGTAAAAATATGTAAAAGATTTTTAAAACTTTGCTAAAAGTGATATCTACAGTTTCTAGATCAATGATAAGCATAGTTGACCGCTTACTATTCACAGATAAATTAAAAAATATATTTTCAGTCAATGCATTGGAGTACTCCTAAGACCAAGGACCGAATGCTGGAGTCGGGAGGATCTTCGGGACCTTCCTCTTTAAGTGCTGGTGGAGTAACAGCTGCTCAACGCAGAGCATCTGAGGGTGGAGCCCATCTGCACTGGACTGGACGTGGTGGATCAGCTTGGGGAGCTGAAGCACCAAGCGAGGTTATCAATAAATTTAGAAATTATGAGATATAAGCATCTCCCCCCACCTGACTTGTCCCCGCTTATAATCGTAAATGTGTATCTTTGTGTACAACCCTCCTCCCTTAGAGGTTACTCCTATTATGTTGTTGGTATGTTCACTAAGTGAATCTTAAGTATTCAACGACTCAGACAGATATATATTTTGCCAATAAACAAATAGCAGGCATCATAGTACCTATATGTCTTTGTGAAATAAAAAGAGTCATGACTTTCCAAGATCAAATGCAAGATACTGCCAAGATACTTTGAAGACTTGATTTTTTCTAAACTTATAAGTGAATCATGGTAGCTAGATAAGTACTAATTGACGAATGCAATGTTGTCTTTTGATAATCATATCATCATGAAATTATAACTTTTGATAAACTTCAGAATCCATAAAATGAAGTGAAGTTAGATCGAGATTATTCAGATTTTGAATGATAAATCACTCGAGGTTTTTGTTCCACAGTCAAGATATGGAGATTCTATACGTGAACTGCAATTTACCAACGTTAGTTTTCTAGACTGTAAACACTACTGGAGTTGGTATAGGAGTAACTCAAACGGATGAGAACAGTCGTTGGTCTCAATTTCACCTGTCTGGCCTATTTGAAGTATACTCCCATATCACTGGTCATCTATAAAACAATTCTTATCCATACCAAATTTTGCAGGATAGCAGTACTTTACCTAGGCTGATGTTATTAGCTATGGGAAAATGTGTCTTTTTCAATAAGAATCGTCGGAGAAGCATGGCTTTGCTCTATGTGTTTCTCTAGAAATTGCTGATATATCACTGTTATGTCCAGTTCAGGCTTTTGCCAAACTCGCGTCGTCCTTATTTTTATGGAAACTTTCTCAATTAAATATTCATATGCGACATTTATTCCTTATTGTCTTCAGTTATCCATAGCTCAAATAAAAAATCTGATGATATCAACAAGTGTTATTTATAAAGATTTGATTATCTTGACAATATTGCATTAAAAATATATACCTATATATTTGTTTTTAATAAACAAACACAATTATATCAATTGAGAAAAACAAAATTCTACTTTGATATTTCCCATATATCTGATTCACTTAGTAACAGTTGTACATATATATGCATGTAGTTTTTCGGAAAATACTTATATTTTGAATTACAATCAAAAATTGATCAAATCAATCTCCAATAAAACATTGTGATTTTCAGTTTTTCCAATAAACTACAAACTCATTTCGAATGTAATATGTTTTCGACCATTGAAATGTTTTTTGAATGCTACTTTCTCTTTCATATTTTCTCTATGTGATATACTGTAATATACACCTGAAGACAATCCTTTGAGTTGTGAATATGAAATTGAGATTATGACCGCAACTACAGTCCGGGTAATACCCACGCCAAACATTGGATAACGTAAAAGTATCAGTCTCCCGCACATATATTATGATTTCCGGGTATTAATAATTAATAATTATTAGTATTAGCAACTTACCCATGTTGGTTTATAAGATGATAAGATGATATCAGATGTTTATTTTTATTTAATCAAAGTAATAATTTCTCTTAATTACAGCATAAAAAAGATGGATTATAAACTCCCTTTCCCGGTTCGTTTTTATTAGGAAGGCACAGTGCATAGCCACTACTGACATAAAATAATATTTCTATTATCTAATATTTTATTTAAACACAGCCTTAAACTGTAATCACTGTTTTAGACCCTTTATCATAGTAGGTTCCCCAAATTAAAGCGGACAGTATGTAGAATTGCCGAAAACTACCTAAATTACCTAAATCTTACCATGTTCGAAACCAAAATAATATACTGCTCAATCAGACAACCTCGAAATCATGATATATTATGTCTGGGAGACTGATGCTATGTTTGGTAATTAATTTGATTAAGCAGTATGGTGGAAAAACGCAATATGTCGACGGTCGACGATAAGCAATCGTAGGTTTAATTTACCAGGTAGGCAGTAATTTAAATTCATATTCTAATATGGTTGACTGGTACTGATAACTACATACTCTTTGGGAAACTGAAAAAAATAACGGTGGATAGACGGCGCAAAGGTAATTCTAAATATACCATTTTTGTTTTGTGTACCTAGTTTTCTAACCGAGATAAAACACCCTTATCAATTTTGTTGGTCAAGTGATAATAATTAGTGAACCACCCAGTATATTGTTGATATTTGGTACATACATTCTCCTATTCCTATCCAGGCGATTTGCCTACGAGTTAATCAAAAGATCAGTCAGGTCTAACAAAAATTTAACATAATTTTGAGTTCTCAAAAAACACCCTGTATATATATATATATATATATATATATATATATATATATATATATATATAAAACAAAGTGGTGTTAGTTACAACACCATTTATAACTCAAGACTGGCTGGACCGATTTTAATTAACTCTTATTTTTTGGATTTATAAAATAACAATATCTATTAAAATATTAGAAAATTAACTGAAAAAATATCGCCGGGTCAGCTTGTAATATATATTTATGGTTTTTGTGATGGAAATGGACTGGTTGCAAAAAGAGAGTATCAGAGGCGGTTTCCTGGTCGAAGATTACCCGGTAATAAGACATTTGGGCAAGTTTTTAACCACATGCGCATACATGGAAAGTTTCCAACAGTAAAATTAAATGAACATCATAAAAGGAGGCATATTGGACTGGAACAAAATATTTTGAATATGGTTAATAATTATCCTGAAATAAGCACTAGAAGAATGAGTAATGCCCTTAATATACCAAAAACCACTGTTTGACGAAGGTTGAAAAAAATCACCTGCATCTCTTTCACAAAAAAGAAGCTCACAAAGTGGAGAATGTAGATGAAATTTGGAGACTTAATTTCAGTAGATGGATTATACAAAATGAGGAAATGATTAAAATATGTCTTTTTACGGATGAAGCTAAATTCACTCGTGTCAGTGTATACAATTTGAGAAATTATCATGTCTGAGCAGAACAAAACCTTTTTGCTATTAGACATTCCCATTCAAAGTATAAGGTTTTGGTCATTGTTTGGTGCGGAATGTTACACAATAAATTAATTAGACCCCACATATTACCTGAACGCCTTACTGGCGAAATATATTTGGAGTTCTTAGAAAATATGTTGCCTTTTTTGCTACATGATGAAAATGTCAATGTTGCAGGGATGTACTTTCTGCACGACTGTTCATTATTTGGGATTATTTGGATTTTTTTTCTAATGCATGGATTGAACGAGGCGGCTCGCGTTTGGGCCCTCAAAATCACCTGATCTAAATCCCATGGATTATCACCTGTGAGGATATCTTAAGTCAAAGATCTATTCTTCTGAAATTAATACCAGAGGGCAGCTTATTCAAAGAATTGAAGAAGAAGGCAAAGAAATGAAAAACAATCAGGGTGTGAATTGAAAATCAGTTAGACATATTTTGAAAAGGGCAAGAAAATGTCTAGATCAAAATGAAGGGAACTTTGAGCAATTGTTATATTTTGTTATGTTTTGTAGTAAAATTTTAAATGGTAGTTTTATGAATCGTTGTTTTGATAAATGGGAAAATAGAAATGTTTCAACAATAACCAGTATTAAGTCACTTAATCTGTTCAATTCTGTCATAAATACATACAATAATATTCGTAACTAAATCGTAACTTTGTAGTGTATGAAAAAACATTGGCGTAGGTATTATTCAAAGCTTACTAATGTAGACAATGAATACTGATTAGAAATTGATATTGCAGAAGAGTTTTGCTATTAGATGTGGAAAATTTGAAATATTTCATTCTTAACTATCAAAATGCATACAGCCTCAAATTCAAATTCACGAACGTAATTCACAGAGAACATGCGGGAAAATTAAAATTACACAGTTTGTTTCAGGCTCTAGTGCTCTTTTCAAATATTTTGATGAATTTTGAACATTTTAAATTTGTTAAGAATCCAAAAAATATTTTAAGGTTTTGTTAGTCCTCACCTGGATTATTAACTGCCTCGTAATCAAATCGCTTGGATAGTAGAATGTGTGTACCAAATATCAAGAATATACTGAGTGGATCATGAGTTATCATCACTCGAAGAAATTACCAAAATTGACAAAACACCCTAACGTAATATGGAATAACATATTGACGATTCATTAGGCAGTTTACAATCATGGTTTTCCAGTAATAACTTACAGCTCAATGTTGATAAAACACAAATAATACAGATTGCAGCCAGAGCAAATAATAGACAAACATATATAACGTCTGCAATAATGAAATACAGACATCACCAAATATATCATTTCTAGGCATTACTATAGACCAAATACTAGATTGGAAGGCGCATGTGGAGCGACTGGAGAGACTGCCTGCTAAACTATTCAGATATTGTTATGAGTTAAGAGTGTTTGTGAATGAGGTAGGGATGGAGGTAGCTCTGTGTATATATCACGCTCATGTCACATCCAGAATCAGATATGATATAATTTTCTATGGAAATTCAGTGAATGCAGATAGAGTGGAGATTGTGCAAAAGAGAGTAATTAGAACAATCTTTAAAGTACAACCCCGGGATAGTTGTAAACCTTTCTACAAAAACAATAACCGTTAATTTTTTCCGTTTCCCAATGGGACAACCTTATATATCATCTATTTATCATAGTCTATATTATGTTTGGAGATCAATTAATTATTCTGCATGTTATTTACTTTTCAATTTCGTATATATATATTTATTTTCAAATAATGATGTCCTCACACATATGATTTAATTTCGTCGGACACAGTCATACACTGATACATTAGAGACTTACACAAGCAACTGGAGATAGGGGCAATTTTGCAACTAGATCCTCCAGTGGAGCACAATTCGCACAATCGATCTAAGATTATAGCAACAATCTTGAAATTGTCGCGATAGGTACGCCTTTAGTGTTTGGCTGTGTAATTAAAGAGCATCATTATTTCAATATATACCTATATTATATATATTTTTCTTGATTGGAATTGTTATAGATATCTTTTTTTATATAGGTATAAGTGGAAAAAATAATATATATGTACAGAGCTGGACAAATTCGAACGGATGATAGGATTTTCAATGCATATTGCCCCCATGTGTTGAGAAAAGTCGACCAGCGAGACGCAGGTTCGCTTCTCGCGTTCGTGTTGTACGTGTTAGCATATATAAGTGATTGTCGCATTGTGTTTGTACGAAAATGCCGTCTAGGAATGGGTATGTGTACCTATCTTATCACAAAACCTAATGAACGGACTTTCCATTGCATGAGAGAAATAATTTGCTGTAATAAATGTAACAAATAATTTCTCTTCTGAAAATAACTGTTGTGGTTCCTTTATGCCATAACGACTCTGAAAATAAAATACATTCTACGAATAATAAAAAAAACATAACGGTGATCTCTGAAAAAATGAACTAAAAACTTACATTATACGAAATTAAAAAACAACTTCTGAATAATAAACTAAAATGTAAAAAAACTACAAATCTAATGTAATGAAGGTTCAAATAAACCACCTTGCATACTTGATTTGTACGCCGCATCTCAATGTAGAGTATTCAGATGGTCGACTCTTCCCAACAGATTCGGGGCAATATGCATTTAAAATTGTATCATCCGCTCGAATTTGTCCCGCTCTGTTTATATAGGCATAAGTGTGATATTAGAAAAAATACTAACTGTAAGTATGAAAGGTCAAATAATTCACATTCATGACATTTCTGTATTTAAACCAATATGGATGGCTTTTGCTCTCTTCCTTGCAACACTGTCTATCTAAAGTCATTATTTAAATTTTCTGATCAGGGTAAGCACAAAATGTCCATATCTCTCGACACAAAATGTATTTTGCTAAGTGTTTAAGTGTTATAATCTCTAAATATATACTTTATTTGTAAATGTTAATCAGATAAATATATGGTTATACCTAGAGTGATTTTTTGAATTATTTCTACGTATATTTAGAAATATACAGGTTGAGTCACCACTGTGATATCAAAAAAAGTTAATGTCGGCTATATGAAAACTGACAGGCATTCGTCTTCGTTACGTAAAAACAAAGGTAGCTATGGATTTTCGACAGCATTCAGTGATGGAAAATCTATGTTATGTCAAAATAGAAAATTTCATCCAATCCAAATACGATAAAAATATAGAATTATTTTTCTGACAATATTTCAGGAACAAATGAAGATATGTATTTGAAAAGTGCAAGTAACTCAGCCTGTATATCATGAGAGTATTATGAATGATGTAAATATATACCTACATATTCCTCTTATTTATACGGGTTGTGCATGTAAACTTTACTTATTCATCTTTCCTTGCATCCTCTTCCAGATTGTAAAATAGAAATATAAGGTTAATCTTGAAAAATTAAAAGTTACGAATTCGCTTATTAACAAAAAATAGATCCTGCTTAAGATATAAAGTAGATAAAAGAGCTGGCACTAAACAAAAGCATACAAAGTCCTCAGTTTACAAAAAAGTCCTCTCTTTATCCTCCTTTTAGGGTGTTTTGGGAAGAAGGAAATACTTTATTTTAGTGAAGTTGAAAACGGGACCTTCTCTCAATAGTTCTGTTCTGAATGAAGAAATAATCATCAAAATCTGTACTCGGTTTCTGTTTTATTTCTATGCAAAACTTGCAAACATATAAAAAAAGCAAACATACAATCGAGTACGACCTAATCTGTCAGTCAGTGAAGTCAAATATCCATAAACAAAATTCAGTAAGTAAGACATTGATTTCCAGAGCTTTTCAAACTGATACAGTCTATATCCTAGTTGTATCTCATTTTAGGCATCTATTGATATTTTATTCAACATGTGGTTATAAGCTAACCACTTGAGGAAATCTGTTTTTATTTATTCAATTTAATAAAGATTCCATTAAAAATTGGTACAGCATGTCGATTGTAGATGGAGTGGTTTTTAGTCTTGTCCCAATGCGACCAGTTATATTGTAGTTTCCCATTTAATTAGAGATTAGAGCTCAGTATCTAGATTTATCCGATTTTGTCAAGCTGATTAGCCTAGATACAGATTCTTTCACGAAGCTTTCTACCTTCGGTTTTTCTTCCCTGATTAGGTAAAACCGTATCCCTGCCAGACCTGCGCACTGCGGTTTCGCATTCTTCCAGGCAAAACCTACTGGCTTTGTCATCAGCCAGGCCGATATTATACATGTGCTTTCTAATTCCTAAGCCTGCAGTGCCCTGTCAAGTTGTCTCTTTTCAGGGATTTCTAGCTACCAGCACTACGCCTGGTTATTTATCCACTGTTGGTTAAGCCCCTTAATGTGGCATCTAGCAAATTCACTGGAAGGCTCTGGCCCTATCAAGACCTGCTCGGCTACCTGATTGGCTATTCGTCGACCTTTTTATTGTCGACGATTCCTTGATGACCTGGAACCCAGACAAGGATTTTGAAAACTTAGTCTTCCATGCGATATTCCCAGATGTCCGATATGTGTTTATCGCTTTGACTGCCGCTTGGCTTTAGAAGTGGATGACAATTTTCGGGCTATTTACCTATCATCTTAGCAGCTCATCCACACATCACTGTATCGGCATTGTTTCTGTCTGAAATACAGTCGCATAATTTCATAGGCTTAGAAAGATCATAATTATTTCTCCCCATATTTTCAGCTTTATACCAGTTCCTGTTTTGAATCCGTGAATTTACCAATTAAGATTCGCTATTATCGGAGGCCCTGCTATTTATAATTGTTAATTCAAGATTACTTGTTACAAAATATGAGTTTTCTTCCTGGGAACAGCGGAGGTCTATGAGGTTGTACTTGGTGCTGTGTCAGCGTGTAGGAATAAAGGCGCTGTCTGAGATGATGATGCATGTCAGCATGGTTTTACCAAAGATTAAATACACCAATCATTGGTTTTACTGTGTATTGAAGTTAGGCGATGTAGTGTGATATTCGTGAACTTGGTAATGTCGTCATACGTCATAATAGTCATATAAAAACTCCAACTCCCCTCATTAATGAAAAGTTGGCGTTATGCAGCAATTTTAATGAAAAACTAACATGTTGAATCATGGGGATGACGACTACCTTACATTCATTTTTGACCGACGAACCCCAAACGGAGGAGGTATACAATTTGACTGTGTGCTTTTTTTTTTTGGTTTGTGCGCGCTTTTCATATAGTAATCGTACTCCGATTTTGATGATTTTTAATTCATTTGAAAAAGAAGGCTTGAGAAATGAATGGTCCCATATTCATAAAAACGGGAATCCGACATCTCGTTCCCTCCGAAAACTGCTCCCGAAGGGGGTGGAGGGGGCAAATTTTCTCGAAAATTGAAAAACTGCGTTGGTATAATTTAAAGGTAGGACAATATCCGGAAACGTTTAAATTGAAGATTTTTTCAAAAGAGTAACGGTCTTCGATATAGAGACATTTTAAATTGTCAAATATACCTATTTTCGCTATGTGGAGAGGGCGATTTCTGTCGAAAACTGAAAATCTGTTTGCAGTACATGAAAGACATAATTAATTGTAGCAACATTTATAATGAACATTTTTCCCTTAGAGTTACGGTTTTTGAGTAAAATCGGTGTTAAAATGGTAACAACTAAAATATTCAAGCGTATTTCCGCAGCGATGTTCTGAGATCTCAATAATAACAACTACAAACTACAAGCAAGGAATATACGTGGGTAATAGGATAAGTACTATCTTGATTGGTATTAGTGAACGTTCAACGATTTTCGTGACTAATGTTACACTCAAAAGTGTGAAATAAATATTTTTTACAAAAAATTGGACCGACGTTATTAGTTGGTGCACTGAAAAGTATAAAATAATATTAATTCTATTGGGGCTGGTACTTGTGAAGTTGGTGCCAAAAGTTATCAATCTACCTGCAACTGCACAACTTCAAAAGTAACAGCACCAATAGAATTAATATTATTTTATACTTTTCAGAGCACCAACTAATAACGTAGGTCCAATTTTTTGTAAAAAATATTTATAAAGTTATATTTTGGGGTTATCAGATCTATTGGCATTGCCAATATTGCATCTGCCTTTGATTTTTCATATAAGTTTTCGTATACCTTTTCGTGACCTTGACTACCTACCGGTGTAGGTCCCGGTAGTAACCTGCGACAGACAGATTTGGCGTTCCCCTAAGCATGGCCCCTGTAACACTTAGGCAAGCCTGCCTTTGAATACCACTCAGCTGTCTCTGAGCTCCTATCTGCTGTGACCTGGGCTACCAAATTATTGACAAAGATCAAATACACCTATTGATCTGTAGGTTATCATTGGACTCACGAGTATATTACCATTTGGTCATTTCAGGTTTTTTTTTTGCCACACATCTGCCTACACCTTCCTAGGGCAATTATGGCCTCTTTGTCTTTTTTGCAAACACTACCTACCAGTATGGTTTTGTGAGGATTCACTGAGAATTTCTCCGCCCTATACCATAGTTTACTATATTTAGTACCCTTTGGGTATGTTTTGAGTGTATATGGAAATAGGCCTCATGTGACTATAGCTAGATCGTCCGCGTACCACAGGCAATTAATACCTTCGTCTGACAGTCGATTTAGAACTGTGTCTCTAGGATCGCCCATAAAAGGGGCGCCTCCTTGAGAACAACCCCTGCACGCCTCTGCCATAATGGCCGTTTCCTCCAGGGTGGTTGTAATAATCATGTTCCATAGATTTGCTGCAATGCATCCTCAGATGGTGGATTCGACACCTCTACCCTCTATATCCAGAAAAGTGGCTACTGCTTCTTGTCGTCTATCGACTTACACAGTAGGCTCTTTAAATCATCCAGAGCAATGTAGTTCTGTCGACTTGTTCTGTTGATAGGCGTACTTCTGCTCGCTTAGTGGCCGAGCTTTCAGAGCATTGCCGCCTATGTGCCTATCTACTAACTTTTCGGGAGTCTTAAGTAAAAAGGACTTAAGTCTAATTGGTTTGTATGACCTTTGATAAGTAAATGACCATAAAAGTAACTCTATTATCAAATATATGGCCAAAAAAAAACAAAAAAATCCTAATAATTGATTTTCAGGACGTGCCTCCAACGTAGAAAAAGTTTTCGTTTTTATGGTGGAGAGCCTGCTGTTATCCCGCCATTTTTAAAACCGTAACTCTACAAATATATCATATATTTAACGTTTTTCGAGATATAGTGACTAGACAAGTTTCAATTGTCATTTTTGTCAAATAACAATGATTGGAGATGCAAAAAATATTAAACTTCATAGAAAATGTTTGTAGTGATGTAGATAATATCATTCATACAAAACAGGTCCTTATAATTTTTATCCCACGACGCATGGTTTTCGAGATATTTGCAAAAACAATTAGGTATTTCAACATGGTGGCAAACGCGACCACACTCCTAGAGAAACGAAACTTTAAATTCGCACTTATTGGATGCCCCCTCACATATTCCAATTGAAAAATCAATTATCAGGATATTTTTGTTTTGCAAATCCTATATTTCCAGGACTATAAATTTCATATCGATTACACTTGAATTTTTGACACGAATAAAATCATGATACATATTTGTCAATACATGTAGTGACAATTTGCAACTGTTGTATTTGTAGGCTTTTACAAAAACAGCAGTGCTAACCAAGGAGAAAATTACTGGTGGTTCATCTGGTCCATCTAGCCTTAATGCTGGAGCCCTTCCAGCTGCCTATCGACGTGCATCGGAAGGTGGGGCAAATCTCTACATGAAAGGCCGCAAAACAGCTGCAGGGCCAACAAATGACAAAAATAATGAAATCTAAAACTATTATATACCTATGACTTAATACTATAAAAAGACAACATATATGTAACTTCACCGTAAACTGCTTATAAGAGGTATTGAGAAAACTACTCACATTTGTGAGTGATTTCACTTCTTTTTTCAAGCCAACTTTTATAAGAATTTCCTTTATCAGAAATCTATAATTGAGAAAAGTTACTTTTTTATATAATGTTTGCCTTCTTTTGTGTTATTTCATATCCATCTATCCATATTAAGCATTAGCTTCAACTAAGTAGTAAGAGTTTTTAATTATTTTCAGATATTGAGAAATTAAGTCAAATTATACATTTATTATTAGATAAACACTATTGTGTACCATGAAAACTGAAACAAAAACAAGTCTTTATGATGCAAGGTTCGCAGATGCTGCCCCGTCCGTAAAGCAAAAAAAAACTCAGTGCCGTATGGGCGCATAAATCCCATAAAAACGATATTTGTACCTCTGTATTATTTGCTATTGGTTTCACTGCTCCTCTTATGGTACCTGCAACTTATTCGCTTCACAGAACCGCATGGCTCTGCATTCTCAAAAATTCACCGAACTAAAATGTAACACGATCTACTTTTCTCAAAACTTCTAATACACCTCTCACGGTGAAGTACCCTCTATATGTATAATATGTATTTATTTGTTTATATATAAATAACAGTGACCATAGATTTTTTTAGCAAAAATGTGAAATAAGTTTTAAATTTTTGAGAATTAAGTATATTATTTTAGTTAAATTAATAACACAACTATTTACTACTGGAAACAATAACGTCACAAGATCTTACGTGAAGATAGAGAAAAAAATCAAGCTTTTAAAAGTAGTATCCATCTTCTCATCTTTGCTAGAAACTCCTAAGATCTGTTATATATCTATATGTACGATGTGGATATGAATTGTCATCACGCGGGGAGGGCATTTTCTTCTTTACCTATATATTAGTCCGAGAACTTCTAACAGTCCGAGAACAACTACTGTCAGGGCAAATATCATGTCGCCAGGTTTATTGTTGACACTGCCAGTCTGCCAGTGTAACACAAACGATACAAAACACAGCATCATTCACAAGAAAAAGAGAGACACCTCGAAATCTTGATTTATATCCGGTAGACTGATGATATTTATCTTGGCAGTACTTGCTGTCAGCATTCTTAGAAGTTCCCTACTAACATGGTATAATTTAACAGATTTTCAGTATAATACATATGCAGATTCTTGATTTTTATCCATATGGGTATACGTATATTAAAAGCAAAAAAATATGTAATCCAAAAAACAAATCTAATTTCCTTTTGAACATGGCTCATAAAATTTATTTTATTTTAAATTTTCACAAAATTAATACAGGATTTGAAACATCACTTATTAACAAACAGATTTTTTCGGGAACAAGTCAACATATATTGAGCATTCCAAAAAAATATATAAATATGATATAGGTATCCTCTTAGCTGTAGATAGGGAAATTGTCTTTCCATAACACATAAAATATGCAAAAATTCATCCTCTTAGGATATGTATGTCGTATGTAAGCTTAAACATGATGGCATAAAATGTATTTATTATACGCAACTTTCCAATAAACCACTTATTATAACTAAAGTTTAATAATATTCATTTATAAGATTAAAACTACCTTGAAAATGCTTTAAAAAAGTAGACTCGAATCCAGAATATTATTTTATCCAACACATGACAGTTATGACTGTCATTATGAATGTCATTTTGGATAAGTAAACTATCAAATAACACACTAGTGAGTTATGAATTATAATTCCCGTTCATATTTGACAAGTGGCAACCAAACAAACAACCTACTACCAAAATGTAAAAAAAGACACTGTCAAGTCATTCTGACATTTATAGGGTACTGAGATGCAAGTAGCTTTGATTTGATCACAAAGCTTATTAATTATTATCTCATAAAAAAGACGATTTCTTCCATTTGTTGGATAAAATATTGTATGCCACTCGTGTGTTATTTTTTCTAAGTCACTTGAGAATTTATACCATTCGGCCTGACGACCATAACACACTAGTACTATAAATAAGTATTTTTTATTGACAAGAATAGGAATATACCTACTTCTTTTTTTAATTGACTGATGCCTGACTATGAATATGTAAGTAGGTACTTGCATCAAAATTGATCTTTTTGATGTAAAAACAGAAATGATAGCAGAGTATTTGGAAAATCACCATTTCAGAAAACAAGATTTTTATTTATTCATAACAATAATAATAATTACGCGCATAAAAATTGTGACAATTTAATATAGTTGAGCAAATCAATAACCTAAATGAATCTTTTTATGGACCATAAGTGCACCAGGAAGCAAAAAACTTAATGATCTAGGGCCTAGGTTGAAATAAGTAAGTTAAAATGAAAACTAGGGCCGACTTCAATCGATGAAGCACTAAAAATTATAAATAAGAAAATATAATAGAAAAATGATCAAGGTTTTCTATTTTTAGGGATCCGTACTAGAAGACAAGAGGAACCTTTGAAGTCTCGCTTTTCTGTCGTCAGATCTTTCCCTGCCCCTAATCCCCGAAGATCGGAAAAACCTCTAAAAATTGGGTTTATGTAGGTTGCAAGGAAAATGTAATGATATGTCTGATAAATTACCTCCTGTATAAAATGTGTCATCTAATGATGACAGTTTTATCATTTTGACTGCGATAAAAAAAGGTGCATCCTTCTTTATCACCGATATAAACGTCTGTTCCTCATATCCAGCTTGTTAGGTAAGCTGTGACCTTGCTACATCTACTACGCTTACGTCACTTTAATGTGGACACAATTTATGGAATTTTGTTAAGTCCGAAATTACGAACTGCCGAAAATAACTCCGTTACAAGAAGTAGAAGATATTGTAACGGGAATTTATATTAAAATTGGGTTCGATTTATTTCCACTTATTTTACACCAATAACTACACGACTATATACACATTTATATTCACACTTATTTCTCTGACTATATACGACTTTCTACTGTCTATAATCTATGACTAACTAACTGACAGTGGTCCGTGTCTTTTTATATCCACTTAACCTCCTATCTCGAAGCTTCTCGTCCCTTCTAATATGTTGTTCTGGATGTATTTCCCAATATATTCCTTCGAGAATAGACCCAATCAGTATATTTTCCATGTTTTTGGATTCCCAGGATGTTTGTGACATTTTCGAGTGTGTGTTGGTGTATTCAGGTAAGTTTCCACGTTACAATATATTAAAGGATTGGGCTTTAATCTGAAAAAGAGGAATGGAAAAGATTATAAAGAATATGCAGTTAAATCAGTTTGGAATTGAACTGCGACGATGATTCAAGAAAAATATTTCAGTGAGTACAATATTAAATTTGATCCTTTTGCCAACATAACTTTCAAAAAAGCTCGTGATGCGAGAAATAGTCAACGGAAAAAATTACAAGCTTTTCCAGAAAAAAAGAATTTATGTTCTGTAGCATTGAACAAGAAAGATATAATGAAAATGGCAAAATTGTAGAATATAGACGAACCAGAGGGATTGCAATCGAGAACTCCAACAGGGAGATTTGAATACAATTCAATATTTTCTAAGATGGCACAAGTTGGGTCGGGAAAATTGGCCGACAGCATATGGGTAACAAAAAATAAAATGTTTGAAGGTATTTGTCCCTTTGCATTGTTAAAATAACTTACAAAAAAAAATGTAAACATAACATCCGAACGACTTTTTTTAACTACAAATCTCTTTTAGAAAAATGCGAATTCTTTAAGTTTGTACAAAACTGTTTCACTGGCTATTAACAGAATTTCTACTTGGACCAAAAATTCTGCAACCAACACACATCATAAATATTAAAATTACCAATCATTCAAACCGCGCACAGTACCGTTTCCCAGTTAGCCAAAGCAGGAGTAAGTGACCAACAACTTATAAAGATAGCGGAACTCTGATCATCATTAAAACCTATCAAACCCTCCTAATTGACTCAGAACATCACGAAAATCTTATTAGTTGCTTACGAGCTTAAGAAAGATTAAAACGAATATTCCACATGTGTGAACACCAGAGAAGAAAATTCTGAAACCAGTATACCAAACCAAACAATTTATAACAATTGTGTGTATTTAATAACTGTTCATTTAAATAATTTAATTACTTCAATAAAGATAATTATTGTTGTTGTTTATTCATATATTCGATCGTAAATTTATCTTGCCCAAAAAGACTCGAGAGTAAGATATCTCGAGCTATTCTTTCAAGGATAAAAAAGCTCTTGTGTTTTTACTGTTGACAGATATTCTTGAAGATAATTTAAATCAAGAAAATCCATATTTTTCTAAATGTCATCTAGGAATAAGCGAACATGATGTTATTACCACGAACAGGAATAAAATAGAGTCATACAGACGCAAACTACATTTGCCAGTTCATTCATCAACAAATCACTTTAGCAGTGTTAAACAGCTCCAGGAGTACGGGTTCAATCCCCTACCGTGGCTACAATTTTTTTTCAATCTTTTACGTATTGTAACGTGAAGACTTACCCGAATAATGAACTACACACACTCACAAATGTCACAAACATTCCAGAAAACACGGGAGACATCAAAGGCAACGAGAATAAGTCCTGGTCTATTCTCGAAGCCATATATTGAAAAATAACATCCAGAAACAACGAAAACAACACTGAAATCATCTAGAGCTTTTTAGGTTAGATATATAATGCTGATGGCAATGACAGGACAGTTAGTTAGTCATAGATCACAATCGGTCATAGATCAGACAGTAGTAAGAAGTATATACCGAGAAATAAGTGTGAATATAGATGTGTATATAGTCGTGTAGTTATTGGTATAAATAAATAAGTGAAAATAAATCGAACCCAGTTTTAATATAAATCCCCGTTACAGTATTTTTTTATGAAAATTGTGATAATGATAATATGGGAAAACAAAAATAATAGATTAAATAAATCACTAGAAATGAAACATATCCCTTAGGTTAACTTCTATTTATGAAAATATAGGTACTTCACTAAACTTACAAACTATCTTCTTAATTTTAAATCACAAACAAACTTTATCAACTTTAAAATTATAACTCACTAACCCTGCTATCGTACAGCGGTATTTATACTTACTTATACATAAAACTAGCTGAATATCCGTTCTGCGCTACGGTACCTAAGATTTACCCATTTTCCGTCAAGCGGTTTGAGCAGGATCGTAAATAATTACCGAACCGATATTTTGAAACACCCTTTATAAATTTTTAAGAAATCCGAAAATATGTAAAATTTTTTAATGAAATGATGTGTCCAAGCGTTTTTCCGAAAAAGAGATCTTTATTGAAATAAAGAAAATTGTTTAATTTAAGCGGTGGTTATATCACCCTGGAATTTGAGAATTGAGAAGTACCTTCTTCTTTTCGAACCTCTACACCCTACAATCAACCTGTCCGCCAAAATTCAGTTTTTTTCATCGATGGCTTTGAGCAAGATCATGATTAATCAGTGAGTAAGTGGCAGATAAAACCAGAGAACACTACCTCCAAAGTGAATGGTCAGTCACATAACTATAGATTGTCGCATGTCACCTCTTTTGCTCTTTTATATATTAGTATAGATTACCAGAAAGCTCCAGTAACAACACCTTCTATACACAACTTCTAGAAGACCCTAACACTTTGATAGCGTAGTTCATCTAACTCCTCATAGATGGCAGCAGTAGTATCAACTTTTCAATATTTAATACTATCACCAAAAGTTGATATACTTTTAATATTTACATAAATATACTGCATTTAACACTTTTTCCCTGACTAAATCTTTAATATAATGATATCGAATATCAAAATGTTTGCTTCTTTTCTTCGATGATTCATACTTGATGGTACTCTTATTGTCAGTAAATAGTGTGATAGACTTCTCTTGTCCTGTCAATTCTGCATACGAGTTTCGGATCCATACTGCTTCTCTGGCTGCTTATTTTTCTTGCGGCTACATATTCGGCTTCGGTTGTTGAGAATACCACGAGTCGGTGTTTCCTAGATGCCTATGAAATTGCTGCATTTCCATACTGAAAGACATATCCACTTGTGAATTTTCTGTCGTTGGTATCTCCGGCAAAATCCGCATCGGAGTATCCTTCCAATTCTCCATCAGCTTGGAATAGTAGACCATACTCTTTAGTACCTTGTAGATATTTGAGAATTTTCCTAACAGCATTCCAATGTATTGTTCTTCTAAAAAAATTACTTGTGCGAATTACAGCATAACTGATATCAGGTTACGAGATAGCAGCCAAAGACATGACTTTCAACTGCTTCTCGATATGCTACCTCTTCCTTTACACTCGCTAATTCATAGGGATGGTACTTGTTACTGAGTGATTGACTCACTTCTACTGGAGTTGATGATGGATTTGAATCTTCACATCTGAATCGTTTTAACACTTTCTCAATATAATTTTTCTGGTGGATAAAAATTGAACCATCTTCTCGTCTGATTATTCACTTACCCAGGTAATAGTGTAAAGGTGAACTTGGCATTTTCAAAGTTTCTTTCAACCCTTTTATCAATTTTGCTCCAATTATTCTTTTTTTCGGTTGCAATATGACCATCATCCACTGCAATAAATATTGAGTGAGATTCATTGGTGAAAATACATGGGTCGGCCTTGCTTTGATATAATTTATAGGTTTTTAAGAATTCGGTGAACTTATTCTTCCAGATTGGTTCAGACCATAAATACTCTGTTTCAGTTTACATACTCTATCAGTTCCATCTTCATACCTTTTTGGTTGTTTCATTAATATTTCTTCATCCAGTTTGGTATAGAGGTAAGCTGTGGTTACATCAAATTGTTACAGTATCATTTTTTTTTCACTACTACTGACAAGATCATTCTTATGGAGACATATCTTGCTACTGGGCTCGAAATTTCTCTATAATCGACGCCATATATCTGGGAATATCCACAACATACCAATCTAGCGTTGTATCCCTCGATATTTCCATGTTCGTTTCTTTTCACTGTGTACACCCATTTGTTCTTCAATGCTTTTCTATCTTTTGGTAGTTTGCACAGCACCCATATACTTTATGCATCTTCATGGATTCCATCTCCTTATCCAATGCCTGTTTCCATTTATCGCTGTTTTCATCTTTCATTGCTTCTTCATATGTTCGTGGTATTCCAGTGGTTCACTTCCAGCTACCAAGGCTTCAGCAATGACACTTGCTTGATCATATCTTGCTGGTTTCTTAAGTTTTGACCGATCTCGTAATTCTCTTGCATTCTCTCATGATTTTTCTTCTTCCGAGTCTTCATTTAATTTTTCTTCTTCGTCAGTTTCCTTGTTAGCATATTGATCTGCACCATCTTCTTTTCCATTTTCTGCTTCATAATTTTTCTTTTCTTCAATTTTGTCCTCTTCTCCATACTTCATTTTCATATTCTTCTGAATTAGATTCTCGAAAAATAACATATCTATGCAATTCGATTTTTTCAGTATTCCTGAAATAAACTCGGTATCCTTTAACATTTTCATCATAACCAAAAAAATAATTATTTTCTTGATTTTTCAGCCCATTTTCTTCTCTTCTGTTTTGGTACGTGACAGTATACATCAGATCCAAAAACTTTCAGGTGATTTATTTCTGGCTTCTTCTCGAACCTTAATTCGTACGGGGTTTTATCTGGTACTGATGATGTGCCTATTCTATTCAGGATATATACCATTGCATTCACAGCTTCTGTCCAGACACGTTTTGGCAACTTCTCAAAATTCGGGGTCCTTCCACAATCGTACGCAGATCTCTTTCTGCCGATGCGTTTTGTTCTAGTGCGTAGTCTCCTGTTGTCTGATCTCTGATTCCATATCTGCTTAGAGTGTCTTCGATATATTGGTTACAGTCTTCTCTACCTCGATCTGTTCTCAGGACTTTAATTTTTTCTCGTTACCGTGTGGTGCGGATTTTGGGCCGAAAGCGTGATTGGTCCGTAGCTTTTTGAAATGACATTGGTGAGGTCATTACCATCAACGGCGACCGCTACAGAACTATGATTAACGATTTCTTTTGGCCCAGACTAACGATATGTGGTTCGAGCAGGACGGTGCTACGTACCACACAGCAGACGCCACGATGAATATGGTTATCTCTCCTAGAGATGATGTGAACTGGCCACCAAGGTCGTACGCTTTGACCCCTCTGGACTAATTCTTGTGGGGTTTTCAGAAGTCTATGCCAATAAGCCACAATCGACTGTTTCCTTAAACTGAACATAACCCAGGCCATCGCTCAAATTCAGCCGGATTTATGCGGCAGAGTAATAGAAAATTGGACCAATCACCAATCGGATCCGTGTCACCGTGAAAAGCCGCGGCGGACATTTGAACGATGTGATATTCCATAAATAATGGCATACAAAGACCCTTTAATAAAAATATTTTTTTTAATAACTTACACCCAGTTAGTTTTACTGCATTTTAACATAGACCCGTCCGTATTGAAAAACCCATTAGAAAATGTTCAGCACCAACTTCGAAAGTAGTAATACCCATAGAATGAACCTTATTTTGATTTTTTCAGTGCCCCGACTAATAAAGTCGATGTGTTTTTTTGTAAAAAAATATTTCACATTTTTGAGTGATTCATTAGTAACGAAAATGGTTGAACGTACATTTAAATTCACTGATTTTAATTTACATTCCTAGTGTTGTAATTCGGAAACCCTTGTTTTTTTCAATGTTCAATTTTAACGTTGCTAAAAATGATTCCTTCTTTAATCCTGTCACTGATAATGTTCAATTTTAGAAAAATGTTGCCATCCATTTTCAGGGGAAGTGGATTTTGGATTTTTTTTTTAATGTGTGGTACCATTTCGCAACGCTACTTTTTCATCAAAATCGGTGCACGTTTAAAATGCAAAAGGCGGGTACATAGACAAAAAGCAAATATGCAGTTGAATTTTATACCTACCTCCTTCGTTCTAGCCATGTCGATCAAAAATAAACTTACTAAACAGATATCTCACTTCACATATTTAGGATATTTAATTCCAATCGAGGTTGAATCTCCCGCGAACAAACATGGGGTATCTAAAGCCAGTCATTCACGGTCCAACATGTAGGAATACGATGTTGGATTACATTAAATACTGAATAGGGATTTTGTTATAATGACTGAAAAACTGTTAATCCACGTAAAATAAAAGTAATATGTATATATTTTATGTTAGAATAGCAAGCATCAACACATTATGAATATGTATTTTTATGTTTCGATGATTAGATAGAGCGCAAGCGCAATTAATTCTGTCAAAAAGTCTCCTTCAACTGATTTGTAGTGGTGACATCTATCTATCCGATTTCAAGTCAAAATTCATAAAGTTGTTTATTGTTTGTTTCTTGTTCTCAATATTAATTCACGCGTGCATAGTGCATACTTACTTTTGAGCATGATATATGTGATGGATATCTATCGTGCTTTTGAGTGAATCAGGTACGCGTTTAACCACTTGTGTTTTCTGCGTAATCTTTTAACTTAGGTGGTTTAGGAGTTTAGGTAATAAATCTTCACATGGAAAGAATGACTGGAGCTTCTAGAAAAGGGTATACTGAAAGCTTCAAAGTGAGAGGGTATCGCTAATGGGAATTGGAGATAGTGTCAGATAGGTAGTGTTTGTTCTCTGATCTCCAAATACGAATGGGAAAGCGTGAGTAGCTGAAGCTTATTCTATTCTTATTAATATTATTAACGCAGTACTCAATCTTGTATCATTCTCGGACAGTATATTGAATATTCGGTCTAATGCCGTCCTTTCAAATAGGTACTCATGATTGCTCGATTTCGTAAGAATAATTTTTATTCAAACATGTTCACTATTTTGATACATTTATTCCTACCTAGCTTAAGCTGATTGTGAAATTTCTATTCTTTAATAATTTGAGAAACAAGCCGAAGATTGAATTTGCTCAAAAGATAATCCATTATCTTTAGTTTAGCGGCTTTTGCCATAAAAGCCCTAAAAATCAAATGTTTGCAATAATAGATGTATGTTAACATAACTTTTAATAAAATTGAGTCGTAATACGCTATTTTTAATGATTTGTTATTAAATAAGGGAAAAATGGTGTTCTTAGTACTTACGACTTTTAGCTGGAATTTTCGATTTGGAAGTTTCTTTTCTATCTCAAATAGTATATAATCATCCTTGTATTCTATTAAACACTTACATCCTTTAAAATAAGCAAAATATACCTACGCAAAAATAGTAAATATAAGTTCGCAAAAATGAAGGTTAAACGAATTGATGATTGATTTATGTAGTATGCTTGACGTTGTTGCCAAATCTACCAATGTAACGTTTGCGATATTGAACGTTTTTAAGGCATTCGATAACGAAAGAATACACCAAGTAGTGAGATTTTAAATGTCTGAAGGTTTAGTTCCATGTTTAAAAGAAATATGAATTCAGTGATTGCTTTACTAGAAAATATTGTCCTTATTTTTTCTAAACCAATTATCTTTGGAAATGGAATTCATAAAATAATCTAATACTAGGAAAGTTATACTGGCCGGGCTGGCAACATTGATATTAACAGCACTTTACAAGTTCAATATACTACATCAATCAAACATCAATTCGTTTAACCAACTTTTTCACGAACTTATATTTACTATATTTACGCATATTTTTGGTTATTCAGAAGGATGTTAGTGTTAAATGGAATAAAAGGATGATTATATAATATTTGGGATTGAAACGAAATTTCCAAATAGAAAATTCCAGCCAAAAGTTACCGCGTAATTATGTTTATTATGCAGTGCAAAAGTCGTAAGTACTAAGAAAACAATTTTTCCCCTTTTTAATAACAAATCATTACATGTCTTCCGCCTCAATTTTATTAAAATTTATGCTAACATATACCCAATTGTGCAAACATTTGATTTTTAGGGCTTTTATAGCAAAAGCCGCTAAACTAGACTATTACTCAAAAAGGAAAATATTACATTTGGTAATAACTAATCAATCTTGAAAATTACATCTGAAAGAAAATTCAAAACTATGAATTTGATCGTGAAATCCTCAATTATTTCTATTTAATTTAATGTTTTGGTGAAAATAATATCGATTTAGCAACAGTAAAAACACAAGAACTTTTTTATCGGATAAATTTCTTTTTGTAACGACATAATTTTGCAAATCAGTAATTTTACGAAAAATGAAATTTTGAGTTAAAAAGAAATTTATCCGTAAAAGAAGAGGTCGAGCGTTTTTTGGATAAATTAACAATCTATAATATATGAATGAACAACAACAATAATTATCTTTAGTGATACAATTAAATTATTTAAATGAACAGTTAATAAATTGTTTGGTTTGGATATGAGAAACAGGCATTTTTATCGGTGATAAAAAGGATGCACCTGTTTTATCGCTGTCAAAATGATAAAACTGTCATCATTGAATGATTCATTTTATATAGAAGTTGATTTATCAAAATAAAAACATGATAAAAATTGGTAAAAACCTTTACCTATGACTTCCCTCGACAAACCACCCCGCTTCGAGATGGAAACAATATATATTGACAATTAATATTTTGGACACCCTGTATATAGGATTAACGAAAACCCTTACATTGCGTCGCCGGTAGTCCTTCAATATGCATACCCAAATTCGTTGTCCTAGGTCAAGCCGTTATTGAGCTACAACGCCAACAGACTACAGACAGACATACCGACGGACTTGAGATACCATGATTTCCGTGATCTAGGAACTCCAAAATGTAAATATCAGCAAAAATCTCGAGGTCGATTTTTTAAGTGTATACAATACTTCCCTTATTGAGGGAAGTAAAAACGTAGCATTAGTAAGAATTAATTCCATTTTCTTTAATTGTCCAGTATTTTAATTGTAAATTTATAAAAAAAACAAAAGGTCTACGCCTATGTATAAATATTCTGTCTCTTGACACATCAAACTACTTCAAGGTAACGAAATTTCGGCAAAACCGCAAGAGTCGTTTTAAATCTATAACAAATAAATATTATTTACAAAAAAATGGACCGACATTGTTGCTGTACTGAAAATATAATATTAATTCTATTGATACTGGATAATTTGAATTTGTGAAATTGTAGTTAAATAGAAGTACAACTTCTCAAGTAAACCAGTAGAATTTTTATTATTTTATGTTTTTCAGTGCAGCAACAAATAAAGTCGGTCCAATTTTTTGTAAAAAATATTTATTTCAAATTTTTGAGTGTAACATTAGTCGCGAAAATCGTTGAACGTTCACTTATACCAAAGAAGATAGTACTTATCCTATTACCCATGTACATTCTTTGCTTGTATATACTTATTATTCAGAGATCTAATAATAACATCGTCGCGGAAATACGCATTTTTTAGACTGTACCACTGCTTTAACTCGAAAACCATTACTTTATAGAAAAAATGTTCAATTGGAATGTTGCTAAAAATAATCTGGTCCTTAATTTGGCCGTCTCAGATTTTCAATTCTCGAAATAAATTGCCCCCTCCACATAGCGGAAATACACATATTTCAGATTGAACATTGCTGTAACTTGAAAAGCGTAACTCTTTTGAAAAAAAAATCAATTTAAACGTTCTCGGATGTTGGCTTATCTTTAATTCTGCCGTCTCAGATTTTCGATTTTCGAGAGAAATGGCCTCTTCAACCCTCTTTGGGGGCGGATTGGAGTTTTTATAAATATGGGACCATTTCTTAAGTCTCCTCTTTCAAATGAATCAAAATACATCAGACAGTCGAAGTGTATACCTTCTCCATATGAGTTCGTCGGTCAAAAACCGTTTTCAAAATTGTATCTTCAATACTGCATTAAGCCCAATCTAAGCCACTTTGTACTAAGGCCCAATATGGCAAGATTGTTTCAGTTACCCTTAACGGACTTCCGGATTGGATAATACAGAACATAGCATATCGTCTAATTTATAATTTATATTATATATATACAGGATTGCGTAAATGTAAGGAAACACCAGACTAAAATAAAACGTTTATTGAATAAATACACATACATACTTCGATTATCTCTAGTAACGTACTTTGATTAAGGTGCCTTTGGGTAATACGGCCCACCTAAGCAATTATGCTTTTTAGAAAATTGATTTTTAGAGACAAGGTAGAAAAAAATCGTCATCTCCAAAAGAACACTATATTTCTCAATTAGCAACTTAACAAAAAATAAAAAATCTATTCTTAGCGACAAAAGTTGAACTTTTAAAAAATATGAGAAATGGGCGAGGACTCGGGGGCACTCAAAATCTTTTTGTTGTTCAAAAGGTCCGTTATCCTTTGAGGAACTAATCCGTGGAACAGGTTGGGAATCATCCTGATACGGAACTGGATCGTCCCACTTAGAGCAGCTTGATTTTTGTTGTTCAGAAGTCAGAAGTCTTGTTATCCTTGGAGGAAATCACTTGTCGACCACTAGATTGTGAAACATCCTGATGCAAAACTCGATCGTCCCACTTGGAGCACTTTGGTTTCAAAACTGTCGCAGAAACCTCCTTCATTTTATTTTTGGAATTTATTAATGAAATGTCGTCATCATCGGACCACTCAATCTCTCGATTTGTAAGTAAATATGGTAAATATGCACACTCCGGAATGATTGGTTGAGTCGAATGGGTATATGCCAGTGGATCTGAAACCGCTCTGAATATTGGCCATGGATAAGGCTTGTTGCCAGACAGGCTGGAAAACTAGCCCAAAATGGCTTTTGCTGGCTGAAGGATTTTGCTCCCAATATTTTAGTAGTTCGCTATCCTAATAATGCTCAAAAAATCTAAATATTGCTTTGTCTAGTGGCTGAAGCTCATGAGTGGTGTTCGAAGGTAAGCAAATCAAATTGATTCATGATGCTGGAAAGCTTCGTAAAGTAGTCTTCTACAATAAATGGATTCAGCTTCTGCGCCCGTGCGTATAAATGTTTTACATGTTACCATTTTACCACTACTGTACTCGAAAACCGTAACTCTAAGGAAAAAATGTTCAGTATAAAAGTTGCTACAAATAATTATGTCTCATGTAGTACCCATAGATTTTCAATTTTCGAAAGAAATCGCCCACTCCACATAGCAAAAATACACATATTTGAGAATTTAACATGCTTCTTACTCGAAAACCGTAACTCTTTTGTAAAAATTTTCAATTTAAACATTACCAGATATTGTTTAATTATACCACCTCAGATTTTCGAGAAAATTTGCCCCCTCCACCCCCTTCCGGGGCGGTTTTCGAATGGAAAAGATTTCGGATTGCGTTTTTATGAATATGTGACTAAATTTCAAGCCTCCTCTTTCAAATTAATCAAAAATCATCAAAATCGGAGTAGGTTTACTTCATACAACGAGCGAACAAACCCAAAAAACAGTCGAATTATATACCTCCTCCGTTCGAGGTTCGTCGATCGTACTAACATCTTGAAGAATTTGTCCCAATACGCTTTTGTTGGAAGGGGTAGAAAGTTTCGTTTGAAGTCAATGACATGGGATACGTCGTTAATTCATATTTAAATATCTGTTGATAATCTATTTGTCTTCCCATTTCTTTTGCTGCCAATATGCGTTGCAAAATTTCATTCCATGCATCTGAGGTTTCCTCTTACCCTTCTATTGAAGCGTCGGTTTACTGCCACCCATCTTCATTAAATGTATTTTTAGTGGTTTTTTAAAGTCGTCCTTATCAATGATTTCGACTAACTCTCGGAGAGCATCCTCACCGGCCTTCTTAGCATTTAACAGGGCATTTTCTATTGTCTTTTCGAAAATAATGTTTGTAGAAATACACAACAGGTTTTCTTCAGTGTGGCTGAAAATTTTGTAACGACAGAACTGTTCGTACAATGTTAGAACAGCATTTTCGCCAACAACTTTCCTTCGTGGGCCAGTTTCTATATTTTGACTACGATCCTCAGATTTAATCCCAAATGAATTCACAAATTTGTCGCCCATTAACCCGATTTCATTGAAACTTATGAACCACTCGTCAAGTTCTTTCACACTTTCAGCTTCTTGAGAAATCAGTAGTATTACTAGCCAGATAAGGGTTTGTGGAATATGCTGTTTAAAACCGAAGATGTCCATTTCCTGAAAATTAGAAAACGTTGGAATTTTGTCAATTTCTTGCTTGATAATGCTGACAATCTTATGAAGTACGGAGTAATCTGAAGAGCCACTAAATGTAGGGGTACTGTGTCACAATCTGATGTTTTTTCTAAATACGTCAGTAATATTTCATCTTTTGTGACTTTCGCAGGCGTAATTATGTCTGATTCGTTAGCATTCTTTGATTGAACAATGTCTATACGATCTTCAAAATAATTCTTGACATGCTTCATTTACTGACGTTTCGACATATCTCCTTTAAGTTCTGTTATAAATGGCAGTTGCAGAAAATCCCTTTCTTTTGTGAAACCCTTTTCCAAATCTTCGAATAGCATATTCATAGTAATGTGCTCTTGCTGTGTTTGTGGATCCTCTTTAGAAGTTGAGGCAACAGGTGCGTTTTTTACTTTTGACCAAGTAGTCACAAAGCATCGGGGATGGTATTTCACCTTCATTGCAATTATATCATTGGAACCAATGAGCTTAAGAATCGTAGAATTTCCTTTTTGCAACTAATTTTATTTTTTCTTCAATATTTGTTGTTAACTCTTGAGACAGATTCATTATATTGCACCTTTTTTGACAAAATATGCATTTTTATATCCAAAGGTCCATTTCGCAAGATGCGTGCCATTAAAGCTCCTTCTTAGATACTCAAAGCGCCTTCATGTCCCTCTTCTGTATGTCACATCTGAATAACCCAATCTCGCCGCCAAACATCTGGCAAGAGGGTGAGAGACGCGAGGGAGGGTGATCGAGAGTCTGAACTTCGAGCCTGCTGCTTGTAACAGCGCGATGGATTCGGGCAATTTCTTAGTTTTATATTTATTGTTACAGCATGCTTATTATTTGTTAAAAATATAAATGTTGAACCGTTATCACATCAAAGAATGTGGCAATAATTTTTAAAGAAAGCATTTTCTTAATTCAAGGCTTAGTTCCGAGACAATGAATGATATATTATGATAAAAAATATTAAAACTGCTGCATTCTTTGTAGGTTGCGAGCCGAGATATTCGCTCTCGAAAGTTAGAAAACATGAGGGATTGCACTGTTTCTCCAAATTTTTATTTTTGGAATACGGCCACAAATGAAACATTCAAAATTTGCCAGATCGAAGCAGAATTTTATGGTCTATACATATCTAGACATATATAAAAACACAAAACTCTTTTTTGCACAGGACGATCGTTTGACGACTTTGGGGATAAGTAATTAAAAGTAATACCAATTACTGTTCCTGTAAGTTACAGATTTTAGTCTCGAAAGGCCCACAGAATGTTTTCTATAGGACTTTCGGGGCTCCGCGCACTACAATAATACCGAGGTTACCCGGAAGAAAAAAAAAGAATTGAATCTTTTCAAATTGATTTCGCGCGATTTTGAGAGATATTATATATACCATTGATAGTTTCTGCGCTGGGAAGTTTTAAAAATGTAAAATTTCGACAATGAGAAATTAAGGAAAGATGGAAACTAAATATGAAAAAAGGTGCTTGAGAAGAATTAACGAAGGCGTAAAGTTCTTTTACTGATAAGCTACCTCAGGGTAGTATTTTCTTAACACGGGTTATAATTGATAACAATTCCTGAAATGTTTCTCAGGATATTCTGCTAAACGAAGAACTTTTCCAAGTCTTCAAGCAGTTTTTATAAAGGGTATAAAAATATCCCATATTTTCTCTCTACTTTACGTCTCTTTTAGCTCTTGTTCATTATCTCCTTTTACGTACATTTCTATAAGACTGTGATCACTTGCACTTTTAAATTTCGAAAAAATGTATATCTCATCCAATTCGTAATGTCCGACAATAAACTAATGAAATGACGAATGGAATGACAGATATGTTTAGACACCACTATGTTTTTGAAACAACGAAATGTATAAACTAATATTAGTAGGATAGAAATATGAAAAAGAAGCAAGTTCATTCATCAAATTAAATTTATTTCACATAATTATTGTAATACATGATCGAAATGAAAAAAATAATATAGAAAAGGGAACATAAACTTAATTGTACATTAACGATTAGAATTGTGATTCCGAACAGTTTATGTAAACACTAAATAGATATGGATATGTTTCCAATAAAACTGATAGGCTTTCACTTTCGTCAATTGCTACAACTAATTGATAAATCAATAACGTTTATTGCAGTCGTATAAAACTTAATTTCGATTCGATTATTCAATATCAATTTTTTGGTTGTGTTGTGTGTTTGAACTTGACAATAAATCAACATAATAATATAGTTAATCTAAAAGATCTAAATTCAAATTAAATATTATCTCACAATGATGTCTCCAAAAACAACTAAAAGATGACTTTGAAACTACAAGTGCTGACATAAACGGATTATGCAAAAACTTTGCATTCAAAACCTACCATAATAAAATTAATGTAATACGAACATACATAATTAATATCAACGCCTGTCTCGTGAATCGGATCTTCTGGAATCTCTGCTCCTTGAACGAGATCGCGAACGTCTTGGGGATCTTGACCTATAAAAATACCACAAAGCTTCAGGGTTATATGATGAAGATGATTCAACGTTAACACATATTCAATTGGTGCATAAAATATATATGATTAGGTTATTTTTTTTATTTCACCACTAATATATTATCTATAATTTGTTTTAAAAATGTGCATGTATTTCCTGCATTATGTTCTATGATTATCAAATGATACATTGAAAATTAGATATGTTTATTTATACATACACTTCCCAACAGAATTACCCATTTCCGTAAAGGAATGTACATCACAAAAATATTTACAGTATATATATATATATATATATATATATATATATATATATATATATATATATATATATATATAAATTTAATCCTTATTTCAAAGTTTTTAGCAAATTCATATTTTGTGATACTGACTCTCTTTGTTTATTGTTGCTCCAAAGTGTTAAAGGACTGATAAATTTAGATAGACTGCTTGTTCGTAAAGTTACTTCTTCCATTGAATTTGACCACCTTACAGTAACTTTCTTTTCTAATAAACCTTTTAAGGAGTACATAGTTACAAATTTGTGATAATAATACTTAATATTTTTGTCACTTATACCGCTAATTTTTAATTATGGTACCTTATTAGCACTCGAAGTTCCATGTCCTAGTTTTTTTGATATTTTTACTTTATTATTATTCCTGAATCATTAATGTTTAAACATGCAACTTGAGGCTGAACATTTCACTCAATTAAGATTTGATTTATAAATCTCCTAATTATATGTGAAGCTAGCAAGCATAGCTTTTCTGCATACTTGTCTATTAGCAATTAATTTTTCTCTGGCACTTAATTAGTACCTACATAGCTCTGAATTCTGTGTATATTGAAACATGAAATCCCCATTTGGAGGGGTTCAACGAACTTGAAGCAGGCCCCAATAAGATATGCGAAATCAATGGCAACGAAATTCCGATAACGAGCAGTCTACTATTCAGTACAATAATACTATGAAATAAATTAAGATACATTAAATCTTTTTTTGAGTAATACACACATATTTTTGAAACAAACCGAAAAGCACCCAAAAAAAACCTCTTTCCAGACATTTGTAATAGCTATGTAGATATCCCACCAGTCTCAGGTTGTTTTAGAAGAAAACACAGAGTTGCGACGGGACGGACGCCTTGTCGTAGCAACCAACTGTTGTGGTTAAGATGATTGTTGTTGTCTCGAACGCAACCCTTATTATTTGGCAAATTTTTGGTCGGATGTGATGTGACGATTGCGGACGCGCGGGTTGTCAATGTTTTTCATAAGCGGGTTGCAAAGACGTGGTAGTAGTAGAAGTAGGCAGATGTATTTTTTTTCAATTGGCTGTTGGGTGTATATTCGATGTAAGATGAAGAGATGTGTAGTAGAAGACCTTGGGAAGGAGGTTGGTGGGTGGTCTCAGTCTCAGGGGGGAGAAAACAACAGCAGTGGCGCTGATAGCAGCCTGCAATTTGAGCGGCAAACCACGTTATACTGCTGATGTGTTTATAACAACGTTCGAACAGCAATCATTTTTGCTATATAGAAATTACCAGGCTAAGAATGGTTAAATACTGAAACTCATATGTAAGTAGAAATCGAATCTAATCTAGTTATGTCCAAATAAATGAAAATTATCACTTTTTATTTCAAAGTATATTTGAGGCCATAATAATATAAATGCATTTTCTTTAAAACAGAGAAAAAAAAATTACCCCAGTCTTCAAGCAAATAAAATGTAGTGATTAGTTACATCTCACAGTGAACTATACATATTCGGAAATATATTTTTTCAAAATCTGTTACAGTGAGCTAGAAAGAGAGCTAATCGATCTTACTTCAGGTGCATATCACTGATAATTCATCAACAAACGTCGCCACCTCAAATATACTATAAAAAATGAACATTCACTAACTGACATGAAAAATTGAAATCAGCTTTAACCACTCTTGTTTCTGGACGCCTACATATTTTTCTTTTGTCAAGCAATTGTTCTAAAATATCAAATATACATCGACCAGATAATTCGCAATCGAATAAGCAGTCAATTTTCCTACATAGAATGAAAGATACATTTCAAATAATAAAATTGTCCAATTTAAAATAATAATATCCCTTCTAGTCATATTCAAAAAAAGTGAATTCTAAAAATACCTTCTAATATTACGGTTCTCTTCAAATTTATATAAATTTAGTAACAAAGTTTTATATGTATGTAAATGGTTTTGGTTTCGGGTAATTTATACTTGTGAAGAGTGAAAAAAAAATCATATCAACTAGGTACCCTGATATTATCGTATATAACTGAAAAAAATTTCCATGTTGAAATATTTTAATACGAACCTGGAATATCTGCCACCTCTTCTCCCACCTCCTCGCCTGGAACGTCCATTAGACATTTCAACGCGAACCCGGGTGCCACAGCAACGGCTACAAAAAGGCGTCAAAATTATATCGACGGATCAAAAACATTGATCATCCTTGAGTGTTTTAGAGTATGCTATGGAATTTAACATTATGTCATGTGTCAAATTAGATGCTTACGGAGAAGATTCAAGTAGATCAATTAAAATTCACGTAAGTAATTCCACTTACGTAACATGCCACAGAATATTAGGTGTATTCAGGGAGTCAATCCCGAACTAGTTCGGTATGCGTTTGACAGATCCCCGGAACGGAGCTGGTATTTCTTGCTCCCTCTTTATAGAGCAAATTGTAACTTGAAATTATCTCTGTTTGATGATCGACTTCCAAAGGAAGTAGGTATACAATTCGACTGTGTCTGATTTATAATGGCTGTTCGCGCGTTTCGCATTTTGATGATTCTCGTTGCATTTGAAGAAGGACTGTTGAGAGTCTCATTGAAAAAAAAGTGAAATCCAACAAGTCGTTTTCCCCCAAAAGGGAATAGAGGGAGCAATTTTTTTCGAAACTTTGGAGACAACAAAATTAAAGAACATACCATATCTGGCGACTTTTAAATTGGACATTTTTCAAAACGTTCAATAGCTGATACTTTTGAAGTTGATGTCAAATGTCTTCTATCTTCCTATAACAGCATAACACAATAGAATTAATATTTTATTTTGTAATTTTCAGTGCACTAAATAAAAAAAGTGTAGTATTTTCTGTAAAAAAGTATGCAGAGATTATTCATTCACGTGATATACCAGCAACAAAGATACAGGAAGTTAGAAGTGGAACTGAAATAAATATATAAAAAAATAGGACCGACTTATTAGATAATGCACTGAAAATTACAAAATAATGTAATTGATACTGGTAATTTTGAAGTTGTGCTGTTATAGGTCGATAGAAGAATGTTGGCACCAACTCCAAAGTACCAGCATCAGTGGAATTAGTATTATTTTATATTTTTCAGTTCATTATGAGTAATCTTACTAAGTAATATAATTACAGATGGCCTGTTTCTTCGATTGGAACTAACTACAAACTTAGCTTCAATATTGTAAAATTAATATAAAGCATTGCATCACAATTACGAGGAAAGGTACGTTGAAGTTTATGTATTTAGGCATTACTATTGCTCGCAAGCAATGATGGTGCAACACTGCAACAGTCCGATCCCGATTCATATGTCAACAAAAAGTATTTCTATTCCTGAAACAAAGATATAAGTACTTCTTTGTATCTTGGGACTATTATATTACTTATTTCTGTTATATTTTCAAGGCTGAAATTGTATGTGAGTATAGAAGAAAACATAGATGGTTTTATTGGTATTTGTCCACGACAGCAGTGTATTCCAGTCGTCACCTTTATATAGGCTGTGTTCAAGGAATCGCTATCTAGCGCTATCATCTGTTCACGGAGCTCAATTGTAGTACTACAAACGCTATCGTGACGTCATGAATTTGTGTGTCTCACGTCAAAACTGAACGCTATTTCTTTCGAGGTAGTGAGTGTATAGATGGTGTTTGCGTTTGCAAGCTTCATGAAAAGGAATACTGTACAACTGACATAACAAACTAATAATAGTTATTTATCAGGCCAGAGTAAAGCGTAGAAGGATAAGTGTCCACTCTATAAGTAAAATAAATAAATTGACTGCAATATTTGGCGGAATGAGGAAACTCGGATGTGCAATAATACAAGATACAATGGTCTTCAAATTCTGCTGCAAGAGTATATATAGCAATAGATGTTTCTGCAATGTTATAAGCCGGCTAAAAAGTAATTACAATAAAAAAGAGTCTCAAAATCGTATTTATTTATTCATTCAATCCTCAACATTATTGGAATTCTTCTCAATTTGGTTTTTGAGATACTTCCTAAATAGTAAAGTTTCGTAAATTTTACGAGTTTATCAAAAAATAATGAAATTAATCACAAATATTATTTATTTAAACAAGAATTTAATAAAAGTTTCACATTCTAAGTGGTGATTTTTATTCATAACAATGAAATTAGATTGTACATTCTATGCAAAAACTACCCAGGGTGCTCACCACTCACCGCTTATTGAGCGCTGCATAAAAGTGGTGGTTTTACGCATAAATCGACTCAGACAATTATAAGGATAAAACAGTTATTCTGGCAAAGTTCTTTGCTTAAGTTTGTAGCAGTAATATTTCTTGGACGAATCTCTTCATAGACAAAATAGTAGTCAATTTTCTTAACCCAGTAATATTTAGTGTGCTTTGACAGAAGGCGAACGCAAAATAGCGCACTTGGAGCTAACACGCCATTAGCTCTGTGAACAGCATCGGTGTTTGCAATCATATCATAGCGTTAATAGCGATTCCCCGAACACAGCTTTAGAAGAAGAAATGTGATACCTACATACATAAAACTCAATTAGAAAATGGTTAATTGGAAAAAGTTTACGTAACTGTTCTTAACAAGTTGGTACAGTGAGATCTATTCAGTAAATACACTGGTCTATGTATTGATTCAAACAAGTCTTATCAAGTATTTAATAAATAAATTTGACTGTAAATGGAAGAACGGTTGATTAAATATTCCGACAACTCTAGCATTTTTTATCTCAAATTTATATGATAAAAGATGTGACAAAGAAATTCGGAATTATGAATTCAAAATCAAACATGTTATAGTTTCATAGAAAGAACAATTTGAAATGTTGACGGTTAGAGCTGATATAGAAGTTCTTGGTTAGAATAAACAGAAAATACTTTATTGAGAAACGTCAATTTTAGAAAATACATTCAAAACGCGTTCGGGGTGTGTGTCGCACAGGCGTATTGTAAAATTCCAAGCTATATTCTGACTGGATTCTGAATTAGTTCGGAATTGACTCCGCGAAAATATTACTGAGACAGCTTTACATCCAGGTACCAATTTATTTCTTTTTAGGAGCTTTTAAAAAAAATATTCATATACACTTAAAGTTTGGACATCTGGGCATTTGTGATGTTTGTTGTGATTATAACATTTGGCGTTTTCGAGACGAAAACTGCCTCGGTGGTAGGCTAGAAAATGGAAGTCATATATGTCATATTGCAACCAACCAAAACTTTTTCTATATATATATTATGGGGTTGTTTGTTTCTGTTAGTAGACACTGGTTACATCTAGGTGGCGCTGCGTGATGCTATATTTGCTTGCCTGTGTTAATACAGTTGCATACATTCTGGGACGAAACTCAACATAAGTATATTATAAAGAAATATGTGTGTACATCTATCGATTCATTCGAAATTGCGCACTCTAGATGTATCCAGTGTGAAGCTGGACACTGATTTTTTTCTCAAGAGAACACGTATCTAGTATCTTAAAGTATATAATCGTTAATTCAGGTTTGTGCATTTCTTTCAATGGTGCTCATTAAAATACTTCTAACTCCTAGAAATGAATCACTCAATATAATTAATTGAATACAATGAAGACGAAGTTTATCCACTCACGTGCCATCTAACCCTCTAACTGCATCTTCGGCATCTCTGGGATCTTCAAATTGAACAAATGCAAAACCAGGAGGATTTCTTGCCACCCATACGTTTCTAAGTGGTCCATATTTGCTGAAAGCACTCTCGATTTCATGTTTACTTGCAGAGGAACCCAAATTTCCAACATATACTTTGCAAGAGATATCCCATTCCCGGTAGCGTGACATGTCAACTCTAATCTCTAAATCACAAAATCAAATCAATAAAATCCATCGAAGACATATATTTATTATAAATTATAACTACTTAAACTTGAAATTATAGTTACGTTGAAAATTAATGCATAAACAATATCAATCGTAAAATTAATTTGTTAACAAATTCTTTATACTTGTTTAACATGCCTAGAATCTATCCACTTGCCACAAAATAGCCTCAATAAACTTTAAAGATATTTCTGCCAATCGGATCATTAAGGCCCCCTACTATTTGTACAGATTACTTCCCTAATATGTTCAAACAACAATATTCAATCTATAATCATAATCTGAAGCTTCATCTATCTATATACCTATATGTAGGTATATGTAGTTACCAGCACAGTTAGTTTATTATTAAAATAAATGTTACTTACATAATTTATCTCCGTTGAAATCAGATCCTGAAACACAAAATACAAAGAATATTTCTTTCTTGAGTGGGAATTATGTTCGTCAAAATAAACTTTTATCTTTTATTTAGTAATAGAGTCCCCTATCAATAATTTCCACAGAAATGTTCCGAAGGCTAAAGTCTTTAAAGATGGCGACGCAGATTATTCGATATTTATATTAGTGATTAGTGGGAAAGCCGAAAGTGGCCGAAAGCCAGCTGAGTCAGCTGAGTCAAAATCCTGCCACAGCTCACCAAACAACAGTGAGCTCTGATCCTGCGAGGTAGTGTTCTCTGTATCCTGCGTTCTGCGTTGGTTGTAGTGCATGTAGTTTTGATCTTCAAATATAAATGCCATGTTGCCACACTTTCTGGAAAGTAGTATAAGTACCTAACTTTATCTGAATAAATATAATAATTTAATAAATCTAATAATGTTGCTGAATACTCAAAAATCGCTGATTGGAGAAAATGGAAAGAGAAAACTGCTTTCAATCTGAATAATGCAAAACCCATTCCCTTACGATATACATTATAATTTAATATGAGTATTTGTAAAAAAAATATAATTTCATATTACCTGTGTATTTATTGTATTGCAAGAACAGAGGTAACGAAGAGCTCTAAATATGATTGGTCTATTACTCCAACTTGTTTTTATGTTTAATTAGTAGTAATGACCATAGATAATATATACCTATATAATATAAGTGTATTAGTATTAGTGTTATATATATATATATATATACATATATGAGTATATAAGTATATTGAAATGATGATGCTCTCACCCTTTGTGCTTTAATTTCGTCAGACACAGTATACAGAACTATATAGAAGTGTATCGCGGCGATTTCAAGCTTGTTCGCTTTTGCTATCATCAGCGCCATTTGAGTGGAAGCTTTGTCCGACGAAACAACAAACTAGTTGCGAAATTGCTAGTTGCTTCTGTTTCGTCGGACATAGCTTCCACTCAAATGGTGCTGGCGCTGATGAAAGCAAAAGCAAACAAGCTTGAAATCGCCGCGATACGCTTAGCCTAATTGCCTTCTACTATATTCACGATTACAGCGATGGAAAAGTGGGGTAAATGAAAAATTAAGCACTGAAAGGTCAAATAAATCGGATACAATCAAAATTATGAATATTTTTTCTAAGGGCAACGTAAAATTAAATAACGTGACGTCCCGAATCGACGTTTTAAGCGATTCTCATCCTCATCTCTACGCATTCGGTACCTAGCTCCCGAGCTGCAGTGGAACCAGAGAACACTATCTATTCACAATCTAGTGGGACTCTGAACTCGGGACGTCACGTACCGAATGGACGTTTTAGGGATTCTCATCTGCTGACGCGAGACTCAGTGTCATATAGTATTCTATTAATCGACAAGATTCTATTAAAATTACTATTGAATCTTGTCGATTGGTTCTCATCCATTCACGCATTCGATAGATCCCGAGCTGATCTTTCAAATCTACTCGGGACCTAATGATGTACCGAGTTGATGAAAAGTAGGGTTACAGTAATCTTTCTGTCTCTTTTTTACATACTACATCTCTTTTAAGTTATTGAGTAAGGACATGGTAAAGAGTAAGGACCATAGACATAATACCCCATGTCTATGGTAAGGACATATGGTGCGATTGAAACATTTGTATTTACATTTTAAGTCTCAGAACTAAAAGTTATTTAGAATACAACAAAAATCAACAAGTTTAGTTGTATTCTGACTTTCAACTTTTAGTTCTGAGACTTACGCAAATGTACGGAATACGCCTACAGTAGGCATATTCTGTACATTTGCGTAAGTCTCAGAATAATACATCAAAACTCAAAAAGTTTAGTTGTATTCTGACTTTCAACTTTTAGTTCTGAGACTTACGCAAATGTACGGTATACGCCTACAAGGTTTTTATTCGGAACAGGCTGCTAATGAAGTGGAAATGTCGTGGCGTTACAGTTAAATATGATCGAGAAGGGATTTCCTTCCTTGTTGAACAACAATCTCGATCAATATTCTGTTTCTTTCCGAAGATTTTCTCTTTTCTGTTCCATATTTCGGAACACGCAGTTTTATATTCTGTGACTTACAATATTGATATCTTTGATCAATTTTTGATATTTTGTAAGCAAGATATCTTTCATAATTGAATTGTCTTTTACAATTGAATTAGAGAATGATGCAGAGAATTATTTAGGTAATTGAAAATTTAGAATCAAATTTAGCGGTATTTTTTTATAAATCCCTATTGGTTGAAATGTAAATGTTCCATAAGCACTAGCTCTGGCTCCTAGCTCATGTTATTTTTTGTAAATTTGACTTTTCTTGTCTGTCACTTCCGTCTCTGATTTTACAATATTATGACTATTTATGACCATACATTACTAAAACTATTGCCTAATAAATAAAAATTAAAGTTTATTCAAATATTTCATTGATCTTTCATTGGTTAATGTGTGAAATCAAGGTCAGGTTGAATCCGTTGAAAAATTGACAGGCGGAAGCTTCTTAAAAATACTTTTTGTGTAAAAATAACAAACTTAACTAGGTACTCGAGGCTGTGATTGTGATAGAAATATTTTATGGTATTTATCCTTAATTATATAAATATGTCCAACAAATTTGAAACGTGAGTATATCTATATTCTATATCCTTTCTCATATAAAGTGTTCCTGTTATTGTCATCGGTTTAGCTTGAAACATCTCCATGTGGAAAATGAAGATAGCGGAAGTGGAGACGAAGAAGTTGGACCAAATCTCTCAGATTTGGGGCCAGTGGAATACCCTCCTGGGGAACACCGACTGCAACACACATATTGCTTATGGTTTTCTAGAAGGCCTTCTCAAAATCAAGGCTCACAGGTAAACATTGAATGGTATTATATTATTTTGATACGATAATAACACTTCTACAGATAATATATAAATGATAGTACAAGGAACTGATTTCTCAAACCTTAATGGAAAGTTCTTAAACTGTACTCAGGGCAGAGTGCATTATTCTGGACATGAATGAAACTTCACTTTAAGGAGTGTCATATCAAATCTACAGGAATAATATTATGATTTTGCTTATTTCTTTCATTTACATCCGTAACCTATTAATATCTACATCATTTTTTTCAGGGATATAGTCAAGCTTTGAGGTTAGTTGGACAAATTGGAACAGTAGAACAATTCTGGGCTTTATACTCCCATATAGTCAGATTAACTGAGATACCCGCTCATAGAGATATCCATTTATTCAAAAAAGGTATTAGACCAATGTGGGAGGATTCAGCAAATAAAAAAGGAGGGAAATGGGTAAGAGATAATTGATACTTTCAACAATAAATAAATATATATATATAATTGGTGTCGAGTAAGATCTCGATCCTTTGCACCTTCCAGCGATGATATAATTATATGCGGGATGGGGGCTTTGTCCACCAAGTAGTTGTTTCCATGGTTGGTAGTTTATGGCTATCTGTGATTATAGCCATCTATTTACTGTAAAGACCGAAGTCATTTAGTATATATTTTTCAGTAGCGAAATCTTGATATCCTTTCACATTGATACGTGGGTCGCGTTCAAATTTAACTTCTAACTCCTATATGGCGCTGAAAGCGACACGCTGTTTGGGGCTTTGCATCGTTTGACGATGTAGAACCAGCAGTTTTCTGGCTCAATGGAAACGTCTCGAACCATATGTTCAGCTGATGAGACCCTAATTAGGTCGAAATCACAGTGATCATGTTCTTGGGTTCAATAGTGATGTGTTCCGTAGATAATGAAACAAAAAGGTTTCGTAAATTGTTACGTTTGGTACCATTTAAGCTTTGCCCTGTAAAATTGGCATCTATTGTTTCGACATTGCACGTTAGAAAGTATCCCAGATCTTTAGGTAAGGATTGAAGAGAAATTAAGAGCTATTAATAAAATAAATTGCATATTTGCCAAATGTGGCAAAGGTCGATGTGGTTTTCTTTAGATATGGTCTGATGAACCAGTATTTTATTTTCCATTAGTTGTTTCCACCTAGATGATCGGCTTCCATACGAAGTTGTTTCCTTTTTTCTTTTTTTTTGTAAACGTGCTCTGATTTTAATGATTCTTCATTTGAACGAGAAATGGAGAGTTGGTCTCATCGAAAAGAATTGAAATCCAACATGTCCTTGTCTGCAAAAACTTCAAGAACAGACCATATCCTGCAACGTTTAAATTGGACATTTCTCAAAAAGTTCAACGGTGTACGTGTTGATAGCATGATGAATGTGCAAGATTCTTGCCGCTATATTTTGAAATTTCTGAATATAAGTGAACGTTCAATAAATTGGCTAAATAATGAAACACTCAAAAATGGGAAATAAATATTTTTACAAAAACTATCAGCGACTTTTATTAGTTAATGCACTGCAAAATAATATTAATTCTATTTGTGCTAGTACTTTTGAAGTTGGTGCCAAGTCTTTTAATTACTTTGAAGAGAACAACTTCAAAGCTACCAGCAACAGTAAATTAATATTAATTTGAATTTATCAGTGCACCAACTAATAAAGTCGGTCCAATTTAAAAAAAAATAATAATCAGTTATTTAAAACCCCTTTTTTAGATCGGTTAGAATTTTTCGTTCCATTTCCGATATTGTCATCCATAGCATTTCTTCGGTTGTTCCTGAATGTCTGAATGAAATAGTCACATTTCATCATATGATCAACTAGTTCCGCCATATCATTTAATCGTCATCTTTTGTCGATTTGTAACGTTTGGCCATTTCATTAATGGAGATTATCCAAAAACAGCTATAAGAGTAAAAAGGTATTATGAACGTATATATTGTTTTTATGACATTAAAATGAGGTACTATACAACAGAATTAGGTACTGCTGATATAAAAAATCGTATACGATTTGAAATTAAGAAAAATCTAAAATAACACAAGTATCACAAAAAAATTTGAGATTAAGTACTGTGAATAGATAAGAAAAACAGATTATTTGAGATAGCGAAAATACTATTTTAAATATTTGATATTTAGCATTTGAGGTTGCTAGACACCATGGTCTATAAACTGAGTTATAGATCATGGCTTTACATTACAGAATCTTATTTACAGTTTCAAAGTTTATACATGCTTGTTTAGGACAACAAAAGGTAATCTCTTATGGCTTCCTGAGTGAAAAGATTATACTTAGTCATATAATAACGATAATTTTTTATAAGTAAATATTACAATAGTACAATAAAATTGTGAAATGTGGTATGTAACTTCATGATGTGGGTAATTTTGCGATCTACTATATATATATATATATATATATATATATATATACCAATCCATCTGTAAAACCGTAGCTTTGTAGCCTGGAGATGATGAGTTGATGCATCGAAACCGGTCTCAATATTAATAAGAAAGGAACTGTGAGAATTGGTTTTCATTCATCCCTTATCTAAATATATATATATATATATATATATATATATATATATATATATATATATATATATATATATATAAAGGGCGAGAGCATCATCTTATATCAATAGTTTATATTCTCTTTATCATATGAATGGTAATTTTATTCTTTAACTTCAAAGTTTTGACAACATTAATTTAAGTTTTATTTATACATTTTACTTAATTAATTTATAATTTTATTTATACTATCGTTTTTAACTTCTTATTGATTTTGTATATATTTTTTTATCACATTCTTGTAGTTTAAAATTATAATTATAACCATTGTAAATCATCTAGTCTCAAAAAATATACTATTTCCTTTAATTAGCCTTGCACCTGATGATGGAAATTTGAAGTTCTGTAACCGATAGCATAATAAATAAGGAACTGTGAGAACTGGTTTCATTTAACCTTCTATATAGACTGAACTCAAAAATTTATATTTTATTCCAGGTAATACGGCTTCGGAAGGAGCAAGGTGGAAAAGCTTGGGAAAACCTTTGCATGGCAATGTTGGGTGAACAATTTATGGTCAGTGTTCAGTCTTTTGTATCCTATGAACTGTTTTTAAATAGTATGTGCTGTTTGTTGATTTGTGAAAATTATTTTAGGCTGGTAATGAAATATGTGGAGTCGTAGTATCAACAAGATATCAAGAGTACTTATTAAGTATTTGGAACCGGACAGCATCGGACCAAGTAACAACAAATCGAATTAGAGACGCTGTGAAACGATTACTTAATATACCACCAAGTGCCAGCATGGAGTACAAAACGCACAATGCTTGCCTTAAATATGGGTGAGTTGATATGAATTGTGACATTTTCATTTCTAGATCTAATAATTAACTAATAACCCACTAAAAAATATTTTAAAAAGCCCAGTTGGTATACCTTAACGTTATTTCATGGTCCCAAGAGTCGGATACAATGGTTTTATAGTAAGATGTCTGGTTATGGATAATTTTCCGTTAGAATATCTTGCGATACAATCAAGAAATCGACGTATTTAATTAAATCCATATCATCATCCATATTCACATAGAAAATAATTGATAAACTATCGTGACGAAATTGATCCCAAAAATAAGTAGTTTCAAATTGACAGCAGTCGAAAGTGATAAAAAAACTCTAAATAATTGCCGATTGCTAAATATATATTTTATTTCAACATATTTTTGTTTGATTCGTATAATTTCTAGCTAGAACTTTTTGGCTCAAAAGATATTATTTGTTTTTAATTGCTTTTTTTAAAAATATTTTTAGAAATACTTACTTTTTTTTCAACTTATTAATATTTTGGGATTGCATTTCTTCGTCTACTTCTGCGCTTTAGCTATTATGCTCAAATAGTTCAAAAACGCGTTTTTTGGATCTACAATTATTTCCGGGAAAATAGTTATTTGCAAATATTCCTTAATTTTTCAGTTTATTTAACTACCTACTTAAAGTTGTTGGCGTCCACTTCAACATTGTAAAGTCACCCCACATGTAAAAAAATGAGTCATAAATAATATGGTTCAGACTTTCTGAAAGATCTTCCTATAATAATTTCTTTCTTTCTTAGTGTTGTGAAAAATAGCAGCCTTGCCTTACTCCTTTGTTGATTAAAATTCTCCTTGTTGTATTTCATCCGAGATCTGTGATACTTCTGTTAATAAACATGCTCGTATCAAAGTTTAATTTCTTTGAATGTTGTCAGAAACTTTCTATATATCAATAAAACCTATGTGTGTTTTTGTATGTACTATATGTGTTTCTCGATAATTTGCTGTACTGTAAATATTCCGTCCTATCGTTGGCCTACCATTTCAAAAGCATATGAGCTTCTGTGTTATAACGAAACTGTTGTTCCTCACTTGTTTGTTTTTTCGTGTGCTTTCATTTTGAATATGTGTGCATTGTTGGTAGATAAATAAACATTGTATTATTGCTTTAAATTTCAGTAATGTTAATTCTCATTTTAAGAGTTTCTTGATGCTATCTTGCGTGTTATTTATTTGAATTATTTGTGTAATTTATGATTTTTCTTTTCTTCCAGAGCAGCCAAAATTCCTAACAATACTTTGAAAAGTTGACTGCACCTTCAAGAAGGAGTTTAGATGAAAATTGTTAATTGTTTTTCTTTCTTTCAAATGAGTGATTTTAATTATAACTTTGTATCTGTTACTATAATGAAATAATTGATTGACACTGTAGATACAATTCATATATAATCTATGATACTTTATTCAGAATTACTTTGGCTAGTTTTTTCATTTTTTATCTATCGAGTTCCATTTTTTGTTACCTGTTTTGTTTACAAAAATTGAAGTTTCTTAATAAAACGTTTAAACATAAGTTTTGTTTCACTTTATATAGGTACTACTGCTCCTCTGTCATGTTTCCATTTCTCAATGGTATATACTGTTTTCGATTTTAGAACGGAATTTTCTAAAACAAAAACCCGTTAAAACCTGACGTGGCTGAGTTTATCACATATCTAGCGAAGAAAGCGCTACAACAGATTTGACAGAGTTGGGTTAGACTCTTGCTGCAGAAATATCTAGAAATGAAATTCTGCTTTTTGCTTCATGCAGCAATCTAAAATTGAGCGCATTATTTTGATCGCTTGAAGCAAAACTGAATTTTGCTGCAAGTGTTAATTAAAAAAAACAAAAGGGGGTAGGAATCACTTTTGTAAAAATTGAATATTTTATCGGAGTTCCTGGTAGATATGGAATAGTTCTATAGTAATCTGCAAAAAACATTAATAGTTTTACGGAATTTCGTGAAGAAAATGGAAAATACTAAAATGAGGCAAACAACCAATTTTGCGAAAAACATTGGAAAAAAAAACTATCGAAAATTCTTATACCATTTTTCTGTAAAATTAGTAATTCATAAGATATTCACCAGAAACAAAAATATTCATTTTTATTTTCATTATTCAAGGGAATGAGAAAAAAAAGAAAATTAAAACAATAGGCCTATATTTTTTTATTTCATAATTATGTGCGTTTATGTATAAAAACACCCGATACCAAATATCAGCCCTTAAATCGCAGTACTTATTTTACAATAAATTGTTAAAGATGAAATCCTTCCTAAGCTAATTCAAACGAGGCGAAATGCGCGGGAGCTGCTGTGACATCACTCCTTGTGTCGGATATTTCTCCAAAGAACACTGCTATTTTTGTATGTGAAGATCATTTTAATGTAAGTATATTATATCCAGAATTATTTAATTGAAAAATACTGTAAAATAAATAGATAGAAATTCATTAATACGTCTAGGAGATGATTTTGGCATACGTGGGGGTAATGCTTCTAAAATATTTTCTTTAATCATTACCAATTACTAGTAAATATGTAAGGAAATTTATTATAAAGCCGCAAATTTCTTTTAAAGTCAAATATGCCTCTGCAGATTTATGGCTTTTCGAGCTCGATATACTAATGTCTTTTTATATCCTTGATTTCTTGGAAATAGGGATAAAAACCGTCAGATGCACTTAAACAGTCATTAACATGATCAGAATATAATGTACTTTGAACAGATCTGCTTTAATTTTCTTAGTTTTCCTCATTTCCTTAAATAATGGAAAAAATGAATATTTTCGTTTTTTGTGAAGATCTTATGAATTACTAATTCTACAGAAAAAAATGTATGTAACTCTTTGAGTTTTTCAACAATTTAGCTATTTTCGAATATCTTATGACTTACTATATCTTCTGAAAAATGTTAAAAGTATTTTCGATAGAACTCTTAGAATACTAAAGAGAACTCCGAACAGAACTGTTGTGAGATTTTTCATTTTTCCAATATTTTTCTCAAAATTGGTTGTTATCCTCATTTCAGTACTGTCCATGCCATAAAACTATTAATTTTATTTACAAAGTACTCTAGAACTATTCCATATCTGCCAGCAACTCCGATAAAAAATTTAATTTTTACAAAAGTGGTTGCTATCCCCATTTCGGTATTTTTAATTTTTTTCACGTAATTCGTACTATTTAAATTTCATGAAAATTACTCTAGAACTATCTAATATCTACCAGGAACTACGATAAAATATTTAATTTTCGGAATCAATTCTGTCAAAATTGTTGCAGAGCGGTTGTGTGTTAGACCACAGTATAAAGAACTATATATATAGTTATGACTTGAATTAGCACTGGTTAACATTAGGATTGTTTGAGCGCATCGATTTTTCAAATTGAAATTTGCTCATAAACCCAATAATTTACATATATTAGAGCCACTTCAATTAACAAAACATTTGTTTAGAATTAAACATGTCAATAAATAAATATAATCAAATAACATGTTGTATTACGTCATAGGTAAGGTGGTACGCCTGAAATTTCCAGCGTTGTCATATCGTAAAAGAACAATTAGAAGCTGAGGTAAATGAACTGAGAAGCAAGTTGAAGACATCACATGTGTATGAGGCCGGTGTATCGACGGAGATCTTTGAAACAAAATTTGTACAAGCTGGCAAAATTACACTGAAACCCCCTCAATTTAATGAGAAAACATCCAGGGCGAATTGCCTTCTACAGTTCGAAGCAGCAGCCAAGATAAATGAATGGTCATCTAGTGAGAGAGGCACTGCATTGAAACACACAGACACACAGATAAGAAGCAACTTGTCAGTCGTTTAGAAATGAGGTATGGCCAGGCTCACTTTGAACGCAGTCTTCCATTCTCAATTGAGGGGTCGCTGCCAGCTGTCGAATCTTTACAAGAGTTGATGCGGTAACAGTTATGTGAAACCATCTAGGTCGAGGCGGCGTACAGCTACGTTTCATCCATGATGAAATTGAAATAAATATATAACACGTATAAGCGTTGGTAGTAGACACAGAGGACGAGGTTATAGTTGGAATGGACTTCATGAGCTCGAATGGATTCCAGCTGGACTTGAAGCGTGGCGTTATCCAAGTCAATGATGAGGATATTTTTCACAGCAGACAAGAAGAAGCTATCAGAGTAATACTATCCGAAGGGACTGAGATACCTGAAAAAAGTGACGTGATTGTAGAAGCTCTCGTGGATGGCTCTAATTTGGGAAGCATTATGATGTTTGAACCACAGATGGATGACGAGCAAATCGTCGCGGCCATCTTTTACTAAAATTAAATTCTTCATATTATTAGTCTAAAATTTCTACCTGTATCCCAGAATTAATACTAAAATAATATTAACTAAAAATTTTTCGAAAAGAATTGTTATACAATTATCGAAAATTAGAACGTTCTAAGAATTCATAAAACCCGAAACCAAATTCTAAGAATTAATCAACAGCAGTCCTATTATTAACTTTCAAATTACCTCCATTTTTAAGACATACTACCCAATTGTCAGGCACATAAATGCACCAAATGTATCTAATTTAACTAACCCTGTATCTCATCCTTGGACCAGCTGTATACTCGTTACACAAATATTACACTTATATGACACAAATTCTGTGAATAAAGAATTTGCAAACATTAGAAAACAATGAAATTTAGTGAAGGCAGAATGTTCAGAAAAAAGAATTATTTCTTCAAATTTCCGATATGGCTAAGAATTAGATTCATATTTTGAAATTATCAAAAAATATCCAAGTAATTAAAATTAATTAGCAGGTTGATTAAAAAAATAAAATTATTTCTTATATATTTATTTATTTATTTCAATGCAAAACAGTTTAAACCAAAAAATGATGATTCAAGCACTCACAAGATAAATATGTTAATTTCAATTTACACAGAATGCCGACGTTTTTTTTGTACATTACAAAAAATGCTGCAAATTATAAACGAACACAGGAATGGATAATGGAGTGTAACAAGGAAAGAAGACTTCTGTAACACAAGGACAAACACATTCACACAAAAATGACAATCCACGTCAGAAATATATTTAAAAAAATAATGGGAATATTTGATTGCATTTGGTTAAAACTATCTTTTATTCTTTGGTAAAAGAAGCCATTGCTTTGGAGAATACATTAAAACAAATTCGATGATGGGTAGGTAACAATACTAGAAGTAATTATTCGAATTAATTTACAGAACATTTCTACAATATGATGTCATTTATTAATATGAAAAATTTATTCCCGGTGGATTATCATACATTCGCAACAGCGCTGCAGAAAATGTGATTCGAAATTACAGTGGAAAAGATTTACCTCCCTATCAAATACTTTCGAACTTATTTATTATCTATATTAAGAGATATCACAAAAACAGTTTATTTAAGATTCATCACACTGAAGTATTATCACAATTTGATGTTTTTACTATTAAATAACTCACACATTCATTCATATATAGATCCACAACCGTTGCAGGATCAATGATGGATAACAAGGATTGGGAACTAGGAACAATATCAGATAGGAACCAGAAGTCCTCGAAGGGTAAGAGAGTATTTCTTTGTTGCCAAAAAATATTTTCAAAAGGTGGATAAGACGAAATAATTTTGTGTTGTTCCATATTTGAACAGTGTTGGATATGCACATCAAATCTCATGATGATGTAAGTTTTTTAGAAAAAAAAATAATTCGAAGTTGAGAAATGAATCGAAATCATAGTACTTGTATGTAGCCTGCGTTCATAAATTCGATCCAGTGTACTGGCCAGTATGACTCAACATATCTATTTACATACATTTTTGACATTGGCCAGTGCACTGATTGAAGTTAAGAACAAACGCAGAAGATGTGGATATTAGGATGCTTCAATGATTTTTGTTTCCATATTATTATCAGAGAGAATGATGCGCAACTGATTGGATAATATAATTTTCTCGGGTTTCGACGATAAGAAATTTAGCTGTGATTGCTGTCAATCGCATTAGAATTTATAGATACAAAAGATCCATCAAACAATTACGAAAGAACCATATATTTTTTTGAATATTCTTATTAGATACAGTGACAGACTTATATTTCATAACAAACATACCAAACTGTGGAAAAGAATAAAAAAATTCCGTCACACGTAATCAGCCAGATTCTTTATCAACCAAGCGATAAAAACAGTTTGACTATTTTGGCAATGAAAACTAGAGAGCATTCGGATGGCAAGAGAAGACAATTAAATGTATGTTATAGTTAAACAAAGTGACTAGACACGAAAGTTTAAGAGAAAATCTTGAAAAAAAATGGCACAATATTTCGATTCTCAAGAAATCCTCAGAACTGACAGATTTTATAATGCTGAAGAGAAGTAATCGAGTTATTTTTCTAAATTTATACGTTGAAAAGGTAGCTTAGCACCAATATTTTATTTCAAAACAAAATGGACTCAACAAAATTAAGATCAGGAACTCTTTAATATTGATATGGTACTACACAGATCAAACATAAATCAAAAGTGTCATCCACACTGTATCTAAAAGAAAAAAACATCACACTGATTTGACAATGTAACAAAACAGAACATTTTACATTTACATATGTTATTATCATAATACAATGTATGTACAATGTACATATGTACTATCAACAAAATTATGTACAAAATAGAGATAAAAAACAATTAACATAAATGATAGATATACTTTAATACGAATGGAGAGAAATGTATTTTAATATAATATACATATATTAAAACGGGGTTATTTATTAAGATGAGAATATTATATTCCTCTTGAAAATATTGTTATAAGCTTGAGAAATATGGAGCGTTGATAAAAAAATAAAACCAATAAAACACAATTGAGGAACAATATTGTTTTATCGACAAAGTAAGTACTTCCTAATCCATCTAACATCGAACCATATTTTTCCTCGAAATTAAAGAATATTCCATAAAAAAATATCCCAAAGCTCCATTATTTCTTTCAACAGAATCCATGCAAAAAATATATTTAATTTCCAATTCGTCACATACAAATGGTGTATTAGAAATTTCAACCATCCTCCACAATGTATAATATTTAATATAACATTCAAATAACGAGTTTTAAAAATATGAGTTATTGGTTTTGCCAATAAAATCGCCATTACCGTGGATAATATCGGATGCATTTAAACGAAGAGAACATAAAAATATGTACTATATATACTACAGGCACTAGATAAATAGATAATTCTGGAGTGAGAAAAGTTTTTTTTTCTTAAAAATATCCAATATAAAAAATATTTATCACAGAAAATAGAATAGAAATTGAAAAGTTTTAAATATAAGGAAATATTAATATGAAGATATGCTGGTTGTTAACAATAAATCCATCCATACCCAATTGTTAAAAAACATTGATTTAAACATCAACAAGGAACAAATGGTTATCATTAAGGATTGTTTGAAGATTTTATAATTCCGCGAACATTTGATTTGTCAGAGACAATAAAGAGTTTCACACGTTTATCCACGATAATGCTGATTTTAATGATGATGAAATTTTATCAATTATTTATTCCGATTTATACGGGTCACACTATTTAAAAAAGATCAATCTTGAAGATAACTAAGTGCAAATTAACAATTTCTATTAAATATTATACAACATTTATTACAATTAACATTTTATAAATTAGATACCTAAATCTACTAAAAATCATAAAAATTCTAGTATGAAAAAAATGATTGAAGAATATATTTACATGATAAACTGTCAAGAGTTTATCAATTATTTCATACATTTTTTATTTCGTAAAGTGCCCACCCGTAAGTTGTTGAAGAACACAAACAAAATCATTTAGGACATCACGGTTGATTAGCCAGGTTTTCCCACCCCAGACCATGGATTCGTCTATTTACCCCAAATCCCTGAATTAAAGAAAACATATAAGATAATATAAAATTCATTCGTAAAGTATAGTTGAGGCGACGAAAGTTTTACCAGTAATATGCATTTGAAGAAAGTCAATGAATTATTTCCTAATTCGATGAAATGCCAGAGGTTAGAATCATTTCACATAAATAAATGAGAAATTTTAACTACTATAAAATTTAAATATGTTGGGTTCAATCAAAAAAATACTATAAAATAAATGATATTCCACATCATTTGAAAAGGAAGATGTAAATGTTTTTTATACAGCTATTTCTTCTATAGACATATATACGGTACTATTTTGTCCGTCTTTTAACGTAATAGGAAACAATGATGCCACATTAAAAGCATGTCATTTACGTTTGCTACTTTAATGACTTATCAGCAAACTATCTTCGTCTCAACTATAGAATCGCATATAGACGAAGGACCAGCAAAGTATTTTGAACTGTTATTTGAAAACAGCGGATACTTTAAATTTTATATCAAGAATAAATGCTGAACTACATAGCTCGATTCTTACAGCCATCTGCGGTTGGGCATAAAATAAGAAAGAGAAATATGGTTTAATTTGTTTGAATTTATATTAATGACATAATTTTCCATGTTGCTGGCTCCTAGTCAAATATCGCACATTCATTGATAAATAAAAAAATACCTTCATGGTAATTCAGATCCCATATAGTTGTGACAATCTCTCATCCAATTGTGGCGGGAACTGGTCGCTAAATCTTTTCCAGTTCTCTTCACCTACTTGTGCTTTGAAACTGTGCAGAATCTGAGAAGAAAAAAAAAACTTTAACCGAAATTTTAAGGTCAGGTGGATAGAATCTATGGTCAAGGTAACTCTATTCGAAAAATATTTAAATAATGGAATAATTTTATAAGATTGGAAACTTTTGGCGCCAACTTCAAAAGTACCTACCAGAAACAATAGAAATAATATTGTTTTGTATTTTATCAACTAATAAAGTCGGTCCATTTTTTTGAAAAAAATATTTATTTTACACTTTTTTTTGTGTAATTTAAGTCATCAAAATCATTCAACATTCGCCAAAGAAGATAATACGTTGCTTATACTAATTCAGAGATTACAAATACACATATTTCAAACTTTCCCACTGCTGTAACTCGGAAACGGTATTTTTTTTAATGTCCAATTTAAATGGTGCTACATATAATCTCCTCTTTGTCATCTAAAATTTTCGATTTTCGGAAAATAGCCTTCTCCACCACCTTTGGGAGAAGTTTTTGAGGGGACGGACATGTTGAATGCCGACTTTTCAATGGGATCAATTCTCGATAGCCCTCTATCAAATAAGAGAAGAATCATGAAAATCGGAGCACGTTTACTATTTATAAAGCGCGAACATCAATAAAAAACATGCAGAGAAACAGTCGAATTGTATACCTCCTCCGTTTGGTTCGTCGGTCAATACAGAGAGAGTCTTTAATAGAATATGCCAGAACCAGCGATCGAGCTAAATTTTGCAAATAAGACAATTGAAAACGGTCTACTTAGTGTTCAAAAAAATACCTTTAGTACAAATATCTTGTTACATTTTGCTGCAAGAATCTACTGTTATTTACAGTCTAAAAAAGTAGAAGATACAAGGTACAAAAAAGATGGCTTACTGCTAATTCTGAAGATTTATACAATCGTGAAACTGGCGTGTTAAGAAATACCAGCCGAATTCAGCTTGCAACTCAAATGCATCAAAATTATGTTTATGCTGCTTAGAAACGTTCGATACCGGAAACAGATTGATTGACTTGGTATTATATAATAGTTTAACGGAACGTGAAACGATCCTGGGAAATGTCCATGACGGTTTAATGTGGACTTACATCATCCAAATATATCGAAATCTCGGTCTAGCAATTTCTATTCTCTCAATAGCTGTATTTGTTCATAAAAACGTCAAATTAAAGAGCTATATAAATCATAGTCACGATACACGTAATAAAGTAAACAAAATTTAATGATTCCTAGAAGTACTACAAATATGAACATACGATCTATGAATTCCTTAGCACCAAAAAATTATAACCTAATACCAAAGGATTTAAAAGGCATAAAAAACCTCAAGAAATTCATTCATATAATTTCGATAAATTTGATCTTCTATATTAACCATTCAATTTATTAAATTTGCTTAACTTTATAGAATTAGTTGTGAATAAATAATTATTGTACTGATGTAGTTAATTAAGAGGAGATCTTTTCTTTACAGAGGTTTAGTCCTCTAGGTGTAACATACTATTTTAGTTTTATTCACATTCATTCAACATTCTTATTATAAAATTTTATCTGAAACTATGTCACATTAAGTAATATATTCTATGCTGCTGGAGTGGAATTTCGTAGTAAAAATGTTGCTTTATAGGGGTCCCTTTGTGGTGGAACTCAATTTTTCATTTAAAAAAAATTCCATAACTCAAGTTAAGGATGAATCTGTATTTACCTTCATGAAAACTTCCCGTAAGTCGTCCTTTGGTGTGATCCAGGAGGCTACGGCATCACAGAAAAATATAAAGTGTGGCACAACCCCAGCTGGATTCACTTGAATCATTTGACACATTCCTCTGAAAGCACTATCTTTCTCTTCATTATCTCTTATATTTCTAAGAGATACACACCTGAAATATAAAGACATATATATTTATATATGATATTTATGAATATTAATTCAAATTTCTATATAATGATTATATATCAGCTGTGTTTCTGGTAAATAATTATACGTAAGGGGTGTTTGTCCTCGCAGTAGTTGTTGTCGGCACAATTAGACGTCTAACGTAATCTAGTTATTTACCCGAAAAACGGCTGATATATGATCATTTTGATTATATACCAACATGAATTACTACTCGTAAATATCATAATATCACTTGAGTGGTATAGGATAATTTAGAATTTATATATATATATATATATATATATATATATATATATATATATATATATATATATATATATACAGTAATGCCCGCTAATAACGAACCCGCTTTTAGCGAACTTTCGTTTATAAAGTACGAATTAAAAGTATTATTAAGTATGTGTTAATTTTTTCGCATAAAACGAACCTCAATTTCTTGGAATAATCGTAAAAAGTTTCTGTCATAACGAACTTGAAACGAAATTTACCCAGTCAGCAGACGATGCTCCAGTATAAATATTTTATCTATGGCTCCAGTCGTTTGATAGTTCGTGTTGAGGCGTATAATCATGAGCGAGGCAATTTCAAAGAAAACACGTAAATCTTTTACTTTAAAAAATAAATATGACATTGTCAAAAGACTGCAACGAGGCAGTTGACATCGTTGATGACGGTGCGAAAGATGAAGAATCTGTGAGTCAGGAAATAATTCGAATTCCAACTGCAGCAGAAGCACTACGACATATCAATGAGGTTCGTAATTTTCTTCAGTCACTAGATACTCCGCAAAATATTCTTGATCAACTAGCCCAAGTGGAGTTACATATTAATGATATTCATTTTAAGAAAATAAAACAAACCAAAATAAACGATTTTTTTTAAATTAGTTTATTGCGAACATCGCTTATAGCGAACCGTTTTCGTCTATTCCTTGAGGTTCGTTATAGGCGGACATTACTGTATATATTTATTTATTCTGTAATAGTTGCTTTTTGAATAGGTATAATAAATTGGGTAATAATGTGCAGTGCAGCAATGTCATAAGATTACTTTTTAATGATTGTCCAAGCTTTCGAAAACTTTTTTTATAAATTGAATACATATTCCCGAAGGAGGTATTACATAGATTTCTGTGCACAGGTCCACAGTACAAACAACAACCATGGCTCTGGCGGGAGTCGAACTCGCATTTCCAGCGCCTTAACCCACTAAGGCATCATAGCAATGTCACACAGATGAAAATAAATGTATGTTTCCGAAAGCTTGGACATTTGGAGAACCTTTAAAGAGTAATCTTTTGACATTTCTGCATATATATACTTCGGAGGAATCTTGGGTTTAGGGCTCTTTCAGTGAATATGTGTAGAACATTTTGAATAAAAGTACATTTATTCCATGTCAAAAATATTATAATGAGACATTTTGACTTCCACCCGCTTTGTGGTGTTTATCAGTTATATAAATTAATAAAACTAAAATATAATTCTGTATAGAAAATTAAAAGAAGGTATTATGGAAAACGGTATACTTTGAAAAATCACAAAATCAAAAAATCATTCTCCCAAATAATAAAGTAAAATAAAAAAATATTCTGTTCGATGTGGATATTTTTATGTATTATTTTTTTATTCGTCTTCATTTTTGTTCCGGTAGAGATGCAAGTGTATTTTGTAGATATTATGGAAGCGTGATGGTTATTCTTTGATAAATAGATTGTAGTGCTTTAATTTTGTTCTCTAAATATTGGCTGGAATCTCCTTTATATAAACTGTTGCAATCATTGCATGGTTTGTTCTTGTTTATTGATTTCCGCCACCCTACTTTCACCAGAACAAAAATGAAGAAAAAGAATAAAAATATGTAGAAAACGACTAATTAGAAAAAAATAATTTTTATTTTATTTGAATTTTTGGGAGTGATTTTTTGATTTTGTGTGTTTTTCAAAGAATATCGTTTTCATTATGTTAACTAAACTTGTTTTAAATTTCTTTAAAAAATTATATTTTTAATTTTATTAATTTATAAGATTCATAAAGACCACAAAGCACGTCGAAACGTCTCATTATAATATTTCTAACATGGATTATATGTACATTTATTAAAAATTTTCTACATATTCACTGTATATATAATATATATATCCATAATAATAACAAAATCATCGACAGTAAATAGTGAGAAGCTATATAAATGAACCAACAATAGTTATTCAAATAAATTGATTTTGAGACAAAAATAGAAGCTCATCAATATACTGACGTCACAACTGCCTTTACTTTTCCAAACAAAATAAATCATGTGATATTAAGCCTTCCGTATAGTATCACTAAAAAAAGGAGGTAATCAAGAAGTACTCGATCGATAGAATATTGTTCATGCGCCAGCGGGTTACTTTGAGCCAAAAAAGATCATTAACGGACACAGCCAAAAATGTAAGTATAAACGTTTACCAACGTTAAAAGGTCTTTACAAATCATGTTGATTTCAGCAAACTTACAAACTTGGGTATTGTGGACGCGGTAAACTGTTTCGGAAGATATAAATTTATTTTTTTTATAAAAACTTATAAAGAATTCTTGAGATATATTTTTTAAACTATAAGAAGTATCGGGTCTCCAATAGTAATTGGTAATAAACAATTAAGTTCTACTAGACCATAATGGAGAATTTTTAAATTCTGAGATATGTTGGCCATGATTGAAATGTCTCCGTATTACAGATACTGGTATACAAAAACCGTAATAAAAAGAAATGAGTAAACTGAGGAGATTTAAATAAATACTTCAGTATAACTGTTTTTTGGAAAGGTTTGGCATGGGTGACGTCACAATTTAGACAGATTATTAATATAAAAACAGACATCAGAGTATGTTTCTGCTTTAAAGAAACTAGTAAATTCAGTATGTTACTTTGTTCATTGATATTTGATTTAGTATTTTTCTGCTGAATTTAAATACCATTGTGGAAATTATACTCAATAATAAGTATTCTCAACGAGATGGCATCAATATTGATTCAAATAAATACCTACTATGTACTAAATATACCTACACAAATACACATTTAAAAATACTTTCTACTTAAATATATTTTTATTGGGATATATTTTAAATGTGTATGAAATCTGGCATATATGTGTTAATATCATTTCGCTAGCATACCTCATTATTTAGCATTTTAGGTAAATTTCTTATAGAAATATGCCTATTGCGATCAATGGCACTTTTGAATAAAAAAAATCAACGGCATTGTGTTCTATATCGTAAGTAAAAAAGAGTCAGTTGAAAAGTTTGTATATATACATATATATATTTATTGTTGTTGTTGTGAGACTTGGAATTTGGGCTTCTTGTGTTAATAATTGTTGAGATATGTTGTGACATAATTATTGTACATTTATTTAATGTCATTTGGTCTCAAAAATAATTATATAATAAGACTTTTTGATCCACATTGTGGTATTTTTGAATTATAAATGTAAAACAAATACATATACGTATATAATTTACTTAAGTAATTGTTTTACATTCATAATTGAAAAAGACCACAAAGTGGATCGAAATGTCATTGTATTATTGACCGACGAGCCAACGGACGAGGTATACAATTCAACAGTTTGCCTGCATATTTTTTTTTTATTTATTATTTTATTATAGATGGCCATTATGTAAATGGTTGTTATTTCTACTCAATGATAATATTATATTGGAAAAAATAGGCTTTTCCATCTAATTTTTTTGTTTTAATGGAATAAACTCTAAAAAGTGAGACCTAACATTTTTACGTTGACGAACTCTTTTTTAACCTTTATCTAAATAATGAGATATACTAGTTCGATAAAAACAGGAGGAAGCGTTAGTGGGGTAATTGCAAACAAGCGAGCTTCCTTATTAAAAAACGAGAGAAAATTAGAAATAACTTAACAAATAAAAAATATTAAAAAATAATAAAAAAGGGTTACAGACCACTGGCGTACAAACTGATGTAACATTGGCGCGACATCGTGGGGGCAGACATAACCTAGGCGACCAATTGTTATGGCTATACCGAGAACAAAAACAAACAAAAAAAACAACTCAATTTACAAATAAATCATTATGAGTTATGTGATAATAAATAATTTATAAAAATACATAAAAAATACTGAAATCAAACATATTTTTTGTATAAGGACTTGCACTGAATATGGAAAAAGAACACATCATAATTGAAATTCTTTTTTTATATTTGAGTAATGTGAATGAAACATAAATCAAGTTCTACAAAATATGAATTTCTTCAAATAAACTAAATAAATATATAAACATTGATGAAACAAACCCTGAAATGAAAAGAAGATTACTCATATAATTCAATATTCTGTGCAATATCCTTTTCTCAACTAAATCAGTGCTTGATAAAAAATGAACTTGTATTAAATAAATAAACATATATGTATAATCCCAAAATCATAATTTTCAAACAAATTATGCAAAGTGGTCGGAGTCTACAGTGTATCCCAAGTTTTTTTCCTAAAAACGATTGATATAATTGAAGAAAATTTTCAAATAAGACTTCAGAATTTAGCCCATATATTTGAATAAAATCTGTTTAGAGAAAAAAATCAAAAAGAGGAAAAGATATTACCAAATAAATTTACACCAATCTACATTCACAAACTCAAATGCTGCAAATAAACTTAAAAAGGGCAATAAATCATTTGAAAACAGTTGCAGGATTCACTGTCTAAGTAAAATATGTAGTTCCAATTTTATCAACACTGTTATATTTATTAAAAGGGCATGTATTTTGACGAATGCACTTTTAAAAATTTAACATTGCTATGCATAAGCTATAATAGGAAAATTTTCGAAGAAAATGACAAGTATATCGGGGAATTTCCGGCATACCAACTCACCTGTGATGTAATGCAACTGGTTACTTAAATAGATTTTATTATCAATATTATGGCAAATAAATGTAAAGAGGTTATTTTTAAAGAGCGAGAGCTATTCTTCGAAAAATTATCCTTTGAAGGAAGCTCAGCAGTAAACTCAAAATTCTACCATCTCAACTAAATTTCTGGAGATTGAAACTTTATATAATTTTTTAGAAAAAATGTAATCCGATTATCGACGTAAATTTTGCAAAATTGTAGTTTTCTGAAAAATATCTACAGTAGATTTCAGAAACTACTCATACAGATTTGTGCAAATGTATGAAAACACCTGATTTCTGGCGAAACTAGAAGATATTTTAAGAATACCTTTTACAACAGTTTGTATAGAATTTTAATTCTCTTCATTGACGTACTTGGATTTTCATCTGCTACGCTAATCTTCGAGATACGAGGGCATCGGTGTATATTTTCCCATTTCCAAATAATCACTTTCTCAACAATTTCAATACAGGGTTTGGTAAGTGTTCCACTTCTGGTAAATCATATATAGGTTGATCACTGTATACTCCGGAGTTCGCTATCTCCGTGGTCTTAAGACATACGAAGAAAAATTTTTTAAGAAAAAGTTAGAGATAGAGGCAAGTTCCACATTTTCAAATTAGTTTATAATAAACAGGGTGTTTCATAAGGTCAAAGCATATCGAAATTACATTTTTTTTTAATGGAACACCCTATATATTATCTTGAATTTCATGTCCGCTCGTTTTTCCGATTTCCATTATAAGATTTTACCAGGTTTTACGGCGAACTTTTCAATATAAGGCATTTTTATGAGAGAATATCAATGGAATCAGCACCCTGTATTTTTTTAAATCCACAACTGAGGGTTATTTTCTCAATGCTAAAAAAATCGTAGTAGTTTAGTTTTGGTTCAACTAATCACGTTTCTGATATCTTTCATTTTGTATACATGATAACCCGAAAAGAACGCCCACGATTTTCTAGAATATTTTAAATTTACTCTGTATTTTATTCTCTAAAATCATTTAAAAATACTTTTACTTTTATTAATCATTCCATATACCTAAATGTTAAGAGTTTTTGTGTTATTCTGATATTTACAAATAATTTTAAGTTATGGTATAAAATGTTCTACCCTGTAAATAAAATCTCACATTTCTTAACAAAAGTATAACAATCTAAAACTAACCGCAATAAACTAGAAAACAAAAAAATATTTGTTCGAAAATAATTATAATTGCTCAAAGTGGCCTACATTTGCATTTAAGCAGTGGTGTGCACAACATCACCTACCAATATTGAAGTTTTGTAAAAAATGACGTATTTTCTCTTAAATATGGATATAACTGTAACATTTAGATATATGGAATGCTTAACAAAGCTAAAGTATTTTATAATTATTTTTTGAAAATGATATAAAAATGGGTGCTCCATTTAAAATAACCGATAAAATTATGGGCGTTTTTTGGATCATCTTGTATACAAAACGAAAGATATAAAAAACTGGGTCTGCGTCGGACCAGACGGTGGAAGTTATACTTCTTTGGTTATTCGCACACACCCACAGACAGGATGTATAAAAGAAATGTAAGACATTTTTGTGTTGTGTTGTTGTTTGCGATCCCATAGGAGGTATTACCCTTACGTATTTGTGTACCAAGTTTGGTGTCGATCGGTTAAGTATTTTCCGAGATATCGTGTTGACAGACACACAGACAGACAGCTGAAAATCAATCCCATAGGAGGTATTACCCTTACGTATCTGTGTACCAAGTTTGGTGTCAATCGGTTAAGTATTTTTCGAGTGTTGACATACAGTCAGACAGGATGATCAAAACAATAACAACCTCAAAAAAAATCGGTAGTTAATAAGGAAATTTAATATATAATTTAATTATTAAAATTTTCTCTAAAAGCCAGATCGCACAAAAAAGTATACGAAAACGTATAATCGACGATTTTTCTCACGTTTACCGTGACGCGGATTCTCGACCAACACACCATTCCAACGAGCCCAAAGAAGTATAACTTCAAAAAAAAAACTAAAATATTATGAACTTTTTTTGATCTTGAGAGAATAAGGGAAGTCATAGGTAAAGGCTTTTACCAATTTTTTTATCAAGACAACAGTGATATCGAACTCCGGAGTATAAGTTGATCACCTTGGATATTATTTCCTCAAGGTGTTCTTTTCCTTTCATACTTTATCAAAATTAATGATTGAGGCATCTTTGAACATTATTAATTAAAAAATGGTTAAAATTATTGTTTCCGTTGAAATTAATGTTTTCAAATGGAACTAAATAATGTAGAAGTCGCCATTTATTGAGAATCTTTCATGCATGAGTTTTTCGATTTAATAAAATATGAAAATATATAAAATGAAATGATACATATAATATAATAGTTATTTCTCAAAGTTGTATTCCCATTTAGTAGGAATGAGATTTTTATTTTCAATAACACATTCATTCATAACTTACAAAGTTAATCACCGAATCAATAATTTTATTCTACACTTTAAATAAAATTAAAGAATTACAGTAGTTATCATTAGAGAGTTTTTGGATACCGTAAGTGCGAATACGGTAAACGTTAAAATCACGTGTCGTGCTTCTGCGCATGCGCATTGTGTACAATGATAAAGCGAATAACGTTTACCGCATTACGCTAATCTGCCTAGGTTAGCGTGTTGGTTTAACGTTAACGGTAAGTAGGAAAATCGTATATATTCTGATGGCAGACCTGCTTACTGTTGGTACGAGCTGTCAGTTTTACCTTCGCGCCAGCTTCAAGTTGAAATTGAAACAAACAACTTTTTAAACTTGTTGGCTTATTTAACTTCATAAGTTTTATATCTAATATCTACCCGTATTTCATTGAGCGAATCATGGCCACTTCAAAAGAAAGGTTGCGATTTAGTATTACCGACGACCTGTGTTTGTTAGGGGAAGTGTGGTGTTATGATACCGCAAATACCAATACACCACACACTCACAGGGTGAGTCACACCCGTTTAGCGTTAGCGTTAGGACCGAACGTTATGCAAAACGACCATTACTTTCGAATACGCTATATCAGAGACTGTAATGAAACCACGTGATTTTAACGTTTACCGTATTCATACTTAAGGTATCCAAAAACTCTCTATTATGAAAGCTGATGAGTAGACATACACACACATTACTAGTTACTTAGTTGTGAAGGTGAGTGAAGTGTAATTATTAGGAAATAAAATGTACGAACAATATTTCAGCATAAAATGATCGCTTTTGGATATTAACCTAGATTTTAGGGTTAAAATATGAAGATAATATATATGTCTTGTACGAGCCCACCACAAACAGACAATTTTCAAATATATGTCGACAATCGAATTCTCACTAAAACATTCTTTAAATTTTGAAGAACGCCATACTAAAATTTTATTAACATCAGAGTATTACTGAAAGGTGAGTACTTTGGTTTTATTGATAAGCTACCCTAAGATTTTGGAATAAGAACTATTAAATAATACAAATTTTACACATAGCAACTACTACAAATCACATATTGAATTGCTCACGCATCCTTACAAAAAACAAAACAAAATGTGCTTATCTTCGTTAAGAGATCCACTGAATAATTTATTATGTAATAATCAATTCAGACACTCGAACAAACACTCAAAATTCTTATCCAAATCATCATGCCATTTTTAGGGCACACACACATATGATATATTACATACATACATAACTTACCTGTATTTTCTAATAGCGTTTTCGGTGTATTTTCCCTATTAATTATTTGTATCAGGTTATTAAGGAATAATGAAATATAGGGTCTAGTGTCCGCACCTGAAAACAGAGATCGTTATCGATAAATCAACAAAAATCACAGCAGTTTAGAATAAATTTGAATAATAATAGTAAGACTATTTTATATACATAAATAAATAAAAGAAAAGTTGTGCGGTTGGAGGACCCCCGTCGGGAACGAAGTTACTTAAGTCTTTTCTCCAATTCATAATTTCATTTGATACAGAGATCTAGTTATAACTTGATGGAAATCCATAGTAAATTAAAGCACTAAAATAAATTTACACTAATATATTGTTGTTATAACAACACACTGTGCTTTTCTCAAATGTGAGTGTTAACCAAATTTTAAGAGGATACGTGCCTACGTGAATAATACAGATGGTTAACATAACTCTTATTGACTAATATCATAAACCAATTAGGTAAGAATTATATCAGTAAGTAAGTGGTCTTTGAGGAGATTACCCTAATATTTAATTAATTTATATTGTCTCAAGTAATACGATTATCTGGAGTTTTTGATTCATGTACCTACATAAGGTAAATTTATCAAGAACAATTATTTAAAAGCTCCAGATTCTTGTAAATCAGGTGTTTCTATACTCACTTGCAGCGATTTCTTGTAGGTCAAACTGGCAGAAATTTTAAAACCCGTATCAATGAACACAAGAGGTTATTCATATACCATAAAACTAATTCAAATTATGCGCTACATCTCAATGATAATAATGATACATTTAATGATAATTTAAAAATTTTACATACCTAAAAGAAAGGATTAAAATAAAAATTACTTGAGTCTTACAAAATAATAAACTTAAACATTCGATCAATGTCCTCATTGACCAGATCGATGCTATGTCCATCCCTCTTACTGTTACATAATTATTGTTATCTATCAGTTTATAATATTAGTAATTAAGATTTATGTTAACCATCCTTATGCAAGTATACACTTATCTTCTTAGAATTTAGTTAATACACACATTTAAGAAAAGCACAATGTGCCGATACAATTGTCATGTTTAAAGAATATTTTAGAGGAAATTTATTATAGTCTTTTAATTTTAATTTAGAGATCTATTTTTAGGTAATACAACCAGCTGTGCACGATACTTGTTTATTCGAATGTATATTCTCGCACGCCTACACACACACACACACAAATATGTAATAGAAAGAGAGAGCATAACGCTTTTTCCTTACATGACGGATTCTGCTAGTTGACTCCTACCGCAAGCAACCAATAAATAAATATGAATTTTAGTGAGAGAAATTATTCGTTGCATCTGCAGCGGAAGGAAAGTGAGAGAGGCTTGAACGGTGTCAACCTTCTCTTTCTTTAGCTCCACAAACTTATGACAGGATTGCCAGTGCTATTACTTACTATATTTATAGATCTATTGCTTTTCAATATGATATATTCAGTCCCATTTCCAACCTTTACAAAGATAGTGAATATAAATATTTATTATACAAATTCTACTCTAGTCTTTCTAATAGTAATGAGTACCCAGTGGAATTGACTATTATTTTAAATTATGAATATTATCCCATTTCTTATTATTGATCAGAATTTAGAAATAGAAACGTATGTCCGTCATAAATACCTTAATATTAATAAAAATTTCAATTGATATTTGACTCGCACACTTCGAGAACCAGGTGAAAGCTTTCGTTTATACTGTCAAAGAAAGCTGGCAACAGTGCCGTTGTCGATATCTAGAGCCTATGCTATTTAAGTTTGTTTATTTTCAAAATGAAATAAATATACGAGTATACTAGTTATATAAAGGCTTTCTTGATTCATTTTTGATCAATTGGCTTTGTTTACCGACTGAAAGTCGTTAACCTAGATATTTATCTACTTCTCTAATCAGCATATTAGTCAAACTAAACTTATAATATATTTTTAAATTTGTTGAAGATCGCCTGTCAAATAAAAATATGTCGACACCATGTAACCTTATAATTAGAAAAAGTGCTATCAAAAACTTACCAAGTTTAATACTAATTTCACCAATTGCCCATGTCGCATTATTACAAACAGAAATGTATTCCGGATTCAAATTCTGTCCAAGTATTGGCAAAAAATCTGAAATATGGGGCTGAACATGTTGAAAGCAAGCTTTTGTTAAGTCTCCTAGTAATGCAAAAGAAGACTGTCTGACTTCCGGCATAGAATCTTGCATACACAGATGAAGAAGTTGCATAATATTACTATTTTCAACTAACTTCTCAATATGGCCATCAAGACCTTCTGCCAGACCTGATAACAAATCTAATGCAACGATCATGAAATCCTTATCAGGTGTTTCATATTGGTCGGGGTTTTGGACGTTTGCCTATAAATAAATAAATAATATAGAGAGTACAATTAGAAAGGTAAGATAATACAGTGTGACCAATATAAGGTTGGTATAGCATTGGAATCTCGGAAATGGTAAGATTGACTGTTACATAGGGAAATAGTTGAACAATGTAGTTCATGTTGAAAGATTTTATATACCAGAAGATGCCTGTGACATCATCCACGTATACGTTTTATGGCGCTTGTTGACTGCATTTACTTATTCCATCTCCATCATCTATGTGAAGTGTGAACTTAGTTAATGATAAGTGCTGTGAACTCCTACTTAATTGCGTCGTAGTGTTGTGTGAGCTTAGCTACTCAGCAATAGATGTAGCTACGGGTACTATTCTTTCAATTTAATTCGGGCAGTTGCTTTTTAACTATTTTTGTAGGAACGTTTGTTTTATCTAGGATAAGAAATAATCCTAGACGGTGACTCAAGATATAAGCTATCACTGTGACCAGTTTTAATCAGAATCCATGCAATATTGTGTACCCGAACATGGAGAAAACCCCCAACAGTATTATATGTATAGATTAGATAGATAAAAAAGTCTTATCATGTGATTGTTAATATGGAAATGGAAAGCGTTATCTAATACAGGGTGCGCATATATTTTGGCCTATATCAAAAACAAGTTGATGTTGGTTCCTAGGAAACCAAACGTCGTTTGCTAGTCAATATCGTTTATATTCGGTAGAGCTGAAAAAGTTGCAGTGAAGAATAAATTTTAGTTTTTCCCACTTTTAACAGATTTCCTAACTTTTACCATTTTCGAGATCTTGAGATGTTAAAAAACTCACCATTTGCAAATATAAAGTGTGCTGGATCAATGATACACATCGGCAATAGACAGGCTCACAGTATGGTAGAAAACCAGATTGTAATGCAGTGGCAACACTAGATAGACACTGTAACATAAAGTAAAATCTCAGAAAACTTGTTTTAAACAAAGTAGTACCATACTATTTTAATAATCGGCCCCTCAGAATGGGGGATTTAAAAAAATCAATGGAATACGTAAAAAATAAGAGTGATAGCTCATGAGGGTACGGGGTAAAAAAATGGGGAGCGGTTGTTCAAAAAATAATGTTTTATCACATAAATTCGAGGTGAAAAGTAAAATAATACCCTGTATAGCACATCTGTTCTATACTAAGATTAGTAAAAAGACAGAGCTATACGTGAAGTCATAGCGCACAAATTTTGTCTCTGTATGTTTATCTCTGATAAATTTTGTTTATAATAATAGATGAACATAGGAAATAATTAATTCACATGGTTTGTTACTTAGAAAGGTTTTGACCAAAGGTCAATTGCAATAAAAATTTCTTACCTCTAACAGTGGAAAGAGATCTTTGTCTTCATCTTTAAGTATATTCCATTTATGAATCAATGGAGGCATAAGTAAGTTGATAAAATCCGGTTTATTCAAATGGCTTCCAACAGAATCAGCTAATGTTCCGATAGCGTCATAGAGAATTAGTAAATTCTTATGCTGATATTTGGAGAATGCAAATACCAAAGTCTCTAGAATAAATCCTAAATAAGGCACTAGTTCTGTGCAAGCTTCCTCTTCTAATGTAGCGAAGGCAGAACATGCCGCTTCTTGAACACGTTTATTTCCATCCAATATTCTTTTCAGCAACTCAGTCATCAAGGGTTTCAAGTAAGATTCATGTGGTTGTGTTACCACCCAATGAGAATATCTACTTAAAGTCCAGCAAGTGATAGCTCTTACCAGAGCTTTTTTGTCATTAAGACAATTTATCAGATAAGGTATTAATTCTGGTAGATGACTAATCATGCCAGACATACAACCTTCAGCGATAGCCCCTGAAAATAAATGTAAATTTTCATATTCATTCATTCTTCTGTAATTTCAAGAGATCAAGCTAGTCGCATAAAGGTAAATGAATCTGGTTGCCTCAATGATTTGATTTCACTGTATCTATAAAACAGTTGTGTCAACTCCTGTTACAAGAGTGAAATATAATCATACCGAATTAGAGAATTGTCGTCAAAATAAAATGTAAACGTATATATACGATTTAAAATTTAATAGCTTGGTTCTATAAACAATAATTGGTTAAGTACAACTACCTAATTATGTTTTTTTCAATTCCTCATATAATACCAACGGTCCCAGTTTTTGTAAAGTTATATATTTAACAAATGTGAGTTCTTCCTTCCAAGAAAACCGTTCAAGTTTCGTAAAAATGCCCAATTAGAAGGTTAGCGGTAATGATATTTTCTTTTTTTATACTTTCGACAAAAACTGACCACTTACTGGAGGTAGATAATATTATTCAAATAATTAGCATTTGTTGAATCTATCAAGGTTTTTAATATTCGCAAATTAACTCGGCATCAAGAATGAAATATTTAATCTGGTGAATATTAGGCTCAATGAAAATTCAACCCAAATCACAAAGAGAACTAGTTTATACCTGAGCTGCATGGTGATCTATTTGAGAATTTAAAATTGATTTGTGTCCAAGACATCAAAACCTATTAGTTCATAGTTGGCAGGAAATGTAGTAACTGTAGATAATAATAAATAATGGCAAATAAATGTTTATGTCTACTACCAGAGGTGCACGACGAAAACAATGAAGACGTTGACCCATTCTAAATTCTACGCCATTGGCGGAATTGTCATTTGAGTAAAAAAATCATTTCCTTATTTCTTTCTATGTGAATAACCTACCCTGTCTACGTAACATCAAGCTCATTATTTTTCGAAATTTTTAAAGTTAAACATAAGTCTGCAGAATTATTTTGATTCTATTTATCATGTCAGAGTTTTTTTGTTAGAGGACTACAGTCATTACATAAAGTAAACTAGTTGTTTCTTCAAGTTTTTCCAATAATTAATATTTGAGTATTTGTAAAATTTTTGGTAAATCATATCAATAAACCTAAGAAAAATAATTTATTTGATTTACGTAATAATAAATGCAGTCCAAAAACAAAAAGTCCTGATAGATAGTAGCCAGCGGATAGGTATGTTTCGCGTTTTTTAATTTCTATCACATTTATGGAAAAATCTTTCAAACAAAAGTTCTAGATACAGATTATATATATATATATATATATATATATATATATATATATATATATATATTTCCCATTGTTACTGACCCCTCCCCGTATATAGAAAAACGTATATTATTGTGCTGTGTTTACCTAGAGCTAAGATACCAGATTCCTTAATATCCCAATCTTGATGAAAAAGTGTTTCCTTGAGTATGGGTATAAGAATAGGCAGCAATTCATCCCTGAACACGTTGGCAAGCACATCTAAGGCGGCTGCACTACATTTTCTCAAATTCCAGTCCGACAATGATCCATCATCGTCCCCGTCAGCATAATCATCTTCATCTTCTTTTTCAACACCATTTTCATTTGTATTTGCATTGCCAATACAATTCTTAATCATATGATTTTTTGATTTATGGAAACGTGGTCTAATGTCTTCATCTTTATCAGGCACAGTATCATCCTCTTCCACATCACCTTTGAGCAATATAATATCGATTTCGGAATATTTCATACCTCTAACTAAAATAGGAACTAATCTTTCAAGAAAGTTGCCCAAAATACTTCTACAATGGTGTTGTTCAGCTAATGACAGCCAGAATTCGCATGCTTCTAATGCTACAGATTCATCGGAATCAGTGGTACGCATCAACATGTACTCTATTATATTATCTATGTGATGTATTAATCTGTCCATTCGAACTTCGAGGAGCATCACTAGTGCTCGGCAAACATTTTTCTTCACTTCAGCATCGTCATCTGTTGCTACAGAGAAAAGGTTCTAAAAATAGAAAATGACTCATTATTTTCTACACACAAACTGATTAAATATATTCAATAAGTGAACTATAATATTCATAAAAAATATTCAATCTACGCACCTGTAAGAATGTATCAATGTGGTACATCAAGGCTTCCGATCTTTGTATTATAAATTGATTGACACAACCTATGGCATACGATCTAATTTTTGGACTGGAATGATTGAAAAATTGCAAAAACTTCGGTATAAGAATATTCAGAGGCCTATTGGTCGTGTCTGCTTCAAGTGTCTCGGCTGAATCTTCACAAATCTTTTGTAAAGCTCCAAATGCCCCTTCACATACATTGTAGTCTGTTGAGTCCAACATATTGCAGAGTGCTGGCAATAATTCTGGCCATGTTGATAAATCACCTTTGCTTGCTATCGTTGTTATTAGAATGCCTACGGTAGCCCGAATGAGAGGAGACGGATCTCCAACTGCACATAAGCATTCCGATTTAATAAACGACGTTACACTTGGAAGAAGATTGTTGTAGTGAGTTTTGACATTATTCTTCAGAATTAATCCACTAAGAGAACGCGTTGGTTCATCTTCGGTTGTTAATTTTGTCAAAACAAACATCAAATAGTTGTTGAAATCTGGATATTTATTCAATTCCTCCAATTTCTGGAACCTACTGTTAAGGAAATTTAGAATATCAGAGCCTACGACACAATTAAATTCAAACACATTTTGATCAAATCAAATTTGATAATGATAGTAGTCAAAAAGATTTCATAAGATGTTCCAAAGAGCAAACAGATAATTGAATTTAATGCTGAATTAACAAAAAACAGTTCGAGAACAATTATTATAAGATTGACCCTTCGTAACTATTCTAGCTTTCTAATTTTTTTGTATCTATATAATTGATAATAAATCTTTTCAATAGCGTGCTTTTGACTCAATATAGCCGTCACGGCATATAAATTAACTATATATGTATTAGAAATGCAACACTTCAGTTTTCTTGAGAACACTATTGGTTATTTATTTTCACGATATCTCTATGTTGTTGAAAACATCAGCAATTTTGTCAATTATGACGGTCATCTACATGTATTCACAGCATTCTTGTGCTTTTGTCTATTAAAGGATACTTGCTGGACTGCCCTTTGAGTTGCGGTATCCGGCGATTGGGATTCTCTAAGTAATGTCAAAATTTCTCGAAGACCATCTTCTTGGGGTGTCCACGCCATTTTCATGCCTTTAAGATTCAATAACATGTGCACCAGCGCTTTAGCCTAAACATAAAAACCAACAAGGAACTTACAATTTGTGCTAAAATAAAAGTTCCGACCTACACAAAACCTATAAAAACGCTTACGCTTAAACTTTCTCGCAGATATTAGACATTCTCAACAAACAGGAATGGGAGGATCTTAGAACGGAAGTCGAGATGTCAGAAAAGTAATGATTATGAATTTTGAGACTTTCTTGTTCTTTGCTGATAAAACATATAATTCACGATTTCATTTTCACTATCAGCCTGTTCCGAAATACAAACTATTTTTTCTCAATCTGTGCCACAGATAATGGACTCATTCTTTAGCTGTGCCACTAGCCTTGTTGGCGTATTCTGTACATCTGCGTAAGTCTCAGAACTAAAAGTTGAAAGTCAGAATACAACTAAACTTGTTGATTTTTGATGTACCCTGACTTTCAACTTTTTGTTCTGAGACTTATGCAAACGTACAGAATACGCCTAGCTTAATATAATGGGTGTTCGAGCAGGATTTCAAACCAAACTCAAACCGTCAGAGGCATGCGCATTTTAATTTTAAGAAGACGGAAATTAATATGCGCATGCTCCACAATCACGGAACACAGTTGGAAACTGGTCCAAACTACTGCTCGAACACCCTTATAGTTCTTTATACTGTGCTTAAATTATGTCATCAGTCAATGTCATTTTCCTATATTGAGTCCAATGAATAAAAAGATGTTTTATATTCTTTGATTGAGTCTTAGCCCGCTGCAGACGGAGTATGTTTTGCTGCATGTTTCCTTGATGGGAGCTAGGCTTGGTGCTGTGCATGCTTCCGTGTAAGAAAATGACATCGCGTGCACGGTTGGTTGCTTGAAATCGTGCATGATTTGATGATAGAACCGGTGCAATTTGTGGTGATTGTTTTCATGCATCGTGCCTTGTCGGAGCACTCGGAACTAGTCGAGTCGAACTCAAAAGTTATTTTGCACAAAATAACATGTTATTTTAATTGTTGGGACCTTTTCTCTGTTGTAACAATGATTAAAAATAGAGCTTGATTAGAATGATCAATATTTTGTATCATTTGTCACAGTCATATTTCTCTGTACTGTCATTTTACATGCATGATGGCCTGCATCGTGTGAAGCCAACACAAGCAAGGGAGCCATCAGCACACCATGCGCGGCAGCATTTATCGGACCGTGCAGCAAAACAAGCAAGCAATTATGCAGCAAAACATACTCCGTCTGCAGCGGGCTTTAGACTAGGAAATAGAGGGAACTAGTAACATCCATTACCTGCGCGTGTTGGGTTTTGTAACCAAATTATGAAGAAGACGCCATGTTTTGGTGACAAACATTGGTGGTGACATCGTTCGAATTTTGTGATTCTGTGACTAAATTTGTGATAAAAACTTCAATATTTTCATTGGATTATTATGGTAGAGGGTGTTCTACTTATGGCTGCAAAAGACGCAGTGAGCAAAAGGAGCCAGAAATTACATTTAACAGGTAAAAATCAATGTATGGTTGGTTTTCCTGGTTACAAAATTCAAATTTATCAACATATTATTTCGTAAAATAATCATTCTTCTAGTCAGGCCTTACCTAAAACATCCTATTCCTATTCATTTCAAGTTGTATTTTTTGTTCATTATTCTGTAATATTAGTTAGAAATCAAAATTTGAACTAATCGTACATGGTTTTTCCAGTGGCGTTGCACCTACATAAAAAATATTTTAATATAATGATAAATCAACATAGTAGCTTTTCTGCCACTTTTCAGGGTTTAAAGAAATGTATCTGTAATGTAAATATGTAAAATATTTGTTTTTCAGATTTGCTATCAAAGATCACAACAGAGTTGTACTTTGGAGCCAAAAAATGGATAGGCCTGTTTGGGTAATCACCCAAAATAACAAAATTAGCTCAAACCACTTTATCATATTTGGGAAAAAAACTCGCCTGCGTTGATTTTTGATCAATTGCTAATTCGAAATTGTTGTGTAAGTATATTGCAGGCCTTGTGACATGCCAGTTATTGAAAAAAATGTTTAAAGAGTCAGTTAGGACTTCTAAGTATTTAAATGTAATACTACATTTTGTGATGAAGAGATCATGTGAAGTAATAGATCCTTTAAGAAATCAGTTCACTGAACTTGTATTATTTAAGGGACAATAATGTAAATTGTCAGTAAGTTTCACGAATTGGTAAATAATTGAACGTGCTGAATCTCTTTTCCTGTTATTTAATATTTTATATAATTGTTATATCTTTCTTATAAGATTTGAACTCATATTCTTTTTTTATTTAAATAATTACAATAGCTACAATCATGTAATTAGAGAGTCACAAATAAATGTTTCCGTCTACGTATGTGAATGTGAATTAAAATGTAAAAGGTATTGATACCTGATACCACGTATTCCAATTTCCAAGAATTAAAATGAAGGATAACATTCTTAGTTGTTTTATTTCGTAACATTCAACGCCAATCTATTTGGATAAATCTTGATGCATCTAACCGTAAGTCAGTATGTTTAAAATTTACACCTTGAGGTAAACTCAATGGAAATTCTGTCATTGATCATTTCAATAGATTCATATTAAATTCAGACGCTACGTGGGTTACGCCACTGGCGAACCCCTTTTTGGTGACAAATTGCCTCATTTTCGCCTGCATCGTTACGAGTCCCCTCTCTTTCCTAGTCTACGTGTTGGGTTTTGTAACCAAATTATGAAGAAGACGCCATGTTTTGGTGACAAACATTGGTGGTGACATCGTTCGAATTTTGTGATTCTGTGACTAAATTTGTGATAAAAACTTCAATATTTTCATTGGATTATTATGGTAGAGGGTGTTCTACTTATGGCTGCAAAAGACGCAGTGAGCAAAAGGAGCCAGAAATTACATTTAACAGGTAAAAATCAATGTATGGTTGGTTTTCCTGGTTACAAAATTCAAATTTATCAACATATTATTTCGTAAAATAATCATACTTCTAGTCAGGCCTTACCTAAAACATCCTATTCCTATTCATTTCAAGTTGTATTTTTTGTTCATTATTCTGTAATATTAGTTAGAAATCAAAATTTGAACTAATCGTACATGGTTTTTCCAGTGGCGTTGCACCTACATAAAAAAAATATTTTAATATAATGATAAATCAACATAGTAGCTTTTCTGCCACTTTTCAGGGTTTAAAGAAATGTATCTGTAATGTAAATATGTAAAATATTTGTTTTTCAGATTTGCTATCAAAGATCACAACAGAGTTGTACTTTGGAGCCAAAAAATGGATAGGGCTGCTTGGGTAATCACCCAAAATAACAAAATTAGCTCAAACCACTTTATCATATTTGGGAAAAAAACTCGCCTGCGTTGATTTTTGATCAATTGCTAATTCGAAATTGTTGTGTATTATTATTAGTACTTGTATTATTTAAGGGACAATAATGTAAATTGTCAGAAAGTTTCACGAATTGGTAAATAATTGAACGTGCTGAATCTCTTTTCCTGTTATTTAATAATTTATATAATTGTTATATCTTTCTTATAAGATTTGAACTCATATTCTTTTTTTATTTAAATAGCTACAATCATGTAATTAGAGAGTCACAAATAAATGTTTCCGTCTACGTATGTGAATGTGAATTAAAATGTAAAAGGTATTGATACCTGATACCACGTATTCCAATTTCCAAGAATTAAAATGAAGGATAACATTCTTAGTTGTTTTATTTCGTAACATTCAACGCCAATCTATTTGGATAAATCTTGATGCATCTAACCGTAAGTCAGTATGTTTAAAATTTACACCTTGAGGTAAACTCAATGGAAATTCTGTCATTGATCATTTCAATAGATTCATATTAAATTCAGACGCTACGTGGGTTACGCCACTGGCGAACCCCTTTTTGGTGACAAATTGCCTCATTTTCGCCTGCATCGTTACGAGTCCCCTCTCTTTCCTAGTCTACGGATTGAGTCCATATATCTGTCAATTTTCGACGGCCATTTTAACCCTGGATAGGCTAATGTTTTGAATTTTGGAACAGTCAGTCAGCCAGCAGTACTACGCCAGCCGATGAACTCTCGTATATTGAAAAATTTTTGATACCATAAAAGATGTATTTTTAATTTTTAATATAATATAAATGTTTAAAACTGCATATACCACCGTTTTTGAAATAATCGTGATGTTATGATATCTTTGAACCTGACTACTACGGATGATCAGAAACTAAATTTAGAATTGCCAAATTTTACAAACTTAATCGCCAAAACCTTAGAATTTCCATTTAATGACTTGGAAATTAAACCATAATTATCTTATTCTTCACATCATTTGCGCTATTTCATGTCCCATGTTATGCTCTCAAACATTCCATTTGTCTATGCATATTTAAAAACGGTGATATATGCAGTTTTGAACATTTATATTTTTGGAAAATGCAATTAAAAATAAATCGATCGGTATCAGAAGTTTTCCAATATAGGAGAGTTCATCGGCTGGCGTAGCGCTGGTACTCAATATAATAGGAATATGACATTTAATTTAGGCCTCAGTAGGCGTATTCTGTCCATTTGCGTATGTCTCAGAACTAAAAGTTGAAAGTCAGAATACAAAAAAACTTGTTGTACGTAGCAGAGACAACCATCATGCTTTTAGCAGAAAACACTGCTTCTAAATAAACCTGATTAGAGGTATCCTATGGCCGATGGGTCACGCATGCGGAGAATTAAAATCATTAATGCAATAGACCAATTGCGTTAATAAATTCAATTCTCTGCATGCGCGAATCATCGGCCATAAGATACCTCCTTATGAAAGAATGAAAAACATCAGCAATGAGCATCGCCATCTAAACACTCAATAATAATCTGAGACGGAAGTCGCCATCTTGGTACACCACTATAAACAGCATGCATAACATATAATACATAGGCGTAGCATGAAAATTATCATGTAAAATAAATTAGTCGTGATGTGAGAAATAGCTTTACCTACTAAGGATAATAATATTAGGAATATGTATTTTAAATTAATTATATTCAAAGGCCAGTAAAATATTATAAATAATTTAATAATAGATACTTTGAAATAGAATAAATGAAAGTGAACCAACTATGAAATCCTTCGAGTCCAAGCCCATAATAAATTTTAGAAAATCTTGTGGCCAGATACATTTCAGTTGTTATAAGTTTTGTATAAAAGATATACGAGTCATAACCGATGATTCTAAATATTTTATAATCCAAGTAAATTTATTCAGCTTTAATGATTTCAATTGTCCGCATGCGCGACCCATCGGCCATAGGATACCTCTATTCAACTTCATGTAGAAGCAGTGTTCTCTGGGAAGAGTGAATAGGTTGTCTCTGCCATTAGCATGGAATTATTTGGTCACAGTCACAGGCATAGTAGATTCTGATAAGAACAGTACATTTCAAACAGAGACAACCATATGTCAAATGAATGTGGCCGTTGCAAACTTCCCGCCATGCATGCGGAGAAGTTAGGAAGTTAGCGACATCTTCTCAACTCCTTTACTTCAGCGTGCACCATATAGCAAACACGAATAAAAAAAAATGAGTCAGTAGTTAATGAGTAATTAGATTGATAATTATTTGATACCAGATAGCCAACACTTTTTAAAAATAGATCGTAACAAATATATTATACACTCAATATAATAATGAAATCGTTTGTGAGCCTCTGCTCAAAATTTGTAGATTTTAGAAAACTAACGAAGTGAAGAAATTAACACTTGACCAGTGGTGTAAACTTAGTTGTCTAAATCTACAAATTTTGAAATCAAATTTGATTTTTTTTGAAAAAGCAGAGTCACAAACGATTTCATTATTATAATTGAGACTTACAAACGATATCTGATCGTTTGAGTGTATAATGTATTTGTTACGATTTATTTTAAAAAAGTGTTGGCTATCTGGTATCAAATAATTAACAATCTAATTACTCATTAACTATTGATTCACAAAGAAAAAGAAAAGTGTTACAAACACTTAAAAACGATTGCCATAAATAGAAATTAAAAAATAAAATTTTCTAAAATTTGTGTTGGCTATCTGGTAGTCGCTCTTTACTTCCTTACAAAACCGTGCAGAAACCTGTAAACGGTTTTCGACGATTATGATGTGATTTGGCGCGTTTTGCATTTAGACGCCTTATTTGAAAAAGTTGTTATAATATTCATGGATTGATTCGTTGAATCGGATTCTAGTTCGAGAAAATTTTATTTGTTGGACGATTAAGTATGGAGCCCGAGACACCCGATATAATTATAGCGAAGCTTGTTCTAAGTAGAATATATTTTTCGCCATATCAATATTCTCTATTAAAAATGGTTTTATTCTTATTGCAGGATATCTCAGAACTATAAACTAACGTACAGCTTACAAAGAATTCTCTAAGGTTTCAATCCATCTCATCTAAGTTGAATATTTATGTACCATTCTACGCCATTAATTTTGAAGGAATATATATTGCTGAACTCTATACGAGTCTAAATGTCACAAAAATTTATATATTTATATAAAGTTACTTAATTCAGTAGCCAGTCTTCCAATGGTAGACTGTCACAACAAGGTAAAATGGACTCTAGAAGAAAACGATCGATGTTTGAAGATAGTCCTGGATTGGAAGCACCGGCAAGATATGCAATGGAAAGAAAAAAGTACTCGAACTCCTTACAAAGACTTGTTGTAGTCTTTCAAACTGCCTCGTCTTAAAATAGTGTCTCCTGTAAAGTTTGTAATCACTTAAACTCAGCGGAAGGTGCGGGAATAATTCTATTGAGTAAACTGCATAGAGAACGCGAAACGATGGTGTCAGCAATGTGAAGTGTGTGCAGTTAGCAAAAAGTGAGCACCCGTGAAACAGTACAGTAGCCATTGACACTGCAAGGCCGTTTCCGAAAGTGCATAAAGGAAATCAGTATATCCTGGGATAGTTTTACAATATGGAGGCTTCTGCAATCCCCAACTAAGGCATCAACGGTTGCCGAGAACTTAGTAAATGAACCAGACCAAGAAAGCAAATTCGAATCGGGTTTGTTTTTTGTTCCAAGGTGTCTATCGACTGATAGGAGACAACTAAACCAAAACGACGCCTTTGCATCCTCAATCAGATGAAATGGTGGAGAGGAAGAATCCAACTATCCATGGTTGTGTTGAAACCACAGATCAGATGGGTGTTTGTTTAATGTTGGGTCATGAATCACGCCTTGCCTATAATCTTGAATTTAATAATGGACTCACAGAGGACAGTGTTGCTGATGAAAAATTTGTTGACCAACTGAACTGCATGAAGGAATTCCATGTTGCCTTATCAAATAAAAAATCTGTATACTGGTCAATGGCCAATGAAAAATTCACATCGGCATCGAATTATTTCTCCCAAAACTTGCTGAAACATAATTCAAATTCAGCATTTACCGAGAGTAGTGCACAAAAAAGGGAGCGCGTGGCTGCAATGTAACATTGTCTGATTTTGATCTCCGAAGTGAAGTGTGCGCGGAGTGTGATGTCCATTCCTGGTTCGGAATCCACATTAAACTGTATGTCATCTTGTCTGTGGCAGCACTTTCAAGGCAGAGAAGTCGTCTACGCATAAATCACTGTCAGCATATGCTGGATCAAATGAGAAAACGAGAGTGGTTCTTACAGAAGCTAGCTTCAACTGCTTTATGACTTTATGTCCAACTACGCGGATTGGATGCAGGCCAAATATTCGGTGTGACGGTATCAAGAAATCACCCTTGATTTAAAAAAAACAGTTTGACTTGTAGACGAAGAAACGCTTATGAGAAAAGTTAGCGCAGAATTATTCAAATCAGTATTTGTTAATAGCACATGAATTATTTATTTTATATCTCTGTTTACGGATCCTTATCGTTATATATCCTGTACTATACTGAACTAACTATATGGAATAGGCACTGCCGCCATGCCAAGCCAGTGCACGGAAAAGGCACCAGAGACAGATTCTCCATAAATCTTCATCTCTCGCGACTCGCTTTTCATCGCTCAGTGCCTATTTGCCTATTCCAAATATTTATATAGTTCATTGATCGTACAATAATTTTTATTTTATACTACCCTGACTTTCTAATTATGGTTCCAGTGCTTTACAATAAATATGTATATTTATTCTAGATCTCCGAGTGACTCTCGCTTTGGTGAAGCAACACCCTCCTATCAAGATTTTATTACAGGTGTTGAGGTTACACCTGGTTATTCATTTCCTGTTAATAAACAATGCATTATCCGAAACAAACGCTAACGTCAGTTACTCCAAAATTAAATTCAACATTGAGGAATATTTCTCCTTGAATATGAAAGTACTGAAACAATTGTAAATAATGAATATTTGGCGCAGACTTTATTGGAAAATAAAGAATTTCATGAATAAATGTTTTTTGCAAAATATCGAACCGACGTTATTAGTTTGTGCACAAACAATACAAAATAATATTGATTCTATTGGTGCTGGTACTTGTGAAGATGGTGCCAAAAGTTTTCAGTCTAACTGCAACTGCAACTCGGAAACCGTAACTCCTTGGAAAAAACTAATGGGTCATATTTGTTAAAAATATATTCGATTATTAATTCTCCGGTTACTTGGTAGGAAGTGAGAATGGGTCAGATTGTTCAAAGTTTTGGTTATATACTAACCTAACCTAACCTAACCGACCCACTCCGAGTGCACAGTCTCTGAGATTGCTTGTACGGGTGTCTGTAGAGAAGAATTTTGGTTCAAAGTTCAAATGGCTGAGGTTTAAAACAAAACCAAAAAAATATACTGGATAGTTGGTTAAAATTTAAAACTTCTGCTAAAAAGCAATTTTCATATCATGGACAGTTAGAGGTACCGCTAGAATCTCAAACATGTATTGATATACTGCTGTGTTCACTTGTCAAAGATGAAATCCTACGATTCAGCAAACGCTCAGAAAAACCTCTCCAATGAGCCAGATTGACGCCCACAAGTACAAGATCAGTTTTCACATTCAATTGACACTTTCATGTATCTTATCAGAAATATTAAAATACATCATAATTTACCATACATGCTGGTGTCAATCGTTATTCTGACAGCGCATCCTAAATGGTGGGTTAAGATCTGTTATTTTCCGCTTGTTGCTTTCAATTGAAGAAAATTCTATATAAGCTAATTTTATTACTTCTTCATATTTTGTAACCTTTGTTCCCTCCTAAATCTTCAGCTAGAATGGGTGAAGGGGGATTTTTCAAAATTATATTCTGAGAGACAGAAAAGTTGATTTACTTATAGTCAAGTGTTTTCGAGTTATACAGTACTTGGAAGGTGTTAACATTTTGATTTAAAATCACTGAATATTAGTGAACGTACAAAAATGTTAAATAAATATTTTTTTTACAAAAACTAGAACGAACTTTATTAGATTGTGTCTAAAAAATACAAAATTATATTAATTCGGTTGGTAGTAATACTTGTTGAAGATTTCTTTTGACCTTTAATAACACTACTTCAAAATTACTCGTATGTACTATAATGTATTGATATTAGGTATATATTATATTTAATTTTTCAAGGCATCATCTAATAATATTGGTCCTAGTTTTTTTTAAGTCACTTGTTGAATTTGTTGTATTAAATGGAACATTTTTCAAAAACTTTAACGGTTTCAGAGTTACATATTTATTAAAAGACTTATATTTTATTCAATTTCTGCTGACACTCAAAAATCTGAAATTTATGAAATAAATAACTTTTTACAAAACTAGGATCTCCTTTATAAGATGGTGCACTGAAAAAATAAGAAATAAAATTAATTCGTTGGTGCTGGGTACTTTTGAAGCTGGTACCAAAAGTCTTCTATCTACCTATAACTGCTCCACTTCAAAATTATTATCAAAACAATTAATATTATTTCTTATTTTTCAACGCACCAGTTGCCTGTCCTAGTTTTTCGTAAAAAGTAATATACCTACTTAACTCAAAAAATCATCAGCTTTTCATTTATTGTATAAAATTATAGTCATTCTGTTGAAAACAATAACGATGGTGTCATATGCTGAAAAGTGCAGGGGTATTATTGTAAAACCAAAATCAAAAATCGACCTGTCCGAGATTTTTATAGTTTTGTCAATATTTTAGAAAATACTGAAGCGTCACTGTATATCATAATTAGATAATAATAATAATATGATGCAACTAGTTGATTAAAAATATATTGAATTTATAAGAAAATATGCAATATTTTCTATTGATCAATAAACCTTCATTAGATACTCTAAAGATATAGCACATGATTATTCCGTCTGTTCAGTAGTGGTCGTTATTATAGAATATTTTACTTGCTCATTGATCTCATAAAATAACTGACTTATTTGAATTCTCGTCTCTGCACCACATTTAGGATTTCTTAAGATATATTTTTCTACTATGATTTTCTTAGCTTAAAATGAAAATCTAGCACTATTAGATAATAATTATGATGTTAATTATCCAAATAGAGAGACAAGCCCTGAAGTATACTGTTGTAAGTCAAACATAAACCGCTTTGCGATAGGGTATAGTGAGAAAAGTGTATTTGCTTGTAAAATAATATGGTCCTTCCCTTTTCCACCATGCCACACTGTAAATTAGGATCATTGCTGCCAACGAATCGTGAGAAAGACCGTCTGGGCTCGGCTATATTAGGTTACTTAACGAACACCAGATGAAGAAATGAATAGAGTAAACTGACAATATTTTTATACTTTTCACGATTTCATTTTAACCTGATTTCGAGACATGGCCAATTTAAAATTGCTAGAGGATTTTCTGTCCTTTTCGTGACAAAACGTACGTAGGTATTCAGTATATCAGGCGATCAAAAAAATAACGCAGTGTGCCATGGAATTTGAGAATGTCTTAACTTGAATCATCTCAAATTGCATATTGGAATCGTTGGTGCTGGGGTGCTGACGTAATATCATATTTTAATCAAACCTCTGTTTTGTTTGTACTTAAATAATTGAAACATTGAACACTTTTAGGAGCATGACTATTTGATAGAGAACACATTACATAGGTACCAGAACTATTGCACTGATCATAAAAATATTGGTCGTTTTCGTCCACTGAGTGTCGTGAGAAAAATAATCCTCCTCCATGACAATAACTTAAGAACTACGGTGTAATATCGGCAACTCAATAACGTTACCAAAAAGAACAGTTACCCATTGCCAAGGATTGGCGACACATTGGACACTTTCGCCGGATCCAGGATATTTCCTACTCTTGACTTGAAAAGTGGCTATTGGCAAGTCGAGATGGATCCAGAGGACCTAGAGAAAACTGTATTCACCGTTGGCTCCAGCCCGTGGCAGTTTACAGTTATGCCGCTTGGATTGTATAATGCATTAGCTACACTCGAGAGGCTGATGAAGACTGTTTTGAAAGAGCTGTCTTGGGAAACCTGTCTGGTCTACACAAATGACATAATCATGGTAGGAAAGACGTTCGAAGACCAACTTAAGAACTTGTGACGATTTAGTCAGGTCTCAAGTTGAGCCCCAAGAAATGAGAATTGTTCCAAAAGGAGATTCGGTACTTAGGCCATATGGTATCTAAAGACGAAATAGGAGTCGATCCTCAGAAGATACAAGCAGTGAGAGAATGGCCTTCACCCAAGCCTAAGCATGAAGTAAAAAGCTTCCTCGGTCTGTGTACTTTTTTATCGACGGTACATAACAGGATTTGCAAATATAGCCAAGCTGATAATTAGGCTTACAGAGGGCAGTTGCAAGTTCCAGTGTGGTAATGACTGCCAGCAAGCTTTCGAAAAATTGAAGGATGCTCTGCTAACAGCTCCTATACTTAACTATCACCTTCCAATGGGAAAATTTATATTACACATAGACGCAAGCAACGTGGGGATCGGTTTTGATCGTTCTAATAACAGGAGTTGCTATATGCTGACAAATTTGGATTACCAAAATCCAAAGCAAAGATGGTTGTCATGTGCAAATAAAACAACCACCACATAATGCTCATGATTATTATAACTGGAAGCATATGCACTGGATAATATTACAAGGTATACAAACGAAAATACTCTATTATAAACAATCTTTGTATGAAATTCAGCTACAGGAACATGTGACCATAACGGGAAGTTATGTCTACCTTAATCTATTAGTGTACTTACGCCATTCAAGTATAATGGGTATTTAAGTGAACAAAAAATCGATTTATAGTAACGCATGCTTCCTGTAGAAGTATAATAGAGCGCGAATTTGGTTTATTGAAGAGTAAGTTCCGGCGATTGTTTTATTTAGATGTAAGACCTGTACAATTGAATTGTCGCAACGTCGTGTGCCACACAATTAAGCCAACATCAATGATACTAGCAATTTAGCAATGAAGGTTATGATCAGGATGAAATTGATGATAATAATGATAACGGAGTCAAAAAACGAAATCGACGTTATTACAAATCATATTTTGAAATATTTACGATTTTTTTGCCACATCTTGATTACCTTCAATTATTGATTATCTCTTTCTATACTTAGACCATTTGGCTAACCCTACTCAATTATGTTATTTTTGAGGTCGAAGATTTCAGGCTCTCTTTCAGTATGACAACTTTTTAGTAATCGGAAAGTATTCAGACGCACCCGAAACCGGTCTGATGTGGAAGTAGAGAGAATCTATATTTTTGACCGATGAACCCCGAAAGGAGGAGGTGTACAATTCGACAGACTGCTTTTTTTTTGGTTTGTGCGCGCCTTTTTGATTCATTTGAAAGAAGAGGCTTGAGAAATGGTCCCATATTCACAAAAATGGGAATCCGACATCTCCTTCCCTCCGAAAACCGCCCCCGAAGGGGGTGGATGGGGCAAATTTTCTCGAAAATTGAAAATCTGAGGTGGTATAATTAAAGATAGGACAATATCCAGAAACGTTTAAATCTTTTTTCAAAAGAGTAACGGTTTTCGAGACAGAGGCATGTTAAATTCTCAAATGTGCAATGTGGAGAGGGCGATTTCTGTCGAAAATTGAAAATCTGTGGGCAGTACATGAAATATATAATTATTTGTAGCAACATTTATGATGAACATTTTTCCCTTAGAGTTACGGTTTCTGAGTAAAATCGGTGTTAAAATGGTAACAACTAAAATATTCAAGCGTATTTCCGCAGCGATGTTCTGAGATCTCAATAATAACAACTACAAGTAACGAATATACGTGGGTAATAGGATAAGTACTATCTTCATTGGTATTTGTGAACGTTCAAAGATTTTCGTGACTAATTTTACACTCAAAAGTGAGAAATAAATAATTTTTACAGAAAATTGGACCGACGTTATAAGTTGATGCAATGAAATGTATAAAATAATATTAATTCTACTGGACTGCACAACTTCAAAAGTAACAGCACCAATAGAATTAATTTTATTTTATACTTTTCAGTGCACCAACTAATAACGTCGGTCCAATTTTTTGTAAAAAATATTTATTCAGAAAGCAAAGACGAAAAACGACATTCATCCAAATTTATGTGGGCTTATTGTTGGTTCAATTCCAATAACGAAGCTCACTGGCGTCAAACCCATTACTAAACTCTCCTCATTTTCGGATAACATTTCAAAAGCAAATTTATCTTTTTAACATACTCGTATGAGTTTCACGTGTATCTATCTATGTAACGGAATCTTTCAACATAATTGTCACAACTTCTAGACCTTCGATTGACTTGAAAATTTCAAACGTCAACTCGTATCAAGGACCATTACAATAATTTAATAACTTTATGTTAGCATCTGGACCAGGATAACCAGACCTATGTAGGTTCTGCCGGGAAGAGGAGGAAACCGCATTTCACATACTATGCGAATTTGAAGCCTTGGTAGGAGTGCGGTTTCAATTATTCGGGAAAAAGAAACCGAAGGCAGAGAGCTACGTGAAGGACTCGGTATCTAGACTGCTAAGTCTGCTAAAAAGGAAAAACCTAGATACTGAACTCTAAAGCCACACCAACAACCAATCTAATCTAAAAGAAATAAGAAAATTAATTATTTAATACATCTCAAGAGCCCTACCCTTTTTTACAATCAAATTAAACTTTTTCTATTTCAAAATATTTTTTTTACTTTTGAGTTCGGATGCTTATTGAATTCAATTCATCAACTTATAATTGCAATAGTATAAAGTAAAGTATAGTAAATAAATTTTATATGAAAAATCGAATTATCTAAGTGGATTTTTTGACTTTCCGTGATACCGCGGCTGAAACACACGATATATGTAGAGACTCGATTATCCAGACTAATTGTTTTATATAATTTAGTTTATAGTTATAGTTTTATATGATGATACCAACCTACAGTGCTCAGTATGCCGCATATACTAGCAGGGGATATACGCTCGCACGCAACCCAAAGACAATCCGAAAGAGACGCGAGACTCCTATATCTGCAAAAAATGCCTACCTCCCCAATAGAATAAGGAAGACCTTGAAACTTATCGTTCCATTGCTATTATGTCTAAATATTCTGCTGTCTCCAATACAGTCAACCTTTGTCAATCACAAATTGAAAACCGCAATGATTTGGTAGCGGCACAATGGTAAAAAAATATCGAAGCTTGTGACAGCTTCTGCGATAGGTCAACGGAAATATCAATTATGAGAACATAGATAGAAATCCTGTTCCGGAATTGCCAGGGAATAAGAAATATATCAGATTTTATCAGAGACCACGACGGCTTTTCAATACTGTGTGATAGTGAGACGTGGTGCTCTCAAGAACTATTAAGATCTCCTAAACACCTATCGGCATTCAATGTCATAAGCTCGCCAACACTGAAAGAGAAGTCAATGGGCTGGGCAAGTGACGGACTTAGTATCTTCTATAAAAAAAATCGTGTACGAAATATTGTTAATGTGAATCAATCATATGAAAATTTTGATTGTGCCATCCACGAAATCGCCACAAAAACACAAAAAAGTTCTGTCGCGATAGTAGACCATGATCATGGTTCGCAGGCGAATGCTTTTAAAGCTTGTAGTAAAAAAATCTTAAGGCAGGAAAACAAAATAATTTTGAACGAAATAGAAAAACGTGTCTCGACTGAAAGCGAAAGTACAAAAAACTTTTGAAGCTAGAAAAATACGCACATCAAAGTGGCATTATAGCAAAACTTTCTGATAGGAGAGACCCAAAGACATTTTGAATGATATTGAAGCGTAATACGAACTCACCCGAAAATTTACCTATCGAATTTTATAGCAATATTTTTCCTTCTAGAATAATAGACAATACTCTTTTTCTCGCAGTCCTTTTCTTGATTCACCAATAAACGCCGATGAACTCTATTCAGCTATCAACTGGTCTAAAAACAACAAATTGCCTGGCTCCGACAATATTACCTATGATTTTTTTTAAACTTGCCTCATAACTGGGTACTCTACCTCACATGTTTGTTTAATAATATCCTAGAATCTTAAACGATTCCCTCTGGCTGGAGTGATATTATTTTAACGATGCTACACAAAGAAGGCTCACTCGATAACCCATCTAATTACAGGAATATTGCTATTATCAACTGCATAGTGAAATTATTCATCCAGATGCTACGTACCAGGTACGAAGCTTGGACAGAAGCATTCAAAATAATTCCAGAGTGCCAATCGGGCTTTAGATAATGTATTTACACTTTTTGTTTACTTCAAACACGCTTTTGACTCCATTAATCATAACCTTCTTTGGCACAAGCTTTTTGGGATGGGTGTTAACTCACGGTTCATAACCACAACTATCCTAAGAAACATATATGAATCGGTAGCTATGAGGGTCAAAACACAGAAGCGATTCACAAAAGCCTTCAACATGATTACCGGAGTCCTCCAGGGTGAATCTCTGAGCCCTACCCTCTTTCCTCTCTTCACTGCAGATATTGAAGACTACTTCAAAAAGAGGGCGCAAGGTATAAATTTCATAGCTTGCTCATGCTGCTATACTCCGACGAACTGGTAACTCTCTCTCCGACTCAGAAGTTGACCTCGGAAAGAAACTTCGTATACTTGGAGAACACTGTGATGAAGATCTATCTCCCGGCCAAACAACCAGCAACAAATTCACTTTCGAAAGTTTTCCAATCCAACACTAATAGGTACACTTATTCAGTGGTTATATTCTCGTTATCATTCTTTCTAGAAATGGTATATTCTTCTGCAGAAAAAGCCAAACAAGCAATAGGGGCAGTACTTCCTCTAATGGCTGACTCTAGGATGAACTACTGGGATTCACGTGTAAAATTGTTTGATTTCCTTGTGGTAAGTATTTTATTGCATTCTGTATTATTATGGGGACTGCGCTACCCGGAAATACTTGAAACGGTGCAGCACGCTTGATGGAAATTCATAATATTTGTTACAGCGCATTTGTTTCTATAAATATGAGAATCTAAATCACTTCTGAAAAAAATCCCTTAGGCCTACTGCCACCAAAAAGGTAAATTTCTCAAAATTCATTAAATTGAAATTTGTACAACCTTTTCATTGGTATACCTACATGTTATTACATGCCAACTGCACATTTTTAACCGCATGTGTCACAGCCTTGCGGTTAGTGTTTTGTTGTTTTGGCTGTTGAATATAAAGCAGGGTTCGCGTTCCGCTTCAAAGCTGAATTTTTTTTTCGCCTATTCCTATCAATAAATATACTATATATATTTTTTAATCAGGGTCTATATTAAGATATCCATAAAATATACAATTACATCAAATTTATATAGAGTGTTCATGTTTTACTAATATTTCTTTTTTTTATTAATTTTTATTTTTTTTCTGTGCGAGTTTTTTCTTGGACTTACTTATAGACATATAACAAAAGTGTGAACGATCGCAAAAGGTACATTTCTATAAGAAATTATATGATTATTATTCTTATCTCAATGGCTAGACCATATTCTAAGGAATATCATGTTACGAACTATTGTTTGCAACAATGTATTTGTTTACCATATCCTGTTTCATAGTAGAAACCACTCTGGAGAAGAGATCCAGGGAGGTTCAGAAAAATAACATCTTCAAAACTAGTTGCAATCGCTCTAGCTTTGTTAATTCATAATATCAGTCTGTTTAAACTTAAATTAGTAATTTCATCTTAGGGAAGTAGTTGTTGTAGAATTATAGAAATAAAGTGAATAAATATATTTTTTTAAAAAGTGAACTTCAATTACCAACCCTTAACCCTTAATATATATATATATATATATATGTATACAATTCGACTGTTCGTTTTCATGTTTTTTTATGGCTGTTCGTGCCTTCTAAATAGTAAACGTGCTCCGATTCTCATTATTCTTTTTATTCTTTTTTATATTAAAGAGGGCTATTGAGAGTTGTTCCCATTCTGAAATGTCTCCCCAAGAAACTTCTCTCAAAGGGGCTGGAAGGGGCATTTTTTTCGAAGATCGAAAATTTGAAACAAAATTAAAAAAGACACTATATCCGGGAACGTTTAAATTGGATTTTTATAAAAATCATAGGTTTCCGTGTTACAGCAGTGGTAAAGTCTGAAATATGTGTATTAACCTTTGACTCACTTGTCACAGTTTAATTGATATTAAATTATCTAAGTATCACACAAAAATCAAAAACGGGATCAATAAGAGTTTCATCATAACTAAGGTGCAGTTTCTGAAGTCCCGAAGGTGGATATTCTGGAATATAAAATAAATAATTGCAAGTCGAAAAAACTTTAGAGGAGGGAGATATCTTGCGGCTACCAATAAAGATATCAACTAATCTTTCAAGGATATCTGGTCTTACTCACTTATAAAACCATAGTCTTTATGGGAGTTCCAAAGAAAATATTTTAATGGCCATTTGGTTTATAATTACTCTTAAGATAAGACTGTTACAATTGATGGGAGAGATTATACCTTACTTTATTAATAACTTTGTTCGTGAGGTTGCATCTCAACCTACAAAAGTTTTATTTGAAAACTTCGACACTCATTTCGTTGATGTAGTAAGGTAATAATTCAAAACGAATTTGCGACTCATGCGGACCCATCAACGAACCCTTTATGTGTGTTTGATTTATAAGAAGTGATTTTTCTCTACTTATTAAAAATTGCAACTATGTATGTAAAACGAAAAATATTTCAATTCATCAATAGAATCGGACTGAACCAGTGAAATCTTATTATATTAAAAGAACAATTATTGTATATATCTATCAATAGAGATAATTTTTTTTACAAAAAGTAGGACTGACTTTAAAGATAGGACAATATCAAGAAACGTTTAAATTGAACATTTTTTCAAAAGAGTTACGGTTTTTGAGTTACATTCATGTTAAAATCACACCCAGTGTCTCGTGGAAAAAGGCCAGAAGCATCATTTAACTCAATGTCTTGCTAAACAACAACAAGGTGTCTGTGTTTGTGTTGTGTGGCGGAGCAGAAACACTTTTAGACACTGTTGCTGTGTCCCATCAATGTGTGCCGTGGGTAAACAAGCATTTATTTGTATGATTGTCTAAGACACTGGTGTCCGGACACTGGTCTCCAGACACTAGTGTCTCTTGAAAAAAGGCCCATAGACTTACGGTTTTCGAGTTACAGCGGTGGTAAAATAGTTAAATCTAAAATACTTATGAGTATTTCCACAGCGATATTTTATGATCTCTACATAATAACAAGTACAAGCAAGGAATATGGTGTCAAAAGTTATCAATCTAACTGCAACTGCACAACATCAAAAGTAACAGCACCAATAAAATTAACATTATTCGGTCAGTCCAATTTTTTGTAAAAAATATTTATGAGATCTCCAAATAATATTCGTAAAAAGTACAAGCAAAGAATATACATAGGTGATGGTATAAGTGAACGTTCAACGATTTTCGTGACTAATGTTACACTCAAAAGTGGGAAATAAATATTTTTACAAAAAATTGGACTGACGTTATCAGTAGGTGCACTGAAAGTACAAAATAATATTAATTCTATTGGTGCTGGTACTTGTGAAGTTGGTGCCAAAAGTTTTCAATCTAACTGCAACTGCCCAACTTCAAAAGTACCAGCACCAATAGAATTAATATTATTTTGTATTTTTCAGTGCACCAACTAATAACGTCGTTCAATTTTTTGTAAAAAATATTTATTTTCATGGCCATTTAAACAATGCTCTAGAAGCATGTGTACCACGTTATTAACATAAAGCCCGAAAATACCCTCCTTGGATCACTAGTGAAATTATATCTAATATAAAAATAAAAGATCACTTCAGGAAACTATATAAGAAATTCGGGTTGATATCTTATTATCAGTTCAAGACATTTCTTTCGTTAATTAAAACCCAACTTAGTACTTCTTATATTTGGCATTTATCCAGAATATTGAGAATAGGATTCATGGTGATCCCAATAGTTTTTGTCCAATATAAAAGAGGTAAGTCTCGTATTCAGGGATCCATGTCTTATCAAAACAGGGAGTACCATAATTCTCAGGACATTGTTAATGGTTTCTCTGAAATATTTTCTAGTATTTTTATCAACTCAGATCTAAATTGTAATTTTGAATTTGATACTATATCCTGCTCATAATTTTGCTTTCATTTCATCATATTACGGAAAGAGATATAATTTAAGCTTCTAAGGGGCTTAGAATAAATGTATGTTTGGCATTGATAACATACATCTTTATAGTTAAAGATTGTATTTTTTTTTGGCTATACACTATAAATAATTTTTAATATTATCTTAAGAACCAATAAAATTCCTCAGTTGTGGAAGGTCACAAAAATTCGCCACACTCTCAAGTCTGGTGGTCTCACCACTTTATTCAACTTCAGGCCTTCAGGTTATTTGAAATTATTTTATATGAAAACATTTACAAAAAAGCTAAACATATTATTACTTCTCATCAGTATGGCTTTATGGTGAAACGATCAACAATAACTAATTTAGCTACCATCTCGCAATTCATATCTGAAGCATTCAATGAACATAGTCAAGTTGACGTAATTTGCACAGATATTCAGAAGGCAATCGATCAAATAGATCATAACATACTTCTTTCAAAACATTATTATATTGGCTTTTGTGAATCACTTCTAACACTTAAGCGTTCGTACCTATCCTCTTGATATCAATATGTTGAGTATGGAGACTGCAAATATGAATACTATCTTGTGACATTTGGAATTCTTCAGGGCTCAAATTTAGATCCTCTAACATTTCTTGTTTTCATTAATGACCTTCCGATATTTTTAAAATTCAATCATCTTTTTACCGATGATTTAAAAATATTTGGAAAAATAAAGAATGAACAAGATTGTATAGAACTTCAATGTAGGCTTAGATTCTATTGACACCTGGTGCAACAAAAATAATTTAGCATTAAATATAAATAAATGCAAAGTACTCTATTTTACCCGAAAAATAAAAGTTTACATTTTTACTACCAATTGCCAATTTAAATACCTTGGCATTATATTTGACGACAAACTATCTTTCGATCAACACATTAGTGCAACCATAAATTATATGGTCTGCTTCAAGAATGTTAGGATATTTCGTTAGGAATTGGAGTCACTTTACTTGATAGTAAGCAAACAGCGGTTCAGTTTTAGATGTAATAGTAGCTTTATAAGCTAAATCTCGCACTGAATAAGCTGTTCTGTGTTTCATAAATAACTAAATATTTTTTGTAAAACATTATGTCAATAAAAGCCGATTTATTCTTATTATATGCAAAGATGTTGAATTATATAAAGTTTTTCTCTGGTTAATGAGACCTTCTCAAAGCCCTAACTGCAAAATATTTAAAGATTTATTATATGTTATAAAAGATGGGACAAAATTATTTATTTGAATAATTCGAATTGGTAGGCTTGATTATTTGAATAAAGGACAATTTCCCAGTGCTCATTTGAATAAAATAACAATCATATGCATGGTTCTTTTATGACAGCACATAAAGCACATTATATTCCAATTGGTGGATATTGCAGATTCTATTCCTTATTAATTACATTATAACAAGTATAGCAATTTATTAAAAATAATGCCTTAGCGCCATTTCAGAAAATATACCTTCATTAGAACATCTATCATATCTGTTGGCATAAAAGTTCAAGAGGATGATTACCTTGAAACAGCTTTCGACTCAGTTTTTATTGGTAATTTTGTAAAGTTGGTTAAAAGTAATAGGTGGTTATTAAGAACCCCGGGAGCTAGTCTAAATCGAGCCGAGTCCAGATTACACTTTCAAAATTTATGTAAACTAAACAATGAGCAGCTCCTTTATAAGTAGATGTGACTCGGAACTCCGGTAATTGGACCAAGAATGGTTATAAGTATCCCCGGGCTCTATTTCCAATTCAGGACCGCACTGTTGCTTACGTTCTACCCACTTGAATTATCTGATACAATATTTTCGAAAGGAGAAGCCTTGGTAGGTGTCTTAAGATAGCAAAAAGGCAAAACAATTAGGCGTAGTTGCTTCACATCAGCGGAAACAAGAAGTGAGTATAGCTCTATTCAAGGCATTTGAAGGGTTTTTACCTGCAAATAATAAGTTGTAAGTAGATTGTCACTTCGCTGGATATATTCCAAAGTAGGACCCGCCCAACAATAATTCATTACGTAATTTTTTTTACTAGAATTGCGAAATGTACAAAAAATTGATAAATTTTTTATATTTTAGGAATTTTCGTGCCAAAATAGACCACGCACGACAATGATTCATTATGTAAAATTACTACTACTACTACTACATCTACAAAATGTACCAAAAAATCATCTAATTTTAAAATTTTAAAAAATTATAAAGGGGACTATATCCGGCAAACTTTGAAAAAAATCATAGTTTGTCGAGTTAGAGCAATAGTAAATTCTGAAATATGTGTTTACGGTATGTACCTAGAGGAGGCAATTTTTTTCGAAAATCAAAAATTCGAGATGACCAAATTTAAGAATGATTTTGATGACTAACTCAAAAGAGTGAAATAAATATTTCTTACAAGAAATTTGACTGCCTTTATTAGTTGGTGCAGTGAAAAATACAAAATAATAATCAATCAGTTGGTTCTGGTACTTTTGAAATTGGTGCTTAAAGTTTTCAATCTAACTTTAACTGCACAACTCCAAAATTACCAGTACCAACTAATAAAGTCGGTCCAATTTTTTGTAAAAAATATTTGTATTTATTATACTTAACCAGTATCACAACGAAATGAATAGTGAATAATTAAGAGCTCGGCAAAATTTTTAAAAAAATACATTGCGCATTCAAAGTTATATGCAGAAAACATGTTTTATGAACTATTCCGTGTAACAATTTTGAAAAACAAAAGCCAAGATGGCTACCAATTGAATGACATTAATGTTTATAAAGCTAAGATGGTTATGGAAACTCTTTCCCTTGCATCTACGCCATCATCGATCACTTGCTTAACAAATAATGAATAAAAACTACACAATAGAAAAAATCAAATACTTTGTGCGATACTTACATTTATTTTAGCAATATTTTCTCTGATAAGCCGACCAAAAAACGAACAGAAACGTGGGTAACTTAACATTGAATTCTTGCCAACCTTATGCTACATAATATAAGGGATACGATAAGGATGAATAATAAAACATCTTTTCGCGCAGCACTAAACTTTCTACAGAAGTCACAACCAAACTCTTCGTGAAACTCGAAGAAGACAAAGATAAATAAAAATCTAGCGGCAAAGATAAAGATACGGTAAAAACCTCAATTGTTTAACGACAGTGGCGAGACATATTTAGGTACAAGTTGAAATATCGCTACCAGTGCTGTCGAGTTTAACTTCCAAAGACAGATATGCTAATGAACAATGCCAGACTTTAAATGAGGCATCATGGTAAAAGTTTACTGCTCAGTTTTGTTTTATATTCTCAACATACCTTGCTTGTTTCTCTCAAATAGAGCATTACCATTTATTTTGTTTTTTTTTCTTGTTGGGCGGTTCTAATTGCATATAAAATATCGTTTTGATAAAACGCCAACTATTCAAACCACACAAAAAATCTCTGAGACTTATAATTTAACACACTTATATGATACAAGGGAAAATAGAAAGAAAACGTTTTTAAAATACCCATATTCTGATTATAAATGATTGTAATAAATTGGTCACACCAGCCTTCTGCAAATGTTTAAAAGCAATTACTAAGCATCAGTATGCGTTGTATAGTTAAGATAAATTATTTATTATTTGTATTCTACTCTAAGGGTGGAGAAGATAAACAAGGTTATTTATTGTATTATTCAGTTCTAAATTGTCACCTATACTGCTTCCCAACATATCGATATATCAGACACCATTAGTGGAAATTAAAGTTTTATACGTTGTAGTCACATACTGAATGTCAATAATGTATAACAAAAAAAATAGCAGTGGTCGGAATACTGAAGAGAGGTAATACTTACAACTTGTTTTCTACATTAGAGGTATGAGGGCGACCTATTTTGCCTTTTAGGCCCTACTTAAGATCAGATTCTCAAATAACTCTTTGATGAATGCAAGAGATAACCTTCATTTCCGAAAACCATCATCAATCTAGATCTAAATAAGTATACACCCGCAATATGATCTGGAACAAAAAGTAGAACAGGTTAGTGTGGAAATAACAGAGGCCTTTCACTCAAGTTGTCCAATCTCGAAAGTTCGAACAAGCAAGGAAGCACCTTGGTGGAACGAGAACCTGTCAAACCTTAGATTGGAAGTCTGTCGGCTCTTCAATAGGGCCAAAAGAGATGGTAATTGGCAGGGGTACACTGAAAAGCTTACTCAGTACAATAAAGAAATCAGGAAGGCTAAAAGGCTTCATTTTCAAGCCATTTGTGAAAAAATCACTTCCACTCCAACAGCAGCCAGACTGCAAAAGGTCATGGCAAAAGGGGAAATTAACCCCACAATGTCGCTCAAAAAGCCAGACGGGTCATATACTGAGGGAGAAGAGGAACGATCGATTCTTCTTCTTGAAATACACTTCCCAGGTAGTGAACCCATAATTAGTATTGACACAGCAATTCAAACCAAGAATTCTCGCAAGGAAGACTGGGATATTGCTAAGAAAATATTTACAAGGCAACGGTTGGAATGGGCATTAAGCGCCTTTCATCCGTATAAATCACCAGGAGTAGAGTAGAATTTTCCCAGTACTCCTGCAGAAAGGAATTGAGGAGATTCTCCCCCATTTTCTGAAGATAACAAGAAGCTGTTGAGCACTGGGTCATAACCTAAAATATGGAGAAAGGCAAAAGTAACCTTCATACCAAAAATAGGGAAGAAAGATGGGACTGATCACCGATCTTTCAGACCCATCTTCTTAACATCGTTTATACTGAAGACAATGGAAAAATTAGTGGATAACCACTTAATAACGGAGAATCTGGAAAATAAACCACTTCATAAATCTCAGCATGCTTATTATAAGGCGGGCCGATCAACAGAAACTGCTCTGTATCAGCTGACCGAAGTCATCCAGAGTACTCTGAATAACAAAGAAATCGCAATGCGTGCCTTCCTAGACAACACACCTCTGATAAAGTCACTCACGAAACAACTCAAGGAGGAGTAATATCTCCCCTTCAATGGGCCTAGTAGTAGATGAGCTACTCCACAGGCTTACGGAGCTTGACTTCAATTGCATAGGCTATAGTCCTTACAAACAGATAACCATGAATACCAGCGCCTACAACCATAGTAATTGCCCCCACTAGATTCTAAATGTTGTGTAATAGCAGTTTCTTCAAATACAAGTGAAGGTATATCAAAGCAATTTTGGTACTGTTTGGCACCTTTGTAGTTTGAATGAAAACTAAATAAACAAGAATTAAATGTTTAATTATATTCATTAATCTGCCTATTCTTGATTTTTTTGAGGAAGAGTGTTGAGAAATGGACCCATGTTAAACAAATTTAAAATACCGCAGATTTTCGATTTTCGAGAAAATTTGACCTCTTCACCCCCTTCGGGGGCGGTTTTCGAAGAGAAGGAGATTTTGGATTTGCGTTTTTATGAATACATGATCATTTCTCAAGCCTCCTCTTTATAATGAATCAAAAATCATCAAAATCGGAGTACGTTTACTATATACAACGCGCGAACAAACCAAAAAAAGCAGACAGTCGAATTGTATACCTCCTCCGTTCGGGTTCGTCTGTCAAAAATAGGCTGAAGAATGCCATACCATAAGCCAAATATTAGTTATTACAGTAGAATCAATGAAACAATTTCAGATGTAACGGATGAAAATAATGTTGATAACTGAAATGAATAAATCTCTAGCACAAGAAATGTTGGAATTTTTCAAGAGAATCCAGGCAATGAAAAATAATGTTTATACTGTTTATAGAATGGAAACGAAAAACTAAATAATTTAAACAGTAAAAAATAGTTTCACTATAGCCGTGAAGGTCTTGAAGCACATTCATTTTTTATTTTGGTACATATACATTGGTACTTGGTACATATTACATTTGGTACATATAGCTAAAATTCCCCACTATGCATATTCCTGTGATTAACTCTGACTTAATGAACCCTCTGACAGACAGACAGGTAATAAAATCTTACAGAATGCTGCGCCCATTTATTTTTTATTAAATAACAATAATATTCCCTCTATATTGCCTGAAAACGCTTCCGGGAAAATGTTGGCAGTGATACGAATAAACATTAATTTCGATACCACAGATGCCAGTAATGGAAATAAATTTTAATTAACGATATTATACAAATTTAATAGAAGATTCGTGGCGCATCTTCGTTTATTTATATACGAATTTATGAGAGCTTTTTGATTTCTATTGTTAATAAGTCATTAGGAAAAGCAGATAAGATATAAATATTTTTACCAAAAATGGCACCAACTTTATTAGTTGGGGCACTGAAAAATACAAAATAATATTAATTCTATTGGTGCTAGTAGTTTTGAAGTTGTGTAATAATTGTAGTTAGGTAGAAGACTTTTGGCACCAACTTCAAAGGTACCAGCACCAATAGAATTAATATTATTTTGTATTTTTCAGTGTCCCAACTAATAAAGTCGATCCTATTTTTGGTGAAAAATATTTATTTCACACTTCTGAGTACTTATCTTATTGCCCATATGAAGGATCCCCCACCGGGCGTCTCCCCAGGTGGTGGATAGGGGAACGCCTCCCAAATATGCCTATTTGATGCGTATAGGAAAGAATCCTGGAGTGGATTAATAATGGATACCAGAGGGCACAACTGCAACAGTCTCCTTGGTCTCCGCACTGCAATTAGAACGGTATGAGGAACTATCTCATTAAATATTTCTAGTCTCTTCTAGATTCATCATGGTGACAAGTACCAGAAAAGATAGGATTACCGATCATGGATATCGGAACCCAAAATCCGGCAAGGCAGGAACAGAAAACGTCTGTCATGTAGTCATCCAGCGAAATTCTTGTCAAACAAACAAAAAAGATAGAATACAATTGTCCAATACAAGAATTGGCATATGGAACGTCCAGATCATTTATCAAGAAATAAATATACTTAATGTCAACATGTTGGGAATAAGCGACAAACGCCGGAATAATATATTACATGGTGTGACAATTATTGTCGATAAAAACGCCAATAGAGCAGTGGAAGGTTTTGTTCCAATATCAGAGAGAATAATGATCTTACAACTAAAGACATCTCAGACCAAACTAAATCTGATATACGATCCTAAGATAGACGGAACCGAAGACGAAATAGAAACATTCTACCAACACATCGGTGATGCCTTGAAAATAGCTAAACAGAGAGAAATCACTATAGTTATGGGCGACCTCAATGCAAAGATCGGCAGGGGAAGAGCTGGAAAGGCTGTGGGGTATCATGCACTGGGAGAACGTAATGATAGAGGAGATCGACCATTACAATTGTGCCAAGAACAAGGCTAATAATCACAAAAACGTTCTAACATTTGGAGTAATACACCAATGGAAAAGGGGCAAATGTAGATCTTCTCCATGGATGAAGAATCCTTGGAGGAGATTAAGAAACTGGACATGAGTCCCTACTACGGAATGGGCAGGATTAATTTCAAGCTCAAAGGGCAGGGACTCAAGTCCAAGGAGGCAGAGTTGAAAAAAGCTAGAAGCCAGCAACCTCCAAAAAAAGCACTGTTTCAACTCTAAGGCAGATAAATCGAGTGCCATGAAGAAGGACCCAGTGCAAAAAAAGAAGATTGGAGGAGCTTACGAAGAGGCCAATTCCGGGGAAGCTCACCAGCAAAGTGGGGTAAGCCCTCTCTTAAGACCATCTCGGGCCGTAGAGCAGGGGGAGACCGTGCAGCAGGGTGAGCCAACCTGGGTACATGGAAGGACCATAGCATGCCTCAAACAACAAAAAGGTACGTTGCTTTATAATAGACCATCTATCAGACCAAGGGCATGTATCATACATAGCGAAAGGGGTAACTGCATACTAATATCAGGGCTATGCACCGACGATGTGGTAACAGGAATCCTTTCGTACCAAACAGAGGGAGGAACGAGGAAGCTGGTAGTCTGTCCGCCTACTTTCCAGGGGAGGAGCCGACCTGCCCCCCATAGGCGATGAAAGCCGGTATAGACTACTGCATAGGGAACGACCTGTAACTTATCTTGGGTTGCGACGCAAATGCCCATCATACCATCTGGGCAAGCTCAGACATCAATAAAAGAGGTGAGTCGCTCTATGAGTTCATATTAGGTGAAGGGTTATTTATTGCCAACACAGGTAGCGAGCTCACGTTCGTCAGTAGTACTAGGAAAGAGGTCTTAGATCTGACCTTGAACAACAGACGAATAGGTGATAATATTATAACCTGGCAGGTACCGCAGGAACCGTCCTGTTTCGACCACAGGCATATAAGACGTCAGTACACCAGCTCTAGTACCTAGTTAAAAAGTTCAGAAACCCTAGAGAACCAAACTGGGAAGGACACCTGATATCCCTCAGAGAGTCGCTCAAGGACGGGACGGTCACTATAACGGGCAAAGAAACCCTTGAAGTGGCAGTGGACCAGATTAACGAGGCAATAATAAGTGCCTATCAGGAAAGCTGTCCGTAAAGAATAAGGCACCACAAAGGGAACCCAGTTTGGTGGAACAATCACCTCTAGGCTTTAAGAACGATGGTGATAAAGCTATTCAACAGAGCCGATTCAACGAGAACTGGAACCTATATAGGAGTAAACTAACTCACTACAACAAGGAGCTCACGAAGGCTAACAGGGACTTATGGAGAAGGTTCTGCGAAGAGATCCAGGAGACCTCAGCAGGTGCCCGTATCCACAAGGTCATAGCTAAAGATAGCTCTACTGACAAAGTAAGTTTCCTGAAGAATGCTGAAGGGAACTACGCAGAACCGGCCGAGGACAGCTTGGAGATGCTGAGAACAGCACACTTCCAGGGGGAAAAATACACCAAGGTCGAGTGGTGGCAATTGCCAAGCGCGAGGAGGCAAGAAGACCCAAGTGAGAGGACTGGCAAGCTGCCACAGCCATCGCTCCTTAAGCGAACGTTAGTAAGCGTAAACAGGGCAGGTTCACAGAACTAGATCTGGATGATCTAAATAGTCGGCTGTCTAAGGCGATAGACGACAAAAATAGCAGTGGCCACTTTTCTAGACATAGAAGGAGCATTTAATAATGCGTCAACCACATCTATAACAAGATGCTTGGAAAGGAGGCACTAAATATAGTAATCGAATGGTGTAGGGAAGAGGAACTCTCAGTGAATCCTCAGAAAACCACAATGATTGCGTTTACAAGAAAACGGAATCTGCAAGGTCTTCAAGAACCGCAAATTAACGGGGTAGATATTCCATTTGCACAAGAATTCAAATACTTAGGGGTTACTTTCTACCGGTAACTAAAATGGAGCTCACACATTGAGAAAACCATACACAAGTCCATAATCGTCCTAGGAACATGCAAACTGACGTGCGGTAATAACTGGGGGTAAAACCACCAGATGACCAAATAGTTATATACACAGGTCGTGAGGCCAATAATAAGCTCCTGGTCTAGTTTGTTGGTCTAGGACACGGCAAAAAGGAGCTCAGAGGCAGCTCAGTCGTATTCAGAGGCAGGCCTGCCTAAGTATTACAGATGCTATGAGAACTAGGCCAACTGCCGCCATGGAGGTAATTTTAAACATACCTCCGTTACATATCACAGTACATGGGAACGCCGGATCTGTCAGTCACAGATTACAGCAAGGACATATACCGATAAGCCAAAAGCACGGTAAGGTCTACGAAGAGTTAATTAAGGAAATCAAGGCCGATCCAATATTGGGAATGCCAACGAATAAAATGGCCCCACAATATAACTTCAAAAGAGAATACACAGTAGTCGTACCAGATCGGAAATACTGGATAGCAGGACCTTGCCTTTGAAGGCAAGTCTCAGCTAGTATACTGACGGCTCTAAAACCAACTCAGGAACAGGAGCTGGTATATACGGAGTACAAGAGAGCAACAAGACCTCTCTGAGCCTAGGGATTCACGCCACAATCTTTCAGGCAGAGATCATGGCGATACAATTGTGTGCAATAGAACTGTAAGACGGAAGGTGGAAAACCAAAGAATATCAAGATTGATATGGGAAAGCTGCAAGGCCCTGAACTGGCTAGGTAGTCACAACCAGCTGACCCTAGCCTGGGTTTCAGGGCACCAAGGAATTGATGGCAACATCAAGGCCGACCAACTAACCAGGCAGGGAGCGGAACAGGCCATGATCGCACCAGAGCCCTCCTGCGGAATCGCTAAATGCCTTATATAAGGCCATACCCAGGAATGGGTCAAGCACCAGGCTTTGCTGGTGCGGCAAGAAACCACATGGCAGAGATAAGCCAAATTATTCCTAAAAAGCCCCTCAGACAAAATGTCCCGCGAAATACTGAATCAAAGTCGGAAAACGACAAGCTTATTGATAGGGATGCTGGCAGGACACTGTAGGCTTAGGAAGTTTATGAACAACATGGGCCTGGACGAGGACGACCTATGTAGGTTCTGCCAGGAAGAGGAGGAAAACGCATTTCACACACTATGCGAATGTGAAGCCTTGGTAGGAGTGCGGTTTCAATTATTTGGGGAAGAAAAACCGAAGGCAGAGAGCTACGTGAAGGACTCGGTATCTAGACTGCTAAGGATAAAGCTAGATACTGAACTCTAATGCAACGGAGAACCACATTAGACCAAAACTGGTTGCGGTGGGACAGGTCTTGCAGCCACTCCAACAATCAATCTAATCTAACTCTAAATCCGAAACTTTATTGAAAAAATTCTCAATTCAAACGTTTCTGAGTATGGTGTTATCTTTAATGCTGCCTGTTTTTGGAAAGTAGAAGATTTTGGATTTGAATTTCTCTAGATATGGAACCATTTCTCAATTTCTCTTATTATTATTTTTTCATTACTTTATTTCCTTTATTTCTTAGTTACATACTGGCGGGTTTAGTCTTTGGAGAGAAAATTCATTCTATTCCATAGAGAGGAATTTTCTTACTATTCTGTATGTATGTAAGATTACTGTTTTTTGAATTAGTATATGAATGTCTTTAGGTAGTCCTGCATTTTCTAAGTATCTCTGGACGTGATTTGTCACAACTCCTTCAATCGACATAACAATAGGTACCATTCTTATACTGGTTAGTTTCCACATTCGTTTGAGCTCTACAAAAGATCTTGATATTTTAGTTGTTTTTCTTGCTCTATTTGGGATATATTATGCATAAGGGGTACAGCTACATCTAATACTAATCCGGTTTTATTATTTTTATAGATTAATATGATATCCGGTCTATGATGCTTTATATGCCTATCCGTTTTCACTGGCATATCCCAGTATAAGACTGCCGATTCGTTCTCCAATACCGAAGTAGGCTGATATTTAAAGTTAGGCTCCATTTTGTCCAAAAGTTTATAGTTGAATGCTAACTTCTGATGGATTATTGCAGCAATACTATTATGACGCTGTAGGTAGTCAGTACTCGCCAGGGCGGAGCAACCTCCAGTCATATGTTCGATTGTTTCACCCACAGTTTGGCATCTCCGACATATATCCTTCACAGGCAACTTCATAATGTGGCGCTCGTAGTTCCTAGACCTCATTACCTTATCTTGTATAGCAACTATGAATCCCTCCGTTTCCGGATGTAAATATCCGTCACACAGAAAAGTAGTAGATAGTTGTTTATTGGTGCATTCTTTATCAAGATGGGTAGCGTCCATGAATAACTTTTTCTTTCCATTTCTGCATTTTGTCATTAGTTTCAGTCGGGTTATCTGGTATATCAAGCTGATGTAGATTTAGAGGGTTTGCCATTCGGTCGACGCTTATCACTTTGCGAATGAGAGGACAATTTTTGTTCAGGAAATAATGACGTAGGTTGCTTATTTGATCTTTAGATACCTGGCTTATGTTTAAAAGCCATCGACCACCCTTATTGCGCGGGATATACAGTCGCTCAACCGCGGATTTTGGGTGCAAACTTCGGAATTTCACCATTATTCTTCTGGTCATTCTATCTAGTTCTTCGAGATCAGTATTACTCCATTTTATGACTCCAAAAATATGTTAAAGCCGAGATAGCCCAGGTGTTAATAGCAGTAACTAGGTTTTTGGAGTTTAATTTGGTGTTTAGGAGTTTTGTCATCCTTTTTTATACTTGTTAGTTAGTTCTTCCTTTATCTTGGCGTGATTGAGTCCTCTTTGTTGATGGAACCCCAAATACTTGTATGGCTCATCTTCGGGAAGTTCTGGTATACCTGCAATGATTTTGTCCATAAATACGGTTTTTCCTTTGTAAATGTTTACGTGGGCAGACTTTTCCAAGCCAAACTTGATGCCAATGTCGTCGCTGAAAATTTTTGTTGTGTTGATTTAGGAGTTCAGCTGTTTCTTTGTCTCTGCGAACAATTCAAGCTCATCCATAAACAGGAGATTATTAATTTTATGGTCACTTCCTTCGCAAGGCAGAACCATACGGGACTTAAAGAGACACCTTGGAAGATGCCTCTCTGGATCTCGACTTCTTGTAAAAATTTATTATTTTTTGTCAGTCGCGTTTTCCAGGAGGTCATTGCGCGGTGTAAAAGAAGATTATAGATTTCATGAATTTTCAGAAGCCATTCGTGTGGCACGTAATCGAATGCCTTAGCGTAATCTATGTAATAGGTATGTAGGTTACGTTGGTTTATCTGGGCATTGTTAATGATAATACTATCTATTATCAGTTGTTACTTGCAACCTCTCGAGCCTCTGATACACCCCTTTTGTAACGGCGACAATATATTGTTCACTTCGCAATGTTTATAAATGTGCTCATTTAAGATCGCCGTAAGAAGTTTATATACTACCGAAAGACACGTAATGGGACGATAATTTTTTGGGTCCAGAGGATCTCCCTTTTTAAATATTAGATTGGTTTTTCCGACCGTTGAAAAGTATGGCATTGTTGAAGGATCCATTATTAGTTTTTGGAAGCATTTGGCAAGTGGTAAATGTGCGGCACTAAATCTCTTGATCCAAAAGTTCTGAACTTTGTCCGGCCCTGGAGACTTCCAATTATTCGTCTTTTTGATAACTTTGGCTACATCGCTTTCAGTGATGGTGGGTAATTCCAAGTCTCCAATTTCAGAAGCAGCTTCCTCAATCTGTTGTAACCATGGTGTATTAAGATCTATTTTTGCTTCTCTCTTCCATACAGTTTCCCAATAATCAGAACATTGCTTTGCGTCTATTTCCTGTGTATTCGATTTTTGTTCTTGTAATTGGTGTAAAATTTCCTTTGACTTTGAGCAAAGAGCTTATTTTGTTCATGCCTTTATGTAGACTCATTATATCTAGTGAGTCTAGCCCTCTTAGCCTTAGCTTTTTGAAGAAGTTGGTCCTTGTGTTTATTATTATTATTATTTATTTTTTCACACTTTATGTGGTTGGTAGCGGTTTCTACCGGACGCTGTTGCATCAAGGTATAAACCTACCTTACTAGGGAGTTAGTGTTCTACGGACTATTGCCATTGTTCCCAATACTACAGCTTTCTGCATCAAGGTACAGATGTGGCGAGATATATTTAGCTCTTCAAGGTGTTTCATTACTCTTTCGTGCACTATACCATTTGCAGAGATTATAAATGGCTTGATCTCCACCTTTTTCAGATTCCACAAATCTCTTATTTCGTCGGCTAGCGGGCGATATCGCATTATCTTATCCTTATACGATTTTCCCAGATTTTCGTCCAGTGGTACCGAGAAATCGATAATGATCGCAGATCTGTTGTTTTTTTCTATTATGATCATATCTGGTTTATTGTGTTGGACTTCACGGTCTGTTCTTATCATAGTATCCCAATAGCTTTATACTGTTCATTCCTGTTCTTAGATTCAATCTTTGGTTCACAGCGAGATGTAGTTCTTTTCCCATATTGTTATGTCTGTTCGGGTAAGCGGTGGGGGCTAGTTGTGTGGATGCTGATAATAGGTGCTGGATCGTCTCCTGCTCCTTGTTACATAGTCTATAGCGGGTATTCTGAATGTCCATGCATGCTGTCGAGGTTGGTCAGTCGGCGGCCACCTTCTTTCCTAGGTATGTATAATCGTTCTATCGCAGACTTTGGATGGTGTATCCTAAATTTAGTGAGCCTTGTGCGCACTTGTCTGTCTAGTTGTATTTCTGTCTGTGTCCAATCTAATATGCCAAATGAGTACGCCAACCCAGGCACTGCCCATCCATTGATTACCTGTATTTTGTTTTTGGAGTTGAGCAGCGTTTTCAAAATTGTACTTAGTCGCCGGAAAAATTCTGATGTTATTCTATCTTGGTTCGAGATGCTTAATCCTTGCTGAAAGCCTAAGTATTTGTAGCTGTCCTCTGGGCCTAAGGATGGGATTGTTGTAATGTTATCCATCAGTGTCATATTTTGGGACTGTATGATTTTTCCTCTCTCCACGTGAACCACATCACCTTTTTCTAGCCCCAGTTCCATTTTATTATTTATTATTATTATTATTATTATTATTATTACTATTATTTTTATTTAAATTATCTCAGCATAGTGCTGGTAAAATCGCCTATTCCCAGATACAAATATCAAAAGGAACATGTGTGTTTTATTTTAGTCAGAAAAGAAATTTTCTAACAGTGCGGCACATGTTCAAAATAACTGCCTTCTGCATCTCGATGTAAATGCCTTTGCGAAGTCCCAACTTTGCAATACTATCGTGAAGAGATTTAGGAATTAGGCCTGTTGATGAGACGGTAATTGGTAGAATCTCCACCTTATGCACGTGCCACATCTGCTTCATCTCAATGGCCAAGTCCATATATTTACTTTGCTTCTCCTGGTACTTTTCCAACACGTTCTTATTATTGGGTATGGAGAAATCTACAAGAAATATGCTGTTGGCTCTATTATCCAACACTACGACGTCAGGCCGGTTATTCGTCACCTGTCTATCGGTGATAATAGGCCGGTCATAGTATAGTCTAAAAGAGTCCTTTTCTAGTACCGGTTGAGCTTGGTATTTATAATATGGTGTATAGGTGCTTAGCATTCCGAATTTATGAGTCAGTTTCTGGTGAAGGATACTGCATACTTGGTTATGCCTATGCAGATAGTCAGTGTTAGCTGCATTTGTCTGATTGGATATTTCTATCCTTAATCACAAACTCTTTATAGTTATTGGTATTGATAATTTGATCTTGAATAGCAACCATGTAACCCTCAGTTTCAGGAAATAGTTAATTAACCACCTATTGGAAGCCTCTTTATCAATATGCGGCTGATTAAGGTCATTATGGTGTCGACCATGCAGTTCTTTCTGGGACCACAGTTCCTGTTTCTGGGCGTCAGAACAAGATGGAAGGTTCTGTTCATGGGAGGCAAAATTCAGTGGAGAACAGTTTTTGACGGCCAGATTTACTACCCTGTGAAGCTCGGATGTTTGAGCTTTAGTAAAAAAGAATTGTCTAAGATTAGTGATTTGACGGGTGTATAAATTGACAATGTCTGTCAGTGCACGTCCTCCTTCTCCTCTCGGTAACGTTGTTCTGAGGACAGACGATTTTGGGTGATGGCTGTTATGTTTCTTTAGCATCGTGCGTGTGCTTCTTTGAATATATTTTAGCTCGGTTGTAGACCATTTCAGAATTCCTAAAGAATATGTGAGAACAGGTATGGCATAGGTGTTAATAGCCCTCATAAGATTGCCAGCATTCAGATCGGATTTCACCAAGGTTCTCACTCGTTCATAGCACTGATTTTTAATTCTGGATTTTGCCTGCTTTTGATCTAGCTGTCTTGCTTGCTGAAATCCTAAATATTTATAAGTTTCACCATCAACCATTGCACGAATGATATCACCGTTTGACAGAATAACATCACCATTGAAGACTTTACCCTTTTCGATGTTTACAGTTTTGCACTTATTAAACCCAAAGTTCATTTGAATATCGGTCGAGAAAGTGTTAGTGATTTTAAGTAAATCACCAATCTGTTTCTTGCTTCCTGCATACATTTTAATATCATCCATATATAGAAGGTGGGAAATGGTATAGTTGTTATTTCTATTTGCTTTGATCTTGAAGCCATATCCAGTACTATTGAGCACGGTTGAAAGAGGATTCAGAGCAAGACAGAACCAGAGACGGCTCAAGGAGTCTCCCTGGAAAATTCCTCGCCGAATGCTTTTCACTACTGGCCTTTTAAATTTAGTTATTACATATTTTCTCTTATTTATATGAAATAATTTTAACCTCTTGGAAAAAAAGAAAAAAAAACAACTATAGGACAGTGTATACAATCGAACGTGTTATATTGTTCTCTTGATTAAATTAACAGTTTTTTGTGAAAATCCATCTATTTTGAGGAGTACTTACAAATATAGTGTAGATCAACCCCTGTGCTAACATACTGTGGAAACCATTTCAATTAACCTTTAGTTGTTGTTTTTTAAATTAGAACCCACTGTACGACTCTCATAACCTTCAAACCGAATATCAACATCAACGCCACTCAATATCAGGTGATCCACGATATGACCTCTAGGAGGACAGGTCCGCATTCAGTATTCACTTAGTTTCACGATGGCAGAAAACGTACCTGAGACTTCTGACTACAGGAGCTCTCAAAATGAAAACAATACTAATAAAACATATTCCGCTGCTCTGACACACTATCAACACCCATCTAAAGACCAAGCCATTATCTTTTCCTCTATAGAGGGAGCACGATTACAGGATTATTTGATACCATTGGGGAACAAAATCGGGCCGAAAAATATCTTAATCTCATCACGACTATCCAACAATCGAGTATGTATGTACCTGGACAACAAAGAAACAGTGGACAACTTTATGACGAAAAACAACGGCACAATTATAAATTGAGGGACACTCAAAGCTCGCCGATACATCACTCCGTCCGAAAGATTAGTGCTATCTAACGTATGTCGTACCATTCCTAACAAAACACTTACCAAAGAAATAGAAAAACTTGGCCTTAAACTCTTCTCCCCTAGTACATTCCTTAGAATTAGCTCACCGATCCCAGAATATAGTCACATATACAGCTTCAGGCGACAAGTTTTTATTGATCCCGAACAATGTTCAATTCCTGAGTCTCTAGTTGTGAACTTTGACGACACATCATATCGAATATTCCTGACTCAGGATAAACATCACTCAACACAAACCTGTGCCTTGGTGGAACAAAGAATGCGAGGAGTCAATAAAAGCCACCAAAAGGGCCTTCAATAAATACAAAAGAAACCGATCCATAGAAAATCAACTAAAATTCATGGAACTCAGGGCTAAATCTAGATTTATATTAAAAAACTCCAAACGACAATCTTGGAGAAAATTCATATCAACCATTAATAGCTCTACATCAATGACAGAGGTTTGGAAAAATGTTAAAAAAGTCTCAGAGCTGCACACTACTAATAATATAAACTTACTTCGAACATCTAATAATATTATTACTGATGATTTTGGAATTGCAGAAGAGCTGGCAAGGACCTACAACGATAGATCACGCTTAGATGACAGAGAAGCCATACATACTAACCAGACAATCGAAGTAACAGAAGGCAACAAAATCGGCGATAACGAAAAACATATCCTTAACTCACCCCTCTCCAAAATTGAATACGAGGAGGCACTACATTCTCTTCCCCAAAGTGCTCACGAGCATCTGCTCAAACTCTTCAACGAGATATGGACAGGCCATAAACTTCCAGAAATATGGTCAAAATCCATAATAATACCCATACTAAAAAATCCAAACTCGACCCTGAATCATACAGGCCTATATCATTGACTTGCGCAATGTGGAAATTATCCGAAAAAAATATAAATAAGAGGTTATTATGGATTCTAGAAAAACAAAACTTAATAATACCAGAACAAAGTGGATTCAGGCAGAATAGTTCAACAATTGATAACTTCTTAGACTTGGAAAGTGACATCCACGAAGCATTTGCTTTGAAACAATACTGCCTGGGTATATTCTTCGACATAAAGAGGCTTTTGACATAGCCTCCAGAGATCGCATCATCCGTAAACTTCAAACTTGGAACATTGAAGGAAACTGCCTGTCTATCATCAAAAATGTTCTAAGGAAAAGGACCTTCAAGGTCAAGGCAAATGGAACATTATCAAGCGAAAAGACTCTTGAAAATGGAATACCCCAGGGCTCAGTTGTAGTTCCTACTCGCTTTATCATTGCTATCAAAGACATCCTACAAAATCTCAAGCTCCGAAGACGCGCTGCATCATTTTCAGCAAGCGGAAATCCAACAACATACCTCCTCTCAAGCTAAACAATCAAGACCTGAAATACGAAACATCGATATTATTTTGGGGTATGACACAATAAAAAACTAGATTGAAAAGAACACATAATATCCCTGTTCTCCTCGTGCTATTGAGACTCAACCTACTTAAAACCTTGGCAAACAAAGAATGGGGTTCGAACCGCCAAACATTACTCATGTTATACAGAACGCTTATTCGATCAAAATTGGACTACGGCTCAACTGCATATGCCTCAGCTAATAATACATTGCAGAAACTTATTCGACAACAAACCGAGATCTGCAAAACCTTTCTATGAGAGGGTCAGAGTCTTCTCCAGCAAACTAAACATCACCCTTCCAGATTTTCTCCCCATAATCCTTACCTCATTTCCCCCATGGAATCTACCAAAACCAATATGCCTCACGAACCTCACCAATTTACCTAAACAATCCACCAACCCAACAATCATCAAAAACAACCTAGAAAGCATACTAGAGAACCACAAGTATTATCCCTACTTTACAATGATGCCTCCAAAACTTCCGAAGGAACAGGAGCAGCAGTCAAAGGTCCTGATGTACACCTTCAATTTAGATTACCCATATATAGTTCTGTTTTTACTGGTGAATTGTATGCCATTTATCGTGTGACCATCCTAATCCATTCACATGATGAACGGAATTTTCTGATCCTGACCGATTCGCTAAGTTCAATAGAAATCTTGCAACAAATCTATCCTACCCACCCATTTGCAATTGCATCAAAAACCAACTCTAACTAGCAGAACAGAAAGCAAAATTGATCAAATTTATTTGGATTCCATCACATATAGGGATAACTGGAAACGATGAAGCGGACAGAACAGCAAGAGAAGCCATAACCGATTCAAATTCTGAAATATTATCTCAAGCAGTAGCAAATGACTTCCGATGTAAAATAAAATACAGCATATGGAGTGCATGGCAAAACCATTGAAGTCTAAACTCCACAAAGTGAAGCACTCAGTGAAACCATGGCCAAACTTACCAACCTCTCGCAATGACCAAGTGCTTATTACCCGCCTACGCCTCGGACATACTCGGCTTACCCATGACCACATTCTGAACGGAAGAAACGCACCGACTTGTGAAACATGCAACGTACAATTAACAATTCAACATATTTTTGTTGATTGTCCACTCTACACGGTACAAAGAAATGCCCACAAGATACAGGGAGATTTGGAAACAATACTAGGTCCAAACTGTATTCTGCAAAATATTGAATATTTTCTAAATACCATAGAGATAAGAAACAGATTGTAATCATTGTTATTTATACATGTTCGCTAATAACCGAAATGGTTGATGCGATAGAATGAAATAAAAAAAAATCATCGACTTACTTCAGCTGCATAAAACTATTGTCGTCTCAACTATATACATGCTGGTCGATTACATTTATTTTTTATAAAACGTAATGAGTAATATTTATACAAAGTGGCTGATTCAATCACTTTTTGTTAATCAGTGCGTACAATAATACTCCTTTTTGAATCTATGCAAATGCATTTGTTAGTAACAAGTTGTTTATATTTAGTATTGGAAACCATTGAGGTATTTAAAAAATGGCGAATTTGAAGATAATCGAATTGTATCCAGTCTCCTTTCTTTGTCGGTCGAAAACAATATTTTCCGCTTCTTGGGGCAGCACAAAGTGAGAAAGGCCTTCAGAAATTTAAAACATCAAAGAAAATACTTATTAAGGAACAGTAATACATTTCTTTTTCCAACCAGCAGAAATATAACAAGTTATCATTGTTCAGTGACAAGCAATTACGTAACAAAGAGGAGTGCAACTAGCTGAAACAATAATTTCGCAGCTCTTTCACACCTAATAAAACTCTCAGTCAAACTTTTTCCATAATAAATCCCGGGAAGTTGAAAGACCAATTATGGCATAGCGAAAATCAAATAGGTATAATAAGAGGTAATCGTGAAAGTTTAAGGACAGCCCCAGAACTAATGGCCATCTGTGAATGTGATAAATGATACCTTTTTTTGTTCGCATCGGAGAGAAACTTAACTATCATTGGCCCACAATTGAAACCGAATAGCATCCGACCAGGTCTTTCACGGTTGAAGGTTTTTCTGGAAAACGATATATCTTTCTTATTTTGGCGCCCTCAACTCTATGACTTGGGATTACTAAAGTTACATCATCTACACAGATCCCACTATCTTGTTAAGATTTGGCTATACGAGATGATCAGTTCATTTATAGAATTCGAAAGAATTTTGGTTCTAATACGATTAGAATATTAAATAAATTTCTCATTCATTGGTAAAATCTTTCCCAAGACTTATATATATATATATATATATAGCTTTGATATATAAGTAATCAAACCAAGCAATCCTCTTGTCGATTATCGAGTTGTCGATTATAGAATACCAACTAGGCTATAGAGTCATTAACTACATTAAATATAATATTAAATCAATTTCAAGGACTGTCAATTTATTCACGTTCGAATGTATAATAATGATAATACCAATCGTAAGCACCCCTGATTAAATCATAGACATGTTTATAGACAAAATAAACAATGGGCTATGACTGGGAAATGTCAAGCATCGAACAGAGAATATCGCACGACGAATGTGTAACGAAACTCTCGAGTACAACACTTGAGTGTCTCATTATTACAACATAGCAAGCAACGGTTTTGTTGTACGTAGTGTGTATTCAACAATAAGTAAGATTTTCTCGAGTATTGAATCGAGTCCATTCAGATTGACATTCTGCTGATGTTTGAGAATCAACTTTAGGTTAGTTGATAAATTATGAAACAATGAATGTGCTTCGCTACTTGGCTAAATAGATTGGAAAATTATTCTTACAACTTAATATCAGAAATAAGATGAAAGCTTCTGTTTCATGTTAACCACAATCAGAAAACAAATGCTTTGAGAATTTCCCAATGAAGACTCAGAATGTTGCATTGTTCGAGCTATTATAATAAATAATTTAAAAAAATAGAAATGAACCGACTTCATTAGATTATAAGAGAAGTCTGTATTTATTAAAAAATGAGGGTAGGGATGCGCAAAAATCGATCTTTACATAAAATGACACATCGTATGGAAATATCGATGTTACGAAAATATCGTTTGTAAAATATCAATGTTTTGAAAACATCGATATTTCTATTGAAGAATCTTAAGGTATCGAACGATCAAAAAAAAATTTCATAGTAGGCATTTGAAATGGAAAGAAGGGTCTTTACTAGGTCATTTCATTACCGAATGCTTGTATCCAACAAACATTTGGTACTTTCGAACACTTCTAAAAAGAGAATCACATCACGTGAATAGTGCCGATAACAGTATTTTTATACGTTTCGTTAGTTGTACTGGTTAGATTCGCATCCTACTAATCTATCTGTCTTGTCATTTGCCAATTGCCTGAAAGCTGTGACAGCCTGGAATGAATAATGAAATGACGAATACCTATCACTTGAATCTTGTAAAGACACCCTCCCCATTTCAAATACCTACTGCGAATGTAGGTATTTGGATCGCTCGATATATAATAGCTAATTGTAATAATACCAAATAAAATATCATGGAATGGTATCCAGCATAACTTTATTGAATATTGGTAACAAGAACAAAAGTAATAAATAAGCTTCCTAGAAATGCAAACTAAATTCATACAAGATTAGGACGGTATTGATTATCAACACGAAACATATTGTTAAACTGAAACAAGAGCAATACGCTTAAGAAAGATACATAGAATCGCAAATTTGAAAAAATAATATTTGGCATAAATGCTTTTCTTCCTGTAAAAAACATTTAAAGAAATATCGATGTCACACGATGTTATAGAAAGAAAAAATATCGATGAAAACATCGAACATCGAAAGCGAAATATCGATGTTTTGAAAACATCGATGTATCTTGCGCAACCCTAAATGAGGGTCAGATTTCTACAGATTTTTCCAATAAATATTGCAGGATTTAAAAAAATGTCATAAAGCAATCTAAAATTAGTTCGAATCAACTATATATACAAAAGGCTACGAACAAAACCGAGGCCACATGGAGAAAATATAATCAGGCCCCAAAAAACTATATTTGAAATTTTTTTTAGTGAATCTGATAATCAACAGTTATTTTTTTAATTAAAAGTAGAGTAGTATTAAGCGCACTATATTTGAAACCAACGGATTATTGTTTTAAACTGTACCTAATTACAATATTTTCGGTAAGCAAGTTAAGAAAATTTTATTTGATTTAATTTTGTTGTCAATTTGTAATTTGTAATTTGTAATTTGTAATTTGTAATTTGTAATTTGTAATTTGTAATTTGTAATTTGTAATTTGTAATTTGTAATTTGTAATTTGTAATTTGTAATTTGTAATTTGTAATTTGTAATTTGTAATTTGTAATTTGTAATTTGTAATTTGTAATTTGTAATTTGTAATTTGTAATTTGTAATTTGTAATTTGTAATTTGTAATTTGTAATTTGTAATTTGTAATTTGTAATTTGTAATTTGTAATTTGTAATTTGTAATTTGTAATTTGTAATTTGTAATTTGTAATTTGTAATTTGTAATTTGTAATTTGTAATTTGTAATTTGTAATTTGTAATTTGTAATTTGTAATTTGTAATTTGTAATTTGTAATTTGTAATTTGTAATTTGTAATTTGTAATTTGTAATTTGTAATTTGTAATTTGTAATTTGTAATTTGTAATTTGTAATTTGTAATTTGTAATTTGTAATTTGTAATTTGTAATTTGTAATTTGTAATTTCTAGTTTCTAATTTCTAATTCATGGACACCTTCTAGTATGTTATACAATAATAATAATATATTTATTAACAAGTCGCTTCTTGAGGGAAAAACGACGACAAAACATTGGTGGAACTTAAAGCAAAACCCTTAAAACAAACACCTATGACAAGCCCACCATCATCATGTATTGCTACAAACATTTTCTTCTGGAAGAATTCAATGGAATCTATGCATGGAATTTCAGATAATCCGTTAGTATTTGATTATACTTGTGAGGAGCTTATGAAAGTCTATAGATAGCCTTTTTCAACAAACATAATTTTCCTAGTTCATTGTAACCTTCAGGTCCATCCATAAATATTTATGTGCCATGTTCTCCATTTAAGAAGGCAGTTTTGACATCAAAAAAAAACCTTAGTAAAATCGTATGTACAACTGAGCTGGAAATGTGAACAAGATCCATGTTAAACCCCATTAACTCTCATCTTAGAGATCCATCTGCTTGTTATAATCTGATCGCGGACCATTCATGCAGAATATGTCATTACAACTTCTTCTACGGTGAGGAGTGCATGTCTAGGTGCATATCTTTCAGGTATTTTATAATCTTCATAATGTCTTGATTCATGATTTTGTTGATTTCGCTGATCATATTGAAACGGTAATTTATATTAAAACTGGGTTCGATTTATTTTCACTTAGTTATTTACACCAATAACTACACGACTATATACACATTTATATTCACACTTATTTATCTGACTATATACGACTTTCTACTGTCTATGATCTATGACCGACCGACTATCTATCACTAACTGTGCCATGTCATTGCCATGGACATTATATATCTAACCTCAAAAGCTCTAGATGATTCCAGTGTTGTTTTCGTTGTTTCTGGAGGTTATTTCTCAGTATATGGCTTCGAGAGTAGACCAGGACTTATTCTCGTTGCCTCTGATGTTTCCCGTGTTTTTTGGAATGTGCATTGTATGTGTAGTTCATTATTCGGGTAAGTCTTCACGTTACACTGCCCCCTCCTTAACATCTGATCGTCCCGAACAGAATCATCCTTGGTAGTACCTTGCTGGATTTCCGTTCCATGGTGGAATCTGCACTTGGTTCCTGCCAGGCAAACACCCTTGTTAAAGAAGTAACAGTCTATCGTCTTTCCCGAGTACACTCCTTTTGGTTTGAAGCAACATACGGTAATTTGCACACCAGCGTCCTGGAAGATGCATTCGATCATGCTCCTTACAATCTTCCAATCTAGTCCGTCCAACCCGCAGCCTATTTTCGGAAGACCCAACTTCTTGATGTCATAATTACTGACTTCATTCCTTAGGCTCTTCAGTTCATGCCAGATGTCTTTGTAAGTGGGTTTTCCTCTAGACATCTTCTTCGTAACCAAATAGAAGAGGTTCCGTTTACCATTTGCTAGTCACAGAACTTTTCCTACTCTTAGTCGTTGGGCTTCTTCCAAACTTCCTTTTAAACACCAGAGCAATTCCTCGGCCCATACGTAGATCCTCCGCTACACAATGGGCAATAGAAAAGTCGGCTGGTAGTTTGAAAAGGTCTTGTTGAACCTCAACTTTCACACCAAGTCTGACCTTCTTCCGATCCGCGTAGTTGGACATGAAGTCGTTGAAACTGACATTTCGCTCCTCAACGTTCTTTTCCTGAAGAGCCAGCCACTCCTGGTTGTTCGATCCAGCGTATGGTGCGAGTCGGTTTATGTGCACCACTCTAGGTTTTACCTTGGTAACTTTCGGATACGATAGATGACGTCATTTATCCTCCTCATAATTTCATATGGCCCTTCCCATTGCCTTTGGAGTTTGGGACAAAGGCCTCGACGTCGTTGGGGATTATACAGCCAAACCAGGTCCCCCACGTTGAAGACTGGCTGTCTGGCTAACTCATGGACTTTATCCATTCTGGCTCTCAATTGGTCGACGTATCCTTCTCCTGCGACACTGTCCACTGTAGATCTACGGCCAAATTGCAGGTCACAGGGTAGGCGTAACTGACGCTCCAACATTAAACTAGCAGACGTCTGACCAGTTGTTTCATTAACAGCCGCCCGATAGGCCATCAGGAACAAATGGTTGTACTGGTCCCCCCCTGTTCTGAAACAACCTTAGAAAGATGCTTGCCCATGGTTCGGTTCATCCTCTCTACCATTCCGTCTGATTGAGGATGAAAAAGGGGTCGTTCTGGTCTTGTTCGCACCTATTCTGTCTGCACACATCTTGGAACAGGGCTGACTCGTAGTTTCTTCCTTGGTCCGAATGGATTTCAAGAGGAACGCCAAAACGCGAAAATAATTCTTTCACCAACATCTCGGCGAAGGTCGATGCTTCTTGGTTAGGGATTGCGTACGCCTCTGTCCACTTTGTGAAATAATCCATGGCTACTAGGATATAGTTATTCCCATTGTCCGTTTCAGGAAATGGCCCCGCAATATCCACAGCAACTCGCTCCATGGGACTCCTAACATTATACTGCCTCATAGGTGCCCGCTTTCTGCCAAGTGGTCCATTGCTGGCTGCACACACTTCACACTTACGGCACCACTGTCTCACATCTTCTTTGCAATTCACCCATTAGAATCGCTCCCGAACTTTCTGCAGAGTCTTGGTGATCCCAAAATGCCCACCCGAGGCTCCATCATGTAGCTGACGTAGTACCTCTGGCACTTTGCTTCTTACAACTAGTTGTAATATGGATTCATTGCCATCTTCAGACTCACAGGTTCTATACAGCAGATCATCTCTTAACCCAAGATAGTCCCATTGGCTCCAGTATACTTTTACTTCCGGGCTTCGCAAACTTATATCCTGCCAAGACGGCCTCTCCTTACGGCGCATCCACTCCAAGACCACTCTCAAACATGGGTCGTTCTCTTGGGCCAGTTCCATTTGTTCGGGCTGCCACTCCTCATTCTCTACGGTTGTTCGTCGTATAGGGCAAAGCTTCTCTTCCATCTCGACACATTCTAGTTTTTCCGACTGTAACGCCTTCTTCTTAAAACTGCGGCGTACATGTCCTAGCTCACCACACTTCCAACACCTTGGCTCTCTCTTCTTTGATTACGCTCCCGTAACTAGCTTCCTTATCATTTCTACCAGGGACTCTCTGTTGGACTGATCTTCTTCCACTTGTTAGCTATTGCCACTGCTTAAAACTGCTTTCGAAAGGTTGACCAGGAGCACTTTCCATCAAAGTTTGGCAGCTTAACCCTCATACTACCTGCGGCTAAGTCATATTCGCCTTTGAGTGTCTGGCTCCCAGTGCAGTTACCATTCTTAACTGACATTTCCAGTGTCTTGATTTTTTGTTGCAGTAGCTCCATGTTCTTCTCTGTCGTGACAAAGTTTTCGTCAACTATTCTTGAAATTTCTTCGAATTTCTTGTCACTATATCTACCAGCTTCCTCGATAGTTCTGGTCACCTCCTCAAACCTCGCATCACTTTTTCTGGAAACATTTTTAATTTCATCTTGAAGAGTTCTAGAAACTTCTTCAAACTTTTTCGAGACTTCATCAAATTTCTCATTATTATTTCTAGAAATTTCTTCAAACTTTTTCATTATTATTTCTAGAAATTTTTTCCAGTAGCAGCTCTTCCGGAGAGTGGAACTCGAACATATCAGGATCGTCTCCATTTTCAATCAGAGTGTCCCTGACCCGTTTCTGGAGGGTCGCTTTATTACCGGAATAATCACAATCCCATTCCACCAATTGTTCTTTAATTAGTCAATACAGTTTTCCAAGTCTTCAACACGAAAACGAACAAAAGAGTCTTAAAGTTAAACTTAAATCTAACAAAAGTCTCAAAAACACTCAAATCTGCACGAAACCGCAGTCCCTTAAAGTGTGTCCAATTTTATAATCACTCACTGATTACACACTGACACCAATGTGACGGAAATTTATATTAAAACTGGGTTCGATTTATTTTCTCTAATTTATTTACACCAATAACTACACGACTATATACACATTTATATTCACACTTATTCCTCTGACTATATACGACATTCTACTGTCTTTGATCTATGACCGACCGACTATCTATCACTAACTGTGCCATGTCATTTCCATGGACATTATGTATCTAACCTAAAAAGCTCTAGATGATTCCAGTGTTGTTTTCGTTGTTTCTGGAGTTTATTTCTCAGTAGATGGCTTCGAGAGTAGACCAGGACTTATTCTCGTTGCCTCTGATGTTTCCCGTGTTTTCTGGAATGTGCATTGTGTGTGTAATTCATTATTCGGGTAAGTCTTCACGTTACAATATTCTCCCTTTTCTGATTTTTTCTCTTCTTGGTCTTAATTTTCTTGTTAGTGGTGATCTTCACATTTCCATTCTTCATCTTCCTGCTCTTGATGTTCTTGCATTGCATTATCAATTTATCGTCAATTACATTCTTACAATATTTTTTTGGTAAAGTCAGCTTTTCTTGATATGTAGATTTTTCGAGTAACAGGATTCCAAATTTTGTACCCATTTACAAAGATTTTTTGTATAAATATTTTGACCAAGTTTTTCAAGTCCTGATAGATTTGGTCTTCTACTTATCCGATCTCCTAAGAAGTAACATCAGCTGTTGTGGTCACACTCCTATTCAATAGATAACCAGCAGTTTTTATGGCAAAACCTCAAAGCTTTTTGCTCAGTTTAGTTGAATGTAACACCTTATTCATCAAAGTAAGCTTGGCCCTCTCAGCTCTTCGATTTTGTTTTGGGGTATCATTTATAATATATTCAATGACAATACCTTTATTCCTAACCAAAGTCTTGTTTATTTCCGAATTTGCAATATACTCCTTTATATTATTTGGTTTAATCCTTGATATGGAACAGATACATTTTCTGAAAAAGTATAAAGTATATAGTCAAGTAATATTTGTTGGCGATATTTTTCCACACAAATCGAAATTAATGATCTCAAGTGGTCTTGATGCTCAGGTTCTTCCTGGACGAATTGGTTTCTCTACTTATAATGCAAGACTCACATATTTCTTCATTTTGACACTTTTTTTTATGTCACTGTCAATCCCACCACATTTGTCGGGAAGGTTATTTAGATCATTGAAATTTATGTGACTTAATGTATTTTGCCATTCGATAAGGTATTCTTGTTGCGTTAATATAGCTTTTCTAGAATAATGGTTCTTCATATCGATTTCCCAGAGCCATACACAATTTCATTTCTTGTTGGCTTGTAATCGAAAATAGCTATATTTCATCTTTTTGACTCTATTAACCTAACCTAACCTAACGGACCGACTTTATTTGTTGGTGCACTGAAAAATACGAAATAATATTAATTCCATTGGTGCCAAGAGTCCTGTATTTACTACAATAACACAAATTCAAAATTACCAGTACCAATAGAACCAATATTATTTTGTATATTCAATGCACCAACAAATAAAGTCAGTCTAGTTTTTTTAAATTATTTATTCTTTTACAGTATTCATTGAAAGTAGGTTTATATTCAACCCAACTATTATTCGTTAACGTGTCGTCACAGAACTTCTCCAGAAATATTTCAAGTAAGTTTTTCACCTTTTTTGCTATTCCTATATCAGTTTCTTCTATCTTGGGATTTTTTAAAATACTTGCATCTTTCATAAGATTTTCTGATGCATCAGTGTCAACAACAAAAGTGTTGTCTGATACACTGAACCTTGCAAACTTTTTATAGGTCTAATGGGATTTCTAGGCATTAAATAGGCCAAAGGTTTGGCTGGAAGGAGCACGTGGAGCGACTTTCTCGTTAACTTTCAAGATATCGTTATGCGTTATAGATATTTTTTACAAAAAATTGGACGGACGTTATTAGTTAGTGCACTGAATAATACGAAACAATAATAATTCTATTGGTGCTGTTACTTTTGAAGTTGTGCAGTTGCAATTAGATTGATAACTTTTGGCACCAACTTCACAAGTACATCACCAACAGAATTAATATTATTTCGTATTTTTCAGTGCACCAACTAATACCAATGAAGTTAGTACTTATCCTATTACCCATGTATATTCTTTGCTTGTACTTGTTATTATGTAGAGATCTCAGAACATCGCTGCGGAAATACGCATAACTATTTTAGATTTAAAACATGTTTCCACCGCTCTAACTCTAAAACCGTAACTATAAGAAAAATATGTTGCTACAAATATTATAGTCTTTCATGTGGTACTCAGAGACTTTCAGTTTTCGAAAGAAATCGCCCCCTCCACATTTCCCGCAAAAATACACATATGTGAGATTTTAACATGAATGTAACTCGAAAACCGTAACCATTTTGAAAAAATGTTCAATGTAAACATTTCCGGATATTGCCCTATTTTTAATTCTGGCATCTCGAACTTTCGAGAAAATTTGCCAACTCCATACCCTTCGGGGCGGTTTTCTGAGGGAAGAAGATTTCGGATTTGAGTTTTTACGAATATGGAACCATTTTTCAAGTCTCCTTCTTTCCTCTTTCAAATAAATCGAAAATCATCAAAATCTTAGTACGTTGACTATATACAACGCGCCCACAATCCAAAAAAAGCAGACAGTAAAATTTTATATCTCCTCCATTCGGGGTTCGTCGGTCAAAAAGTGATTGTGAATGAGGTAGGGGTGAAGGAAACTCTCTTATCTATCATGTTCATGTCATGTCCAGAAACAGATACGGTATTATTCTCTGGGGAAATTTAGTGGATGCAAATTGTTCAAGACTTAAAATTATGTTCAAAATGCGACCTCAAGATGTAAACCATTCTACGAATACAGTAGTTGAATCAGTGAAATTTGTTTATCAGAATGAGTCACTATTTCATAGCTAATTTATTCTAAATTTACGACTTTTGCCTTAATAATAGAATAAACATTCTCGAAAGCTCGGCTTAAATCAAATGATTATGTATAAATATAGGTATAATATCAATTCATTTATTTTGTCACTGATGGACATTTCCAAGACTCCAAGAAACTCACCTTAATTTTTTCCACTTTAATAGATGAGACATTGAAGATTCGCTACGAGTCTTCAGCAGTCTTAAAATTATTATCCTTTTGATAGCAATTATCTTTATTTATTCAATTCTTAATCAAATCTATCATATCCTTAATTTGAGAGAATGGGCTTTGAAATAAAACACCAGAAATCGATATTCATGTTTGTTTATTATGTACACATTTTCATTTTTTAACACACTGTTAGATTCTTTACCACATATACAAATCACTTTCGTCTGCTGAAATACATAGTTTATTATTTTTTCTGAACAGTAGATACTATTTTGATTCGTTTAATTTGACATGACATGTCTTGTCTCAATGACTTCATTGTTTTTATTATAAAATAGAAGCAATTTCTCAGTGCTCAAACATGCTTACATATTACAGATAAACTTATACAACCTAATGCTTAGGCAGTACCGTTAATCTCTTAATAGCATTACGTTTGAAGCTATATTGTAATGATGAAATGGAAAACCTTAGATGAAGAATCAAAGTTCTCCTTTATTCTCAAACAAACCCCTCAATAATCTTGACTAGACAATTGTCGATAGAAGTGCTTTAAATTTATGATTCTAATACCCTGTTTTTTGAGTAAGTTCTAAGTCTAAGTTTTAGAGAATATAACAAAGTATAATTGAAAATATTGAGTTAATTTCCAGAAGGAACATCCTGGTATTGTTTTATACATAGATAACTTATGAAATTATTATAATTTCTAATAATATGGGGTCATCATCAAGTGAAGGATATATTCTAAAATCTTATGTTATTACAAGAACACGAGCTAGTATGAAAAAATTAATATAGTTGCTCATTAATTGGATTGTTAGTGTATCTCTGGAAAATAAAAGTAATATCATAATAACTGCTGATACATCTACATACAAACATTATCATTGTGATTCAGAGAATTGATCCCAAGATGCAATTCACGTGAACACACATCGAAAGGATTTAATCCTTAATAAAATCATACCGAGATGATGAAATTGTACAAAAACATAGATGATTTTTTTTTTATTATTTTCTTCATAAAATCCTTTGATTTGATGTCTTGGATAATACTGATTCTAATCCTACTTGCAACTGCGATTTCATTATTAACATCAGGTTTATTTCTACTTTAGCAATTGCGGGTCCAAAACTCTTGAAGTTTTCTATAATCTTCCAAAAGTTTTTGGCGTATTACATGTTATTTAATTAACTTTATCACTTTCTCGTAGATAATAAATACAGTTAAATAATTTGAGTAGGTATTTCTACAATTTAATCATCTCAACATGATAATTATTGAAAAATTATTTAAATTTGTATGACACTTGTTCCACTTTCAGTTCTATTTTTTAAAGCAAACATGGCCCACTTGTAATACAACGTAAACTTTCTGTGAGTTATTTGGTACACCGAACATGTAAGTACCTACTCTACAAAAAATATTTCAGGAGCGACAATTTTTCGGAATAGACATTCTTTCAACAAACTTTCTCTTATTTTTACTGCTTTGTGTGATAAAATTATAAAAATAGGAGGTTTACACTTGAACATAAATACTTTTGACGTTTTTAATTTTTTTTCCTTGATCACCCTGTAGTAATAATTATCAAAATATCATACAAATACTAATGAGAGAACACATTCAAATTAAATATTTAATGTTTCCTTGTAGGAAAAAATTATAATTATGTATTGGTCTGCAAACGTAATTTTTCATTTTAAATTTGATTTATATCAAAAAAGTTGGCATCCACTTCCGATAAGCCACATTCTTGAAAATATTCTAGCCGAGTAGATCTTATTAACATTAACAGTGTAGTTCTCAATTTTCAAAGTCGTTCATTTATAGTTTTTTTTTTATATATCAATTTCGATTCATCAGTTTCCGAAAGGACAACGTGTATGCTTTACTTTATGATAACCTCGTTTATATGGATTATTATAATTTAAATTGGTGTTACAAATGTTTCTTGTTAATACTTGAAGAACAGTTATGTAGATGGAGATTCTATCCACATTTGCCTATGACAGAGACCCTCAAAATATTTTTATATATAAATGTTTTCAGTCAATCTACTTAAAAACAAGATATTGACAATTGGAAAATTTACATCTATTACTAACTTCATAATTAGTCCTCCGTAAAATAGTACATTTTCCAAAAGGGAAATACCTAAGTTTTGTGATAAAATAATGTTATATTATGTAGGTATCCACGCGAGAGTTTATAACTTTGTAACTAAATTGTAAATGAATTCAATACATTTGTTCTGTTTACAATATTAAGTAGTCCAGAAATGAACAGAATATACAATAATTGAATGAGTTTGTGAGAATAAATTCATGTCATATTATGTCCAATCTATCAATAATTAAAATAATAATCAAGGTTGCAGCTTTCTGATTTTGTTGGATTCAAATATCATCCTGAGTATTCGTAACAATAAAGGAACTGTGAAATTTGGCACTGAAAAAATATTTGGCACTACAATATATCTAAGAATAAATATAAGATTGGATGAATACTCTGCAAGAAACATGTAATCTCAATATAAAATGTATATTCTTGAATTGGCATATTTAGTACCTAAAGCATACAATACTATAGTCGGATGATCAGGTTGAAGCTACTATTTAACACCCTGTACAGATATTAGACTAATCATGCCTCAGCTTTGACCACAACTTTATGATTTCAGATAATTATTGACTTTTTCTCTCTCTCGAAGTTACAGAAGTCATTTCTGTATGATTTTTTGCATCAGCTATTTGATAAAAGTTATAAGCTACAATATAAAAAATGTGAGATAAATTTCATACCATAACAGTGAATTTTCTATGAAAGCTAAATTTCATATATTCATGTGCAATAAAAAAATGAAGCTAGATACATTTCTTATCTATAATATAATCTAATAATTAATAAATAGAAGAATATTGAAGCAAAACAACCTTCAGTATATTAAGTGGATTCCTTAGTATGGCCGTTATATTGCTAAAAGATAGATATACATTGTTTTGTTACGTAACAAAAATTATTTTACTTGTGCTGTTTTTGATTGAATATAGAAAACTGTTGTTTTACTTGTCAATTCCCCTAATTTCGTCATCAATGACAATTTGGGGCTTAAAATTCATTTGCTCACCCTGTATTATTTCCATTGCTTCACACAATGTATCTCTTAGCATATTTATATATGATAAATTACTTATTCAAATTATAAAATATAGTTACGTAAACATCGAGAAACAAAGAAAACATACATTTTCTACTCCCTTTCATACGTTTTAGGTTATTTTCAACCAACAACGTGAATTGCCTACAGTTTACCTATTCTAGAAAAGTCAATCAATCATAAACTATTCTGTTTCTTAACCGCTGTCAGTCTTTGATTAAAATTGGCTTAAATATAAACAATTGTACACGTATGCTTCCTTTAGTTTAAGCGTCGTTCTGATATTTTACCTGAACTTACCTCTACTAACAAATAACGTGATTATTATTTTTCAATACACTGTTCACCGTATTGCCATCAGAACTGTCCCTAGAATTAGAAAGCTAGATACCAGCTCTTGAGGAGGTTTACCTGCAACAAAATTAACACTCGTGAGTATTTTTTTTGAAAAATGGTGTTTCGACAATAACAAATTAAATTGAAAATGCCAGTATGTTTAATTTAGTACCAAACGCATGGAAAGTAACTACAGTTATAGGAAGAAACTTCTTGACTCCAGGCTTTAATTAATAACCTAGATAATGATTGATAAAGAACAAACCTACCGAACAGGAAGATCCTGAACAGAAGCTTTTTAACATGCTTTTATTAGCTTGGTATGTATGTATGTATGTAACGGAATCTTTGGACACGATTTTCACCCACTTAAAAACAGGATCGACTTGAAACTTTGTATACTTTTAAAGTACCGATGACAATGCAATAATTTCATGTTGTGTATGTGCGTGTATGACTCCTTGATGGGGGGGTGTACCGTACCAATTATCTCTGAGCGCTACGGATGGATTCTCGTAGAATTTTCGATATGCATGTGAGTTGGTATGATATGTGATGTTGTGTAAGTGCGAGTGGGACCCTTTGGTGGGGGGTTCCATACCTATGGGTGTTTTTGATTTCTGGATGAATTTTCGTGGAACTTTCTATCTGTATGTGGGTTGGGAGGTTTTTTGATGTTGTCTACGTGCGAGTGGGATTTTTCGATGAAAGGTTTCATACTTATAGTTGTGTATAAGATATCATTTTAATGTAAAAAAGCGTGGGGTGCCTTCTAAGTTAATTTTATAATGACTCTACTTGTATCATTATCTATCAACATAAAATATTTATATTAGAGGACATCAAGCACCCCACGCTTTTTAACATAAAAATGATATCTTATTTATTTTGTAATTTTTAGTTTGGTTTGCTATTAAAGCGTGTTTTATTTTTTTAAACTATTATTTTTCATTTATGAGAGTAGCCGTATAAAAGTCAATAGCAAATAAGAAACCGACATTCTTGTTTCATCGACATACAAGAAAGCCTTTGACGAAGTTCAACTGAAAGACGTTGTAGGAATCACCAATTCAGAAAAAAGCATACGGGCGGGAATAAGTGGGAAACTAGCAAAGAAGGACTGGTAGGGCTCACAGAATTCGCGGTTATCCGTTATCTTTCAAAGAATGAGACCGACCTGCAAAGAAGAAATCTACATTTTTTTCAATACCACTACAGTACCGTTTAGCAGGACCAAAACCGATTAAAAACTAGATGCATAACGACATCCGAAGGACCATTTTGATATAAACTGGAATCGAATCAGACTATTACTTGAGAGTAAATTGTTCTGCGATATTGAAAATAAAATATCCCATCAACCCACAGAAACTAAACAAATGGCAGGTTGCCTTAGTTAGAGTATATGTCGTAAAAAGAAATAGATTTAAGAATATCTGAGACCACGATGAAACCAATTAATCATGAGATCTGAAGCCAGATCTAATACATACTAAATAAATAAAAAAAAAACTAGAACGGACTAGAAGAGTGCGATTTCGTTGGACGAAAAAACACACCCAGCGGATAATGAATTATAATATCTTGCTACTACAAACAGGCACTAGGCGGTGATCACCTTGGATTTTATCAAATTTATGTTAGATTTAAATAGATAGTCTCGTAGTAGGTCAACAGGAATTATAATTATATAAAAACATAACTCTGAGAGCAATCATAAATGCGAAAGCAAATAATCCAGATTTAGAGCTTCACAACCCCGAATACGGGAGTGCAGGATAGATGATAAAATGACTCAGAATTAGAGCTAAAACAATTTGTTTTTTAATTTGTATACTTTCCGAAGGTAATAGATATGGGGCGTGGTAATATTTTCTTGTTTGAAACAAATTTATCCCTGTCAGAAAACGTCTGAACAGCAATTCATTTTATTAAGAAGTGCGGAATCTCCCTAAAAAGATCCCTTATCAAAATTTGTCCACTTATATATATATATATATATATATATATATATATATATATATATATATATATATATATATACATATAAGAGGACACATTTTGATAAGGGATCTTTTATATATATATATATATATTAGTTACACACACACATATATATGAAGTCATGAACAGTTCACATGTCTGAAGGTCGTAGGAAATGGAATTTTCTCAATTTCCTATGAGCCGTATTGACCTGTGAGCGACATACATCGGACTCTCTACTCCTTGACGCGAAATCTACATTTATCAAAAACTCGTCCGAATGGTCTCTACAGGCTCAACAACTCTTTTTTTAGCGTTGTTGACACAAAATCACATTCGCTATCAATTACTCTATATTTTTGTCACCCTATTTTGTAAACAAAAATCAAATTAATTGATAAACAATAGATTACAATAGCTGGATTACATAATAGTATTGAGAAAGAGAATACCCGACTGCACTTAGGAATTTAACATAAAATATACTTATTACAGACAATGTACAAGATTTTACTCCCTTACATAATATAGACTGTTAACGTTGCTATATTGGGATCTTGGAAAGGATAATACATACTACAGAAAATTTGCGTTATTTCAAGTGGTGAAATCGGATTCAGGATGGTTTGTGGATTAGCTATTCAGCAACAGATGTCGCAACCGGTACCTAATATTTGTTTTAGTTTATTCGAGCAGTTGTTAGCTCTTCTCCAGGATAAAACTTATCTTGAACTGTAACTTAGGATATGAGCTATCACTACGAACAATTTCAACAAAATATTAGAACCTTTATCATAAGAAAATCCTTTCGTATAATACACAAAATTAAATATGTATGTAGATTTGCCAAAAACTACCTCAATTACCTAAATCCTAATCAATAATGTTCAAAACCGTAATAATTATTTTTGTTTCTATGTTAAATAGCATATCACATAAAGTGGATATTTCATAAGGTACGATCGGAAATATTCGGTGCGTTCAGTAATCTCCTATACCTATTATATTATTAGAACGTTTATTCCTCTCTATATGGGGAAAATGTGAATGCATGGGTTAAGCGCTTGTATAAATTATTTTTAAAATAGTATCTGAATATCGAAAAAGCTCCCAAAAGATTTATTACATGTATAGATAGATAATGTTCGTCATTGAGAATTTAAGAAATTCTAAAAAAAATGAAAGGATTGATTCAAGCGTTTCAAAATAAATCTAATGAGCAATAGAGTAAACTACCATTAAAAAAGATTAGACATTAGCATATTACACAGGCATTCGTATGCCGATAACTAAGACCTAAATACAATTTTAACCGATTGGTAAGTATATCGCAAAATCTAATTAGCGAAAAACTACAAATATTTCGAGTTTAGACTTCTTAATTTACAAAATTTTCAATTCAAATTCAGAATTAGAGAAAAATCATGGTGAAAAATAGAAATATTTTTTACAAAAAATTGGACCGACGTTATTAGTTGGTGCACTGAAAAATACGAAATAATATTAATTCTAGTGGTGCTGGTACTTGTGAAGTTGGTGCCAAAAGTTATCAATCTAACTACTACTGCACAAATTCAAAAGTAACACCAATAGAATTAATATTATTTCGTATTTTCCAATGCTATGTCTAATCTTAAAAAATATTTTGCCAGTTTTGCTAGGCGACGAAAATGTCAATATTGTAGGCGTGTACCCCCAGCACTCAGCTACTTCCAGCACCCAGGTCACAGCTTACGTAGCTGTGCCCAGGTACTTCACAGCATTATAGGCTAATAGTTAGATAGTTTTAAATCAGAATGTTCCTTATACATTGATTGGACGAGGTGGCCCTCACAACTGCCCCTCAAGATCACCTGATTTAAACCCCGTGGACTATCACATGTGGGCATATCTTAAATCGTATGTGTAATTCTTCCAAAATTAATAGGTACCAGGGAAGAGCTTGTTCAGAAAATTGAAGGAGCGTGCAGAGAAATAAAAAACAATCCGGTTGTGATTCGAAAATCAGTTAGAAGTATTTTGAAAAGAGCAAACAAAATTTTAAGATCAAAATAGAAGCAATATTAGCAATTGTTATAATTTTTATGTTTCGTAGTTGAGTTGGTAAAGTTTTTGTTTATTTAGAATGAAATCGGTCCTAGTTATTTTTTTTTATTTATTTCACAATTATGAGTTATCATGGAAAATAACAAATTTTATCAAGAAAACGCAAATGAGTACTGTAATATTTGTGGTGGTATCTATGTACTGATATGGAAATACATTTTCGGGACATGGATTTTACAGTGAGCAAGAAAGAGAGGTTAGACGGGCTAGTCGACCAGTATGATATTCGAAATACAGAGACGACTGCCAATCATGTACCTATCTCTACTTAACCATTTGTAAAATCCACGAGGCCGTAGCCCTACTTCGCTTCAGGCAGTGGATTCATGCTCTGCCTCATTTCAGAATCGCAATAGTGTTTTAAGGATGTAGGTAAGTAAAATTTCTGAGAGAATATATATTCGGTTTCCGACATTTCATTGCAAGTGAGAAATATTTGCTGTAATGAACTCAACGAATATTTGTTTTGATAAAAATATGTGCTCTAATTTTCCTTTCTGCCATAACCGCTTTGGAAATAAAATAAATTCTACAAATTAGAAAAAAGATCTCAAACTTTTAAGAAAAAAATTAAAAACAAAATCAATGTAATAGCGGTTGCAATAATCCACCCAGTTATGCAAAACAATTCTCAAATCTGGGATACAGAGATATTCTCATGTCTCTGAGTAAATTTGGCGTTGGATACTTTTCTCCCTCAACTAATCGAGATTTGTAACTCTCTCGAATTAATGTCGACAAGCAGTATCTTTTAGATATCCCCCCAAAAAACATTTAGTGATAAATCTGGTGATATCGGAGGCCACTTGACCATTCCATTTATTGAAAATAAATCATCAGGAAAAGTATTTTGGAGAAATTGTTTAACTGCTACCGCATCTAAATATTTGACAGCCTAAGGTTACCGTCGATAAAAAATGGAGCACCAAACCCACCAACACCAATGAAACAGTGTGAACTGCCTTCAGCATCTACCTTGGGTGGATGTAGCAATTGATCTTTTAAGACCCAGCAAGAATTACTTACTAGTAATCCGGGACTACCAGAATGTAACATTACCCTACTCTATACGATCCTTTATTGGCCGTAGCAGAACGGGGAAGTCCAGAGACATACGACAAAAGGAACAGAAAGATTTACAAGAAAGTTTATACGAATAGCTGGTAATGTACAAAGCTGCCCCACATTCGATCATTGGGAAATCTCCATCGGAACTGTTTTTTGGAAGGCACTGCCGAGATAAGATTACATCGCTAAGAGAAATGTAAAAAGTGGAAACCAATGGATTAGGTTTAAATTACAGCCAACATCATTTGTAGTGGAAAATCAAAGTGGTGATGATACTTTTAGGAACAGGCAAATAGGATAGACAATGACAAAATAATGTACCACATTTGAAAAGAGTTGAGGGAGAATGGAAAAATATAAATGATAATAAAGATAATTAAAGATTAAGTGTATTTAGATAATTTTGTTATGAGGTAAAATTGGTTTGGGGAATAAATGTAAAAAAAATCGATACGGAAGAGATGTAGTCACACCGTCTCAGGCCCACGCCGTATGCAGTGCCACATCAGTAACACGAGGGCTGGGAGCAAGAGTCGATGTTGAGTATTGCTGTATGCGCTTGAGTAAATGAGCCAGTGTATGAGATTATGAAAAGCGGGGGGCCCTACAAGTACTAAGAAAAAATCCACAAAATCAATAATCTCATTGCGATTAGTGTTGCTGCGAGACTGGTCTTGGTCTTGCAGTCCTGGTCCTGGTCTTGCAATATTGCAAGATTAAGACCAAGGGTGCAAGACCATATCGGTGTTGGTCTTGGTCTTGTTTTGCGCATCTCTTGTTGCGATCGAACTACATCATTTGGTATACTAATTATACACCTTAAGCTACCATTTATTTCACAAGATAAAAGTAAAAGTCACTTGAAAATATTTGAGAGTTACGAATATTTCAAATTTATGGTACCTACACCATGAAAACTTTCACATTTCATATTCAACCATACTAGATTACCGTATGAAATTACTATTTTCTTTTAATACATCCTTAATTCATAGAATAATAATATTGTTGACTTGGAACAAGACAGTTATGTGAGCTATTCTCTCACTTGGAATTTGCAAAGTAAAAATAACATATTCTACAGGTGAGCAGATCTGACAATCGTGATTCACAACATTCGCTTCTAGCTGTACATGTCAAGTTTGCTTTCTGAACTACTATTATAACCGTGACGTGAAATTCTGCGCTTCAACGAATTCCCAATTCCAACTATCTGCTATGCTAGACGTCTTCTGGTCATCGAATCACATTCCATTACTATTCAATGAGTTTATCAAGGGAATAACTCATCATTCTGTTCTTATACACCTGTCTGGTATAAACCAATCAAGTTGATGTATAATCTCATTCAACGTCTTGTCCGATTGCGAACCAATCACTCAAACACCCCAACTCTATATATATTCCATATATTCCCCTGCAATAATCCTTACACACTCTTGACTCAGCTTGACGATTTTTTTTTCATATATCTGTCAATCAAAAAATTAATATACTGCCACATTCCAGAGGAAATTACCACCAGTTGTAAACTACGTAGATATATATTTGGAGTTTGTGACGCCCTTTTTGATGACATAGCAGCAGGTAACTTTCTAACATATCGAAATTGCAGTCTATGACCACAATTTCGAAAATATGATAAATTCACCTACCATTTTTTCATATTAATTTCCATTTCTCTGTACTGTATATACAGAATGTATAATAAAGTCGCACAAGATAAAGTCATGAAAATTATTTTCCGACACTGCATGGGGGCTATATTAACAATATTAATTAAAAAAATGATGGTCAATCTTGTATTACATGTATAATTTTATTGTATACGTTGCTGGCTATATGCTGCTATTACGATATTTTACATATGGGATTATGCAGATATCTCAGGTGTTGATCGATCTATATCGGTGCATATCCTCCCAAATATCTTTTCAAATCAAAGCTCTCCTTTCCGTCTTAGAGCATGCCTAGGTTATCTATAAATATTTTTTTACAAAAAATTGGACCAACTTTATCAGTTGTTGCACTGAAAAATACATAATAATATTAATTCTATTGGTGCTGGTTCTTTTGGAGTTGGTAAGTAGGTAATCACATTCTCCTGCCCGTCTTGAATCTGAGAGAGGACAGCACCAATAGCTGTATTACTGGCATCTGTTTCCAACACAAATTTTCCGTTATGCCTAGGATAACCCAAGATTGGTGCGCTGATAAGAGCTTCGTGCAGTTGTTCGAAAGCTCTCTGACACTCGTCATTCCAGGAATATTCTTTGCCTTCTTCTGTTAACTTAGTTAAAGGTTTAGCGATATTGGCAAAACGAAGCGACGGTAGTAGGTACACAAGCCCAGAAAGCTTCTAATCTCATGCTTGTTCTTGGGAATAGGCCATTCCTTAATAGCTGTTATCTTTTCTGGGTCTGCCGTGACGCCGTCCCCAGATACGATGTGACCCAGATATCTTACTTCACGTCGGAACAGATGACATTTCTTAGGACTCAGCTTCAGGTTGGCTTCACGTAATCGTTGAAAAACTCCTCCTAAATTCTTAGAGTGTTGCTCAAATGATTTTCCTATTACGATCACGTCATCCAAATACACTAGTTTGCCATGTCAATCCTCTCAAAACTGCTTCCATGAGCCTCTCAAATGTAGCGGGAGCATTGTATAGTCCAAACGGCATCACAGTAAATTGCCAGAGCCCTGATCCTATCGAGAAAGCATTCTTTTCTCGATCTGGGGGATCCATTTCAACTTGCCAGTATCCACTTTTCAGATCTAGTGTAGAAAACCATCGTGACCCAGAGAGAGTATATAGGGTATCATCTATTCTGGGTAACGGATAACTATCCTTCTTAGTGACTGAATTCAGAAGTCGGTAATCTACACAGAATCTTGTAGAGCCATCCTTTTTCTTCACGAGCACTACTGGCAAAATCCATGGACTATTTGATGGCTCAATGACTCCTTGTTTGCTCATTTCTGGAATCATTTTCTCGGCTTCGTCTATTTTGGCCAATGGAAGTCTTCTTGGCTGCTGTCTTATTGGCTGAGCATTCCCCGTGTTTATCATGTGAGTCACTATACTTGTTTTACCTTTGTATTTTTCTTCCATCGCAAATACGTCCTGGAATTCTTCAAGCATATCTCTCACTTTTCGTAATTGTTTCTCGTCTAAGTCCTGGACAGTCTTGATGACCACATCAACCAGCTCTTTCGAATATCCGGTCCTGGATGGTTTACTAGTTGTTCTCACAGAGCATATCGCTGATACAGGAACACAATTTCCAACCATACTTCCCTTGCTCAACTTGATGGGACTCTGCTTCAAATTCATTACTCAGACAGGAACGACATCTCCTACTCGAACAAGAGCATTAAGTGTCAAAAATTCCTTATTATTCATTTCTTCTACCAGTCTCAGACTTCCAGATTTGCAGTATCCGTCCGGGTTGGTCATCAATATTTTTTCACTATAGCCGGGTATTATTACATCACTACATCGTGAAAGGGCAGTTCTTCATTGTCGACCTTCAAGACACCATTTTTGACAACCAACACAGCCCCAAGCTTCTTCAAAAGGTCCATTCCCAAAATAAACTGATCAGATATGTCAGCGATTAAAACTCTGTGCTTGATGGTGATCTTGCCAATGCTGATGGTCATGTTCGCTTCACCATGTGTTCTTATTGTCTCTCCAGTCGCTGTTCTGAGTTGGACCTTTGTTGGTAATATCCAGGAATGATCTGTGATGAGCTCTGGTCTGGCTATTGTTCTTGTTGCTCCGGTGTCTATACTCAAGGCTCCGCCAGAAGACGACACATTGACCGTAATTACTGGGGAACTATTTCTGCAGGTCGACGATTGCCCCTCATATCGACCCATTCTAATTTTCCGATTGTGCAACCTTCTTCTTACAACTACGGCGCAGGTGTCCTAGCTCACCACAGTTCCAACACTTTGGCTCTCTCTTCTTTGATTGAGCTCCCGTAACTAGCTTCCTTATCATGTCTAACAGGGACTCTCTGTTGGATTGGTCTTCTTCCTCGATTGCTCTTACACGGTGCCCTCGGGAAGTTTGGCTAGCGGCTTCATGCTCCAAAGCAATAGCTAGTGCTTCTTCTAGCAATTTTTCTGCAGCTCGCTCTCTCTTAATCCATTTACAAATGTGTCCACCGCAATTTTATCAAGGAAGCTATCGTCAGCTGTAGGATATGCTAGTCGCACAATACGAGCTACCTCTCCTTCAAACTCTTGCAGACTCTCATTTGCACGTTGCACCCGAGATCGCAGTTGTGCTTTGTATACTTGCAGGAGATGACTGTCTCCATACCGATTCTCCAATTTAGAAAGCAAGACATGTTAGTTTGCCTGGCCAGCCGGAATAGACCTAAGGATGTCTGCTGCATCACCTCGTAAAGCAGCGGTTAAGGAAACAGCTTTCTGTTCTTCGGTCCACTGGTTAGCCATTGCCACTGCTTCAAACTGTTTTCGATAGGTTGACCAGGAGCGCTTTCCATCAAAGTTTGGAAGCTTAACCCTCATACTACCTGCGGCTAAGTCATCTTCGCCTTTGAATGTCTGGCTCCCACTGCAGTTACCATTCTTAACTGCCATTTCCAGTGTCTTGATTTTTTGTTGCAGTTGCTCCATGTTCTTCTCTGTCGTGACAAAGTTTTTGTCAAGTGTTCTTGAAATTTCTTTAAACCTCGCATCACTTTTTCTGGAAACATCTTTTATTTCATCTTGAAGAGTTCTAGAAACTTCTTCAAATTTTTCGAGACTTCATCGAATTTCACCCCAAATGTCCTGGTTACTTCCTCGAATTTTTCATTATTATTTCTAGAAATTTCTTCAAACTTTTTCGAGACTTCATCGAATTTTTCATTATTATTTCTAGAAATTTCTTCTAACTTTTTCGAGCCTTCATCGAATTTTTCATTATTATTTCTAGAAATTTCTTCGAATTTTTCATTATTATTTCTAGAAATTTCTCCGAATTTTTCATTATTATTTCTAGAATTTTTTTCCAGTGACAGCTCTTCCGGAAAGTGGAACTCGAACATATCAGGATCGTCTCCATTTTCAATCAGAGTGTCCCTTAACCGTTTCTGGAGGGTCGATTTATTACCGGAATCATCACAATCCCGCTCCACCAACTGTTCTTTGAGTTGTTTCACTGTTAGCTGCACTAATTTCATTTTGAATTGTCTTTATTAACAAATTTAATTAGTCAATACAGTTTTCCAAGTCTTCAACACGAAAACGAACAAAATTCTTCACACACGAGAACGAGCAAAAGTCTTCACATTCACTCGAAAACGAAAGAAAAGTTTTCACACCAACATGGAAACGAACAAAAGAATCTTAAACAAACTTAAATCTAACAAAAGTCTCACAAACACTCAAATCTGCACGAAACCGCAGTCTCTTAAAGTCTGTCCAATTTTATAATCACTCACTGATTCCACACTGACACCAATGTGACGGGAATTTATATTAAAACTGGGTTCGATTTATTTTCACTTATTTATTTACACCAATAATTACACGACTATATACACATTTATTTTCACACTTATTTCTCTGACTATATACGACTTCCTACTGTCTATGATCTATGACCGACTATCTATCACTAACTGTGCCATGTCATTGCCATCAATATTATATATGTAACCTAAAAAGCTCTAGAGGATTCCAGTGTTGTTTTCGTTGTTTCTGTTATTTCTCAGTATATGGCTTCGAGAGTAGACCAGGAGTTATGTTTTCTGGAATGTGCATTGTGTGTGTAGTTCATTATTCGGGTAAGTCTTCACGTTACAATATGCAGTATCTCGAATTCAGTGTAGTAAAAATGTATCATAGTAACTCTCTACGCGTTCCAAATAAGTTCGGAAACAAATTATTTCTTCATGAAAACGGAAGTTTTGGTTCAGAATACATTTTTTGATAGAATAGGTATGATAAGATTATTCTCTGGAATAATCGCAATCTTTGAATCGATAAATAAATGAAGTAGAACAATCGGAAAAAATAAATCTCCGTCTGATCTAACAAAACTGTGTGGCCATAATTCTGCACGAATAAGTAGAGGTAGTTGTTAAATGTAAAATGAGCGTACAGGCAAAGAGAATTGGATATGTATTTGGGAAAACACATCAAAGACAATGTGTTAGAGCTGCGAATCTTAGTCGATCTCTCTTGGCCTTTCCTTTTACTATATACCCCGAAAAGCATCAATTCCATCGCAGAATGAATTTTTAATGACGCCTCTCAAACATTACACTTATTTTTGTAGGACGAATTCATTCCCCTCCAAAAATATTCAGCATAACAAAGTTTTCGAGCTTGTTCTTCCATTACTGACTTTCACGTTTCACTTTCGTTTTTGATGTGTAACGAAAGATACTTTTTTACATTGTTAAGTGTTACGAAAGGCAAAAAGTCAATTTTGAATAGATTCGTCAAAACCTTTTCTCTCTGAATTGCTAACTGTAAAGATAGATAATAACTAGTTACTAATTATGTTATTGAATCACGCTAAAGAGGCTAAGCGGAATCGTATGAAATTTGGTACACAGATAGTCTATTACCTGGTTTAACAATAGTATTCTTTTTATACCGAAAAATTCCTGCGGAACTGTAAAAGAATTACAGGACGTACCCACCTGCCCTACAGATTACCGCGTGCGAAGTCGCGAAGAATTCCCATTTGTGGGGCTTGAAATTTCAAGACCACAACAATCCAATAACAATCCACTTTCCTATATCTGAAAATATAATTACATATAAATAATGGAAGATTGTATATATGACAAAATAGTTTTTATTCTCGTAAACATAAATATCGTAAACATATAATAGAAAACACTTGGAGCAGACAGAACAGCAAGAGAAGCCATAACCGATTCAAATTCTGAAATATTATCTCAAGCAGTAGCAAATGACTTCCGATGTAAAATAAAATACAGCATATGGAGTGCATGGCAAAACCATTGGAGTCTAAACTCCACAAAGTGAAGCACTCAGTGAAACCATGGCCAAACTTACCAACCTCTCGGAATGACCAAGTGCTTATTACCCGCCTACGCCTCGGACATACTCGGCTTACCCATGACCACATTCTGAACGGAAGAAACGCACCGATTTGTGAAACATGCAACGTACAATTAACAACATATTTTTGTTGATTGTCCACTCTACACCGCACAAAGAAATGCCCACAAGATACAGGGAGATTTGGAAACAATACTAGGTCCAAATTGTATTCTGCAAAATATTAAATATTTTCTAAATACTATAGAGATAAGAAACATACTGTAATCATTGTTATTTATACATGTTCGCTAATAACCGAAATGGTTGATGCGATAGAATGAAATAAAAAAAACACTTGGACATTGGAAATGTGAAAAAAAACTTGTAACACAATCTACCTATATAACATTACAAATGTAAAAAACGGTTGGGGCTATTCAATTTGTTTTATTCGGTTTTGTATGGTTTCACAGTTCCGCCAAGCATTTAAACATAAAAGTGCCCTGGCAGACTCGTCGTCTACATCTTATCTCTTCCATTCTGGAACGCGAGTAGAACATTTTCCTTTGTCGAGTTCCGATCAACCATTTTCATCTAGTAATCTAATTGTTTCTTCAATTTTGTCAATTAGCATATTAAAGCAGATGACAACCAACGACAACGATTTAAAAGGTCGCAAGTACATGCTTATGTCGTATATAAGTTTCCAGTCTTGTTCCTCTTGTTTTAGTTTTATTTTATTATTCTCGCAAAGAGCATTTAGGGCTTCCTTCAAGTGAAGTGCAGTGTGCAGCATGTAATACATAGAACTCCATCTCGTCGAACAATCTATCTTTGGTGAGAGAAACGTTAACTACATCACAACAGCTTCTTAGTTTATTACTCCACTGTTTTGAGTTTCTTAGTTTTTTCAATAGGTAATGTTCTTGCTCTTGTTATCAGCGATTTCGTTGACGTTAGATATAAAAATATCTAACACCAGTTGAAATGGATGGATGACCAACAAATGCTGATGTGGAAACCTTGTAATCATAGGAAACAAGATATGTTTAGAGAACTGCATAATTTTTCATGAAGATCTGAAGAGAAATCTCTCTGAAAGTGTTCTGGAGCCTATTTAGTGTCTTGTTTGCAAAATTCATGTGGGTAATCCCGTCTCTTCTAAATTTTTCACATGATGGCTAAATTTTGGGTTTTCTGCTGTGCTCATTTGTTCTTAGAGGTGGAGGAGGATATTTTGTTCAGAAATCTATAATTCCATAAGCCCTTTATGAGAAATTTCGAATTTTGTATTTGGCTATATATTTTTTAAAAACAGTTAAGGGTAGGAAACTACGCACCCAGGAATATGAACTACTTTTTACCAAAATCTATGAATTATTGAATTTGATAAAATAAGTACGTGGTAGCTATATTCATGTCAGAGAAGAGACGTGTTCTTGAGGGTTGTTTATCATGAGGACAATTACAACATTTTGTTTACAGCTGTTAAACCGTATGATTTTTTATGATATTTTTTGTCTGTAAATAGCGGACTGCCATAAATGAGATCACCTCTTTGATAGAGGCCAAGGGGTGTGAAGAAAGCAATGGTAAACTCCTACATATAGGTAATTCCGTTTAGTAAAACTTCTCAATTATTTGCGTTCGGAACCAGTATATATTTAAGAGGTCGCCAGAGCTCTGAGAGAGTAGAGCACTTCAAGAAGAAATACATTCTGATTGACTCATTTATCTATGACTATGTTGCTGGTAATAAATAATATTTTATACTTTTCAGTGCGTTATCTCAATTTCATCAGAGCTAATTATTTCTTGTTAATTAGATTTCATTTACAAAATATACATACCCGCTGGAGAGCCTCCACCACTAACAGAAGTATTTCCAAATATACCTTTGTTGTCAGCTTCGGAATTTGATTTCTGCTCTGACTTGTCGATTTCATTCAAATTGGACTGATACTTTGAGCCTGCAACAAAAAAATTTAAAAATAATGAAGCTTTATTTCGATAAATAACTTTAGAAAAACAAGCACCGACTTCATTAGTTCAATAAAAAGGATGAATCAACAACACAAAATGTAGGAATCATAAAAAAATTGAAGAACTTTAAAATTATTATATTTTTTAAGTCTTATTTATCTAAAGTACTATAATCAAATATAAGTGCTGTTTTCTTTGTTATTTCTAGCTGAATTTAAATGGTCATTTTGATACAAAACGCTTTTAAAACAGACTAAACAGTTTAAAATAGTTTAATATTTGATGCTGGACTAGCTGATGGGGTGTAGTTTTGCGGAATAACATTTTCGGTGATAAGATTCTTCGGAGATGAGTGTCAAACGTTATAAGTTCATTAGGGATTTTCGGGCCATACTTTTTCCAAGATGGCAACGGACGAGCTGTAACGGTAACATTTGAGCGTTTGGTGGTCATGCTGAATGATGTTCTCTTACCAACGCTTCGACAATAAAACGTTGAATTACACTCGTTATGTTTTCAACGAGATGGAGCGACATTTCACACGGCACGACTCTCAATAGAAACTGTACGCGTACGCGGCTTGTTTCCCGGAAAACTGTTCTCTCGCCTTGGCGACGTAACATGGCCTTGGCGCTCTCCTCATTTAACGCTATGCGACTTTTTATGGGGGTATTTAAAACATAAAGTCTTCCAGAAGGTACCTCACAGCATAGACGAGTTACAAAAATCAATCACGACTGAGATTCGACAGATTCCTTTACAAATCCTGACGAATACTATTGATTCTTTCAGGCGACGTGCAGAGATGTGTATTCAGATAAATGGAGCCTATCTCAATGAAGTTATTGTTAAGCAATAGTAAACACATAAAATGCTTTTCTATGGACTTTCCATTTATGTAAGTTTTATAGTGTACACAAAAAAATAAATAACATATTTTACCACCTACAATGCTATAAATAATAATTATCCCCCACCCAGTATAACATCAGTCGTTTTTTGCTAAATAGCTAGATTATTGCAGGACGTCTAATTGTCCCGACAACGACTACTGCGAGGGCGAAGACCCCTTCCGCTACTTCAAATATTGCCCTCCTATAACACCCTTCATCAGTAAATAATTTTTACTTTTGCTTATATACATGGTCATTTGGCCTCATAATTTTTTGGTTGAATTTAACCAACATAAACTACTCCGGAAAATACATCTATATACGTCAACATATATTTGAAGGCTTCTTATTGTTTTACCATACGCATCAGAGTGTAAGAAGTAACTCTTAAGATTTTATTCGGTACAAATGAACTTTACAAGCTACTTTCTGATTCTAATTTCTCAAGTCTTGAGTATGCTTGGTTCATTTTAAAAGTTCGAACACGTTCGTTGTTGTGCCATTCAAATGGGAAGCTTTATAAAATATTCTTCATTATCCGAAATCCGGGTGCCTTAAGTTGACCATTGAGCGGTGTATTTAAATATAAGCTAATAAAAAGATTTGAAATTCTACTGAACTTTTAATGAAAACTTCTTCAGACTACCACTTAACATTAATTGCACCATGATGCTTTTATAAAGGTCCACCCTTCAACAATCTAAATCCCTATCATCAATAAGAAGGGATCATTCTAGTGAATTTTTATATGATATTTATTATACGACATCGCATCCGAAGTTCACTCCAATTATATAGAATTTCTCAAAATGCCCATTCTATTTGCTGGAAAAATTTAGTTGCCTACCAGTTTCCTCGAAACTCGGCTATTGATCGTCAATTAACAATTAAGAAGTATTGGAAAGTAAACAGATTGTTGGAAGTATGGTGATGTTCTTAAGAGCAAACAGAACTTTATAGCTTAATCTATTTAATACAAAAATTTTATCTACTCCAAATATTTGAAAAATAAAACTTGATTTAGGTACTCATGTATATGTACCTACAAGATTATCATAAACTAGTGGATATATTTCAGTTTTGTATTTTTAATAAATTAATTTAATAACAGTATATGAAAGAAATTCGGTTGTACCGAGTCTACCAATAAACAGATCCTCCGGCTTTATCTCGGGAGAAACTTTGGAAAAAAATCTTCAACAAGAGAAAGTACTGGAAACAACTTTCGAGTCTCTAAATTTACCGCCAGATGGCGTAATCTGAAGAAAACTAAAAAATTACTTTCTTCTCCTCAAATTTATAGTAGATCATAAACAAGTAAACTAGAATGTGGTCTGAATTATGAACAAATTTTGTAATATATCTATCGGCTTATTGACCGTCGAACCCCGAACACTGTCTGCTTTTTTTGGTTCGTTCGCGCTTTTTATATATTACTCATACTCTGATTTTGATGATTTGATTTTTGATCAATATCCTCCCTTACGAAAACCGGGAGGGTGGAGGGGACAACTTTTCTCAAAAATCTGAGGCGGTATAATTAAAGATACGACAATATCCGGAAACATTTAAATTAAACATTTTTTCAATAGATTTACGGTTTTCGGAGTAAGAGGCATGTTAAATTATCAAATATGTGTGTTTTTGTCAAGTGGAGAGGGCTATTTCTTTCGAAAATTGAAAATCTGTTGGTACTACATGAAAGACCTAATTATTTATAGCAACATTTATAATGAACTTTTTTTTAGAGTTAGAGTGACTATTTTTCCTTACAGTTACGGTTTTCTAGTTAAGCGGTGGTAAAATGGTTAAATCCAAAACACTTATGCGTATTTCCGCAGCGATGTTATGAGATCTCATTAATAACAACTACAAGTAAAGAATATACGTGGACAATACGATAAGTACTATCTTCATGGTATTAGTGAACGTTGAATGACTTTCGTGACTAATGTCGCACTCAAATGTGTGAAATAGATAGTTTTTAAAAATTGGACCGACGTTATTAGTGGTGCACTAATAAATACAAAATAATAATAATTCTATTGGTGCTGGTAAAGTTGGTGCCAAAAGTTATTGGTCTACCCGGTACAATCACCAACCTTTCCTTCAAATTGTAGAAAACATTATATAGGTAGCATTTCTGGATGAATTACAGCAACTTGTTCCCTAATCCTCCAGAGTTGTTAGTCATGTCTTAAATACCATATTCCTTAATCCAGTTTTCAACAGCCAGTAAGACGTGGGGTTAGGATCGTATGACCTTCATCAGTTTATTTTCAACTTCTTGATTACTATGCGGGATTCCTTATCCTGCATTAAAATTTTTATGCTAATGGCAAAATCTTGTAACATTTGCAACTATCTTTCACCAATGATCGGTAATAGCTACAGAGAGATACGGCCACTCCATTCTGTATCTCCTGAACAAAGTATGGTCCATTTCCCAGGAAATCTTGGCATACCAGCAGTTCTAATTTCACCGCGCATTCGTGATAACATTATACTAAACCAATTCGTGTTTGTAGATCCATGATATTAAAGTTTAAGTCGTCTCAATATAGATTTACATGAGTTATTATATATTATCTTTTGCGTATAATAATACGTTTGTGTGATAAATAACACTTGCATAAAGAATATAAATACCTAAATCCGAAAGCTTCATGCATGTTAAACAGATCGTCTTCTACATTATTCAGCTTCATAAAAAGCTTTCAAAATATTAATTTCAACGGGAACAGTAGGTACTTTTAACTATATTTTTCTTTTTCGTCATTATGGAGAACATAATCTTCAAAATTGTCATTAAATGTGTGATTATTATCATTGAGATAATAGTTTGAATTAGTTTTATGGTATAAGAAAGAACTGTTGCGTTAATTGATACAGGTTTGAAAATGTATGCAAATTTGACCTACGTAAATCAGGATTTTGTGAGATCCCTTGCGGTGATTGATTTCACAATTTATCACTTAAATATGCTGTTGACAATGAGATCACCAAAACCGCTGATGATACAGTGTAGCTTAAATTACAAAAACGTGCTATTTCAAGACTAATAGGATGGTAGAATCAGATTTGAGGTATTTGGCAAAATCCATCCTTATTGTGCTTTCTAACATATACCCTTCAATTCTCCTAATGACGCAGCCAGTAGTTTTTGCTCTACTTTGATGCCTATAAGTTAGGACAAAACATCTTATATACATAGATAGATCGAGAATAAATAGATCCATACTAATATTATAAATGTGAAAGTTCGGATGGATGTTTGTTATTTGGCACAGAAATAGGTTATAGTCTGAAATAGGACATAGGCTACTATTTATCCAGGAAAAATGTCAGGTTCTTGAATGAATATCAAAAAACAAACTACAGGACACTTGGTTTATGAAACATTTTATGCAAAAAATCGATATAGGTGCCGTTATTGAGATTTTTTGGGACGCAAATTGTCGGGGATTCATTTGATTCTCGCGTCCGCAGTCGTGGGCATTTGTTAGTATAATATAAAAGTGAAAGTCAGCATGTTTGGATGTACGTTACTCACGTCTAAACCGCTGAACGGAAATGGATAAAATTTGGTACACAAATAGATTATTACATTGATAAACAGATAGGATAGGAAATTATTAGGTTTCTGTGGGACTATCAAACAACGAACTACAGTAGTATCCACTTGAAATTTAGTTTATGGAACATTATACATTATTATTATAAGTATCGAAAAATCGAGGTTTTTTGGGACGTTAATTTGTCAGGGATTCTACTGATTCCTACTTGCGAAGTCGTGGACTTTTGCTAGTATATTGTAAATGTGTAAGTATTTGAATGTATTTTACTCTCAATCACACTAAAAGGGCTGGACGGACGTAGATCAAATTTGGTACACAGATAGTTTATTATATGGATTAACACATACGATACTTTTTATCCTGGAAAAATTTGACGTTCCGGTGAGACTATCAAAAAACAGGACTTATTCATTTTAAATTTGGTTTATGAGAAATTATACTTAAAAATCGATATAGTTGCCGTTATTGAGATATTTTGGGACGCAATTTGTCGGTGATTCCTGCGTACGAAGCCGAGGATGTTTGATGATTTTTTTTTTCTCAGAGATGTTTTTATTCGGCTCCTTATATATCCACCACCATATTGGGTGAAATATTCGCAAGGTTTAACTACTATTTAAAGTAGGATGTAATAAATTTACAAATAAAGTTAAGTGAATGTGAAATTGCATTAAAAAAAGTGGGTATATACCAGACTGAGTTCTTAGTGTTTCCACGTTCGATCCCTCCGTTATTAAAGAGAATATCAACAATCATGTTATACAAAAATTTTAGACACAGTTAACCTTAACCTTAACATATTCTAGAATTATCTAAAAATGTACAAGATGTTTCCCAACTTGGTGACAGACCATTCTTATGTATTTTTGAATGGAACACCCTATATTTCATTTTAAATTCAGAATCTAAACTTTTTCTCGATGACAACAATCTAAAATAATACTGGGTTAGCTGGAGTATTTCAAAAATATGATCGATTTTGGCTTATTTTCCACTTTAACTCTAATATGTATAATAGACTCACAGGGGGCCTTTTGCATTTCGGAGGAAAGTAATATTTGGTTTCTGAAGTACCTATCGATAATTTCACTTCAATGGATAGTTTACTGTTCCTGTAGTCTATTTTGGAAATGATGATTTAGTTATATGAGTATTAATATACAACCAAGAAACATTTATCAATATCAAGACCTTTAGGAAACTTCATAACTTAATTCATAATTTAAAATAAATATTAATTGAGCAATACTTATACTTACTTTCATTGTAATCTTAAGAAAACAGAGAATTTTTAAACAAATTCCCAAACAGAGCAGTTTCATAATTTGACTCAAAATGTGAGCCGATTTTGATGATTTCATCTAAAATAGGAGAAATGAGAGATGCACTTATGTATATTTTTCAAACTCCAATGTCCTCTTTCCTCAAAAAAATTCTCCAAACTAGAAATATAAGAATACATAATGTAGGAAGATTTTGAAATTGGCACCGAGAGATGATTATCGACTGTAGAAGACGCTTGACAACAATTTAATTTTTTTTATGATTCTTACATTAAGTAAGTACCTATTGTTATTTTATTATTTTCAGTGCTTCATCTAATGAAGTAGGTCCCAGTTCTTTTTAGTTATTTATTTAACAATTTTGAGATGTCATAATAAACAACTCACCGACCTCAGGAGGTGTGTTGAAACAACTTTTACAAGACAATAATTCTATCACGAACGAAAAGGCAAATGAATATTAAGAAAAATTATAAATACTCATTATCGTGAATATTATATATAATTCAATTATTAAATTGTTATTTTCTTAATAATTCAATTTCCTACACTCGACTATAAAGGTTATAGGTTGTACTGGAATTAATTTTTTACTTGAACATATTTTTTTTTCTAAATTGTATAAAAGTCCCCTTTCATAGAAAAACGTTTTTCAATGGGTAACGGGTAGACAATTACTTCACATTTATATTTTTTATATTGATAAATAACTTTATTATAAAAATATTTTGAATTATTAGCAGCTCTTTCTGAAGTTAATGAAATACATTTTTGGACCTTCTCAGAGCCCTATCTACAAAACCCTTAGATTTTTCGAGAAGTTCTCAAGTACCTACAAATATTTCAAGAAATCACATGCTCTGCAAGATCTAACAAATAGTCCCAATTTTTGAAAATTATTTTGTTTTTCGAAGAGATGAGCCTTATGAATGCATTATGGGATAATTTCAGAATATTCCTCGTTTAAATAGAAATCATCATCATAATATGTGCACGTTTACTATGCAAACCGAGGTTACATACATAAAAAAACATACAGTCGAATTTTATGCATCTGTCTTCTGAGAACACGGTAAAAAAATAGGGACCGAATTTATGAGTTGGTGCCCTGAAAAATTATATTAATTCTAATGGTATGACTGCAAATAATATAATAAAATATTTACCTGATAATGAAGCTATAATATAGAATACATTATACCTATTATATATTCTTCATTATTTGATGGAGCTTCAGTTCAGGTATTATCTATTCAAAATAACTTTAACTTTATTAAAAGATTTCTGAGCATCTTCATTAATTTTTGTGATTATCGCTAGTATGATTGAAATAGTTGTAGTGATTTTAATTTCGGCAAACTTATCACTTTCAAAGATAATAAGCATTTGGATTATGATGGTAGATATGCTTTATTTAATATATAATTTTTATCTTTATACTATTTTCTCGGACTAAGTAGAATTTGCTTTAACCGAATTGACATTATTTGGAATCTCATACAGGATGAATTTTCCTTGTATCGTAGGATACTGACAAACATTTCAAAATAATCCTCATCTCTGAATAATTTGACGAATGCCAAAATGTTATCAAACTAAATAAAGCTGGATTTTATCAAGCGGAGGTATCGATTTTAGCCGATATTTTCCAATCATATTATCACGAGAGGCAGCTAAGCCTAGGAGTATCAATGTTACTCGACTTTCACTCCATGAAAAGTCTTTTGCCATAGTCTTCCATGAAATCTCGTATCAACTTTCTTTCTTTAGCCTAACTCAGATATATTTTAGTGGGATCAATCGCTGATGCACTCATCTTTCCAAGAATAATCGCCTTTAATGTGATGGAATTTGTTCTGGTTGCTTTACCCTGATTGATTCGTGCAATTTAACAGTATGTATTCGTGTCATCTTTTCCGAGAATAATAAGAAGAAAGTACTAGAACTTAGAACCTTGCCGAGATATACATTTTAATTTGATTTATCATCTATTTCAAGGAATATACAAACATATTTTTAAACATATGACTCTATCAGCATTTGTTATATACGCTCGAAAGTAAATTGACATCAGAATAGCCCTTTATTAAAATAGAAAATCAACATGTTTTTCTCACAAAAAAACCCCGGAAAACCTTTGAATTGAAATTTTTTTAAAAACTTAAACGATTTCAATATATAGATCAGTGTACTTGTTAAAGTTTTATGTATATATATTTTCTAATGACACTAGAAGAATAACCTTGTACAAAAACTAGGACCTAGTTACATGCTGTAGAACCCCTTACATGACGTAATTACAGAGGGATAAACAGCATATATTTTCTTACAAATATAAGGAAAAATTGTAAACATAGAATTCACAATTAGCTTGTACTTCCAATGAGTCGTTCCCAAAAATAATTTTCAAAGTGAATTGTAAAAGGCGTATTTTGAAAATAAAACTTGTTTTTAAAAAAAATCTACTTCCGACGTGAAGAGATATAACTGGCGCAGCCTTGGAGGATTGTTCAGGCGTTGCTAACACCAGAAAAGTGAAAACTACAACGTTGAAGTCTCACCTTCTTCATTCTACAAAGAATCTACAAGAACAAATTCATTGGATCGAGAGCAGTTGGAGAATTCGGGAAAAGGAGTTCCAAACCAAGAGCCGACAGCTCATCGAAACTGTAAGTGCTATGAATTCCATTTTGCCATTTCTACTTTTGGACAAGGATAGATAAATTAAAATTAAAAGAAAAAAAATTATAATATGGAGTAATCGTCTATGCTAGACTAGCATAAGGTTTAGAATGTTGGCAAACGAACGAGCAGTGTTAATGGACTACTTACGACGTATGGAATTCGAAGATTATAATACGAACGCAGTGAAGAAATAATAACTGAGAATATAACAGTGATAGTAGAGAGACGCTTGAAGTGATTTCATGCGTATGGGAGGAGAAAATCTTTAGAATATAACAAAAGAAAAAAAGAAATGCCAACGAAATATTAAAAAAGTCAGGGATCCAGAAATGCAGAAGAGAATGAATTATCGGGCAAAAACAACCAGAAAAACATTTGGATAAAATTTTAGTTTCTGCTAGAAAGGATGAATGCTGCTAATTCTAATGGATAATTTCAAAATTATTTAGTTATTATACTTCACTTACTTTAAAACATTGGTTACTATGCCTCTAGAGGGAATACTTATTTTTTATCAGTCAACAACTTTTGAATAAGGTAGGATTATAGAACTGCGTAAAGCTGGATTTTCGTTGCAGGAAATTTGCAATGGAATAGGCAGAAATGCGTCCATGGCACTTCAAGTTTGGAATAACTGGACCACAGAGTAAAGGCAACAATATTGTAGAGGTATTGGTAGGTTCATCCAAACAACAGACCGTGAATAACGCATCTTAAGTCCAGGTCATTATTACAAAATGGCTACTATAAGACAATTCTACGATCACTTGATCATAGGATCAGGGCTTTTGGCTAACAAGCCTATTGACAGCGTCGCATATTCACTCATAGACATAGCGGGGTGAGATTGCAGTGGTGTGAAAAACATGTCCAGTGGGATCAAGAATGGAATCGAATTGTGTGTATGGGCCTATGATAGGTGTGAGAAAGACTAAGATTAAGTGAAAAGCAAAAATTTTGACAGCGATTACCCGAGGAGTAATTAGGTGCAATTTCGTAGGGACGCAGGACTCCATTATTTTTATTTTTAAGAAATATGAAAGCTCCGGACTAAATCATCAGTGTTTTATAGCTAGTTGCTATAATGTATCTTCAGCAACTAGAAAACCCAATTGTCCAACAGGACCTCATACAGGAGCAATCACTACCAGGTTTCGATGTGACTTCCAAGTTACTTATTGAACATGATAGCTTGAAGGCTGGGTCAACTTCCTGGCTTAATAAGGAATTTGCATCGCCGAAGACATGAGGTTCAAGTTGTTTGGGAAGCAATTCCTTAAGAAGACATTGATCACATGTCTCTGAGAGTTGAGGAATGTAATAACATAGGTATTAAAGTTTCCAGGCAAATGTAAATAGCAGGGCTTATTTAGCCAATATATCTATTAAAATATTTTGATGATTTATAGTGTTGCATTTTCAGTGTCACACAGTATATTTAATCTACACTGCATATACAGAGTAGCCAATCTAAAACGAGACAAGAGCTGTTAAAAGACATCTTACTTAATCCCCCAATGCTATTTAAATATTTTGGGGTGATTCGTACCCTCACTGAGGGGTAAAAGAGGTGGAGTCCAAAATACCGAATAAAAGTGTCCCCCTTGAATCAAAAAGCCACGCGTCCCTGCTTTTTCCTAAAATAATGACACACTCCCTGAAAATGGCTCTGTTTCGTTTTCGGTTGGCCACTCTGCATATAAAATTCAAATATCCCATGAATACCGTTCGAACATAACTAATATCCAGCAAATAAGCATTATATGTGTACTGCCATCAGCTAGTTGATAAATAATGTAACGTTGATGTTTTCATTCCGATACCAAAGATATTTCAAACCAATAAGGGACAATAGATAGTAACACATGGGCCTTCCGCTTATTATTTTACAATTAAAATATAATTTTTCACACCAGCAAACACAAAGATTTGTTGTCGTTAATATTTATGTTATTCCGGATTGACCAACTAGAACAATAAACGCTGGATGGAGGAAAAAATTATCGACGGTTTTGTTACTCATATTGTGTTGTATATGTAGGTAACTGCAAGTTCACCTATCCATCGAAGTTGCGTTAACTGCCAATAAGGGTTGATGCATTTGACAGTAGTTAGTGGAGAGAGTCTGCAAACTGTTATTATACCTGGATTGTATCACCTGCGGGTGATGGGTTTGATTAGCGGCGTCATTATTATGAATAAGATGCCTACCTACCCACCACCAGGCGGAATGTAGGTAAAATAATCGTGATTTACAATCGAATCGAATACAAACTTTTCACTCCTTCAGGTCAGTATAAACAGTTTCAGAAATCTATATATATAAAAAAGTGGTGTTAATTACACCACTTATAACTCAAGAAAAAATATACAGCTCATTAATTTTTATATAAATTATTGGACATCCGCCATATTCCTTGCCGATATTGTGTGTCCTCACTGTCACGTCAGTCGTATAGGTAGAGCTCTTGTTTACATATCTTTACGTGTATAACCTCTCTCTGCCGTATATCCATACTTCTGACATCCAGCTGGCTTTTACCAATACATTCGGTAATAAATGGGATTGATGATTCAGGTTATAAATAAACTTGTTGTGAAAAAATGGCATTTATGTTATTTTAAAAAACATATATATAAATCGAGAAATAACGTTTCATCTGTAAGGAAGGGAAAATCAATCAAGAGTTCAAATACACAATAAATGAGGTAAACAAAACAATTAAAAGAAGAAAAATGCATACCAACTTGTGGCAAGAAATTCCCCGGAGCCGACTGTCGAGTAGTTGCCCATAAATCAGACAGAAGCGTAGGTTCTCCAATATTTTTCACGACTGATCCTTACACATTGCACACGCTATTGATTAAATCAATTATTTCATCACCACTTATTTCGATGTCAATAAAAACAATATGAACATTATGACTTCCGGCATGTGAAATATCAGAGTCGTGACTGCCCGTAAAACATCGGATTTGCCTTAACTGCGTCATTCTAGCCTCTAATGTTGGACCTGGGATTTTCTGTCGATTAGCAGTATAGCAGTCCATGTATATAAGGTCTATGTAAGTGATTTAAAAATGATTCAGTAATAATCTTCCACTTTCTTGGTATTTTGAATCGGAAACTGTTGATCTTTTTAAGAGATCTTTATGTGTAAAGTTTTGTCTTTAATTTAGTCAGATAAAATACTCAATTTTATAGATGACATGCTATTTTAAGAAGATGCAGAATGGGGAGGTCGTTTCTGTAATTGTTACTGCAGAAGAGAACCTGAAAATATGTTCCGAAGTTTCGGATCCACTGAAATAACTGAAAATGTGATTTTTATGCAGGATGGAACACCCTCGCATATTAAACGATCCGTTTAAGAATTATTAAATGTTATTTTTCAAGATCGTCTTGTAAGCAGACATTTTTTAAAATCATATTTTTCAAGATTGCCTGATCTTAACTCAACAGCTTTGATATTATTTATAAAATGGTGCGATTCAATTAGAAATGGGAAATAATGCTTTGTACAATTTGGAGGAACTGTCGGTGATTATACTGAAGCAAAACGGATAACATTTGGGATGAAAACATTTCTTGATATATGTACCGGGTGGACAAACAAACTGTATCTCCGGTAGTATTCATCGTACTAATTTGGGGAAAAAGGTTGCATAATCAGCCAAGAGAAGTCGCTAGGGAAAGATAATTTGAACAACCATTTTTCTATGAAATATGCCGAGTTTTAGTAGGTCTTAAATAAGTAAACAAGAATAAGGCAGAAATTCTGAAACGGGGAGAGTGGGGAAGTGTCTATGAAGAAATTCCTACACCTTTGGTTTGATTAAGCTGATTTCAGGATTTTTTTTCCTTCGGAAGAACGTAGATCAGCCAATGATATATGATATAGAATAATTCGATTTAGTTCCAATGGTCGTAGGTAGGTAGGTTCGTTATGTTGAGAATTTAAATGTGAATATTGAATTATTGTGAATTACTAGGAATACAGATTCATTTCTAAACATAAAGGTGTAAGCCACATATCGATATCGTTTGTCTAACTCAAGATATAAGTAAAAACGCATGAACTTGGTTTAAATAGTATTTCTCACTTGGTATTATATATTAAATAAGATATTCCGCTTCATGAATATCCTGTGCTCTTTTTCTGATAAGTTAGAAATCATCTGAATTTGAGATACACTAATAAATGGATCGGAAGGGAAGTATATTTTTATGGCTATGCTATTTCACCAGACCTTACTCATCTGATCTTCTATCCATGGGGAAAATTGAAGGATTTTCTTGTTAAAGTTCGACCAACCATGCAGCATGACATGATAGAATGTATTAAAAACGCAATAAATAAGCATATCAATCGATAAGATGGAAACAGCTATTGTGTCCACTAGCAACAGACTACGTGTTTTTTTAGAACACGATGGAAAATAACTGCAAAATTTAAGTGGACATCAAGTTATATTGATAAAGATATAAGCATTATCTTCTTCCTAGTGATTTTCATTTCAAAATAATTATATGACCTGCTTCCATTATTATTTAGATAAATTTTGTAGTTAATGAGTGGTGGTTTTATTTGAATAGGTCTTTATTTCCGGTTTCCCGGTACCCAATTTTCTTTGTGTAGTTGATAATTTTGTAGTAAGAAAAACAAATATTGCAAAAAATAGTGATATATTTATAGGTACATTTTTTATAGCTATTGCGATCGTTAACACTGTGAATTTCGAAAAAAAAATCAACGGCATGTTGTTATATCTATGTCTATAAGTAGGTCCAAAAAAACGTTTGGACCAAAAGTGTCGCAGGTCGAAGAGCCATATTTGATAATCAATCCTAATTTGGAACTCATACTTGTATCAATCTTCAGTATAGAACTGTCGGTGGAGACAAGTATGAGCGATATATTAAGCATGTATAATGGTGGATAAGAACAATCGGCAAAGGTGAATAATTAATTAAATAAATGAAGAGCTATCCGTACCAGATGACCATATTAGAATATGAAAAATAGTTTCATGCCTAGCTGGTAAATTGAACCTACATTTCGTAGGGTGCTGCAATAAGAACGAGGTTTGTCGTCTACATATTGCGTTTGTATGCGTTTTTTCCACTATACTGCTCAATCAGATTGATTACCAAACATAGCATCAGTCTCCCAGACATATATCATGATTTCGAGGTTGTTGCCTCTCATCAGTATGTCGTAGGGCGAAGAGCCATATTTGATAATCAATCCTAATTTGGAACTCATACTTGTATCAATCTTCAGTATAGAACTGTCGGTGGAGACAGGTATGAGCGATATATTAAGCATGTATAATGGTGGATAAGAACAATCGGCAAAGGTGAATAATTAATTAAATTAATGAAGAGCTATCCGTACTAGATGACCATATTAGAACATGAAAAATACTTTCATGCCTAGCTGGTAAATTGAATCTACATTTAGAGTAGGGGTGCCGCAATAAGAACGAGGTTTGTCGTCTACATATTGCGTTTGTATGCGTTTTTTCCACTATACTGCTCAATCAGATTGATTACCAAACATAGCATCAGTCTCCCAGACATATATGATGATTTCGAGGTTGTTGCCTCTCATCGGTATGTCGCAGGGCGAAGAGCCATATTTGATAATCAATCCTAATTTGGAACTTAGGAGACAAAGTTAGGTGGTCTTTAAATTTATGGGGAGGTATTATGGGCACCTAAAATAATTGAATTGTTGGAAGATTTCCCCTTACTGATCCGACAAAACAAGTGGTGTAACTGGATGGAGCACCTGCCCATTTCAGCATCATTGTGCAAAAATTTTTTAATCAACATTTTCAGCAACGATGGATAGGAAGACAAGGACCGATTGCTTGTCCGCCAAGATGCCCTAATTTAAACCCTTTAGACTTTTTCTTGTGGTGTTATGTGAAAAGTGAGATTTATAAAGTACCGCCTAAGACTCGTGAGGACATGCAGTTTCGCATAATTCAAGTTTTTGGACAAATTACACCGAATATGTTAGCGCGAGCGCAACGTTCATTTCGTGAACGGATTTCTCTTTGTTTGCAGAACGTAAGTGGCCATTTTGAACAGTTGCTGTAAGCGATTTACTTGTTATTTTTTATGTATTGTTTTAATTTTTGAGTTTTAATATTATTTTAATGTTATGTTTATTGTTATTGTTTAGTTTCGGAAAGAAGTGTTAAAAGTATTTCACAGTTCCCTTTGCAAGAAATCTTCCTAATACTCTCCAACACCTTCTTTCTTAAGAATAATTTTTTTTTGGATTAACTCTTGAAGCCAATAAACAATTCCTATAGCATTCACCGAAAATAAAAACCAAGTCTACCACTGATTCATTTGTTTTTCACTTCGATAAAATCGAAAGAGAATTAAAACTCGCATCTATCAATGTAATTGGTTTAGTACCTACTATGCCATTTTAAAAAATCAAGTTATTTCTGATTTAAGTTTTCTGAAATCAAAAATTCAATTCAGAGCAATATCAGTTTCTGGAACTTTGGAATTGACTCATATTTGGCGGTAGTTCTAATACCGACTTTGATAAAGATGCAGGATTACCCATAGAACAATTGTCGGAATTTTTTAAATTTTGAATGCAATATCATGTTCTGTACAGGAATTCTAAACCATGCCTTCATTAGCTGCCAAGATAATAATTTAATTTGGATACACATTTCTTCTTTCTGTTCTCTTTATAATATGAAATTTGCTATTAAAGTAAGTATTTTGTTCTTTTCACTGTAGGTATTATGTAATGAAATCGTCCCTGTTAATCTTCCATTACTCATCTAATATTTTTAATCATTAGAATCGTTTACTACGCAAAAATCTCGCTCAACATATAAAAAAGGTCCAAACACATATTTGAAATGTACCTATCTGATTCCATCAATCAACTTTGGGTTGTTTTCGTCTTATCTAGACCGTCACCGCATATGCAAAGTTTCAGGGAAATCTGTCCCATAGATAAGGAAAACAAGAAAAGCCAAGAGAGATACCTAATGGGGACCCTACAAGACAAGAAGCACGTCGTCGAAGACAAAGCGTTATTTTTAGGTAAATTTCTCATAGAAAGGGGATATAGAGAATTCTTATGAGAATGCTAGAGGCTGCATCTATGAATGTATCATGACCAAATTTGTACAAAAAATTGTGTAGGGATCTCTGATCAGTTTGTTGAACTACACTGAAGAACAATCTGTATTGTCTATTAATTATTGTTACATCTAGGACAATTTTCACAAAAATCGACAAAAAGAATTCTTGTGTAAATTTGACGGACCAAGTAGTTTCAAAATGGCGTCAGTCCAAAAAACAAAAGTGGTGTTTATTATATAGATATCGTAAAGACAATTATGATTGATTCATGAAGTTTATTTCTAGTTAGTTTTCTACTACAAGGAAATATGAATAGCAATAATTTCTAATTTTATTTAGATATTAGAAGAAGTTTCACTAATTATCTGAATTCTTGGTTCTGCTTCATTATTTTAAATGTTCTATTTCAATACAAAGTCTTCAAGGTCTCTACCAATCCTCTTTGTTGCATAGTATTCCAAATATTGTTTTTACTCAGTTTGCTTCTTGAGCAGCCGGAATCACATGTATAAGGAAGCTTACAAAAGTACAAAGATAGAATATGACATGGCTTTGAAGGAAAAAAAAATGAATTATCAAGTATATGAGAGAAGAATTACTTGATCAGACAACAAAAGCAAAACAATGTGGCGAATCTGCAAAGAAATAACTGGTCTGGCTAATAGTTCATCTGACTGCCAAATAATAGTAAATACAATTTCAATGAACACTTCAGGAATGCGGTACCAACAGTCCAAAATCATTTACCGCCAACTCCCATTGATTATTTCAATATTGAACTTATGTTTGAATTTCTCTCTATAGCGACCACCCTCGTAACAATTAACATTTGATTTCGTTGGTCGCTAGGCAGAGGTTCGCTAGTGAGAAGTTTTACTGTACTACATTACATCTCATCCTGTGGTGTATAGAAAATGAAGTAAATGCCCTTTAAATCATCATTTCATGCGACATATCTAATTCGTGTCGACCGTTAAACTTAATATCTGAGAGCCTGGTCAGTCTGTGATTTAACCTTGTTTCCTCAACAAGCCATGATGTTATTTAATCTTAAATCATCTCCGTCTCGCACGAGGATCGACTGGGCACCTAATTCGATAAGCTCATGCCGACTCTTCTTTACAATTCCTCTTATATGCGAGCTGTGTTATTGACTTGATAATTGGTAGAAAACTTGCGCCAAGTCCCGTTTTAGATTCAGACTACCCCTTATATGATGATAATGCTTGAGAATTGAATACGACAGGAAAAATATAAATACAGGAATTATCGGTTGATGAAAAGGGGAGAGCAGTCCAAATGATATAATGAGAACGAAGTTGTGTTAAAGATTCCATTTGAACGAAAATTTGTTTTATGTAATAATAATAAGGTATTTCCGAAAGTAGTTTTACTTAGTAGAAGATTTTTTAGCAAATATTTGTTGTACAAAAGCGAGATAAAAAGTATTTCTTGTGGTAATCTTCTAAGGTAGGGTTGATATAATTAGGAAAGACACACTGTTACACACTCAGATTACGATAAACTTTGTTTGCGTTTGAAATTATTTGATTAAAAAGTCTTAATCGTTGTGGAAGTAATTGAAACTTACGAAAAAAAGTAGAGCTATGGAATAAAAATGCATACCTATAATGTTTACCTGGTTTTATAATTGACTGTTTTTTTTGGTTTGTGTGCGCTTTGTATATAGTAAACGTACGTATTTTGATGACTTTTGATTCATTTGAAAGAGGAGACTTGAGAAATGGTCCCATATTCATAAACACTGAAATACAAAATCTGCTTCCCTCTGAAAATTTGGGCAATTTTTCTCGAAAATCGAAAATTCGAGATGCCACAATTAAATATAGGACAATATCCGGAAACGTTTACATTGAACAGTTTTTCAAAAGAGTTACAGTTTTCGAGTTACATTCATGTTAAAATCTCACATATATGTATTTTCGCTATGTGGAGGGGGCAATTTCTTTCGAAAACTGAAAATCTCTGGGTACCACATGAAAGATATCTGTAGCAACATTTATAATGAACATTTTTTTCCTTAAAGTTACGGTTTTCGAATTACAGCGGTGATGGTTAAATCTAAAATACTTATGCGTATTTCCGCAGCGATGTTCTGAGATCTCTACATAATAACAAGTACAAGTAATGAATATACGTGGGTATTTGATATTAGTGGACGTTCAGCGATTTTCGTGACTAATGTTACACTCAAAAGTGTGAAATAAATATTTTTTACAAAAAATGGACCGACTTTATTAGTTGTTGTACTGAAAAATACGAAATAATATTAATTCTATTGGTGCTGCTACTTGTGAAGTTTTTGCGAAAAGTTTTCAATCTAACTGCAACTGCACAACTTCAAAAGTAACAGCACCAATAGAATTATTTCGTATTTTTCAGTGCACCAATTAAAAACGTCGCTATAATTTTTTGTCAAAAATATTTATATCATTCACCATTCGTCGATGAGGCCACAATAAGTTGTTGATACAAAACTGGTATATTTAAATCAAACTACCAAAAAAATAAAATACAACCAAAACCGACATTTCTGAATGTCGGGGAAAAGTTCACGTTTTAAGTTACTCTAGAAATCAGATGAAATTTGTGAAATGTAAGTTACCATTTCACATATTATTCAGAGATCTCAAAACATCTCGGAAATACACAATATCGTCTTCGAGAGGCTCTCATTGAAGAGGGTATGGATCCCGACTCTTGACAATTCGATATCGCAATTAATCTTCAAAAAAATAGACCAGAATATATAACAAGAAAGTCGGCAGCTGAGATTAAAACACCAGTAAATTTTAAAAGAAATTGGAACAACTAGAAGAGAAATTGGATAAGAAATTAGAATATGAGAAATAAAAATTGGAATATAGACTGAATGAACGATTAGAAGAAAATTCTAGAAGTTTGGAGGACAAGTTTTCAGGTAGCTTAGGCGACCTAAAAGAACAATTGGAACCAAGGTAAATGAACTGAGAAGTAAATTAGGGACTCCACATGTGTACGAGGCTGGTGTATCAAAATAGATCCCTGAAATAAAATTTATAGAAGTGGGGAATTAGAATGAAACCTCCGTGGTTTATTATTATTATTCATATATTTTCTCAATATTTTTTTACAATGAGAGTGTGGTATTTCATTTCTTCTAGCCTGTTGACCTTAGTTTGATGGAAAACATCGTGTGATCGAACAGCTACAAAGGTAAACAGTTGGGCAATGAGCAAAAGAAACACTTCATTAACGCTTGCTCTGCGCGAGTTAAGTTATTAGGAACCAAAATTACGTTTTTAAAAAGATTTATTTGATTCTTTATAACTGACTTATATAATGTAACTTGTCACAATGGTTATGATGCCTGTACAAAACTATAAGTGAAGCTCCTCACAAACGGCTTTATAATATTTATTTGCAAGCTCAGCGTCTAGACATTCACAATGTTATAATATCTAGATGATTGTTGCACTGAGTATAAGGAATGCACTGAGTATGCAGAGTTTAGGCATATACCTCCTCCACCCTTAAGAGGAAACTTTGGGGTTTTTCCAAAGTCCAAAGTTGACGTTAAATACGTTTGTATATTATGAATTGGTTTTAGGGGGTTCTGGAAATGCCTTCATTCTGCTAGAATTATCTTTCTTAAGTCTAAAATACAATTTATTTCTAGAATGCTACAATATGGTAAGTATTATTCCTAAAATAATAATTGTATAAATGGGTAAGTTAGAATGCGTCCAAATATTGTCTGTAAAAGAAATGGATTCTTCACTTTCTTGGTCTATAGATAGCTTAGATAACTGGTCTAAGTCAAAAGATTTTAAATTCAACTGAACTGGTTTTGCACTGAACACTGCACTGGGTATAAGTGGTAAATATACTGGTTCTTCTTGAATTGCTCCTTCCAGGTTGGCAAACTCGAACTGCTTGGTGGTAAATTTGCAAGAGTAAGGGATCGTCAATAAAAAGGTGCCCTTCAGTTTGTGGATTTCTTCGTTGCCACATTTTTCGTGCACTAATGTTTCGTTGGGTGTGATGAGTATATATTTCTCATCGCTGATAGTCTCGACCAGGATATCGGAGATTTGTACCGGAACATGGGTACAACGGGGATCTTCCTTAATTTGTAGGAGATTTCTGATGCATGTTTCCTGTTGGTAGTTCCTTACGATATCTGACAATTTGCAGAAGTATTGTTGTTGTATCTTCAGGCATTTGGTTTTGAGGTAGCGGATGGAATCATCTTCAATGGCCACATAAGAGGTAGGGGGAATAATTGTGGTTGATTCACGGGTAGGAATAGAGAAGAGGTGGTAAAGGTTGTATCATCTTTCATTGATTTTACTGCTACTTCATTAATAATAGATAAATGTAAAACTTTCAAGCTTGCAAAGCTTATAGCTGTTATTAGATTGTCTACAACTTGAGATAGATCTAGAATGCTAATTTTAAACATTGTGAGTGTGTTAGTATCGTTTTGATCTTCTCCACAAACCATACTTAGAACTTGTTCGATTCTTTTGAAATTTGTTGTCATATTTTGAATAGTTTCTTCGTAATGCTTCACAATTTGCTTATTAATAGAAAATTGTCTATTATAATGAGTAAGAATATTCTTTTGATTGGATTTGAGGTTTTCTAACGCCTTGTCGTATCTTTCCACATCCGATGCGTCAAGCGATCCGGAAATGAATTTAAAAACTGATCCTAGAGCGTTTATCATTCCGCGTTTTGCTCTACTTCGTTTACGTATGATGTCAGGGTGAATCATTATCACTTGTTCCTTTAGTTGCTTAGCTTTATTTAGGACATATTCTAATTCTATTTGATCGGCCATGTATAGTTTGTTAAGGGTTGTTTCACGAAAGCTTGTTATAAGATTGTTTAATTCTAAAAGTTTGTTGCTAATGATTTTAATAGGGTAATTGTGTAGGAAGGTATGGTGGGAAAATTGTAGTCTAGTTGGTCCTAACTTCAGTGGTAAAATCCCAGGGTTGTTCTCGAGTGATTTTATCTCGATTTTAGGTACTAGTGCTTGGTTGTAGTGTATCAGTATTAGTAAAGTCAGAGTTGTCACGAGGGGATCCATCTGAAACAAACGGAAGGTATTGCTTCTGAAATTTCCTCAACGGTTTCACTTCTTGTTTATGATACACTTGACCTTTGGTTGTCTTAATTTTAGTACCTAAGTCTTTTCTTACTTGTACCGGTTTGTAAAGTGCTGTTATCTTATTCCTCGGTCTTGTAGAAATGTAAGCGTCTAAGGTGTTTATTTTGGGTGGATCAATGCGCTTTTCGTTTTGTTTTTCAATGTATTTATCCTTTGTTTCCTTTGTTTTCTGGTAAACATGTTTGTGATTCTTTTTCTTAAGTCGTCCATGTAATTGTCATACTGTCTTTTTGAGTCTATCTTTAGAATATCTCTATTGTCGAGATGTCCAAATAACAGTTCTGTTGGTCGAAAGTTGGTTGTACTATGTATAGTCCTGTTATAAATGATAGCCGGGTTCTCAAAAACGTTATGCGATAATGCCTTTTGATTTTGGAGAGTTAGCGTTCTCATTAATTCTACAAGTGTTCCATGTACTCGCTCTATGGGACTATTTGCATTGGGATGTAATGGGGTCGTTACATGGTGTTTGATGTTATAGGATTCCAAAAGTTTCTTAAATAAATTTGAATCAAATTGACCGTCTGTTACTAAATTTTTAGGTAATTTATACCTGGAAAAGATTCTTAAAAATTTCTTTAATATTTTTACCATATTTGTTGAACTAAGTTCTTCATACATAAAGAATTTCGAAAAATTATCTATACATGTTAGATACTTATTTTTGTTGCTTGAGAAAATACCTAAATATATTATTTCAAAAGGACCTCTTGCTGTAAACGTAGTTTCTAGTTTATATTTTGTTGGGTGTCGTTCATATTTTGCCATTTGGCAAATAGGACAGTTGTTCACGTGGAACTGGCAATCTTGCGATATGTTGGGCCAATAGTAATTTCTTTCTATTTCCCATTGCAATTCACGTATACCTCAGTGCGTAACGTTATGCAGTTTATTGAGTATGTCTGTCTGTTGTTTCCTATCTGTTACGTCTCTTAGTATTAGTCTAGTAAATACAAATCGTAAATTATTGTTGAAATATCTATTTATTATAGTAGCAATTTCTTCATACATGCCGTTGTCTGGAGAATAAATTGCATTAACTATATCAGGGTTCGCGTATTCCTGTAAAATGTTCTGTATTTCATTTACATAATTATCCCTTGAAATTTGTACTTCGAATCTATCTTTGTTAAATATATTAATATTTTTTATCTTGGGTGCGTTGCCGAGTTTAAAGATAATCTGTCGTTTGAATTGATTCAACGGTTTGTCAGTAATCTTTAATTCTGCAGAGATGTCATCGTCTTGTGTGTGAATGGTGTTATTGTCTGGAACTATTCTATCGGGGGATGTAAGTGATAGGTTCTCGCTTATATTATTCGGTATGGGATCACTATTGTTATCGTTGGGAGGTTTGATTTGAATGTCCGAAATAATTTTAATTTTGTGTTGTGTTTGTTTGTCTTTCTTCTCGTCATCATTAAAGATTTCGTCTAAGTCAGTCAATTCTGGTAAGGGTCTTTCGCCGATATCGCCCGGATTTGCGAATATGGATAGTAGATCATCCCGTGATTCGTTTATTTGCAGAGGATGCGCTTCTAGACGCGATAGAAAGTCTGCATTTGTGTTTAACTTGCCCTTTTTGTATACGATGTGATAATCGCACTCCATTTATTTCAGACGCCCTCTCACTAATTTAGAGTTTGGTTCTTTGATATTAAATAACCATTGGTTTATGGTCCGATACTATGGTGAATTTATTAGCGTATAAATATGGACGGAATTGTTTAGTTGCCCAAACAATGCTCAAACATTCCTTCTCGATTGTACTGTAGTTCGTCTCATGTTCGTTTAATGTTCTAGAAATATATGCGATCGGTTTATCATTACCTATTGTTCCTTGTGAGAGGACAGCTCCCAGGCCTACATTGCTTGCATCTGTTGTTAAAATGAAGCTTTTCTTAAAGTCTGGATATGCTAAAACAGGCTCGTTGCAAAAAAATTCTTTGATGACTTCGAACGGTTCGATGAATTTTGATGTATGTTCAACTTTTGAATTTTTCTTTAAACAAGATGTTAATGGCTTTGCTATAGTCGCATAATTCTTCACGAACTTTCTGTAATAACCTGACAGTCCTAAGAAGCTCTTAATCTGTTTGGGGGTAGATGGTGCTTTTAAGTTCTTTATTTTCTCAATTAATTTAGGATTAGGTTTATTACCGTGTATGGTAATAATGTGACCTAAGTATTCAATTTCCTGTAGAAAGAATTCCGATTTGTCTAATTGAATTTTGGACCGGTGTTGTCTAAGTCGTTCCAATATTGTTGTTAAATTTCTCAAATGTTCTTCTGTAGATTTCCCTAAAATTATTATGTCGTTAAGGTGAACGAGGCAAATCTTATTTAACAAACCCTTAAGAACCTGATTCATCACCCGTGCGAATGCCGCTGGAGCGTTTCGCAGTCCAAACGGAACGCGAAGGAACTCATAGTGTCCGTTTCCCGTTGAAAAGGCTGTCTTATGACGATCCGATTCTTCGATTTCGATCTGGTGATAACCCGATTTTAAGTCGATTTTGGAGAAAATTTTCGACTCTCCTAGGATATCGAGGATGTTATTTATATTGGGCAATGGATACTTGTCTTCGATGGTTTTTTCATTCAGTTTGCGAAAGTCGACAACCATTCGCCATTGCTTCTCTCCATCTTTTCCCTCCTTTTTAGGTACAAGGAAAACTGGGGTGGAATACGGGGAAGTACTCTCCGTGATGATGTTATGTTCTAGCAACTCGTTGACTTGTTTGTCAACTTCGATTTTCTGCGAGTGCGGAAATCAATAGGGCTTGGTGAAAATGGGGTCGTTAGAACTCAAAGGAATGGTATGTTTAACAATTGAAAAAAATGTCATTTTGTCTTTGTCTTCGTAAAATGTGTCTCGGTATTCTTTTAACTTACTAAAAATTAAAAATCGATCTTCTTCATCTAGAATATGGTCAAGTTTCTGAGTCAATGTTATATTGGTCTTATCAACATTCCCATATCTTACAACGTGTGCATGGCAAACGTCGTATTCTTTTAAATTAATATGATTGGCTGAAATGGGTTTATCTAGACTGAGAATATGAGTTTCATTATCATTTAATTTTCTTTCGATAGGTACACAGACTTTAATATTTCTAACCGTATTAATGTTTGCAGGTATTTCGTAATGTCCTATTGTTTGTTTCGGAATAAGAACTGTACCCTTTTGAATATTGGTTGGTACGCTTATGGTTTCTTGTTTAGGTTCAATCTGTGTTTGAAAATAGGTAATTGATGGAGGTTCATATCTAAACAAATTATACTCTACATTATTTAACAATATTGTACCGCTGTTATAATCCAATATTATATTGAGTTTTTCTAAAGTCTCTGTTCCTAAAAGTATGTCGAAATGTTGGTGAAAATTAAGAATATAGAATTTAAGAAATTTTTGTGGTTGGAGTAGATCGGTCACAAGAACTTCATTGTGTTCCGATTAGTTCAAAATGGTTTTAATTCTGAACGCTTCTTTCGTAATTTCCTTAGAAAAATACTTGTGGGCTATGCGAGGGTTACATAATGAATTAGTCGCACTTGCATCTATTAATAAATTAAGGCCGTTTATGTCTATGTAAGGTAAGCTAGAAGATATCATATTATGATAGGTTTCTACTTGTTTGATTCCGAGGCATTTTGCTGAAAATTTTCGGTATCCTCGTAGAAATCATTTTCATGAGTATATTGTATTTCATCGGGATCGTTACTGTTATAATCATCGTTATAGTTATCATATTCATGCTTATCATAACTAGGATATAGAAAATCTAATTCGTTTAAATTAATTTGTGGATTTCTTCACTGCTTAAACTGTGGTTTATTAAAATTAGTTGTTCTATTAGTTCAATTACTACTAGATGGATTTGTGGACCGATTGATTGCACTAAAACTATTCTGTCGCGGTTGCGTCGGTCGTTGATTATTCATAGTACTAAACTGCTGACGAGTAGTACTTATGTTTGGATTTTGTTGACTAGCCGAATTCGATTGTTGATAATAATTTCTTGTGGGTGTTGTTACTGTAGCTGGCCTATTATTAACGTTAGGTCTAAACTGATTATGTGATAGAATACTAGGAATCTTATTATATGTGATACTTTTACTAGATATATCTGTAGGATGTTTAGAAATATATTTTAAAATTGCAGGAACTGCTTCCGTAAGCGCGGTGAACTGCCTTACTTCTAATATTGTCTGGAGCATCGGAGGTGCGTAAAATACCTCTAACGCGGTTTGTTCGTTAATCTCAAAATGAACCTTTTTCTGTTCTGCTGAGAGATTAGGATCAGCGTTGATCTTTAAATTAAGTTTCGTCTCCAAATCATTAATACGCTCGATAAAGTCAGACAGATTCTCCTTATATTTCAGTTTCAAAAATCTGAACTTATGGGCAATCGTCTGTCTGTCGGCATGGTATCCAAATTTTGTTCTTAAACAGGTCTTTAGTTCATTCCAACTAGAGATGTCCGATCTCGTGCTTACGATTTTTTCTGCGGTGTCTCTTAATTTATTCATAACTAAACAAAGTGCATATTCGTTCAAAGTGTCGTCTGTAGTTTCTCCGTATTTATTAATGAATACATCTACTCGATTAATAAAGACATCAAGAGAGCCTGTACTTCCATCAAATTTGGGAAGTACTTCGCCATAATTTCTGGCAGCTGCGATTAGGGTTTCTGTGGTTTGTGGAGGAGCCATTGTTGAATTATTAATTAGATCTATATCGTTGTAAAAATTATCCAACTCAAGTAAGCTCTGCTCCGAATGTAAGTCACTTAAATTCAGTGATTGCAATGAAAATCTTGAGTTTCTGGTTTCATTGTCGGTAGATTCTATCGTATGGATAATATCCGATAAATTAAAATAAAATCGAAAGAACAATGTAATAATTGTTTTCGCATGTAATATCTTATTATATATATATATATATATATATATATATATATATATATATATATATATATATATATATATATATATATATATATATATATAATTCGTTAGTTTTCGTGGCTGATTAGATAATTATAACTGTTAGTTAGTGGGGATGCAGCCAATTCAGGTGGATAAATAATACTCTTTACATTTATTAGAGAGCTTTCGGAATTACGTTTATTCCTTCTTCAGTCTACAAATCTAAAAATATGGTGTAAAATGTTAACATAATGTGAATAAACTCTAATTCATTAATACAATTAAACTAAACAACAATTACAAACAAATGTTTTTTATATATATTTTATTTTATTTATATATAAACTTACTATGTGTGAGATTTTTTTCCAAATGTTCTTTAGTCATACGTAACAATCTGATTGTTCATCTTCGATACAAACACAACAATTTAAGCTAGCACTATGGGTAATTATGAAATTATATAAAACAATTATGACATATCACACTCCAAATATTTGAATGTTGTGGAAAAATAACCAGGTGGTTGGAATTTATTTTGAAAATGCTAATCGGGTGGTTGCCTACTTTGGTATTGAGCATTGTCTATATTTAAAATATTTGAATATATGATATTGAGGTTTTGAATATCTGATTTTTTGTTAAGAGCATTAGACTGGCATTGAATATGTGCCATTTCTAAGAAACTTCTTTTGAATAGATTTTTTTCCACTTCCAAAATCCTAATATTTTCAAAATCGGCTATGTGACCTGTTCCTTTAACATGTTGGGATAAGGCACAAGCATCATTCCTTACTTTAGTATCACTTTGATGAGAACGTATTCTAGATTGTAAGTCTCTTGATGTCATTCCTATGTAATTTTTTGGACATCCAGTGCAGTTAATCTCATAAAGAACATTAGTTATTTGATGAGTATTCGTTCGGTCTTTCAATTTGCTAAATAGGGTATCAACTTTCTTTATCGCTTTGTTAGCAATAATCAAATTCCCTTCCTGTCGTAATATGTTCGCAATTCTTGGAGTAAGGTAATTCTCAAACGGCAAAGAACGGAATATCTTGTTACTACTATTTTCACATTGGTTGTCAATGTTATCATTATTAATGTTGTCATTTTCCCTAATTCTGTTGGTTGTTGAAAAAACTAGTTTATTAACAAACTTCTTGGGGTACGAGTTGTCAATGAATAGTTTCGTTAGTCTATTAAAACCTTCAGTCCTCAAAGAGTGATGGCAAATTTTTGTAATTCTGTTTTTTAACATTAGTACTAAATTAATTTTCATTTTTTTGGTGTGGTAGGAATGAAAATTTATGTACCGTCCCGAGCTGCATGGTTTTGTGTACCAATCTAGGATAACAGTGTTCGAATCTGTACGTATTAATTTGGTATCAAGGAAGGGAACGCTTTTATCCACTTCCTCTTCTATGGTAAACTGAATGTTAGTGTTGTGGCTATTAAACTTTTCTAAAATTTCTTGTTCCGAACCATAAGGTACTGCACAAATAATGTCGTCAACGTACTTTTTGATAAAAGGTAATTCAAAGTTCAGTAGTGGTATGCAATGATCTAATAAGTCATCCATAATATACTGAGCAATTATTGGTGATATCTTCGCACCCATGGGAGTACCTAATATCTGTTATATATATATATATATATATATATATATATATATATATATATATATATATATATATATATATATATATATATATATATATATATATATGGAAAAGCACAAGAATGGGATAAAAGGATGTGGCACTTACTACTTGTTGCTATTGGATGTTCTCTCTGGTTAGGTACTGTTGCTGCTGGATTTCCCTCTGGGCACTGTAGGTTGCTGATGTATTTCACTATTTCACTTGTTTTGTGGAAAAGCTAATATACTCGGTTTTGGAACTTGTTTTCCGGAAACTTCTATCGGAAAAACTATCCACTAGACTGCGCCAGTTAAGTTATTAGGAACCAAAATTACGTTTTTAAAAAGATTTCATTGATTCTTTATAACTGACTTATATAATGTAACTTGTCACAATGGTTATGATGCCTGTACAAAACTATAAGTGAAGCTCCTCACAAACGGCTTTATAATATTTATTTGCAAGCTCAGCGTCTAGACATTTACAATGTTATGATATCTAGATGAATGTTGCACTGAGTATAAGGAATGCACTGAGTATGCGGAATTTAGGCATATAACTCGCGGGGAAACAACAGATATCCCCCAGCATTATCACCACCAGAGCGAGGTAATTAGGAGCAGCTTGTAAGTCATTTGGAAATGGGATGTGGTCAAACACATCTTGAGTAGGTCTTCTACTCTCAGTTGAAGAGCCGCTGCATAAAACCAAATTTATCATTACATGAATTTGAAACTGATAAAGCTAATCTTCTTCGTTTGGCATATTGTGCTACACCAGATAATGTGATGGAACGGTTAGCTGTTCAGGCATTTTTGGCTGGTCTTCGTGATAACGAAACCAGGCAGGCCTTGATACTAGCTCGTCCAATGCATTTGGTTGGTTGCTCGTGCATTGGAATTCCAGGCAGCGAAGAATAGTTGTGCAGCCCAGGCTGATATTCAAATATTAGAAGAAGAACCAGCGGAACATTGCATGGTTGAGGAGACGGTCAGAAGAATCGTAAAATAAGCTATTAAGAGAAAGAAAGAAATTCGTTGTTGGAGTTATGATCAATTAGATCACGTACGAAGTCAGCAAGGAAAGGAAGGAGAAGAAAACACAATTCTCGTCGGAAAACTTAATCTTATCGAAGCAAGAAGGCGACTGTCGACCTGTGTTCAGATTGCCTTATCAAAAATCGCTCAGGTAGCCTCTATCAGACATCAGGCGAATAGTTTGTTTGTGAATGGTTTAGTTAATGGTAAACCGAAGTTTCTGCTTCTGGGCACGGAAGCGACGAAAACTACAAATAGGCCTGATGAGATGACAAAATCAATGAAGTTAAAACCGTCACGGTGGAAGCTTCGCGGGGATCCTGCAAAAACTCATGGATGGCGAAGCTGAAATAAATATCCAAATAGGCAACACGAGCTAAGACATGAAGATTTGGTGATCACGATAGAAGATGAAGTTGTAGTTGGGATGGATATTAGGAGTCCAAATAGATTCAAGCTGGATTTGAAGCGTGGCATATCCGTCAACTAGATGAAGAAGATGTTATTCTTAACCGTAAGCAGGAAGAAGCCAACCTGGTTGTCTTAGCAGATTTGTTATACCCGTGAAAAGTGAGAGGATCATAAATGCCTGCTTAAAGAATAGTTTAGAGAATGGATCTAGCATGATTGTTCAGCCAAAGCTGGACGATGGACAAACTGGCCGTGGAATTCTAATGGGAAAAAGCTTGGTTAGATCTGAAGCTGCGAAAACGGTGATATTCTTGAATGTTAATTAATTGCCCGTACACCTGAATAAAGGAACTCTATACGGCCAATGTTCTTCAGTTTTTTCGGTGGCAAGAGGCTTGAACAAGACTCCTGATCGACTGCATTAAAAGCTCCGTGATCTGTTGGCTACATCACCTGAAGGATAGCGGAATAAGCAACGAACATAAGAACGCTCATTACAAAGACATATTGGAGTTGGCAGAAAAGGAAGAAACAATGTTATCTGAAACACTACATATCCGAGAAACAATGATGGAGTGGCCATTGGCCAAACGTGAAGACCTCTCAATGAGCCTTAGGTCGTCACCAGTGGTACTGGTCAAAAAAAAGATGACTCGACACGGTTTATTGTGGAATACCAACCGCGTTACTAAGCCAGCTTCACCTTGCAAATAATTGATGAAACGCTTGATGGTTTGGCTGAAGTGAGATTATTCTCTACACTTGACTGGAAGACTGGCTATCAGATAGGTTAGATGGACAATGAGAACCGAGAGAAGACCGCGTTTACTGGCTCTGTGGCAATTTACATTTATGCCATTCGGGCTGTGTAACGCTATTGCTACATTTGAAAGGCTTATGAAAACCGTGTTGTTATTGGCAAGTCATTCGAAGATCACATGAAGATCAAAAGATGAGCCCCACGAAATGCCAACTTTTCCAGCAGGAAATGTGGTTTCCGAAAAACTAACAGCTGTTGATCCACAGAAGATTACCACAGTGAAGGAATGTCCAATATCCAAGAATAAGCAGGACTTAACAAGCTTTCTCAGTTTGTGCAATTACTATCGACGATATGTGCCAGTATTTGCTAATGTTATCGCCGATAACCGAGCCTACAAAAGACAAATTGAAGGGATCACTATTAACTGCTCCTATTTTGAGTTTTCCCTTACCGACTGGCAAGTTTATTCTGGATACAGATGTCGGAGATACAAAATGGAAAAGAATTGGTAAGTGACTATTTCCAGCCAGACTATAAAAATCGGAAAAAAACTATTGTATCGCCAGAAGATAATTATTTTCGATCGTGTAGTCTCTTGAACACCTTCGCATCTATGCGAAATGTTGGGAGCCCATCCGAGATGATAGCAGTTGACGTAGCAGACCTTTTTCCGGAAAGTGAAGCTGAAAATGAATAGATTGTGGTAGTGATGGCTTATTTCAGTGAGTAGGTAGAGGCTTACGCATTACCAACTCAGGAAGCCACGACTGTGGCTGATGCTTTGGTCAAGGACTGGATATGTCGTTTTGGAGTCCAGCTCGAGTTACATTCAGACCAAGGAAGTCCTCCCTATTCCAAAATATGTGCTCCTGGGAATACGAAAGACGAGGACTACTCATTACATCCACAGTCAGATGGAATGGTGGAAATAATGAACATTTATTATTTAGGCCAAAGTTATCTTTGAACGCCAAAGAGACTGGGACAGTATGGTGCATCTATTTTTATTGGCTTACCGCTGGGTAGTCCATCACACCACTAGATAGACTCCAGTCAGTATTGTTAATGGTCGACTTTTGCGACTTCCTTGTGAACTAAAGTTTGACTGCAAACCAGGACATGCAGGTGAAGACTATATTTCCAACATTTGCAAGTGAATTGATGAGGCTCAAAAGAAAGTGTGACATAACATTAAGGCGGCAGGCGACCGTAAGTGTAACTTAGTATGGCCACAGAATAAATAACAACCACAAGGGTAACAGAGAAACAGGTCCGGTACTCAGGTAGTTTCTCGCCCGCGAGCTCTCGAGGAAATTTGGGGGAACATATCGCTTTTATCGCTCAGTTCCATGGTATCAATTGAAACATTAATTTATTCTGTCAGTGCCGTAGTGAGTTTTGAAATAGGTAGTGTTTTTCCGTAACATAATAAGTTAGAAAGTATCTAGATTTAGTTGATGTCATGGTAGTCTCGGTAACATGACAAATATAAATAATGACATTTGTAATTGATGGCTATGAAATCTTTCCTGTTTTTAGCTAATTTATTCTAAATTCATGACTGTAAGTATTTTTGTAATACTATTAAGTTGCTGTTAAAATAGTTTTGTAACGATTTGTAGTTTGCCCTGAAAAAGAGAATAAACATTCTCGAAAGCTCGGCTTAATTCAAATAACTTTATTCATTACTTGACTGCATCCCAAGAACATCTTTTTATTTAATATAGAAACTGTCAAGAATAGAAAATCAGTATATATGTATGTGTATATATATATTTATTTTAGAATGTAGTCAAAGATTAGACACTTAGATCTTTGACGTAGTTATTGTAGGAATAAGCATACTCCTTAAAAATATGAATCCATAGTAGGTACTACTGTCAATATTTTAATATTTTAAAAAAACTGCGTTTCCAATTCGAATAAGTAAAATATATAATCAAACATTCTACCCGTTTGTAAAATATTGAAAATGGAAAGTAAGTGTATATACAATGTAATGAAAGAAAATCTCTTTCAATTTTGTGAATCAACTCCACAACTATAATACATGTACAGAAGTAAATATATTCTTAGACCCAGTCAAATCAAACATAGGCCTCAAAAATCCCAAAATACAGAGCATAAAAACTTATAATTCTTTATCAAAGGACATAACAGAACAGAACTCTGGAAGCAGAACACACTTCAGGACATTGAAAAGATTGCTGGCAAAAATAGTAGAGGTCGTCTCGCACAGGAGACTGATTACATGAATGTCAAAAGGATCTTCGAGGAAGACACAGAAGTATTCATACCGTCAAGGGAGAAGTGGAAAGAAAACCCAGAAAAATGGTTTTCCGGCATCTCCATCTTCACAGACGGGTCAATGACAAAAAGAGGAACAGAAGCCTGTATATACTCAGAAGCCCTGGAAGTAAATGAGTCTATAAGACTCAAAAATGGCTGCAGTGTAATACAAGCCAAAATCTTGGCTATAGAAAGAACGGTGGGAATCTTCCTGGGAGGGGCTCTATGAAGTCACCAAGAAGATAATTGGTTTGATTTATAGTATCAAGAAGGCCAGCGGAGGTAAACCTAAGGTTGTCCATTTCAACATACTAGCTCGTTTTGCTGGTGACAATTACGAGGCAGAAGTAAGAGAACTTACCCCTCCACCTCGTCTAGCTAAAGACCTGCTGGTGTCGGAACCGCCAAACACACACTTGCGCAGGTGAAAAAACTTAGGAGGCAGGATTGCCAGACCAGGCGACTTCAAGAACTGCAGAAAAACCAGCAACATATCTTTTACTTGGTATCCAAGGAGAGTTCCCATCAGAAACCTACATATAGAGCTCTCTGGGAATGTTTGTGGAATCTCAGAAAACGACTACTGATAGAGAACTTTATGAAATCAGCAATTCCTAAGCCGGCCTGTTATTTGGATGGATTAGATTGGATAGTAATGAGGAATATGCTTGAAATGCTCTTCAGGTTCACAGGAATAATGAATTGCTTTTTCCAAATAACATTACACTGTAAGAGAGGTGCATTGTGCCGCTCGAGATATGGTCCGAAAGTAAATTTTTCAGGGACGAAATGTTCTTAAGACTGAAAACAAATAATATTACATGAAAATAGCATAACCAGAAGGCGTTGTAAATATGATCGCTGCGAGTGTTAACAACTACAACAGAAAAAGATCATATAGAACACAATTTTCCGAATTCCAAATTTTTTGGAATTTTGATGTGGGCCAATTTTAAGTTTTTCGTCATATTTTACCTGTTGCAACTCTAAGCAGTTGTTAACACTCGCGGCGCTCATACGCACAGGGGGGTGTAAGCTCGAATAGCCGAAGTGAATCCAATATGGTTGCGATGCGATTATTAGTTTGGCTGATGATAGAATAAGTTCAAATATTGTTCTTTGCTTTGTGATATACCGTTCTTGTAGAATTATTATTTTAAAGCTTTAGTTGCATTTATTTTATTTAGTTGTGTCAGTTATATACTTTCTTAGTTTCCACAAAGTGATATTCATTGGAGCTTTAATTTTAGCTTAGTTTATACAGGGCCCCATGAATATCTCTCCGGTTACTCCACACAACAGTCTCACAAACAAATGATACAAACGAAAAGAGAAAATTAAAAGTTGATATGTCGGTTATTATTTTGGAAATGTTACAAATTAATTTGCTTAAATTTATAATGATGTAGCTATCCAGATGGGCTCGGTCGAAGAGCTCTTAAGCCTTGATAATTTTGAGCAAGTTAACAACCTGCTTATTGACTTCTAAGTGAGCGAGTCGGCTAGTCAAATAGTGATGATGACACACAAAAGTTCTCACTCTCGCAGCCTATCTCCAACTAGATTAGTGAGGTTGGATTAGATTTAGAGATTTGACGTGTTATAAATAGGTTATTATAATTTTGTACGTGGAACGTTAATAATATACTTAGTGGAATTACCTCGTGCCTACCAGCAGTTCTCTATGTTATAACAAATGTAATAGCAGAGCTTATTCGTGAAAATGATCTAGTTTACTAGCCAACAATCCTACTCGCTAGCTTGTATCTTGTAAAGTAGCCCGGCTTTCAATTTTTCCTCTAGATAGTTTACAAGCAGCTATAATCCATTTTAAAAAGAGAAAGTAATAAATTATAATAATGCAGGGATATCTATTGTATTAAGGTACAAGTGTCATAATACAATATCTATTCGTTCATGATATCAAATTACTCTTTCTCTTTTGGAAGTGGAGTATAATAGTTCGCTAGAGAAGATGATAACATTGGGCGAGTTTGTTAGCTAGCTTACCACATTTCAGTACAATGGAGACATGAGTTCTTATCTTTTCATGTAACAACAAATCAAAATTTAATTTTCAGCAAAATATTTGAACCTATCTGTTGAGCTGTTCACTTCCATATATATGAAAAACTCTAGGTATATAATTTATTTAATGAGTAAAACTTTTTACGAAATTTGAAATTTTATATGAATGTAATGTACAACAGAACATAAGGATTTCGAAAAGAAGAACAATCTTCTATGATGATTATGTTGACTCAATTGTTTTGCTTCTTGTGGATACAGTAAAATCCAATTTTATAAAATTTGTTGTGTTGATTTATATTTTCTAAATATATGTGTTCTATGCTATGATTCAATAAGACAGCATGTTGCTTTGAATAAAAAGATGATGAACTTGCTCTTTGATGACTAAGAAGAAGAGCATTAAAGTCATTTTGATGAAGATTACCGTAATAACGGATTACATGTTGATGGAAATGTTCTCAAAATTGCATCATCTTGCTCTCTAGGTAGGCTACAGTGCATTGAAAACAAATATTACAATTATAAAGGGGTAGCGAAGCGCGTAGCTTGAAGAAGGCCATGCAAATTGCGAAATATTATTCTCCTCTATTGCTACAACTAATAATTATTCTAAAATATGATATGCATTCCTGGATCATCATTAGGCCAGGCTATAGATATTTCGGAATACTGACTGAGCGATAATTTATGACAAACCCAGCAGAATAAAGTTCTTATTTTTTTGATTTTGATTTTTTAATGTGGATTTTTTTGCAACATCTGCCTTGAAAGTTCAACGTTCGAGCACTGATTGTCGTGGCGGAAGTACTCGAAATATGCAGTCTTGACAAGAACTTCTAATTGTATTATAGTAGTGAGTAAAATAATATATTCTCCAGTACCATGAATTACTTTAAGCTCTAGTGCGAAAAGAAAATGACTTTCCGCACGTACTGACTTACGTGTCAGTCACACATAAAACCAAAATAGACATTTTATATTAATTTTCTTGAAATATTCTTGCAAAATATTCATATGGATGGAATTTCAAAATTTTGATCGTCAACATTGAATATAATCATTTTATTATAAGTTTGAATAATAATTAGCACCTTCAATATTCTATGACTTTCAATAGGCGACTGGGAACTGTGAAATTTGTCACTTGAAAACAACCGCTGTCATGGAACAGCAGATTTCCTATCTTTTCTTGGAATACGTAAAATGGACAGTTTTATCTTTCTCTTGAATTGTACTGAACCAAAGCAGATGTCGCAAAAAATAATTTATCGTACTTGTGAGCAATGGGCCGAAACTTACAATATAACAAATTTGTTCTTCAGTGAATTTGACATATACCTAAGCTCATGTTGCATTATCACGATTGTCATATTATGTTCGCCTCTTTGCACAATTGTAGCATAAACTACAGTTACTCCTGTAATTCAAAAATACAGTAGGTATCTATTGAAAATAAAAATCCCAAAATGGTGCCTTGAATGTCTTTCTTCGATAACTCTCCATTAAGAAAACTGTCGGCTTTTTGAAATCTCGTTTTTAATTATGATTTGCGTCGCTTCTAGCATCTGTTATTGGTGAGAATGAAGGTAACGTTATCAAATTGCCAAAGTAAAAATTCGTGATATAACAAATTAAAATACTTTTTTTAATCACAGTAAAATTTTAAGCGAATAAGTTAATCTATTTTTTTTTTGTTTAAAAGACATTAGGTAGTTTTATACCAGGATTGAAAATAGAATAAATTGGTCAGTGCACTACAAGACAGGCTGAATGGGAAATAGGATATTTGAATATTCCAGAATAAGGGCTAATTAAGTACCATGAAAGAAATAAGTTGCTAATTAACCAATAAAGAGAAAGAGTATTTAGAGGTGTTGTGCTAACTTCATGTTTAACTAGCATAATATGATTGAGGGGCTTCACGATAGTACAAATGATATATTAATTAGTTATATGTTTAAGATATATAACTGTATTTGCTGATAATTGATAGAAATCCATATTAAATTAAGATTAAAACACTATATTAAAATTTCTACGATTATTTTCTTAACATATGAGAATTCTTTCGGCACACTGTACCTTTATCAAATTAATGTGAGAACAAAATCAAATTCTAAGAGAACAAAGCCTATTTATATAACAATGTGGATGATACTCGTAATCATTATATAAGACTGTTTATCCCACACTTCATTTGATATAAATAACAAGTTTTGTACATTTACTTACTTATGTTTGGTCGTCCAACAGAATTTGTCATAAAACACTCCCGATGATTGTAAATCTGGTGTTAATCGCATCAATGGACAAGATTATTAGCGACTAATTGTTCCTTACAGTCTAAATTTCATTGATGACATTAATATCATCATGAAAATAATTATTTGATATTGTTAGTGAAGTTGTCCACATATGTTAGTGCATTTTTATTTCTTTGTCTCTTGTTATATTGGTGCCAAATGCGCCACGTCACTATTTTTTAACAAGTGTTCATGAGTGAGGCGTGTATAACCTAATCTTAAGCGCTTGAGTATAAACTCTTTTCTACGGTTTTTCGATTTGAGTTTGTTACTATTTGCCGTAACGAATTCTTCACGTCGGTACGTACAGCAACATTGGTGACTGGTAGGTCCTGAAGTGATGAATTTCTTCCTGCATTATATGCAGTTCTCTCTTTATGAGTTGTAGAATTGGGTGTTGATGATATTGTTCATTGAAGCCGATGATTGCTCCAAGTGAGTCCGATATGATTAGGCATTTGTCCAAGTTTACTTCGTTGCAATATTGTAATGCTTTTTGTATAGCAAATGGTTCTCCGGTGTAAATTGTGCAAGCTTTGTGGTAGTTTAAATGCTTCTTGGTAATTATTTGTTAATAACGCTGCTGCGACTCCATATGGTGTTTTGGAGGCATCGGTGGTAATTCGACGATGGATTGGGGGTTCGTCATATTTTTGTCTAGATAGGTTAAACTTATGTAGACGATAGATAGGTACTGCCTTCTGAGTGTCAGCGGGGGTTCTGCGGATTCACATAATAAGCTTTCCATTGGGCTGGTTTGATATGCTCCTAGAGTTATTCGTATACAGCTGTTATGAATGACGTCTTGTTCTTTCACAGCTCCCTGTTTAGCTGAGTCGTATACAATGGATTCGTAATCTATCCTTGATCTTATAAGAGATTTATATACTCTCATCAGCATGGAGTAATCGGTCCCCAGGTTTTTAACAGCTATTTGGTACTCTCATTAAATTCAATCTTTTTTGGCACGTCATTTCAACATAATCTATGTGACACTTCCAGGTTATTTTTTGGTCGAATATCATTCCCAGAAATTTATGAGTTTCCACATACTCCAACATGTTGTTTTGAAAAAGAAAAACTGGAGGATTGTCTGTTTCTTTCCTAGAGAACCGAAGGCATTTTGTTTTAGTTGTAGAAAACCTGAACGTGGTTTTTTTAACACATAGGTATCAATGAACATAAGAGCTTATTCGTATATCATAGAACAAATTCTAACTATGCATCACTTCTAATTGACAATAATCACACATTTAATGATAATCTCAAGATAAAGGAATAAAATTAAATCTACTTGAGCCATTAGAAACCAATATTCGTAAACAGTCAGGTAATCTCCTCAATGACCAGACCGATGGCATGTCTAGCCCATTACTAAATATATAATTAATAAGTAGTTAGAAAGTAGTTATTAAGAATTATGAGTATCATCCTCTTTTTATATAAATAGGTAGTTTTATACTCACATTTGATAAATAGAAATTTTAATATAGAGTTTTAATTTAATTATAATGGGGAGCAGATATCTGAAAGTTTGATATTACAGAGGGTGGTAGATACAAATTCAGAAAAATAAAATTATTGAACAACGATAACATAAAACTTCAAGTGATAGTCAGTTGTTAATAAGGTGCCAAAGTCAAAAGTTAGGAGCGTATAAGCTGATAAAGATATTATCTAAATATTGAGTATATTACTGTTCCAAATAATTATAGAAATATTTAAAAAACTAAAACCTAAATTTCCAATAGTGAATAAGGTTACTAATTAGGTGGCAATGTCAAAAGTTAGGTGCTCATAAGCTGTTAAAGATACTCAATATTGAGTAGTAGTCGTAGATTCACGAAAGGCTAGCACAAGTCTATTATTATCTTGGACTCGGAAATTCATTGTAATGTATAGCCTCTACTTTTTTTATGTTTGAATAAAATATGACATAATGCTACATTTCAACCAATCAAAACATCTATTTGTGAATGCAGGACTTAGACTTAGACTGTAGATTTATGATTAGTAGTAGGTATTTGAAGCTTTACGTTCTGGATTTTCAATATTTTCACTCTAACAAATTTGTATGTTGCCCTGAATTGTCAATTTCGAAGAAATTATCAATAATTTCCTTTATATCGTTTATACACAAATTAAGAATCTGAAAATATCCAACTTTACCACTTATTCTTCCTCACCAATACTAGAAATGAAGAATAATCATATTGAGACATTATTTTAACAATTTTTCCTGGTGTTGTAGATATTGAGATACAGGCGCAAAACTAGAAAGAAATTATTTCTCAACTTTTTTTAAAGTTGTTTCTTACAAGATTTTGCTTCTATAAATTACACTAAAAATACGTTTATTCATTTATTATTAATTAATGGCATAGCATATCTAACAGGTTAAGCAATCAATATGTGTGATTGCTTTGCCAAATAATAATAATAAATAAAATGCCAAAAATAACACAACAAAAACTTCTACAATGTGCGATACCTTTATCAGCAAGATGATGTATCGTGAGAGACGAGGGATTCCCATATACGGAATTGTTGAGATCACCCGTGCCCCATACATCCTTCAAGCGGGTGGGTGTTTCAGTGGTAGTAGGCCTTGGTGACGTGGTAGGTGGTGAAGAAGCTGCGACAAAAACATGCATGAAGTTGTCACGGCTCTATAGTAGTATTAGGTCATTTTATAGCGTATGTTTGTATTTTTAGGGAACACTAGATTTAAATACTAAGCTTATTAAAAACGAATTTTAAACTCATCGGCTAAAGTCTTGCTATCCCCTAGTATTTTTTATTTACAGTGTGCCCCAATGCTGCGGTGATGTTTTATGTATTTATTTTGTGATTTCTTGCATCAGGAAGGTGTTTAAAGACATTATGTCGCTGATCGTTTGAATATCGTAAGAGGTACTCTTAGCAGAGCAATTCAGCGGTAGGTATATAGAAACTGAAAAAGTTGCTTTCCGTCCCAAATTTTATGAGATGATTTTTGAGAAACTATACGATCTCGACGGTTTCAGTCTCAACATACATAAAATCATCATGTCATATCCAGCCAAAAAAATCCTAACTTGTACTAGATTGTATAGCAGACGCGGCCGAAATACACATATTTCAAGCTTTAACATTGCTGTATCTCGAAAACCGTAACTATTTATGAAAAATGTCCAATTTAAATATTGCTTCATATAATTTCTTCTTTAATTTGGCCGTCTCATATGTGCAATTTTCGCAAAAAAATGTCCCCTCCACATAGCGCAAATACATATATTTCAGTCTTTACCATTGCTGTAACTCGAAAAACGTAGCCCCTTTGAAAAAAAAAATGTTTAAACGTTTGCGGATATGGTCTTATCTTTAATTCTGCCGTCTCAGATGTTCGATTTGCGAGAAAAATTTACACGTCCAGCACCTTCGGGGGAGGTTTTAAATATGGGGCCATTTCTCAATTGACTTCTTTCAAATGAATCAAAAATCACCAAAATCGGAGCACGTTTACTGTGTAAAACGCGCGAACAGCCATACATCAAACAATAAATAAATCAAACATACAACCGAATTATATACCTCCTACTTTTTTGGAAGTCGGTCAAAAAGAATCTGATTAGTTAACAAGTCATGACAACCAGCAAAAGGTTTAGAGAGGTAGGGAGCCTTATACCAATCAATGTAGTACAAAATGGTTGGAAGCCATTATGTGAACCGGATGAATTTTTTCATGTACCTCTCTCAAGAGCTAGAATAGTCCAAATGACTTTAGATAAGGGTGTACTATTCCGAATGATCTGGCCGCCTCTATCTCCTGAGATGTATCCCAGTAAACATAATCTGCCCTTAAATCGACGACAGCTTTTTAGGTATGGTTGACACAACAGGTATGGGCCAATTTATCGCAAAACTCGATAGAAAATTCATAGTGGGAAAATATATCTATACTTCTATGTGTTCATTCTTCAAAATAAGAAATAGAGGCAACACTGTTTATACATATTTTTCAGTTAGTGAATTATTTGTTTATTTTATAAATAACAATATAAAAAAATACTTTCTATTTGTCTAAGTTAACGTAAAACAAAGTTTTTTATGACTTCATCAAGTAATGTCTTCCCAATAGCTGTCAAAAAATCAATTCTTATTCCATTTCATAACTTAACCAAGAAGTTGTGCATGGTGCAGGAATAATTGAACATACTTAGTTTATCGAGAATAAACTTTAATATATATAATGTCTTATTGAAAATTATATGATATCTTCACATTATTCTTTTGTTTCTTTGAATACAAGATTTCCAGCATGTGGTAACCATATCAGCAATTCATCTGATTTCCAACATAATACATTAGTTTTCAGATATGTTTCGAGGAAAATACGACATCTGAATATATTAGGTTTTCCCAAATTTAATTCCAGTGTACTCCAACTAACGTTCCTTCATTTCTCATTCAATGCCCCTAGATATTCTCTAACATATTTCCGGAAAACTTCTCATAACGGAAATTGAATTATGGTTCTTAAAGACACAAAGATCGGCCTATTTCCACATATCAGATTCACTGGTTTGTTCAGCATATTGATAGTTAAAGTCCGATATTGTTGAAGGACTTACATACCATAATATGATTGGTACATTACTAAATATGATTCAGGAGAAAATGAAAATATAGCCAACTCGTATTTTTGACATATTTTCAATATATTTATAGCCCGCTCCACCCATAGTATTGGTAAACATTAGAAAATTAAGCAAATCTTTGGTATTGGAGTATCCGATAATTGGTGAAAATCAAAAAATCAGTCTCCGAAAAAAAAATGATGAAAAAAATTGTGACGAATAAAATGATTTTATCATTTGCAACGCTGCCTCTAGGACTCTAGGTATCAGTGGTTTGAATATCCAATTGTTCAAAACATAATTTAGTACCAAATTACTATTTAAAATATTTAGTTATGAATATATATTGAATTATTAATAACATTGTTTTGTTATTTCATAATCAATAGCAATGCCTTATTATTATAAACAATGTTTATGTCTTACGAGTATTAATACTAGTTTGTAATCCACTATAGCATACTAGAGATCTTCTTTTAATAATGTTTAGTATTGTGTAAATGATTTTCATAATTTATATAAAATTTTTATTAGCTATTCTTCAGAGATTCGATAGGTACACATTCTCTTTGAAACTACAAGGTTATAATTTGCATTTTTTTGACTTTTATAAAGAAAATCACATATTATTTTACCCTATACACAGCGCCTATACTAATTCAAGATTATCCTGTATCAGTCAATATCATTTTTCTAAATATGAGCTCAATTCCTACATAATCAAGATGATTATAGATCAGCCGTTTCTGGTAAATAACTAGATTACGCTAGGACGTCTAACTGTTCAGACAACAACTACTGCGAGGGTAAACACCCCTTCCGCCACTGAATAACATCAACAACTGTTAGGGCAATACCAACGATTTCACATTGTCACAATATTGCATAATACCACTATTGATCTTCAATCAACAAAGCACAGCCACCCAGACAAATATCATGATTTCGAGGTTGTTGCCTATCTTCAGTTTGCGGCAGAGCGTCCAGCCGTGTCTGATAATCAATACATATTTTGAACTCATACTAGTATCAAACTTCAGAGTACCACTGACGGTGGAGACCAATCTGAACGATGAATTGAACACGTATCGTGGGTGGAACTGATAATTCAAGATTATCCTGTTCTAGTCATACTATGATATTTCTTAATATGAATTCAATTGCTACAAAATCAAGATCATTATATATCATCAGCCTTTTCTATTAAATAACTAGATTACGCTAGGATGTCTATATAGGTACTATACGTGTTCAATGCATCACTCATATTGGTCTCCACCGTCACTCGTACCTACGCTCGGCAAGTGGAATTGATTCATTCTAAATGATTATCCTATACCAGTCATATTATTATGATATTTCCGAAAATAAATTCAAATCGCCGGGCCACAGTGCAGGTATAATCAAAATCGCTTCAGTAGTTTTCAAGATATGTACCTACTTATGCCTTCCATGGGGGCGGAGGGGACATTTTTTTCAAAAATTTAAAATTAAAATAACAAGTTTTCGGGTATAGTACTAGGAAAGTGCTATATTGTTACTAAAATCACAAAACATAAGTGACCCTTAACACTCAAAAATATGAAATACCCAAGCATCTGCACCAGTTTCAAGACTGACTCTAACATTTAGAGAGGAATGGACTTCATTTGTCCATAATTAAGAGATAACAATTCAAGTTCAATTACCATCTAAGCCGATATACTCAAAGTGAAAGTTAACCTGTTGGGATAATCTGCATCCCTGAATCCACGTAATAGGTTCAGTTTCTTAGGGACGAATAATTAATAAATGGAATTTATTAATACATAAATAATGTATTAGAATTAGAATAATATGTATCCACTAAAAGTATGCTGCTATTAGTTCGTTTCTGTTATTATTGTTATTAATCCTTGCAATCCTCAATATTTATCTGTGGTAGTGGTCTGTAGTCGTCGTTTAAGCACAGATTAGTTTATCTTCATAATATGTACCTATATTCTTTTCGAATTTCAGTGTCACAAAGTATATGCTATTTTCCATACGTATACCATCTCACATATCATTTGATTATTACCTGAAAATTGAAGACAAACTCGAACTGTTCCCAATTTCATCATCTGAATTCAACTTGATTCAATTCAGTAATAGACTTTATATAATATTTCCTTGGCTCAACAGTTTTAAATAAGATTGGGGCGATCGGACATACAATAAGCGAGAATATAAGGGTTCTTTACTCCTTCAGCACGGAATCCTAATAACATAATCCTATTTACTTTTTACTACAAGTTAGATTTTTTAAATTATAAAAGTCCTAAATTATATCCTCTATTCTATAATGATCACATATACGAAACATCATTCGGCTTTAGGGAACTTGGACATGAAACATGTCGATGTTGACGTTATAATTTTTTAAATTTGGACCCACTAAAGTAACTTCGTACTGGGATGTAAAAAAATCTGAATTACACATTTTAGAAATGATGCGCCAAAAAGTAGTTCTTAAAATAATAATAAAAGAAGAGAACTTTCAGTCAGTGATAGAAACACATGCAAATATTTGAGTGATTTCATATAACTAATACCCTGTAGAAAAATGGCTCAGCAGAGGATTCCTTCCGGCCAAAAGAAGGAACAATTATTATTTGTTAAATACCATGTTTGCTGTGGTTCTCCTGCGAGAATAGAAGCATCACATATTATTTGACATGGCTCCCACTGTTTTACAGGTTTATATATTTTATTTGTTATTCGATCGTGAAGCTCTGTCAAGCTTTGGAGTACGAGGTAAATTCAACCAAAAAAGTTATGTATGAGAATAAGCTAATCTTTGAATTCATATTGTTTGTAGTCGTAGTCAAACTACGTCAATTTCAAATATCTCCAATATTGTGGTAACAATGCTGCCATACCTAGATACTCTTGTCCAGTATCACTTTCACTTTTATTCAAACGAAACACCTTAATATTGCATTATCTGATTATACTATTCAAATTAAATAATACCAGTGAGGTAATCAAAAAAGGCAGGTATTTTACTATATTTGTATTCTATTATTATTTGAATTTTTGACCGGCTTTCCAAACGTAGAAGGTACCTATACAATTTTTCCTTCGTAAGAAAAGAGCTGATGGATGGTCTCATATGGAACAATTTTTTTTTTGTATGTCAATGATTGTCACCGCTATATTTTGTCATTACCGAATAAAAGTGAACATTCAATGATTCTGATGACAGTTGAAACACTCAAAATTATAAGTTAAATATTAGGAGAAACTGGGACCTAGTTTTGATACAATAGAAAATATCTATTGATAGCTATTGAAAAAAAAATGGGCCAACTATTTATTTGTTGGTGCACTGAAAAATACAAAATAATATTAATTCTACTGGTACTAATAATTTTGAAATTGTGCAGTTGTAGTTGGATATAATACTTTATGCACCAATTTGAAAAGTACCAGCACCAATAGAATTAATCTAATAAAGCCGAACGAATTCATTTGCTTTAACGTTTACGTTTGATGACTTCATCATTTAAGTTTAAAATTTTATTTCATATTATCTCTCAATTCTTTATACATAATCAACTCAAGAACCTTATTTTATAAATTTTAAATTCTATTTCAGTTGGCTTAATGATAGTAATGAACCGAAATCGATAGCCAAAATAAAAATTAATGTATCTGAATATTTCAGTGCAAAAATTTATTTATTGAGAAAATAATTCATTATTTTTAAGGTGACACTTCAACTTCTCTTTTTATTGAGAGATTTTTTTTACAGGGAGTAAAATGAATTTGTTGCAATCATTGCATCTGCAGCGGAAGTAAAGCGAGGCTTGAATGTAGTGAACGTTACGTTAGGAACGTTAGGAAAGTTACCATTGCCAACTTTCGTCTCCCTGAAAATAACGTAGGCCCAGTCAAATCAATTATTGCATTAAATAATAAATACTAATCTATTTCTTGTTATTTATCAGAAGATGTCAATATTACTTATTTCATTATTCCTATTCCTATTTATTTATTAATTACAAATCCGATATATGACTCGCACAATATATACACTTTTTTAGTACATTCATAGCAACTATCTAACTAAATTTTCTTTTTTGTAATACCCATATAAATTATTCGTCACCTAGAAACGATTTAGCAGGATTTGAACCCGCACTACTTTTTATAAAGAACTTCAACGTTAGCTATTGTTTCGTATATACACAGTTTGTGTTTATTTTGGTAGCAAATTATAAAAAGATAAATTTTAGGTATCAGGCGTATTTATAATCAAAACTTAGTTCCATGCTAGTTTAGTTTGTTTGTTATTTATTACGATTACGATACTATGAAACAATTTTAGTATCAAATTAACTAGTACCTAACTAAAATTTGGATTAATAATATTCACGCCCAACACCCCTCGGCTGTACTGAAGTGGATCTCTTTTTTTTATACTTTTATTTATTGATACATTCTTCTTCAGGTAGTTGTTATAAAGACTAGCAACTTCATCTTTTTGTCAAAATAGCAAAGAAAGTCTGCTCTAGCGTCGGTCACGTAAACCTTGTAGTCTGTTGAATTTTTGTGCGAGATTATATTGCGGATCCCCAGCAAGTGAGAGCGACAAGGATGGAACACACGGCAGCAAACCTGTGATCGTTACCGACGATGTGACAATCCAGCTGGGCATGTCGACATATTCATTTTCATTTTATCGTTGATGAATTGCGGGATTTGAACACTGACACTGATTGAATGGTACAACTCGATTAGATACGGTGTTGAACGAGTCTCTGTTGAGTGTTGCCATACGGAATTCACCCTCGATGCTGCGCGCTTTTGTAAAGGGATATGGCTGGGCGACATCATAAGATGCTCTGCATAATTTTAGTAGTTTTATCAAAATTATTATAAGAGAAATCTCTTCGACAAATTTGCCAGCACAAAAGTAAATTTCTCGAAAATGTCAATAAGTAGGCCTTGGAGGCCTATGGCCCCAGATAATATCATTATCTATACTGTGCAACTATTCGAATATAAGAGATCTTAAATAATCTTTGAGTTATTCTCTCCATTTCGCTCTATTTATAGCTATGCTCTTCAAACCTCTTTATATAATTCTTTTCCAAACACGTTTTGATATTGTCTCTTATATATTGACTTCAGTATTCTACTTTGCTATCTATCCATCTGAACTCATTATGATTTTTTCCTAACCATATTGACTTGCATTGTCTTGCATATGTCAGTGTTGGTCTTGAAATTGTTCTATATATTCTTAGTTTGGTATTCCTGGTCACAAATTTCGAATTCCCTCTATAAATTCCACTTTTATCGATTTACTGGGAAGTTTTCAGTATGTAACTCGAGGGGTACACCCATTCTGCTGGTTTTGTTTTTAATTTTTCTCTACTTTTCTCAACTGTATGCCCGAATGACGGAATAATTCTGAAAATATTGTATATATTAATTTATTGCTGTAGAAAATAATTATTAATTTGAAAAGCTTCAGTATCTGTTTTAGCAATTTTAGTTATATCGTGAATTCAATACAATGAGATTATTTCACAGGTACATTAATATTTGTCGATAAAAATCGCGCTGATTTTCAATTCCAAAAGCTTTTGTTTCAAAAGCTCTTTATATATGTATGTAGCATGACCATTGGATTGTTCTCAATACTGCAATATAGTGGGGAAGATATTCATTTTTAATTAAAAGTTCTCATACAAGCTACGTCCGTTGAACAAAATTTTCATAGTCATAGGTAGATAATAACGAGGAATCTCCCATAGTTTTTTTTATCAATATTTGCGTAACATAAAGTAAGAATTGACATGAAAAGGAAATAATTAGTTTTGCCTACAATGACATGTATATGGGTTCATCATCAAGAAAAGGGTATATATTTTCTGAAGTCTTATATATTTTTAACGAACCAAGCTAGCAGCAAAATGTTAATGGAATCTAGATCTTTCAATAACTGCCTATTAGTGTAGGTACTATAGAAAATGAAAAAGTATTCGTGACAGTTGCATATAGAAGTATTAAATATGTATATTCATTGCAATTTAGAGAGCTTTTCTCAAAATAAAACTAAACGTAAACGTATATTGAGACGATCTAGGCTTTGCTAACATAGATCAGCACCATGTTATTAGGAATACACTGCTTGCTAAGGAAGACAAGAACGGATTTGGGGACAAATGAAATCTTACCATAATTTGATTAGTGACTTTGAAAGAACAGGGTCTTTAATTCTGTAATCTGCTAGTAATTAGTAAGTGAATTCATCAAATTATTGCATATGCCATATAACATGGATTTAAAATGTTATTAATGAATCCCTTATAAACTATAAACTGGAACTTCTGTTTAAATTAAAGTATGGAGATTTTATATGTATTATCATTTATTATTTTAGCTCCAAAGTTTATGATTTAATGAGGTTCATTCATCGCTAAATGGTAGAGACGATATTCAAAATGAACGAATCATAACAAATAATCCACATGAGAAATTTACCGTTTGGTGCGGATTCCCAGCTATTTTATGATTGGAACATACTGAGATATAGAATTTAGGCCGTATCTAAAACTGCTACTGGTTAAATATATCTGCTTATGTAATGAAATTATGCCATTCTTGAAATACAAGATGAGCTCGAAGAAATTCAAAAAATCATTATTACGCAGGATGGACATTCGTAGTTTCATAGGCGCATCCGCCATTTTTGAAATAAATGAATAGAGAATTCTAATTTCTACGATTTGATAAGGCAAACCTGTATTATTACGCAGAGATATTATCTCTAGATTTTACCTAGACACTTGACACTGACACGTTCAAAACACCTTTTTTATTGAGATTTAAATTTTCGGCGGATTGGGAACAAGAGAGGCACTACTCAGTCTACAAGTATTACTCCGGCGTCGTAGAGGCATGAATTTTGTCATTTATACCTGCTTTGTTGACTAATAAGAGTTGTTTGACAAAATACAACACCAGAAAATGTTACAAGTATTGAAAGGGAGCGGAATGGACGATAGAGATCTAAGAATTATACAAAACATATGTACTGGAATCAGAAAACCACCATAAAAATCAAAGCTGGAGATGAAACAACATATGCAGTGAACATTCTGCGAAGCGTACGACAAAGTTATTCCATGTCGCCTCTGATTTTCAATCTGTATACAGAAAAGATATTTAGAGAAGCTCTGGAAAATAATGAAGATTGAATTCTTGTGAACGAGGAAGGACTTAATAATATCCGCTATGTAGATGATACCATCATGTTTGCAAATAGTATAGAGGGTTTTCAGTTGATGGATAGAGTGACGGAAGTAAGTGAACCATGTGGGCTAGAAATGAACATCAATAAAACAAAATTTATCGTCATTAAAAATACACCAGTAAAACGGGTATCTATGTTTGTCTACTTAATCCATTACTAACAGATAAGCACAAACGATTTCATTTCTGATACAATAAGCAAAAATATAGTCTGTAAGATCTATTTGCGAACGTAGACGGTGTTCTAGGTCAGTTGAGTTGGCCCCCATCTAAATGTAACAAATACAAATGCTTATTAACTTGAGCTAGAACTGTGATGTGATGTGCCACAAAAACCTTGAAATGTGCTGCTTAAAAAAGCCCATATTTATGTATATTTTTCATGGGGGGCTGACTCGTGTATCAGTCCCCCGTTAAAGTTGGAAAATTCAACTTTTCTCATATGTATTCGGTTGTGTTCCCGTTGTGCTGCATTGTGCCGGGTTAGAAGTTGTTATGGATAAAATTAGACCTGTACATAGAAATAATTAATAAATAATTCTACCAGTCTTTAATCGTATCGCGTAAATCGATTAAAGATGTACCAAAGTAGATGCGGCAGAACAAATAAAAGTAAAATCACTTTGAATAAAAGCTACATATTTATGGAAGTTACTGGTGGTACCTTAATAGAATTGAAATCATTACCTCCTCACATAGCGGTGCAAAATGTAGTATATACTCTAAGTGGGTTTATTGCTAATGTTGGGGCTAATGCGCCAGTAGGTACCTCAAAATTGACTTGGCCATTTTCCAAAGCCAAAAATGGGAGTGTTATGAGGATTTGAAATCATCGAAGATTAATTGTATAGACACACAAAATGCTCTTCTATAAGTAGCCACAAGTATACCAAATGCATAGGCATGTCACACTTTTTTACAGTTTTTGAAGATAAGTTTAGTTTAGTTTAGTTACAAACGTGTTTTCGTTTTAGTGTGTTGGTTCTTGTTTCCAGTTTACTGCCTTGTTTATTGTCTTGCACTTACACTTTTTAGAAGAATTTTTAGTCCTTCATTTTGCACGTTTGTTCTTTGTTTTAGATTACTTAGCAGAACTTCGAGTTTGTTGATATAAAATCTAAACAACCTACATTAAATTCAAGGTGCCAACAAATATTCACTTCCATGTGTCTGTTTTAATTTACAGTTCATTTTTCGTGCTTACCGGGAACGTTATCTGCAAAGTGACGTCTCATTCAACAATTTTGGTAAAGTATTATGGGAGATATGGCGTATCGACAATTAAACCCTTTTGAGAAATAATATATATGATGATGATAATTGTATTCAGGTTAGTTGTTAAGCGATCTAAGATTCAGAAAAAAAAGCGAGCGCAAGTTTAGCTGAAACAATTCTTAATGAATACTTTCAAGTAATTATCGACACGCCATCAATCTGGCTTGGAGAGATTGCCTTAATGTTTACGTATATTAACTTCTAATTACTCAAGTTGATTTAATTTTAATCTTTTCTTTTCAGTATTTTAAATTATCATTACATGTGTGATTATTGTCAATGAGATGAGTGAAGTATAATTTGAATTGGTCTCATAGTATATGAATGAGCTCTTATTCTATTATATTCATTGATACAGGTAAAAAAATGTCTGCCAGTTTGACCTACGTTAATTTTCGAGCAATCTTCACAAGTGAGTTCATAAACAACAGATTTACGAGTTTTTGATTTATTATTTCTTGTAGTGTATGTATTTTTTCTGTATTTTGTCAAAATTTCTGTTGTATAAGTAGATGAACGAACTTATTATTTAGATCGAATGAACGTCGAAGTGTGGAGTAAATAGTCTTGTCGGTTTTTTTATAATGAATTTTGAATAGATGATCTATTAACTCGACTTTGCGATTGCGATTTTATCCAGTTTGCTTTTGCTTCTTCGAATATAGCTTCCATTTATGTGGTGCTGATGCAAATGACAATATTCATTAAAATACTGTGTTTGGAAATACATAGAAATTTGAAATACCAGAAGATGTCAGTTCCTGATAGAGACATGTTGAAGTGGTATTCTTAACTGCCACTAAAGAACCGATGGGTATATTCAAACCAGTTTCTTAGACGCGTATTATTATGGTATCCCCGGTGGTCTAGTTGGTAAGACGTAACCAAGAGCTCGTAGGTTCGAGCCCAAATAGGTCAAGGACTTTTTCCATATATACAAATTTCCTAAAAAAAGTCCCTGGGTGGAAGGATCGCTAAATGACAAAAACTAGCGATCGACGTCTCCCTCTGATCTGGTAGAATAGTAGTAGTACCTACTTAACATAACCTCTAAAACTTATATTGATTTATGATTTTTATTATGATGCACACATAAAAGACTACACTGCTTTCATTAAATGAGCACACCTATATATAAATATCACTTGAATAAAATTAATATTTTGGTTACGCCCTGTTTGAATGAGTAGAGTCACTGAATTCTCCTAGGTATATTGTGTAAGGTAATCACCCACGTATTCGTGGCCGTATTAACCAAATAAAAGAGGTATTTGTGTTGCCAATAGTCTATTTCCCACGTATATTGGGTCTACCCGGAAAGCAGAATTGATTAATTCATGATTATCCTGTGTCATATTATGATATTTCTGAATATGAATTCAATTGCTACAGCCGTTTTTATAATATAGAAATGATATTCCTGAAATTATTTGTTTTTGAAATAAATAATGACATTTGTAATTGATGGCTATGAAATATTTCCTGTATTTAGCTGATTTATTCTAAATTCACGACTTTCGCCCTGAAGAAGAGAATAAATATTCTCGAAAGCTCGACTTAATTCAAAGAATTTTATTCATTACATGGCTGCATCCGATATATATATATATATATATATATATATATATATATATATATATATATATATATATATTGATTTTGTATTCTTGACTGGTTTTATAATAAATAAAAGGATGTTCTTGGGGATGCAGTCATATATTAAATAAAATTCTTTGATTGAAGCCGAGCTTTCGAGAATGTTTATTCTCTTCTTCAGGGCAAAAATCGTGAATTTAGAATAATTTAACCAAAAACAGGAAAGATTTCATAGCCATCAATTACAAAAAAAAATGTTGTAATTGATGGCTATGAAATCTTTCCTGTTTTTGGTTAAATTATTCTAAATTCACGATTTTTGCCCTGAAGAAGAGAATAAACATTCTCGAAAGCTCGGCTTCAATCAAATAATTTTATTTAATATATGACTGCATCCCCAAGAACATCCTTTTATTTATTATAAAACCAGTCAAGAATACAAAATCATAATATATATATATATATATATATATATATATATATATATATATATATATATATATATATATATATATATATATCGGATGCAGCCATGTAATGAATAAAATTCTTTGAATTAAGTCGAGCTTTCGAGAATATTTATTTTCTTCTTCAGGGCGAAAGTCGTGAATTTAGAATAAATCAGCTAAAAACAGGAAATATTTCATAGCCATCAATTACAAATGTCATTATTTATTTCAAAAACAAATAATTTCAGGAATATCATTTCTATATTATAAAAACGGCTGTAGCAATTGAATTCATATTCAGAAATATCATAATATGACACAGGATGATCATGAATTAATCAATTCTGCTTTCCGGGTAGACCCAATTTACGTGGGAAATAGACTATTGGCAACACAGATACCTCTTTTATTTGGTTAATACGGCCACGAATACGTGGGTGATTACCTTACACAATATACCTACGAGAATTCAGTGACTCTACTCATTCAAACAGTGCGTAACCAAAATATTAATTTTATTCAAGTGATATTTATATATATAGGTGTGCTCATTTAATGAAAGCAGTGTAGTCTTTTATGTGTGCATCATAATAAAAATCATAAATCAATATAAGTTTTAGAGGTTATGTTAAGTAGGTACTACTACTATTCTACCAGATCAGAGGGAGACGTCGACCGCTAGTTTTTGTCATTTAGCGATCCTTCCACCCAGGGACTTTTTTTTAGGAAATTTGTATATATGGAAAAAGTCCTTGACCTATTTGGGCTCGAACCTACGAGCTCTTGGTTACGTCTTACCAACTAGACCACCGGGGATACCATAATAATACGCGTCTAAGAAACTGGTTTGAATATACCCATTGGTTCTTTAGTGGCAGTTAAGAATACCACTTCAACATGTCTCTATCAGGAACTGACATCTTCTGGTATTTCAAATTTCTATGTATTTCCAAACACAGTATTTTAATGAATATTGTCATTTGCATCAGCACCACATAAATGGAAGCTATATTCGAAGAAGCAAAAGCAAACTGGATAAAATCGCAATCGCAAAGTCGAGTTAATAGATCATCTATTCAAAATTCATTATAAAAAAACCGACAAGACTATTTACTCCACACTTCGACGTTCATTCGATCTAAATAATAAGTTCGTTCATCTACTTATACAACAGAAATTTTTACAAAATACAGAAAAAATACATACACTACAAGAAATAATAAATCAAAAACTCGTAAATCTGTTGTTTATGAACTCACTTGTGAAGATTGCTCGAAAATTAACGTAGGTCAAACTGGCAGACATTTTTTTACCTGTATCAATGAATATAATAGAATAAGAGCTCATTCATATACTATGAGACCAATTCAAATTATACTTCACTCATCTCATTGACAATAATCACACATGTAATGATAATTTAAAATACTGAAAAGAAAAGATTAAAATTAAATCAACTTGAGTAATTAGAAGTTAATATACGTAAACATTAAGGCAATCTCTCCAAGCCAGATTGATGGCGTGTCGATAATTACTTGAAAGTATTCATTAAGAATTGTTTCAGCCAAACTTGCGCTCGCCTTTTTTTTCTGAATCTTAGATCGCTTAACAACTAACCTGAATACAATTATCATCATCATATATATTATTTCTCAAAAGGGTTTAATTGTCGATACGCCATATCTCCCATAATACTTTACCAAAATTGTTGAATGAGACGTCACTTTGCAGATAACGTTCCCGGTAAGCACGAAAAATGAACTGTAAATTAAAACAGACACATGAAAGTGAATATTTGTTGGCACCTTGAATTTAATGTAGGTTGTTTAGATTTTATATCAACAAACTCGAAGTTCTGCTAAGTAATCTAAAACAAAGAACAAACGTGCGAAATGAAGGACTAAAAATTCTTCTAAAAAGTGTAAGTGCAAGACAATAAACAAGGCAGTAAACTGGAAACAGGAACAAACACACTAAAACGAAAACACGTTTGTAACTAAACTAAACTAAACTTATCTTCAAAAACTGTAAAAAAGTGTGACATGCCTATGCATTTGGTATACTTGTGGCTACTTATAGTAGAGCTTCCACATGAGCATTTTGTGTGTCTATACAATTAATCTTCGATGATTTCAAATCCTCATAACACTCCCATTTTTGGCTTTGGAAAATGGCCAAGTCAATTTTGAGGTACCTACTGGCGCATTAGCCCCAACATTAGCAATAAACCCACTTAGAGTATATACTACATTTTGCACCGCTATGTGAGGAGGTAATGATTTCAATTCTATTAAGGTACCACCAGTAACTTCCATAAATATGTAGCTTTTATTCAAAGTGATTTTACTTTTATTTGTTCTGCCGCATCTACTTTGGTACATCTTTAATCGATTTACGGGATACGATTAAAGACTGGTAGAATTATTTATTAATTATTTATATGTACAGGTCTAATTTTATCCATAACAACTTCTAACCCGGCACAATGCAGCACAACGGGAACACAACCGAATACATATGAGAAAAGTTGAATTTTCCAACTTTAACGGGGGACTAATACACGAGTCAGCCCCCCATGAAAAATATACATAAATATAGGCTTTTTTAAGCAGCACATTTCAAGGTTTTTGTGGCACATCACATCACAGTTCTAGCTCAAGTTAATAAGCATTTGTATTGGTTACATTTAGATGGGGGCCAACTCAACTGACCTAGAACACCGTCTACGTTCGCAAATAGATCTTACAGACTATATTTTTGCTTATTGTATCAGAAATGAAATCGTTTGTGCTTATCTGTTAGTAATGGATTAAGTAGACAAACATAGATACCCGTTTTACTGGTGTATTTTTAATGACGATAAATTTTGTTTTATTGATGTTCATTTCTAGCCCACATGGTTCACTTACTTCCGTCACTCTATCCATCAACTGAAAACCCTCTATACTATTTGCAAACATGATGGTAACATCTACATAGCGGATATTATTAAGTCCTTCCTCGTTCAAAAGAATTCAATCTTCATTATTTTCCAGAGCTTCTTTAAATATCTTTTCTGTATACAGATTGAAAATCAGAGGCGACATGGAATAACTTTGTCGTACGCTTCGCAGAATGTTCACTGCATATGTTGTTTCATCTCCAGCTTTGATTTTTATGGTGGTTTTCTGATTCCAGTACATATGTTTTGTATAATTCTTAGATCTCTATCGTCCATTCCGCTCCCTTTCAATACTTGTAACATTTTCTGGTGTTGTATTTTGTCAAACAACTCTTATTAGTCAACAAAGCAGGTATAAATGTCAAAATTCATGCCTCTACGACGCCGGAGTAATACTTGTAGACTGAGTAGTGCCTCTCTTGTTCCCAATCCGCCGAAAATTTAAATCTCAATAAAAAAGGTGTTTTGAACGTGTCAGTGTCAAGTGTCTAGGTAAAATCTAGAGAGAATATCTCTGCGTAATAATACAGGTTTGCCTTATCAAATCGTAGAAATTAGAATTCTCTATTCATTTATTTCAAAAATGGCGGATGCGCCTATGAAACTACGAATGTCCATCCTGCGTAATAATGATTTTTTGAATTTCTTCGAGCTCATCTTGTATTTCAAGAATGGCATAATTTCATTACATAAGCAGATATATTTAACCAGTAGCAGTTTTAGATACGGCCTAAATTCTATATCTCAGTATGTTCCAATCATAAAATAGCTGGGAATCCGCACCAAACGGTAAATTTCTCATGTGGATTATTTGTTATGATTCGTTCATTTTGAATATCGTCTCTACCATTTAGCGATGAATGAACCTCATTAAATCATAAACTTTGGAGCTAAAATAATAAATGATAATACATATAAAATCTCCATACTTTAATTTAAACAGAAGTTCCAGTTTATAGTTTATAAGGGATTCATTAATAACATTTTAAATCCATGTTATATGGCATATGCAATAATTTGATGAATTCACTTACTAATTACTAGCAGATTACAGAATTAAAGACCCTGTTCTTTCGAAGTCACTAATCAAATTATGGTAAGATTTCATTTGTCCCCAAATCCGTTCTTGTCTTCCTTAGCAAGCAGTGTATTCCTAATAACATGGTGCTGATCTATGTTAGCAAAGCCTAGATCGTCTCAATATACGTTTACGTTTAGTTTTATTTTGAGAAAAGCTCTCTAAATTGCAATGAATATACATATTTAATACTTCTATATGCAACTGTCACGAATACTTTTTCATTTTCTATAGTACATACACTAATAGGCAGTTATTGAAAGATCTAGATTCCATTAACATTTTGCTGCTAACTTGGTTCGTTAAAAATATATAAGACTTCAGAAAATATATACCCTTTTCTTGATGATGAACCCATATACATGTCATTGTAGGCAAAACTAATTATTTTCTTTTCATGTCAATTCTTACTTTATGTTACGCAAATATTGATAAAAAAACTATGGGAGATTCCTCGTTATTATCTACCTATGACTATGAAAATTTTGTTCAACGGACGTAGCTTGTATGAGAACTTTTAATTTAAAATGAATATCTTCCCCACTATATTGCAGTATTGAGAACAATCCAACAGGAAAGATTTCATAGCCATCAATTACAACATTTTTTTTTTGTAATTGATGGCTATGAAATCTTTCCTGTTTTTGGTTAAATTATTCGAAATTCACGATTTTTGTCCTGAAGAAGAGAATAAACATTCTCGAAAGCTCGGCTTCAATCAAAGAATTTTATTTAATATATGACTGCATCCCCAAGAACATCCTTTTATATATATATATATATCAATACAGTCAATATAAGCGTAACTTCTTCTAGCGTTAACAGGATTTTTTACATTGATATTGGTTCGGTGATGGCCTATTGTAGTTAGTTTTATTTTTGTAACGTACATGTTTACAGAAAAAATGATTGAATGCCTGTAGTTTCGTCGGCGAACATTCTGACGATGCTATCGCAGTATGGCTCAAACGAAATGCCGAAACGACGATTCGAACAAAATTGCAGACAGAGAAGTGTTTTATCTATAATTCGTCTATTTTTCAAGTGAAAAACGCACATTTGCGGGCATTATTACCGAATGATCATCGTGAGCGAGTGAAGTCCCTATAAGAGAAGTCAGCTATGTACAGGCTGAACGTTCCAAACTGTTGCTATAGTAACGACACGTGTTGAGCACCATGTTATTTTGTGAATCTTGTCACGTTATGAGATGAAAAGGGACCTTCGGGAAAAACAGACGGAGATGGGTTGCCCAACCTGTTCTCGTTCTTAAAACGAGACGGCGATTCTAAACAGTCAGACATTCGAAACAATTGGGTAAAACGTCTGGGTAGAATGGGAAATAGGGATTGTGTAATATAGTGCTAGCCTAAGATGCAGCCTATATGTGTACATTTTTCAAACTTGCTAATTTGTTTGTTACTCACCATAAGCCACAAAAAACAAAGAGTAATTTTTTTAATCCTTATCGAGATGAAATCTTAAAGTTCCATTTAATTTTCCTTTTTATTTCGACGTGGACACGGTTTTGTTTTTCATTCTGGTATTCTGGGCCAATTTCCTAATTTTGGATGCCATCTATCCATATTGATAAGAACTATACACGGTTCTGCAACTCTTTTCCATCTTCTATAGCACAGTTGTTAGATAAGTTATGAGTTTGATATTTAATAACTTCATCTGTTTTGAAATTTTTAAGGTTTGTCACAAAGTTTTGAACAATATGTGAATAATTATGTCAGTACAACTTAGTCAACGATACTATCAGATCTTATTCCAGTGAGTACCATGTGTGATTTTAATATCGAGGTACCCACTATTTATATTTACTTACATTATTTATACCAGTAGTAAAAAGCTGTTATCACTGAATCTTTTAGGGCCATGTATGTATGTAACAAAATAAGCAACAAAATATATAGAACGTTATTAAAAAAATACATGTCGTCAATGTTTTTGGGACATTGTATAATTCAAGATATGGGCCTTACTTTGCAGATGAAGTTTGATAGGTATCAAACTCATACCGTAACTAACAACTGAGCTATAAAAGACAGGAGCAGAGCTGCAGGACCCTACTGTATATCCAGTTTGATTATTATTTGGTTAATTATCCTGATATTGGGATTTGGAAAAAAGCAAAAGTAAATTCCGCAAAAAACATTAAATTACTCATTTTTTCATTCTTCAACTACGAATAACCTAGAAACAACATTAACAAATAATAATTTTGTACTAAAATATTATACTGAGTTTTTATCGACTTGTGTCTTTAAAGTTTGGTCGTCTCGAAAGTCTGCTTTTAAACCCACTGTAGGTACAAGCTCAGAAGTAATCGCCATTATGAAGTTGTCATTAATGCTTCTTTGCAAATTATTCCAAAGTGTTTCAATGATTTAAATATAACTTGCACAGACTTGTGTGTATGCATTTAGTGTATGCTTTTAGTTATTTTTTTTCCTACTGATAGACTCAACTACTGCACCGGACTGACTAAACTCCGCAGCAAATCCTCTCTAATATATAGGCAAGCCCCTTCCATCTAGAAGCTTCCACCGGCATCTTCCAATGCCCCGAACATTCCACCAATAGCGCGAACTCACTAGATGTTTCGGGATATTATATTTACCTTGGCATGTATCGCCGACCAATAGCAGTATGCATCACCGGGCCCCACCAACGTCCGCACTTGTCAAGATTCTCCGCCCTTTGACGAGTCGCACCGCCTTCATTCCGCATGGCGTCGACACTATATCCCAGACTCGTTAAAATTCGATGTAAAATCAGTTTGAACTATACATTTTGTTTTATTTTTGAGAATCTTCAACTATACGTAAGTTGTCATTTATTAAAGTGATCTTTGTACTGACTACGGTTTGATGGATTTTGGTAGCACTTATACTTAAATGTTTTTAGACCCTGTTTCAATAGCTGTGGTGTTTTAAGTCTTTCTATTATACATACGACCTGAGTTGTAATTTAAATAGCACTAAGCTACAAATAAATTTATATAAAACTTTTCACATTTAACCACTTGTCTTCATCTTGCCTGAAGCAAATTCTATAGTTCTAATGCATTTAGTCCAACATAAATTTGCTTCTGCTTGTACATCTAACAGAACATACATATTCATGCGTTAGATGCTTAGCGTGATAAAAATATTTTCTCGATATGCAGCATATGTAGATTTATTCATATGAACACGTTTTGAGGAAAAATGTTCAAATAATCAAGGCTGTATGAGATAGATAGAAGTCCTGTGTACCTCGTTGAACTCAACCTAAGGAACTGGAATAAACCCGGCAATGCAGAATTTTTAGGAAAATTGTGTCCGCGATTGTATGAGGCACAGCGAACGATGTTAGGGTAGGATTCCTATCGTTGTTGTGAGCTTGAGTTAATATCATAATTTGTGTTTGTTTTCAATAACTCAATTTTCTGGAAGGTTTAAAACTATATTAATTCAAAAATATTTTAAGGAATCAACTCAAGATAACCATATGATATTCCCTTAATTGGAGTTAGTGAATATTACATTAAATGTTTAAACATGAATGAAACTTTGGTGAATCATAAAAGAAGTTTTGCCGTGTGCATATTATTTGAGTGAATAAAATAATAATAATAATGATAAATTGGTATTGTAATAATATATATATATATATATATATATATATATATATATATATATATATATATTTATATATATATATATATTAATGTATAAATAACTATGGAGAGAAACTTTTATTGACAAATGCTTGATAGAATGAAAAAAAGTTTTTATCCTCAAACATTTATGAATTCACTTACCGTTAATGGTAAGTACCTAATACTTGATCAGCAACCAGCACGGCAATCGCTAAACCCAACTTACTGTCGTAGAAACAAATGTAGTAAGCAATCGATAACAGTCTGGTCGTACAAAAAGTCTGTTTCTTTTTACACTTTTTAGAAGAATTGCATGAAACCCAAATAAGTAATAATATTTCAGTGCTATATTTAAAAAGTAGATCAAGCCATAATTCCAGAAGAAAAATTTAATTCACTGGGGAGCTACAATAATAAAACGCAAAATCTCAAAGCCTTAGTCTAGCACATTTTTTTCTTACCTTTATGTACCAAGCCGATTTTGAGAAAATAATATCATAATTAATTAATAGTCAGTTTATTGCTTGCAATTAGTTATAAATTATGAAATTATTGAGGAATGGCAGAGTTTTTTCCACTTTATGCAAAATAGGAATATTTACATAAAAAGCATTTATGTAAGAAGATGAAAAGTTGTAAGAGATGACTTAGAGTTTTCTCTAAACTCCTACAATATACATGTCTCCCTCGGCCACAAATTAGTCTCATTTAGCGACATATTCCGTTATTTACGTTGTATCTATATATACCACCTTCTGGGAAATCCTAATGTACGCTAGTGTATTGTGACAGTTGTTATTCCATAATGCATGTTATCCGTCAGCTAAAGGGAGTATAGTCTGGGTAGTAATAGTGACCCGGAAATAATTTAAATCCAAATTTAATCCACTATCATCCCATGTGCTTACCCCTTCTCCAATCAGATAAAATTAATTCTATTGATCTATCAATCAAGATCTAAGGAAGTAACATTTGTGCTTTCAATACAGGTGTGAATAAAAGAAAATTGGATAATGTTCATACTGAGGTGAATTTCTACCAGAATACAGGGGGGAACATATCAAATACGTAATGGAAAAATTTGATTTGGTAATGCCTCGAATCCATGACCAATTCTGTTTCCATTTAGAATTTCACAACAAGTATTCGTTTTTCCAATTTACTTACAATGATTCTTCTATTTCGCATGGCAAATATTCTTGTTGATATTATATATTATCAGCCCAGCTTCTATACCACAAGCGGCGCTAATGCGAAGCTTCTACTTTGTACGTCTGGCTTAATTGAGTTTATTTGACATATATGTGTGTAGACCTATATAAAGGTAAATATATATATATATATATATATATATATATATATATATATATATATATTAGATGGATGGCAACCACCTACTTACTTATGCAAATTCAATATAAGACAACCGAGATTCCCATGACGATCGAAAAATAAAAATGTTATAACACAGACAATGCGAAAGTGAAATACATAAAAACACGAGATATCAAAACATTTCCACTTCAGGTTTTATAAGGTAGGTATGTTCTGTATATGGGGTCATCATAAAGTAAATTGTAAATGGAATCTGAAAACGTAGAATGGTCTGTCGTGTCATCTGCTGGTGCCGGTGTCAAACATAACCATCGTAATTTAGGAAATCGGTTAAAAACGCACTTAAACGTACGTTGGAAATATTTAACTAAAAATTACATTTTTGGATTGAGAAGATTTCTTACAAAGATAAGTTTGAGAGCATTACTCTGTCAAATGAAAGCTTACCGTTATTTGACAAGCAAACTTGGTCTTGGTCTTGCAAAATTGCAAGACCAAGACCGAGACCAAGACCTTCTATGCAAGACCAAGACCCAAGACCAAGACCAATACTGGGATGCAAGACCAATACCAAGACTAACCTGGTCTTGGTCTTGCTGCAAGACTTGCGAGACTTGCAAGACTCTTGCAGTTCCCTAACCAAACAACAGATTTGTTAGGAACATATTTTTTTGCTCAATGATTAGATAAAAAATGCTAGTAATTAACCTAATTCATTTAATCTTTGAACTCCCTTATTATCGATCTTTATTTAACAGATTCTAAAAATATTGAATTATAAGTTGTTGGGTGAAAAGTGAGCTCACTTTACCCTTCTAGGAATACCGGATTTCAAAAAATTCTGAAATACCCTATACAGTAATTTCAACCCTTCTAGGATTTCCCTTGAGGTACTGTTTTCAAAGAATCCCGACAGTTCTTAGCCAGGGGAAGGTAAACTACACGGTTTTTTAATTTTATTATTTTTTCTATCGCGCAGAATGTTTTAAGCAAACGTTACAAATCATCTATGAATCTGATATCTTTTTATGAATTACATTCTTCCCATACATATTGCAGGGTTCTTCTTCATTTGAATGAAGCAATTACGGTTTAGAATCGCAACAAATTTTCAAACTTATAGAAAAATCAAAATTTTTGCAAGAGTCTTGCGAAGTCTTGCAGCAAGACCAAGACCAATACCAAGACCGTATATGCAAGATCAAGACCCAAGACCAAGACTAAGGATTTGATGCAAGAGCAAGACCAATACCAAGGGTGCAAGACCAAGACCAATCCCAAGACCATATCGGTCTTGGTCTTGGGCTTGCTTTGCGCATCACTATCTCTAATTGATCTACCGAGATAAGTATTAATACTTTTGATGACTAACTAACCTAACCTCACCTAACCTTCTATTATAGATTGTAGTAGTGACTTTTTAATATCAAAACTACTGCAAAACATACCTCACGGTTTGGAAAAGTTTATGCTAAATTCTAGAAAGTGATCAATTCAAAATGGAAAAGCTGCTTGAAGTAAATGATGAAGTTTATCCTATCACGTTTAATCTATCATTACGAAGATATAAATTAATCTTGACTCCATTCAATATTCAGAACTGTCGAATATAGTCAGTGGATAAACCATATGAAAAGATTCAGGAAAAGCTTTAGGACAAGGGAGTCGTGACGCAGTTTTAGTCTATCTTGTACCATACGTTTTAGAATAAATACAAAGTGAAGAGGTCATATCTATAAGTGTTATTGGTGGATGGTACCTACCAGAAAATTTGACGAAGGAATTGGAAACATGATTTTTATGCAGGATAAAGTTTCTCCGTATATTTACTAACCTATTAAAGAATTATTAAGAGGTGTGTTTTGTTATAAGCAGACATTTTGTAAATTCATAGCTTCCAAGATGATCTTAACAGAGCAGATTATTGTTTATTTGAAAAAGTTGGTCTTCACTAGACGATCAACAACAGTAGATGAAGGGTAAAAAACTGTAAGATATTCAGCGATAAATACAGACTAAGGACGTGTACAGTTTGGAGAAGTGATGGGTGAACAATAGACAACATATTGGATATTTTTGTTAAAGAGTGTTGGAAATAAGAATTTATTATTCAAAAGATCGAACTAATTATAAAAAATGCCAGAGTAAAGTAGAGAGAATACGCAGAAATAAAACCGATTACATGCCCATCATTCTACTAAATCATCCCAGAGGAAAGTTTCTAAATTTCATCTAGTTCACTGATAATTAGAAGAGGAAATATTAACTGAAAAATAAAATCTTCATCATCGCCAACTATAGGCGCATAATATACCTACATACATCGAAAAGCCCAAGCAATCCTGCCTCTATATATCCCCCAGAAGATTCCAATATAACAATAACATCTGCTTATAAGTATACGTGGCATCCCATTTCAAATACGAGCAATTTCTGTGCAGTTTTGAGGCTGGCATTGTTTTATTAAAAATAAAATTCGAATTCCAATAGGTCCATAGGCAATGTTATTTGCCATAAACTTTAATGGACCGCTTACATAGGACATATTTAATTCCTTTTCTCAATTAACAATAGATGTGAGATGCAGTAGACAGATTGTGAAATATTTCATGATGTCCAAGGTCAGGTTAGTTCAGACTCGATTCAATAAATGGATAAGTGTTTATGTAAATAATAAATAATAAGTATATACTGTGTGCATAAAATAACTTATTTAGTATCAACTGATCAAATCTTCAAAATAATTTATTTACTCTTTAACTAAAATTTTTAAGAATGAGTCGAAGGCCCTCTTAAGTTGGTATATTCCCCAAAGCTCTAAGGCGTTTTTCAAATAAGGTCATTAATGTCTTCAAGTAATAGGCGATGCAAATACATTGTTAAGCGAGGAAGTTGACCCAATCTTTTACCTTTCATGTCCTATACATGTTCAATGGGTAAAAGATCGGGAAAACTAGCTAGTCATGGAAGAGCAGTAAATTAAAGCTATATCATCCAATTTCTGTCCAGCAAAATTTCAAACTTTTTTGTGAGTATACAACTACATGAATTCAATACTAGGACTGAGATAAAATGACAATTATAATATTTTAGGCTCTATCGATCCCAGATGGAAATGTTCTGACTAGTGATGCGCAAAGCAAGACCAAGACCAAGACCGATATGGTCTTGGTATTGGTCTTGGTCTTGCACCCTTGGTATTGGTCTTGGTATTGCATTAAATCCTTAGTCTTGGTCTTGGGTCTTGGTCTTGCATATACGGTCTTTGTATTGGTCTTGGTCTTGCTGCAAGAGTTGCAAGACTTCGCAAGACTCTTGCAAAAATTTTGATATTTTTATAAGTGTGAAAAGTAGGCGCGATTCTAAACCGTATTTACGTAATTCAAATGAAGAAGAACCCTACAATATGGATCGGAAGTATCTTATAAGATTGCCTATAATTAAATTGTCATTCGAAATGGATAAATATTTAATGTATAAAAAAAAATCAGTCATTGTCCATAATAAACACGCCTGGTATTGTAATGGTACCAAACAATTCTAGAATAAGTACTGAGAATAAATCTAAGTGCGTAGAATTAAGTTAGAGCAAGGGAGATGCGTGATTAATTCATAAATTTTATAAATTATTATTCAACATTCACGCATGAGAATTGTATTTTACTAGTCTGCTTCTACTTTCTTGTTATCTTCCTTCGCAGCTGTGCACTCATTTTACTACATTCCAGTAATATTTTCATATACCTATAGGTGCATCATATTTTTATTTCATAACTCATTCTACAATGGTTTTGTACCGTTTTCTTTATTAAAATAGAAAGAATCTCTCAGATTGGATATTGTGTGTAAGCGATTAAAAGTATTTCTGGTTTATAAGACTAACTTCAACTTTTTTATAAAGCTTTTTCCAAGAAAATAATGAAAATTAAAAACAGGTAGAGATTTGTTAGTTAGGTATCTATTTCAAAAATCAGTCGTAAGAATATCTCAGTTGAGTTAGTTAATGAGCATGATCGAAAAAATAATTTCAAAGTAATTGCAAGTTTAAAAAATCTCCAAAAGTGGCCACTGGATAAATGTCATCAAAAAAATATCAGATTCGTAGATGATTTGTAACGTTTGTTTTAAACATTCTGCTCGATAGAAAAAATAATAAAAATAACCGTGTAGTTTACCTACCTTCCCTGGCTACGAACTATCGGAATTCTTTGAAAACAGCTCGTTAAGGGAAATTCTAGAAGGGTTGAAATTACTGTATAGGGTATCTCAGAATTTTTTGAAATCAAGATAAGCTAAAAGGGTAAAATGAACGCGCTTTTCACTCAACAACTTTTAATTCAATATTTTTAGAATCTGTAAAATAAATATCGATAATAAGGGAGTTCAAAGATTTAATTAATTAGGTTATTTACTAGCGTTTCTTATCTAATCATTGAGCAAAAAAATATGTTTCCTCAAAATTTAATGTTTGGTTACGGAACTGCGAGAGTCTTGCAAGTCTCGCAAGTCTTACAGCAAGACCAAGACCAAGACCAGGTTAGTCTTGGTATTGGTCTTGCATCCCAGTATTGGTCTTGGTCTTGGGTCTTGGTCTTGCATAGACGATCTTGGTCTCGGCCTTGGTCTTGCAATTTTGCAAGACCAAGACCAAGACTGCAGGAACAAGACCAGTCTCGCAGCATCACTAGTTCTGACAATGAATAAATACAATTGTCTTGATTGGATCGGAAACCATGAAGGGCTTCCCGGTTTTGTTATTATTACACGAAAGTTTGGACATCCTGAACACCTCTAGTAGAGATTATATTAAAAACTAGAGAATTTCAATTATTATTATGAATATTAGATTAGAAGCAACTAAGCGATTCAAGCTGGTGAGACTCGAGTGTATTTTTTTTCTGTCAAAATTAGATTAAAAGCTTGAATGTGGTACAAATTAAATGAAAACATAATTATGGTCATTAAGAATATCACTTATTATATATGCAACCGGAGAAATATGGCCGTTTATATAAGTATACAGTGCCGTGTCCACAGCAGATACTCGCGAGGTAGCACTAGCTATCTAGTAGCAGAAAATGTTGTCGCAAGCCAAGAAGATTGTAATTAAGGGGGGGTCTAAAATGTGTTGTCCACTGTACGAAGTTTCCCTGTACTTCCCTGTACTTGGACCCCTGCGCGGTAATACAGCATTTGTGAAATCCGCAATAAAACATATAAAACCCCTTAGCACAGGCACCATGGCACACAAATGTGTTTATTCTTGTTTTACGATTAACGGTTGTTGTATTGTTTGTCTATGGGTTCTTGTCAAGAATACCGTTCACCCAATTTCTTTTGTTATTTTGCTTGTGGCAGGTACACAATAATTGATTAACCACAGAATACTAATAAAATAAATCATGTCAACATGATATGTCAGTATGAAAATTGATTTAGCGACTAACTAAACTTGTGTAAAACGATAATTTTGTTAGCCTCTAACTGGATCGCTAGCGCTATCTAGCAGCTGTGTGCTATCGACACGGCCATTAGAAAATTCATAAGACATATACGGTTGATTTCTATCAAAAAACTTCGTGTCGATTTTTTTGATTTCTGCATGTTCAATGTTTCATTGAATTAAGTATTTTTCCATGTTGATTGATGATTTGATACAAAATTTGTGTAGAATTTTCAGCCGATTTTTCTTAAGATGAGTTTTCAATAACTGAACTGTGTAATATTTTTCTGATCTAAAAACGAAATCCTGATATAAACCAACCCGGTAAGTATATTTTAAAATGTCTTTATCATTATTGTTGATTCTAGACATTCTGTATATTACATTCTGTATATTTTTATTTTGGAGAATAAAACAATATTCTTTGAATACATATTTTCTTTTTATTATAATAAATCCAGATTTATGCTGGTGGATATTGTGCTTGTTGTCCAAAGAAAAAGTGAAAGATTGCACCGGGCTGACATTTATATATATATATATATATATATATATATATATATATATATATATATATATATATATATATATATATATCAACAGGTGTTTCTACATTTTTTGTTTCATGAAAAGGCTAGTGATGCGCAAAGCAAGACCAAGACCAAGACCGATATTGTCTGGGTATTGGTCTTGGTCTTGCTGCACAGACTTCACAAGACTCTTTCAAAAATTTTGATCTTTTTATAAGTGTGAAAAGGCGCGATTCTAAACCGTAATTGAGTCATTCAAATGAAGAAGAACCCTGCAATATGGATCGGAAGTATGTAATTCATAATCATATAAGATTGCACATAATTATATTATCATTCGAAATGGATAAATATCGACCGTATAAAAAAAATTCAGCCATTGTCCAGAACAAACACACCTGGTATTGAAATAGTACCAAACCATTCTAGAATAAGTACCGAGAATAAAAGTAGGTGCGTAGAATTAAGTTAGGGCAAGGAAGATGCGTAATTAATTAATAGATTTTATTAAATTATTATTCACCATTCACACATGAGAATCGTATCTTACTAGCGCGACTTTGCTTGTGCTTTCTTGATATGTTCCGTCGCAACTGAGCACTAATTTTACTACATTATAGCCATATTTTCATATATAGGTAATGGCCCTGCTTTATGTTTGTGCATCATACTTCTATTTCATAACTCATTCTACAATGGTTTTGAACCATTTTCTTCAATAAATTTGAAAGAATCTCTCAGAGTGGATGTTGAGTGAAAGCTATTAAAAGTATTTCTGGTTTACAAAACTTCAACTTTTGTGTGAATATCTCAGATCGAAAAAATAGTTTCAAAATAAGGGCAATCTAAAATTTAAAAAATCTCCAAAAGTGGCTACTGGGTAAATGTCATCAAAAAAATATCAGATTTATAGATGATTTGTAATGTTTGCTTAAAACATTCTGCGCGATAGAGAAAATAATAAAAATAAAAAATCGTGTAGTTTACCTCCCTTGGCTACGAACTGTCGGGATTCTTTAAAAACAGCTCGTTAAAAGAAATCCTAGAAGGGTTGAAACTACTGTACCTATAGTTCAGAATTTTTTGAAATCAGAAAATCCTTCAATGGTAAAATGAACTCGCTTTTCACCCAAAAACTTTTAGGTAATTTAATATTTTTACAATCTGTAAAATAAAGATCGATAATAAGGGCGTTCAAAGATAGAACTAACTAGGTTATTTACTAGCATTCCTTATCTAATCATTGAGCAAAAAAAATATGTTTCCTTCCAATTTGTTGTTTGGTTACGGAACTGCGAGTCTTGTAAGTCTTGCAGCAGGGCCAAGACCAATACTAGGCTAGTCTTGGTCTTGGGTAATTTCGCAAGACCAAGACCAGTCTCGCAGCATCACTAGAAAAGGCCCAGGTAAATGCGTAACAATATTTTCATTTCTTGTGCGAACATTCCAAGGAAATCAAATCTAATGCCCAGTAAGTGCACACTGTGACTGTCATTGCTAGAGCCAACACCCTTTTTGTGATTTAAATAAATCTTCTATTCACATTCTGCAATTTTAAAGCGTAATTATGCGATTTGCAACCCAATATAATTGATCTGAAAGTGATATCATAGAAATAAAAGTACCTCATTATTAAATGCTTGATGAATGCTTGTCCACTGAGAGGTGATGATTTTCTGCAAAGCCCCGAAGCGCCGAAGGATGAAAAAAGAAAAAGTTGGCCGATCATTGCTCAAACGTCACCTTACGTTAGATGCAAACTGTTGAAGGATTTACTACAAGGAGTCGATTCACTCGATGGACAGGCAGTTCGTTGGCATGATCGAAGAAAGAACAGAGAGGATGAAAGCAGCCCACAAATGACAAATGGAAGTTGCCTAATCGTTCTGGCCGGGTATTTGGTTGTCAGAATGAATTTACCACATCATGGCAAACACAAGATGAACGAATCAGGCACCGTTAGGACGGAAAAGTGTGTCTAATAAGATTTGTCATTACTTATGCATGGATTTGAGCCACGTGAATACTTTTGAGCTTTTATACTGGAATGGATATTTTTGATTCAAACAGATCACAAAAATGAGAGAGCTTCAAGGGTAAAATAGATTAAATTGGATCACGCAAATAAGACAAACAATATTCTAATATCATCTATTCTCATAATTTGTAGAGGTTATCTTGGAACTATTGTATAGAATCGCTTTTACAGAGATTATATAAATGATTTAAGAGATTTCCAATTATTTCGATATCTTCAACACATTGAGAGAAATATAAATGTGATTTGATGTTGTGTATTCAGAACACAAAATATACTCCAGTTCAGAATACTAAATAGAATATCGTTTATATAGGTATCTACGTTTTTGGGATATTGAGATTATGAATGCAATAGTATCAATTAAAGGAAACATTTTAGATTTTTATTCTGTGTGACATTGGAAATGCAACACACAGTAAAAAATAATGTGTTATACTGAAGGTAAATTCTGATCAAAAATTGTTTACAATCGTATTCCATTCTTGTGATATTTTTTACAAACGGAAAATGCTGCGAATTCCACTAGAAATTTATAAAAGCTTTGGTTTTATATATTTGATCGCTTCAGCAACATTGGTTACTATGCTTCCAGTGTGAAGACGCGCGAATTTTTTCCACTTGGTTCATTGGCATCAAGATGGAAATCTCGATTCTGTTTATAGGTGAAGAAGGGTTTGCAGAAGACGTGGTGAAATTAGATTTTGCCTAGAAGGTGAGGCTGCTTGTACCCATGTGATTATGTTGAAGGGTGCGATTTCATATCTCAAGGCAATATATGCTATGAAAGAAAAATGACCGTTCAAGATTACATTCTCAATGTCTTAGATACAGTTGCTAAATATATCTTTAACGTCTAGAAATCCAAATTCTGCAACAGGATAATGCCAGACCTGTGCCACACCTCGTACAGCAGCAGTCACTACCAGGTTCCTTAATAACTTTCAAGTTACAATTCCTCACTGGCCAGCTAGATCTCCTGATATCTCATCCATTGAACATGTATATTAGATAATATATATAAGATTGGGTTAACTTGGATTTGAATCGCCTAAGGCATAAATTTAAGGTTATTTCAAACTCAATTCCTCAAGAATACATTGATCACCTTATTAATAGCATGACATGGAGAGTTTAGGAATGTAATAACTTAAGAGGGTCTCTTATTGAAACTTCCAGGCAAATACTATGGGAATTGTTTTGATACCTGTATCATTTAATGTAATACGTAAGGTCTTTTATTTAATAAAAATATATTAATTTACTTTGATGTTTAATGGTTTTTCATTTAAGAAGTTCTGTTGGTACCTAGAAAAGCTCAAATGAGCAATAAGCTTCTCAACCTACTGTTAAAATATTACGTCACTCTCTATCAGCATTTCATTTGTTATAAAAGAGTTCCTCACACAAGCCATCGGGATTATTTCACAGGTAACATTAGCTTAGTTTAGTTCATTAATGAATTTTGTAATTTAAACAATTAAGATAATTTTGTGACACAATAAAACATACAGAAACAGTGCTACAGATATAAAATTGGTACAGTAAGTAAGATTACAGTCACGCAGGCGGAGCACGAGTACTCTTAACTCTCTGCGGTTGTTTCCAAACCTTCACAGGAACAACGAACCGAGCACCAAGGAAGAATAATCCACTAACTCATCTCCAGCGATGACGACGGTCTCTCCAGCAATACGGAACAGGCAACAAAAATGCTCTTAGCTCTTCACGTAAAAAAATTGAGAGGAAAAGCTTCAGAATTAATAAACTCAAGAAATCCTGTGAAAGGAATAAAAAAAATATATGCTCACTTTGGTGACTCTCGTAATCTCACGGCCTTGATACTGGGTAATCAAAGAATAAGACAGCCAGAGAACTAATTACCGCTGACATTTATTTCCCGATTGCAAACTCAATGATTCTCAATACAATTTTAAAAGAACTACAACCGAAACTCTGACAAATGCTAAGGGCTACTGACCCAACAGACATGCTCTAAGCAACAAATAGAATAAAAAGAGAACTTCAACTTTCTTATTTCGAGAACCAGAAATTTCCAAGACCACAAAATATACTTGAAAACCAAATTCAGTTCCACCTAGAAAACGATTACGACATTCATTCCAAGAACGCTTGACAGGACAATGCCAAAATTTCCTCAGTTTTCGTTTATGTAATTTCAGCCCTAATAATTAGAACAAAAATCGACCTTCACCAACAGCCAACCGAACATTATAAGGTCAAATTCCAAATCCCACAGAACTAATCCTAATTTCTAAAGACCAGGCTCAAATTTCCAAAGGCCAAATATGGAGATCCGACGACCAACAGTCTACAACCGAATTCCACAGAACATACCATTTCAGTAGTTATTAACCTGATTACTATTAAAAAAACTATGACTACGAAAGTACGTCTGATTACCAAGACCAATACTGTCATAACTTTTATCAAAATGATAGATACGAACAAAGCGATTGATACAATATTTATCAAAGTGATATAAATTATGCGGATCCCGAAAACACCCAGGGACAATAGCAACCAATCCAGTCAGAACGTCTACCAACAAGTTTTGTGTGTAAACACTACATTAGCAGTGAATTCTAGGAAATTATATAACAGAAGCGACGAACAAATTCTAAGTTCTTATCGATACCGGAGCCCAACTATCTATTTTCATACCAAAATATGCGAAGCCTATACAGACAGATAACCTTCAAATGTAATAATAAAAAAATACTTATAACCGAATCAGTCCTAATGCCTTTCACCCAGAATAATCTACATGAAGTATTTGTTTGTAATATAGACTTCCCTTTCAACGGATTCTTAGGAGCAGATTTTATGGAACTTTATGAATGTATAATAAAACTTAAAGACAGATAATCAATAAAAAACTTCAAAGCCGTGCCTCTGTACGAAGTGACAGACAGTGACAAAGGTGATACTCCATCGTACATCCGAAATACTTATATCCATGCAAAAAAATTAGATTCAGGTGACAAATATGTAAGATGCTCTGAAAAAAAATGGAACAAACCAATTATTGAAAAAGAAATCAATATTTTTGATATGCTGAAATATTATTCACTTTTGATTTGCGTATCTCAAGATTTGCGAATGCAAAAAGGTATCACAGCGGAAAATTTTGAAATATCAAAAATTTGACTAACCATTAGAATCAAAAGGCAGGCGGTCTCACATTTTTAAAGTTACAACATAAAAGAACAGTCAGATATTTACTACCTCATTATGAAGAAAACTGTATCTGGAAAACCTACTTATCAAACTCTATGGTCTTCTTTAAAAAACCATGTAAAGGAAAATCACATTGAGAAATTGACAATACCGCAGTTAGTAAGTAAGCGGATTGGACAAATTAGACAGGTCAAAAGTTAAGAAAATGATATCATTTTATTTTAAATGCACACAAAAATAGTGAAAATTGTAAGCGATTGAGAAATAATATAAAAATAGAAACTAGGACGCAGAAAGTTTGTAAATTATTCACAACCCGCTCTAATATCGACGCAATAATAAGAAATAGAGAAGGTATTTATAGCTAATTCAGGTGAAAATCTCATAATATTAAACCTGGTTGCGCAGAAGTCTGTAAGAAAAAATTTAACTCACTCATAAATCAAGCAAGAAGACAAGACATAAATAATCAATGACGAGTCATTGGATCATGAGAGCAGAAGAAGATTTATGATATCATGTATTAGTAGATCGAATGTGAAACCTAAATCCGTTGGTGCTGAGTCCCGAAGATCTAACACGATAAAGTATTTCTTAAAAGATGAGTACGGAAAATCAGAAAATGTATGTAACACTTTTTTCCTAAAACACTTGGCTAAGATAAAAATAAAGAAAAAAATCTGCAAATCTGAAAAATCTTCGCTCATTACAACACCAAATAGACGAAATGGAAGAATACCCCATAATAAACTAGACACTATTTTCGAAAAACACATCGAGTTATTCAAACCTTGCGTTTCGCATTATTACAGAGAACACGCACCAAACCCCCATTATTTGCCCAGCGATTTAAGCATAAAAAATAGGTTTAGTGACATCCAAAACAGAAATCCCAATTTTACGTGTTCCTATGATTTATATCGATCGCTATTGAAGCATTTAAACATATCTTTTGTTAAACTGGGTCACGAAGAATGTGAATTGTGTTCTGTGGGTTGACAATTATACATGCCAAAATAAAAATTTGACCGTTTTTACGTTTCTGGTTCATAAGTCAACTCAATGCACATCTTTGATATAAATAAATTGCCTAGAACCTGGGCATACGTTTATGAACCCCGATTCTTTCCACCATCAGGTGAAAAAATCATTAAAAAAAGGTTAAGAAAATATTTGATTTTCAAGAGTTTAAATGCGCTGTACAACAAGCCAATTTAGGAAGGGTAGATTTTGTGGAAACGGCATTGCGCGATTTTTTTTACTGGAAAGACCTTTCATCGAACTACAAAATTCATAAAAATCACACTGAAAAAACATTATATTCATGATATTGTTGAAGTGCAAGTTCAAAAAGGATCAATGCACTTACTTTACAGGAAAAACTTTGATGGTGATCAGCTTCAACTAAATTTTCGCGGAATATCTGCAGAAAGGTGTAGTAATATAATAACAAAGCTTTTAGAATCTGACAACTTTGTCTTGCCTAAAAATAGGTTGGATTTCTGGAAAAGCGTACTTGTTAACATACAAACTTCAGAAGAAATAAATAATAGTGAAAAGGACAACTACCATTACTTTTATTTTCTTACTAAATACTAATATTTTGTAGTTACTGCGTTTTATTATATAAACAATGACAATTTTGCTAAACATAAAAGTGGTATTAAAAAACAATAAAACAAGGCCATTAATGTATAGTTAGTCGTATTGTGTTAAAGAATTTGTTACCATACTAATGACAATAAAATAAATACAAAAATCTTCATAATTCAATTTCTTATTATTTATACTTAACCCCTTTGAGTTTACTGTGGCAGTATAGGCAATTTACTTAATAATTCAAACCTAAACTAATGTACAGAAAATAGAGCTCTGTAGCAGAGCTGGTTGCCTGTCCATTCAAATCGTATTTTTAGGCGGCCGCGTATAGGAGCGACTAAAAGCAACCAACCATCCTCAATCCTCAACTTGACATTTTTTCATATATTCACAGTGTAATGAATTTATTTGAGCTCCGTTATATCGAAGCCATTTGTTCGAAGAAAGGATATGATGAAATACATCAGATGCTATCTTTTCAGAGTTAATATATTTTCTATGCTCCCTCCGAAATTACTACTTTTGGTTCGTATTTAATCCAATAGATTGGGGCAATAAAGAATTAGAATATATTATATGTTTTATTTGAAAATTATTATTCCCTCCATTTTCTTACATTTTTTGACCATAACTATCAAAATATCTCTAGTACGACATCGCTTGTCTCTGATCTTCTACACTGGACGAGGCTACATTGTACCATGGGTCCTACTCTTATTGCCCCTTATCTTCGCTGTCACACTTGCAACGTTAATTTGCAGTTAAGTCGTCAGCCTAATAGAATGGTGACCAATATGCAGTGGTGTATATGTCTAATCGAAGTATTTTTGGGAATGTCACTGTACCTACCTTTTGCCAAGAATTTGATTAGCTGATCTAGATAATAGATTATTATAGATGATTGGAGTGCCTGAAGAAATTATTTTGAAGCCTAATTAATCAATAATATATCGGGATTATCATTCGCGAATGTAGGTTGTGGAAGGTAATAGAATCACATGATCAGATGAAGCACGATTATTTATCATACAATATTTTCAATTTTTGGTGATTCTAAAGGTTAGATGCAACAGGTTTATAATGATATTGAAAAATTTTCAAGTCACTGACGTGGTAGCAGAGCGAATAAAGATGCATAAATGTATAAGTCTTGACATACTTTTTGTCGGAAACTTTTTTGATGTTCATTAATATTTGATAAAGAATACATAATCATTTTACCAATGAAATGTCGATCTGAACATACAACACACGTCAATGTTAAATTATTTTTCTTCTGTTAATGTCAACGTTCGAAAATTTCGAATAATAAAAACAGTTCCAATCATGTGCGTTTTTGTGGAACCATTTTGCTGCAAAAGTTTTGGGAAACCGATTGTAATCAAATATTACCCTATAGTGAAAACGAGGCATATACACAGGAACTAAAAATCAAATCAAATCAAATTGAATCACTTTATTCATCACAAAAAAATACATATACCTACATTCAATCAAGTAAGATAAAAGAAAGATGCAGTTTTATCGGACTAGTCAAAAATGGTGTATAAATATAAAATTAAAATTATTATATTAGAAGTAAAATAAATATAATATAAGAATACAATTTAAAAATTGAGAAAATCATCTATACTATAAAATACTTGGTCCGTCAGAAAGTTTTTGAGTTTGAAGGACATATTAGACATATCACAGGAGTATCGTTTAATACAGATACATTTGAATTTATTATATAGTTTAACTCCTATGTAGTTCTGGCTAATTTTTAGGCGTGAATAACTTTGGTGAATATTTTCTTTTAGCCGTGTATGATGCGGGTGCAAGTCTTCGTTTTTCTTGAACCTGTTTTCATTTTCTTTGATATAGGTAATGACATGAAATATATATAAACTGGGTAATGTTAGTTTTTGTGATTTTTTAAATAGGTCTTTACATATTAACAATTGATGGACATTGAACATTGCTCTAAGAATTTCCTTCTGTGCTTTGAAAGCCTTATCGGAGAAGAGCCCCAGAATACTAGTCCATATTGCAATATTGACTGAACAAGCCCATAATATATTAGTTTCAATACATCAAAAGAAACAGAGTCTCTGAGATGCCTTATCATATAACAACATATGCTCAGTCTGGAGCATACAGTTGTTATATGAGCCTCCTATGTTAATTTTTGGTCAAGAGTAACCCCTAGAAATTTTATCGCTTCTGTAGCTTCAATTGATTTGCTATTGATGTGCAGGAAGAAATTATGATCTGGCGTAACATTTCTTGGTATAAACCGCATAAAATATGTTTTTGTAATATTTAATTGCTCACCATTGAGAACAATATTACTGAAACTCACTAGAAGCCCTATTACTATCTGTAATTAAATGTTTAGTGTCAATGTTTGATATCAAAATATTAGTATCATCCGCATATAATATAATTTTATCAGGATATTTGCACCATTTTCTTTATATCAGATGTGAATATTATAAAGAACAGGGGTCCTAAAATTGAGCCCTGAGGTACTTCTAAGTTTGATTTTCTTATTTGTGATTATGTTTTATCAAAAACTGTTATTTGTGTACGCTCAAATAGGTAAGACTTCGTCCATTCAAGAGGTGTCCCACGCACACCGACAGCCTCTAGGTAGAGCAGCAATAAATCCCGTTCGATCGTATCAAATGTATGGCTTAAATCGTAGAACAAACATAATGTGTTTTCTTTACTATTGAGTGATTTGTACACAAATTCTAGTGTATCATGAATAGCAGTTGTAGTGGATTTCTTCTCTCTAAAAGCATGTTGTACATCAGAAAGCAATTGAAACCAATCTAAGTAATTTGTTAGTCTTTGAAAGTATGCTGACTCAAAAATGTTAGAAAACTGATTTTGGATACAAATCAATCTATAATCTTTGATATAGTTAGCGGATCCCTTATTCTTAAAAACTAGAATCCCTTTAGATTGTTTAACGTTTGGAAATATTCCTGGTGAAAATGACATATTTATCAGGTGACACAGTGGTTCAGGAATGAGTGTGGCAACTGATCTGATCGCCTGCCATCAATATCATCTGGCCGAGGTGTAGATTTGGCAGTAGTTTTTCTTATTATTGATAACATTTCTTCAGGTGTTGTTGGTGTTAAAAAGAAACTTGTAGGTGCTTTATCTATTATACACTTATTATAATTTCGTACCGGGTGATTTAAATTACAATCAATAAAATAATCATTAATATAATTTGCTTGCTCCGCAGAAGTTCTCCCTTCAAGAAATCCAGCAAACGCTTGCCTTGTTGATCCACTATCTTTACTTTCTTTATAAATTTTCCAACTTTCACGCATGACATTATTTGAATTTAAAATACGTTTATTATTTGCCTTTCTTCCATGATTTCTTATATGCACTCTATACTGTTTTTTGAACTGTCTATATTTTTCTGTATACCAAGGGTTATTTAGATCGTTACTTAACCTACACATTTCACAGAGAAGGGCATGCATTTGCTTGATTTCTTGATTGATGGAGTGTACCACTTCTTTCTGTTGTGTTTATTTTTCTTTGTTTTAATTGGAAACGCACACTCATAATAATAGAGAAAATTATGATTAAATATGGAAAACTGTTCATGAAAGTCTGAAATAAGGTACATTTCGTTCCAATTTTTTTTTATAAGAAGTACTGAAAATCTTGGATACTTGAGTCACTAAATTGCCTTTTTTGATGTGCTGACTAGTTTTACTCTTTTCATGAATTATATTATTAAACAAATATACCTGATAAGTGTGTTCTGAGAAAAAAGCGTGACTCACACTATACAGGTTGTAGATGTTATTCTTGTAGCCTCACTGGTATGATTTTTAATGCCATATTCACCTAACATATTTAAAATGTTTTGTTTCTTATCACTATTTACTAAAAAATCTGCATTATTATCACCGCAAATACTATAAATATCACCTTTTCGGTACATACTATACAATAATGCGTCAAGTTTATATAAGAAATTGTTTAAGTTTTGATGATTAGGAGGTCTATAAACAACAATAAAATATATATATTGATTCACATACGGAATTTTCATCTTGGCTCCACAGGCTTCAAATTATCCTTCTACACATGTGTTAATTACCATATGTTCCATACACATATCGTTCTGCAAATAAGCAAACGCCTACCCATTGCATATGCTTCCTAAAGAAATATAAGTTTCATATTATTTATTGATGTCACCTTTAACTCTTCACTTTTGAGCCAATGTTCACTGATGCATAAAATTTTTGCTTTATGAGTTTGCATTACATTGTTGAGATCATCCAATTTCCTTGCAAGACCACGTTGTATGTTAGAGTTAACAATTATGAGATTTTCATTGGTAGTATTATGACCTAATGACTTATTTGTGTTTTGGTTCAAGATATTGAAATTTTTATCACTTCTTCTGACAGCTTTTATGTCATTAGCTGCACATATAGTTTGAAAGTTTTCTGAAAATCCTCATTTTGCTGATGATAGTGATTAAATTTTCTGAAATCAAACCTCTTGTACGCCACGAATTTTGGCCATGTGGAAAATTTATAAATTTCTTTTTTATGAGTGAAATCGATTCCAAACATAAAACATTTGTTCTGTGATTCATCGGTTAGCAATTCCTTGAAAGCATCTTGATCCAGAATGTATCTTCTGATTTTTTCTGAAGTAACATGACGCTAAATTCGATACAAATACCTAAAGCCAGACTTTTCTCTCGGTACCGAAATCGTTTGGGGTGTCCTTGTCTTTGGTTTTGTTGGTGGTTTGACTTTTTTCTTATAACTCACACTCGTAAAACCTTCTTGATCTGTCTTCTCATTTGTAGGATAATTTCGTTCGGCATAAATCAATTCATTGATTATTTCTGTTTGTTTATCTTTTAGTATGTCGTAGTTTGTTTTGTTTTGGTTTCCTTTCTGCTCACCAGCTGGTTCTGAGAATGGCAAATTCTTTTCTCCTTGTGGATTTTTAGCTTCATTGAATGATTGATTCTGTTCAGTTGTAATAGAGAGATTTTTCATTTATTTCTTGGATTTTTTTGCTCATTACTTATTTTTTCTTCTAGCAGGATGTTGTTTCGTTTCAATCAATCTGAGTAGATTTAGTTCAAGTATTAACTTAACACAAGTTCCACCTGTATCAGGTCCTGTGCTATCAGCTTGGCAGTTACTGCAGATAATTCTTGAATCACAAATGTTAACACATTCTAGTTTAATCCATGTTGCAGAAGAGAGATGATAAATGTTTCCACAATTGATGCACACGATGAAGAAGAAGAAGAATAAGAAGAAGAATTTATTGCATCGTTAAAAAAACATTTTCACATAACATATCAAAAGCGTTTTCCTATCGGACTAGTCAGACAAACAAGACAATTTTACTATAATTTGCATATAAATATATAAGTAAATAGAACAAATAAATATGATTTTTTTATTTAACTTAGTTTGGCAACATTTAAATTGCTTTTCTTTGAAAGCGTCTTCACTAACTTTACAGAGCACATTTTTACACAGCCCTTCAGATTCCGCCATCTTAGAAATAAATTGTATTTAAAAAAAATAATATGAAGATTATTGCCATTCGTTGATAAGTTTCACTTCTATAGGCCAGTTCCACGACTCACACTTTTTTTTTGTTATTTTCTATATCTCTCACATTAAATTTATTAGGATAGTAATTATTTAAAGTAAACACCTGAATGAACTTAACACACAAAGTACATATATTGTTGTTTATTATCAATGTATTTGTTATTATGTTTACTAACAGCTATCATGAATACGTGAAGTATAACATGACTGGTATACTTTATTCATATGTTGGGGTCCAGGAAGTTGATTTTCGGTCTCATCAGAGCTGTATGAATTAATAACCAATCTTCATTAGATTCACAATCATCGAACACAGTTGGAAACACTTTGAAACTGGTCCAAAATACTGCTCGAACACCCTTATTGTAACGAGTTTGGGATACAGGGTCGTCGCTATTGTGAGGAAACGAGGAAGGCGGAGCATCTTGACGAATGAGGACGTTAGTGGGACCCGGGTGGCGTGAGTTTAAGACACTACAATTGGTCACCGATACACGCTAAAGCCATGATCATAGCTATTCTAAATAGTCTATTGGTGGAGTGTTCGCGGAGTTGGGAGATCTTCGTCGAAGCTTCTAGATGGAGAAGACTTGCCAATATATTGGAAAGGATTTGATTTCCTACGCAGTCAGTACGGTGCAGCTCGGTGAGTCCGTCGAGTCGAGACCCAAGTATGGGGGCTAGCAGCAGCGGAAATAAATGGGAACATTTGTAAATAGTGTACATAGTAGTCGATAGTATATTGAGTAGTGTAGTGTAATTGTTATACAAAAAAATCTTTGATATTTATCATACAAATAAATAAAGTTAGACATAAATAAATCTCATGAATTTTTATATTCCCCACTACTATATGAAATTCAAATTCCTTGGTAAATAGACTTTGTTTGCTTAGGAAAAAGCGGAAATTCTAGTCGTCGTAGAGGTTATTGAATTTACTCATCAGAGTATTCTCATAAGTGGGATGTTATGGATGGATGATTTTGTAGTATACCCCAAGCTTAGGTATGTTCTTCTATCTTCCAAGGAAAGTTCGTTGGCGTCACAATATAGACTTTCGCCTGATGTGAGAAAAGCTCCAAGTGTTATGAGTAGAGCCGTCGATTTTCTTCAGAAATGATTTACTGACTGAGGCATTTGCAGTTGAACCATAGCGCAGTTTTGATCGTATAAGCGCTCTGTGTAGTTTGAGCAGTGTTTGGCGGCTCAAGCCACATTCTGTGTTTACTATGTTTTGAATAAGTTGAGCCTCTGATAGCATGAGGAGTTCAGGCTTTCTAAGTGGTTCTTCCAGTCTAGCTTCTAGTTAAAGGTATTCCCAAGAACAGTATCGATGTCTCAGATTTCAGTGTCTGATTGTTTAATTTGTGTAGTGGTGTATTTTGTTTTTTAATTAGATAATAGTATACAGCGTGTTCTAGGAGCAGAAAAGGTGAAAACGAAATATAAGAGACCATTGTTCTAAATCATTAAAGGTGTTTTTAGTCTTAGCGAACAACGTTCATGTTTTTATTTCTGCAAGTTATAACGTGATCATTCAGTGGTAGCTTGAGGTTTGCTAATATATAGTTAATGGCAATGATGAAGGGGGTAGGACCGAGTCTTGTGGTCGTGTGATATTCTATCGATAGTCTTTTTTCCAGTAACTTGTACATCGCACAAGTCAAGGATATATGATTTGGGATCCCATTTGGATTTTGTAGGTTTCAGTACCTATGGGTATTATTGTAACCATGTTGTTGAGAATTTGACTTCGTTCCATATCTCATTTAAAAGTTTGAGAAGATGCTATTGAGTTCTTGAGTTAAGATTTTTTATGAATATATTCGGAACATTGTCTAGTGCCGGACTTGAAAAATTCTTCCGTGGTTCGTGATCGTTTGTAGTCAATTCGCATGAATTCAATTTTTAATTTATTATTCTTGATAATTCATCCCAGTCTCATGATTTTATGTTCCATTTAGGAAAATTGGAGTGATTATCAGGCGTTTCTTGACAGAGGTCACTAAGATGTAGTGATCGCTGCTATAGGTATAGTCTAATCTGTCCCATCATAATTTTGGTAGAATTTTAGGATCACATAAGTTAAAGTAAACTGGTATTGATTTTCCGGAATGAATACTGAATCTGGTAGACCTGCCATCATTTAAGAGAGATAAATTGAATTGCTCCATGATTTCTTCATTTATTCATCCCCTCGAGTCAATATAGGATGATCCTTATAAAAAGTTGAAGGTATTGAAGTCCCCAGCTATCATCCGTTGAGATATTTGCTGAATTAAATTTATTAACTCATGTTTTTCTATTGCGTTTCCTGGTGGTCGGTATATATTCCGTGTCTAAAATGTGTTTCTTGAATGCTTATTTGCATGTCCGTCTATTTTTTGCTCTGGTATCAGGATTTGAATCATTGGAAGGTAATTATAGTAACCAGTAATGTTCCATTTTAGTATAAAGGAAAAGGTATTTATAGAATATATAGATAGAAGAAATTAGAATTACGGTAGTTTACTTGCAATTAATATCATCACTTCTTGCTTTGTTCAAGACAATTGTTTGGTTAACTGATAATACTTGCTCCTATTCAAATTTGTAAGCAACACCTATTTCTTAACCGTTGCAAATCGACGCAGGGGAGGATCTCTTTTTAGTTTATTACTAGCTATTATTCTGTGACTACAAATACTATAGTTTTGTTAAATATGTTGTTATAAAAATATCGTTTTTATTCTTAAAAATCGAAATACCTCAGTTACTAAACGGAATACCTAGTTAATTATATTAATAGTCTTTTAGTGAGTATGTTTAAACCTTATGTAAAATACATGGTGCTCCATTTAAACAATCGAGAGAATCATCGGCGTGAGTTTAGGTTCACCGTGTCTATTAAATGGAATTTATCAAAAATGTGACAACAAAACAATAATATGATTTTTTTTTGGTTTTGCTGTTTCATAATACATAGCGACAATTGCATTGAGATTATTTTATAAAATGGCCACATTTTAAAAAGTTTTCAGTAGAACCTAGTAAAACATTATACCTATTATTAGGATATGGAAAACGACCGCAATTGAAGTATAAACTAGTTTACAGGGTATTTATAAGACACCGTGTATATTACGAATTACTTTCTAAATACATATAAATATAAAATTTAACTATACCTATCACTTCTATTCCATATTTCTTTCGTATCTCTCCAGAGATATGGAACTCCGTAGTACCTAGGTATAAATTGATCACCGTGTATAAAAATGAATTGTTCAAATTAACTGATCTTCTCTGCCATCTAAGTTCGATTCATGATTCCATTTACACATAGCTCGGAAACTATTGTGGGTCATGGTTGGAACAAAGCTCATGAAATTATTCCAAAATAGTATTATAAAGAATGAAATGAGAAAATTTTCATAAGCTTCATATCTGATCCACACACACAAAAAACTACTATATGATATAATCCTTTTAGAGACGAGTTGACCATATATATGAAAGTCAACGTCTATTCCGATGATAAATTATGTCCTTAAAAAGTAATTTGCCATAAAAGTAGAATGGTCCCGGACAAGAGTATCCTTTCGTATATCTGATGCTTGTTAAAGAAAAAAAAAGTACTTCCCGAAGAAACTTATGTATAACAATAACCTGAACAGATGTTCCATCGTATTTCACCGCTCAGGATGGATGTGATAATGGCACAGCCGTTCTGAGCAAGAAAAGGTGATGGAGTGCGGGGACCATCGTGTTACACACCAATAATAGTCGAACGACCAGATGAGAGCGCATCTTCCGCCAGCTCGACTGAGAAAAGGGCGAACTATTTGAATACAAGATTAAAGAATCGACTTTAACAAATGAGAGAGATATAAGTCGCGATGGTGACTTGCATTGTGATACAGTGTCACTAAAAAGTAGAATGAACATTACCCAAAATTTTACAACACCAAATGGAGTTATTGATAATGTTTGAATTTCAAACTAAACATTATCTAAATTGGTGACATCACTTTACATAAATATTGTCACGACCGAAACATCATGCATTCTAAGGCATATCTTGGAGATGCACATTTGAGTTGGTAAGTCAATGTTATGATACCTTTCGTATGCAAATTAAAACTGCTAGCATTAGAGAAGGAAATACTCAAAGAAGTGAAAAATTCAACTGTATAAAATTTTTCACAACTAACGTTATAAATAAATCAATTTATTATAGTTATCAAGATAGACTGATGAAGACATTCGGTACTTACTTCAAAAGTACCGCTAAATATTTAGCATTTTTGACCGACGAACCCCGAAGGAGGAGGTATACAATTCGACTGTCTGCTTTTTTTTGGTTCATTCGAGCGTTTTATATAGTAATCGTATCTGATTTTGATGATTTTTGATTCATTTGAAATAGGAGGCTTAAGAAATAGGCCCATATTCATAAAAACCCAAATCCGAAATATTTTTCCTTTCGAAAACCGCCTAGAAGGGGTGGGGGGGGGGCGAATTTTCTCGAAAATCGAAAATCTGAGTTGTATTAATTAAAGATAGGACAATATCCGGAAACGTTTAAATTGAACATTTTTTCAAAAGTGTTACGGTTTTCGAGATAGACGCATGTTAAATATGTATTTTTGCTATGTGGAGAGGACAATTTGTATCGAAAATTGAAAATATGATACTACATGAAAGATATAATTATTTGTAGCAACATTTATAATGAACATTTTTTCCTTAGAGTTGCGGTTTTTGAGTTAAATCGGTGTTAAAATGGTAACAACTAAAATATTCAAGCGTATTTCCGCAGCGATGTTCTGAGATCTCAATAATAACAACTACAAGCAAGGAATATACGTGGGTAATAGGATAAGTACTATCTTCATTGATATGGTTTAGTGAACGTTCAACGATTTTCGGGACTAATGTTACACTCAAAAGTGTGAAATAAATATTTTTTACAAAAAATTGGACCGACGTTATTAGTTGATGCACTGAAAAGTATAAAATAATATTACTTCTATTGGTGATGGTACTTGTGAAGTTGGTGGCAAAAGTTATCAATCTAACTGCAACTGCACAACTTCAAAAATACCATCACCAATAGAAGTAATATTATTTTATACTTTTCAGTGCATCAACTAATAACGTCGGTCCAATTTTTTGTAAAAAATATTTATAGAAATTTCTAATTTTGGCATGTCGCTACGTTTCAAGGTCCTTAGATTTAGAAACAATAACATTTAGGAAGATGTCTGTCTGTATTTAGTTGTCATCAATAATATTTATATTCTATTCATATAATTTATGAATCCAGTTTATGTTCTAGATTTGATTATTGAGAAAAGCAACAAAAATATCGAGAAACACGAATTCATGTTTTTTTTTAAGATTCAACTTTCGCATGTTTTTGTCTAATTTGAAGCATAGATATACAGAAAAATGCATGTTTTTGAAAAAAATTATATACGTTTCTATTTTATTGTTTACAGCCTATAGAGTAAATCAATACGGTAAGATAAGCACAACATATGGAAATCAAAGGAAATGAGAAGAAAAAATTAAAGTATTCCCTTTTCTCCAAAATGACGACAGCTAATTCCATTCAAGTATATAATATCCAATAGCTTGATTGCCCCTTCAGCTTCCCTCGGATTATAAATTCTATTCCCCATTCTCCTATCCTTCGTCCTTCCGGTATTCAAGAGTTTATTTCCGTTTCATTCCCTCTCCCCCATGGTGAACAATGATAATTCCGTTTTATGTCACGAGATTCGGAAAAGTTAAATTATCATTTTTTATTATAGAGGAAATATAGAAAGTCCTGTGGCATCTACTTTCCCCTATGCTATATCTAAAGGTAGCGAAGAAACGATACGATTACGGTCAAAGTCGCGCACCAATTAAACTACCTAAACCAATTAAGATTAAGCAGTTCTGTTCCCGTATCAGAAACATCTTGATATTTGCCTGTGAATGGAATAAATTATGTTATTGGGTTCATGAGCAGGCAGTTGGCTCGATTTCCCAATCGTTTCTCAAATGCGAGAAATATTCGTTCCAACATGTTTAACGTTATTTAGCTTCATCCGAAATCGTTGTGGCTTTTGAATCAATTCACTGATAATTTGGTTTGGTTTGATGAAAAATTTGGATATTATTCGACGGGTTCATTGTAAAGTAAGGGGTAGGTACAGTTTAAAGTCATATATAATTTTGATAAATTGAGCTTGTATCAAAATGTAAGTGGCATCCAGTTATTTCAATAATTCCATCTAACTGTGGATATCTATGGAAAACAGAAAAAAGGGTTGTCCTGTCAACTACTGATGCATGTGTCAAACATAATCGCCGCGACTTAGAGAATTGTTTCCAAAATAGAACATAAATATATTTACGTATATCATTTCTAGAACTTCTCTTTTCTTCTGCTTGTGCTCTGTCCTCAGGATTTTGGTATTGTTATAATCAAAATCGTAGCACGACCTACGTCTGTTTGTCTTTGTTTACTACCATGGGTGCGTTGTGACTACATTAGTGGGCTCTGATTCTGGAATCGAGGTACCTACTGTTTTTTTGTCCAATGTAAACTTTACAGGAAATTTGGTACATTACGTGTTTCATTTTTATCATTTTTTTAAATTTGATTTTATGGTTTGGTAGCATTAGCGCACAATTGGCGTTCAGTGTTTTTTGTTGGTGGTTTTGAATGTAGAATTTCTCAATTCGTTCTTTAAATATAATTGTCTAATTATTTTTTGGGAGAGTTGTTAATGAGGAGAGCTATCTTTGCTTTTTTTATTGCTGCTGGCCGAAATTTGGGATCTGATTCAGGATGGATTTGATTTAAAATTTAAATATCTACATGACAATGTCTCTTTAGTAAACCGTTCAAATTTGATGATGTAATCATTATTACGTAGGTAATTCGAGGTTCAGGTGATTGATTTTGTTTTCATGTTTCTAAAGTGAATTGAAGTTTTTGGTGATCCATATTGAATTTTTCGAGGGTACAATTGCATGTACATATCTAAAATAGAAAGGTATTCGACCTATAATCTAGTTTACATAATGTTGATGTTTCTAGAATTTCCATCACAATTTGGGCAACTATGCTGGATATTAATGCTCCCATGGCACAACCTTCAATTTGTCTATAGAATTTGTTGTTATAAGTGAAACATGTGGACGTTAATGTGTATTCTATTGAAATTGAAAATTCACTAAAGATAGCCTGTTATTGAATATACATAATTACAACTACTTATTGAAAATGTGAGTAGTTCTTATTTTTGTATAATGGTAATTTTTAATGTAAACAATTGTGAGAAAATATGTATTAAATTTATACACCTATATAACTGATTGTAGCCTTTTTGCCTGATGATGAGAAAATAACCGAATATTCTCGAATCCGGTAGCAGAATAAAGGATTTGTGAGATTTTGGTTTATTTTTCCTATGCGCAATCTTCAGCGTACTAATGACAGTGGAGACCAATATGAGCGATGCATTTAACACGTATAGTGGGTGGATATAAACACCCGCCAAGAGGAATTGATTAATTCAAGATTACCCTGTACCAATCATATTATGATATTTCTGAATATGAAGTAAATTGCTACATAACCAAGATGATTATATAACATCAGCCGTTTCTGGTAAATAACTAGATTACGCTAGGACGTCTAACTATGCCGATAACAACTACTGCGAGGGCAAACACCCCTTCCGCCATTGAATAACGTCGTAAATATCAACGCACACAGAAGAATAACACAGAATTAAATTTTAAGTTTTGATTTTTAGTAGCTGGTTATAATTACGTCTTGATGTTTTTATTTTATTTTAAAAAAATATTTGGTTTAAGGCGAATTATGCATTTAGTTTATTTCCACCTACAAATTGAAAAAGACCACATATTGTCGAAACGACTTTGCGTTCCTAAAGAAAATTTAAAAATTGTTTTTATGGATTAACAATAAACAACATTTCTCAAATAAACAAAGCCTCACAAATTTTCTCGGAACACTTAGCCCGAAACCCAAGAATCTCCAAGAAGTATATAGATACATATTAGTCATAGCATTCGCGAAAAATTCAAACGATTTTTCACCACCAATTCTCAGATTATCTAATTATCAAATTCAGACGACTTGAGTGAGATCTTATGCGTTTTAATGAGAAAAAGTTTATAAATGATGCGGAATGCGGCTGCTTATAATTTTCGAGAAATTGCGAATGAAGTTAGCAGGCAGAGCAGTATTGGCAGTTGTCTTTCCAGGATGTGCCTTCAGTCTCGAATAGGAAACATAACGCTTTTCATTAGCGCTTGATATTCAACTCATCGAAAGTTTATACGGGAGGTATGAATGAAAATGATTTTTAAGGAGTAAGAAAAGCTTTTTGACCGACTTCATATCCATGGCCGTTTTCGAGTTTCTAGAACAATATCATCCTTATCTTGCAATAATTTTTGTATCTTCAGCTATTTTCTCTTCAAATTTCATTTCTTATCTAACGGAATTCAAAGCGAAAAACCCTCAACGACCGGACTAACCAAAATAATAATACTGCAGTTCATATAAATATATTATAGTCGGTAAGTATTACTCACTGTATAGCCTTATTGTGCCATCGGTCTCTCCTCGAGGATTCTTGGCCACGCATTTGTATGTGCCATAGTCGTTCTGCTGTATATTGTTGATGGTAAGTCGCATGTGGGTCTTATACGTCGGATTGCCAATTATATTTTCCGCATGATATTTCTTCGACTCGTGAATCATCTGACCATCCTCTCGAGTCCAGTAGTTGAGTGAGCTCGGGTGGGCTTCAGTGAAGCACTCCAAAGTTACGGAGTACGCCAGCGGTGCACCTACCAGTTGATGGGGTATCCAGAGCATAGGCGGAACTGGAAAATTTAAAATAGTTGCAAAGTCACTGTGTGTTAGTTCTTACATAGATATTCACGAGTACTGAAACTCAATACTGAGGAACATATATTTATATGAATACTGACTTATTATTAATCCAGGACCACACTACTAGAGAAGTTGGTATTCTGTACAATTAGTGAAGTCACAAAACTTTGATGTTCTGATTGAGTTCAGTAATATACACGGTTTACACAGAGTATGGAATATATTTTGTTATTTTTAAAATTAAAGACAATTTGGAGTATCAAGCCTATATTTTTTCGTTTCTGAGGTGTAAATTGAAAGACGATTTTAAATATATATATGATAACTAAGTATGTTGGTTAGATTAAATGTTTGATGGAATAATCATTTCGATAACAGCAGGTACCTGAGCCACTCGAAGTAATTATTATACAATCTTGACATCTGTAAATAGTCTTAAAACTGTCTAGGCTAAATTACTAATCAAAACTTACTTTAGTTTATTTTATGTAACTAACTGCTGTAATTCTTCTCAATTTATAAAAAAAAATATAAAAAATACCAACTATCAAATAATCACATGTTCAAAACCGTTTTGGCACTCGCCGTTTTGGCGCCGGTATGTATAGTTGAGAATATAGAATATCCCTTCATTTTTAACGAAACGCAAAGTAAATCAAGAATAATAATCATAAAGAATTGGAAATGTTGCTTATTTTTCAGTAGTAGTAGTAGTAAAGTAGTAGTAAAGTAAAAATATGAACATATATGAATTTTTTCCCAATTTATTTTTCTCAGAAATCTAGAAACTCAATATGGTGTAACTCTATTTTTGACAAAAGAAAAAATTCACCCTGCTTTTGAAACAAGTTTTAGATTATTCCCGATTCGAATCCTACTTGCCTTGTACAAATTGTTGGATAGAGATATTTCAGTGAGAATCTCATTGCAAATATATTAGATGTTCTTCAGATACATTTCCACATTCTTCATAAATAATTAATAAATTTAAATAACTTTTACTTTTATTGACAGTTATTATTTTCTTAGAAAAACGAAAAATTGCCATCTATTTCGAAAACTACTATATTTTTTATAGACAAACCTACACAAAGTCACCCTTATTTCTAATGCTTAATACGATAAAGTTATAAGAAATGGGGGTTTCAGTTTGAAAAAATGGACTTTGGACGTTTTTTGATTCTGTTTTTCGAGCTAGTTTTTGGATCACCTGGTCTTCACTCATCTTCTACCAGATTAAAGCCAGGATTTTTATATTTCCATCTCGATTTTTAAATGAAAAAATGCTACAATTTTTTTTCATAATAATTGAATACAGCGCCAAAACGGCCGGCGCCAAGCTGGCGGCGCCGTTCAAAACTTTAAATTGTTGAACATTAGTTATATATATTTTTAAGGTCATCCATTTTTTTAAATCCTCTCTTCAGTGTGGCCAAGATAAAGATGGAATAGAACTAGACTTGATCATTTTGATGGTATTTTATATCTTCTTAACTATATTTCAATCACTCTTTAGGTTTTGCTTGGATGATTTTTGTAATTTTTAATTCTATTTCTCTTCGCAGAATTACTGGCAAAAATGGAAAGTACTTCTTCTCCGCAACTTTATCAACTCTACAAAATAGTGTTTAAAATATTAACATGCGACGTTTCGTTTTCTAGAAACCATCATCAGCTTTGTTTTTGAACGGACGGTAGATAAATCGAAACCTGTATTAGATAGCATTTTTGATTGCCAAATTACAAGTGTACGACATAATGTGTCTATTAGTTTTTGTCACATAATATCATTTTCTATTAGGCATTGTCTACAAACAAGAATCGTATCTTGGACAGGATGCGTCTTCTATATAAAATCTGTTTTTCTATAGAAGCACATTTTTTCATTTATCTAACGACGTAGGTATCTTTTACTGTTTTCGAGATCCTAATGCTATCCCAAACTTATCTTGAACACACCATATAGTAGAGTACCTATATAATGACTTCTGTAGAAGATTCCACCCATGTCCAAAATACTCACTAGGATATATACCTAGGTAGTTATTCCTGAAAAAATCTCTTTACTCAGACTTTCCCACTCAAGACTGCAGTCATATCAGGACTATATCATCATCATTATTTTCCATTGCGACAAAAAGAACAAAGATAAATGCAAACGATGAACTAGAGAGGCACAATTGAAAGTAGCACCTTAAATAAAAAGAGAAACAAAGCTCATCACCTTTATCAAGCTTCGCATGGTTTTTTTGTGATGTTAATTTTTTGTACGACTCCATACCTCCGGTAAATCAGAAACACCCTCGGAACAATTCAACTTCAGGCCACAAGTTAAATTCCACTCTTTTGGATGAGAAATTGCTGTTACTTCGATTGAATAATTATCTGAGGGGCACTTTTTTCTGGAAATCTCCAAGAGAGGCATATTGTGATATACCCTTCTTTTCAGGACCGTATCTCATGAGGACAAATAAATCTTAATCGGAACAATTCGCTTTTTTTTCGTTTCTAAAAATAATGTATTGATCTCTCAGTCTTATTATTTACTGTGAAGAGCCACTCGTTTTCTTAAAACCTTTACAGCCTGTAGTAAACCTCATTGGGAATCTGGATAGAAAAGGTTGTTTAGAATTTAGTAAAAAACTCAACCTAGAGTAGGGCCAGTGCCATTGCTCTAGCAATAGATCAATTCCTTTCTAATTAATTCATTATTGAAGTGAAACTTCTTTGGCCGCATCAGAGTGAGTTTTCAAGGTTGCATCACAAAACTTTCTCTGAATATTTTGTGATGCAAGAAGATAGTAATATTACAATGTTCTCCGGCGTTGCCAATTCTCCGGCTGCTCATTTTGTCTTGGTTAGATAAAAAAATCTGACGTTCTATGTCATTGAATTTCAGAATTGAAAATATACGGTAGTTGCTCATATGATAAGGGTTAAGATGCTACACTCCTGCTATATTAGCATTAAAGTTTTAACAATGGTTATCAAGTATTCTAGACATAGTATATAAGACAAAACAAAGCAAACTCTATCTTTGATAACTGCGAATGCGTCAATAAATTTTAAGTCTACTAATATTGTACGCCATCAGCATGTGCACAACGAATTTCTTAAATATTTAAACAAATATTACAAGCGCGGTGTTGTCGGCTTATGTTTGTTTAATATATTGCACATGAGCGTCACGTATCATGTATCTGCTCACGTATGACCTGATATATATATAAATGTAATCTATCTCTATATACTACTATTATTCCACTATTGTTTAATGTAATTTTCAGCTGAAACATACTAAAATTAAGAGGAATGTAAGTAGTATCTTAAGCTTTACCGCTTATGTTTGGTATTAAAATGGATGGACAACTAAGAAATGTTACGGTGTAATCGAGGAAGAGATATATACCTACATAGATAATAGCGAAAAAGTATATAAGAGACGAGATTCTGTTGATTTATCAATTTGAAGGCTCCATATAGCTGGAAATTCTTTAATCACAGGGGCAATCTTAATTATTCAACTGATTACTAATTGGAAGTCCGGAACTGATTTTAACAATAAGTCAATATTGATAATAGACAATAAAATATAGGCAAGCAATTCAAAATTTGCAAAAGGGGAATAAAAAGGATACTAGACCTTGACTTGGTGCTTAAAGTCTTCAAAGGTACCAGCACTAGTAGAATTGATATTATTTGCTAGGTATTTTTTAGTGCACCAACTAATAAAGTTAGTCCGAGTTTTGTGAACAAGTTTTATCTCATTAAAATAATAATTACTACAACCATTGGCACATATTAATATTTTTATAAAATATTATAAATCATCGAGTTTATTGGAAGATTTATATGATTTCGCAACCACTGTAGATCAATGAAGCGTCTTTGAATCATTAAAAGCACTGCACGTTTACTATGGTAAAATTATGCGGATAAATATAAAAACGCAAACATACAAACAAATTGTATGCCTCCTCTTTTAAATGAGTTCGGTTAGGTAAGGTTAGGTTAAGTTAGGTTACATCCTATAAGAGACTATTGGCATACCAATATCATTATTTGTTGTTGTATTATCATGGTAAATTTAAGTAGTTCTGCAAATTCATATCATTATATTTGTTGCTTCCAATGTATGCCATTAACATATGGGTTATTATGTCAATGGTCTATACTAGATATGCTATATTCCATATTTTTATTACTTCAACGATATTCTCATATTAAGCCGTGTCCAGATTAGTAAAAATTTACGCTGTGGGTTTCATTCGGCACAAATGTGTGTGTGTGATACAAATTTATGCGAGTGTGGACCTGTTCGCCGCAAATGGACGCACGCAAAGATTTTCGCCGCATTAAACGCACGCGATCCGTGGCTTGTCGGTTTTTTCAAGACATCAAAGGAATTTGCGGCGCAAAATCGTTCTAGTGTGGACTTATTTTTTCGCGAACGCATTTATTATGACAAATTGTGAATCTGTGATTATGTCTTCCGATGGATTGATAATATTGCAATAACAATGTGCTGCTTTTATAGTTATGCAATATCTTATTAAAAAAAGATGAAAAAAGAAGAAAAACACCGGCGCTGTTGGATTGAGCATCGGTATCAAAATAAGTAACCTAACCTATAAAAACTAGCAACGCGCACACTGTTCTAAATAAAATAATCACACACGTGTTGAGAAAGAACGCAAGGCGCACAACACAAATATTTATGTGGGAAAAGATGCGAAATTTGCGCCGCAAAAATTTGTGGCGAATCACGCATTCAACGCAACGCATTTATTTACTAATGTGGACCCGGCTTTAGCTTTACGCTATGCATAGCCCATATGTACACATATTTTTTCTCACATCTAACTAGTCTGGTAAATGGAATGCTTACAAGAAAATCCAGTTTCGCTTTCAGAATCCGCTCTGGTATTTTCATATTAATGGGAGCAGAAACCCACAAAACATATATATGAAATAGGGAATGATGAACAAACAAGCTGTCGTTTATATCTCTTTGCAGCAAATTTGAAAAGTCATTAAAAACTTTTGAGAACGGAAATTGATTATTTTCCGCAAATTTAACTAATTTAATTTAGAATTAACGAGCCCTCTAGCAAACAGCATCGTTGTGTAAAGGTAAATAAAATATTTTTCTATATGAACTTTATATAATATGAAAATTGAATTATTTTCCAAATTAACGTTAATGGTGACTTGTGTGGTCAGACAATTTTCCAAGTTTTAATTACATATTACATGTCAATAATGTTCCGTGGACTATTTTATTAAAGGAATTGTCAGGAATAAAGAGGAAAACTTACCAAATGTGAATAAATATTTAAAAGACTCAGCACATTTTTGTTATTTCTCTCACATATAAAGTCATAAAGCATCCGGTATACTAGTAGTAGCTAGTAACAAAAAGTACTGCTGATTCCACAAAGACAATCATCGTCATTTAGTGAATCGTTCTCAAAATAAAACTTAGACATATATATAATCAAATTCGAAATGTTATTAATAGAAGCGCCCAAAGAAGCACTTTGCAATTAAACAAAGTAGTCAATAAATATTTTTTACAAAAAATTGGACCGACGTTATTAGTTGGTGCACTGAAAAGTATAAAATAATATTAATTCTATTGGTGCTGTTACTTTTGAAGTTGTGCCATTGTAGGTAGATTGATAACTTTTGGCACCAACTTCTAAGTACCACCACCAATAGAATTAATATTATTTTATACTTTTCAGTGCACCAACTAATAACGTCGGTCCAATTTTTTGTAAAAAATATTTATTTCACACTTTTGAGTGTAACATTAGTCACGAAAATCGTTGAACGTTCACTAATACCAATGAAGATAGTACTTATCCTATTACCCACGTATATTCCTTGCTTGTAGTTGTTATTATTGAGATCTCAGAACATCGCTGCGGAAATACGCTTGAATATTTTAGTTGTCACCTTTTTAACATCGATTTTACTCGAAAACAGTAACTCTTTTGAAAAAATGTTCAATTTAAACGTTTCCGGATATTGTCCTATCTATAATTATACCACCTCAGATTTTCAATTTTCGAGAAAATTTGCCCGTTCCACCCCCTTTGGGAGCGGTTTTCGGAAGGAAGGAGATGTCGGATTCCCGTTTTTATGAATATGGGACCATTTCTCAAGGCTCCTCTTTCAAATGAATCAAAAATTATCTATATGAAATTATCTATATGAAAGGCGCGCACAAACAAAAAAAAAAAGCACACATTCGAATTGTATACCTCCTCCGTTTGGGGTTCGTCGGTCAAAAATAGGTCATACCAAAAAAAATTTCGTTTTTTCAAACCAACATTTGCTCCTAACCCCACCCTTTATTTGACAAGATAGAGAAATAACTTTTATACAAAAAAGTTGTCTTATTTTCAGTAGGTTACAAAAAATATTTTCAATTTAGTTTAACTCGGGATAATCTTGAATAAAACAGTGTTTTTCAATTCACTGTGTGAGTTACGCCCTCTAGCGGTCGACTTAGCAACTTATACATATTTTCCAGCTTTTTCTTTTGGCCTATTAACCTCCAAATTTTTTTGCCCTGTTCGCCCGATTAAAGGATCCTGAGATATAGCCGGCGTCCTTTATTAATGGTCCACCCAGTACATTGAAATTAATATCATGTATCTATAAGCAAGAATGGATTTAATACAATGTTATTACTAATGGGATAACAATTACACAGCATACAACTATTCCGTACAAAAATGGGTTTGAGAGCAAGGCCCTGGAAGGAAACGAGTTTTTAACTGGCCTTCTGAGATCTAGAGGACCAAGGGTAAGTGATGACTTCGATATAAAAAAATACATCGTAGTGTGGAACATTTTAGGAAAATCTTAAAAATGTATCAATATAAACTGAAACTGCTGTTTGAGTTAAATATTGCAGATCATTTTATTATAGGAATGACAATTTTTTTATGAATATTGATGGATACCGAACCCGAGGGATTCAATGCCTACATGAAACATATAATCCACCAGAAATCGCTTAGGAAATATTTCATGGCAAGGAAAGGTGTTGTTCACAGTTCACAGCTTATTGTTTTCATTGGACCAAACTTTTTTAGGAGATACAGAATGCAGAGGCAATATATGCAACTGTTGTGCTATTCCGCGAATACAGAACGAGTATAATTTTTATGCAGGAGCACTTTTCTATATTTATGGACCTATCTAGCACGTGTCGTTTGCTGTGGACACGGTCAATCTTAGCGACCTTTTCTTGAAGATTGATATCATCTTGTTCTATATATTCTTGTTGTGTTACCCAGAAAGAATGTTGTCAAATATTTGGTATTATTTTTACAAGGGTGTTCTTTTCCACAATTTATTTCCACCACGACACTCACGATAGATAAATAATGATGCGTTCACATATGACACCTCTCGTAAGTTTGTTAAATTTACAAAAGCCCATTTTTCGGTCGGCGTTGGAGAAACATATAGAACAAAAACCGAACACTCACACTTTTACCACCCAGGCAGCCAATATACATATTCAATTAATCATTTGTTGGATATGATGACACATTGTGTATGCCGTATTAGTCTCTTGTTACATTATATCCTCTATCAATTAATTATTGATGTGTCGAGAGTGTGCATACAAAAGGAAATTGGAGCGCAGAATTTACTACTATAACTATATAGAACCCCCCCTATCCTCATTTTCCAATGCACAATTTATCACAATGAATATTTTAATATGATTGCCATCAAAATTTGATGGCAATACTAGAATTTTTAAATAATCCAACACACACAGGCTTATATACGGCGAAAGTTAAAGCGCGGTAAAAATAAATCTATATTTCATTAAATTTATATATAGATATATATATGATGATTTTTATACCCCTTTTATTAGGTACTTCATTGTAACTCACTTTATTTATTTATTCAAATATAGCCTTGAAGAAGATAGCCACCGCTATCTTAACGTCGGTAATTGAAAAAGAGTTTTCATTATTCTACAGCCCATAGTACCGCAAACCTATATAATATGTATATATTATAAAAATAATAATAATGAAAACTTTATTTCCATTGAATGATTGCAAAGACATTGTGGAAAACGTCCCAGATCCCTTAAATAAAATAAAAATAATACATAAAATCCTGAAAATAACAACATATTGTAAAAATCCAGATAGACTCTAGAAAAATCTATCAATTAAAAAGGATTTCAACATTTTTTAATAAAAATATGTTATGGGAGATCTTTATTTTGTAAACCTTCATCCCCAAATACGCAGATGATTGTCGCCCTAACCTAAATCTATTCAGGAATATTCACTGTTATGGCCAATTCCAATATGAAAATTGACGATAAAATAAGGATGTTAACATATTTAAAAATGTTCTTCAAGACTCTCTCTGTTTATTGCCAGCCAGCTTCAACAACGGAAGAGGCATCCCAAAAAACTACACCATATCCTAATCGGGACTTTACCAACACGTGATATAATTGAACTAACTGTTCCAGCGTCAAAATGTTCTTCAAGTTTCTAAATCGAAAACAAATTGAATCAAATCTATCTGATTGAACATTTATAGTGGTATTATGCAATATTGTGACAATGTGTAATTGTAGGTATTGTCCTAACAGTTGACGTTATTCAATGGTAGAAGGGGTGTTTGCTATCGCAGTAGTTGTTGTCGGCACAGTTAGACGTCCTAGCGTAATCTAGTTATTTACGAGAAACGGCTGATGTTATATAATCATCTTGACTATGCAGCAATTGAATTCAAATTCAGAAATATCATAATATGACTGGTACAAGATAATCTTGAATTAATATATATACCTATATATATATATATATATATATATTGTACTGGACACCACAATAACTAGGCAATCCAAGGACCTGTTTTTGAAAGTTTTTTAAAAGTGTTTGGACGTTATTTCGTTGAGATTTGTTTTATTATAAATTGGGTGCTGTCATTTTGAAAGAATAATGCCGGTAACATGCATGGTGGTTGGTGGTGGAAGCTGGGTGGATCAGGACCATTCTCATCATTATTTTCGCATCCCTGCTGTTAAAAACATGGAGTATTACCCACATATTAATGTTTTAACGAGAAAAAGAAGAGACATGTGGGTTGCTGCGATCAAAAGGAAATATTTAACAGAATCGATTTTAAAGAAGCAAAGAGTACCTAGCAGAACCTTTCATTACAGTTAAACAAAACTGCAAACAGGGCTCTGCCCAGCTTAAAATACATTATGTTGTTAATATAAACATAACCTATAGCATGAGTATATTAGAATACGTCTGCCACATTCCCTAACTATTGACAAAGTCGTAGCTTCTAGACCAAAACGTAGGTGCGTAGTTGAAAATAAATGTCAAAAGACTAGACAAAATTTGCTACAAGTGTAAAACAGAATTTCTCCTGCAATTTCTTTTTTCTTCTTCTGTGTCTATTATTTACCAGTTATAGCATAACTTATGTAGTAAATTGTACGATACAGTAAAAACTTTGGTGGATGCGCAAAAGAGCTGAAATTTGAATATTTGTCTTTCTATAAAGCGACTACGTTATAAATAAGTAATAAACCAACTAAGTAAACTCAAAAGTGTACCACTTATATATTATAATATATTTTTTTTAATTGATTAAACTTGCCTGCCAAGTAAAGTTGATATTATTAATTAAGATGAAGTTATGAATCTGTAAAATATTTAAATACTGTACTTTACCAACTGGTTTAAGTACCTATATTATAATCTATTATGTAGTGTTGAAGATTTTCTTTTCTATTGGTTATATTTATAGAAAAAGTACTTGTAGTAGCAAGTGTCTTAAAAGGAAAAATAATAAATATTTATTTATTGATTGTTTTAAAAAACACAGGAAATATTCACATGTATAAAACATTGAATGTTCAAGTATATGGTATCTAATAAATATAATGTATGACATAAATTAATATTTTTTTCATTCCACGTTATTGTTATACAAATTACGATCCAATAACATACAAATTAAAACATATGTAAGTAATTCTATTTTATAGTAATACTCATAATCTTAGTTTAACATATAACGTCTGGAGTTTCTTGCCATAGCTTTTTCAAATAAGAACTCTGCATGTTCAATCACTGCAGTGACACGCAAGCTTTATTTAAACACTAAATACTATTTGCAAAAACGTCGAAAGGTAGAATAAAAACGAAAACTACGTGAACGCGATACTGAGCAATACAAAACAATAGGAATTTACAACCTTGTTTGCCAACCAGACGCCATGTTGACAGTTAAAAGGCACGTGGTATGGGTTCCCGAAAGTTCAGTGCTCGTCACTCACGAAGAATGGCAACAGCCTTGAAATCATGTCATTTGTCCGAGTGGCTGGTGCTGTATTTTGATAATCAATTCGGATTGAGTATATTAGAAATCCGTAGTATGTTGACGACCAAAAATCGTTCATATTGCGGTACCCTCCGGTATAATGTACCAGGTAGGTAAAGTTGTTGTATGTTTTATTAAATAGCTTAAATGGATGCAAGTTAATGGACAAAACTGATTTTCAATATATTTTGTTGTTTACTTCGTTGAAATACTGATTTTAGAAGGAAAAGCAAATAATTCATCAAATTATGTGAAGCTACTTATAATAGAAGCAAACAGTAACTCACAAATAAGTAAAAAAATCTCGTACCTCGTGTTAGTGGAAGATTTATACTAGACATTAATTATTATACAACTCAGAAAACACAAGTTCTCATTTTTCATTAATAAACTCCATCACCAAACTGTTATTTTCTTATTAATTTTATTAACTAAATAAAAATATTTTATTATGTTGTTATTAGATACTCTAGAAGCTAGAACATAAAAAAGAAACAAAAGAGTGATTTCGATAGAGAAAAAAAATGTACTGAGAGGGTTTTGATCCATGGATCTATTACAAACCAGATGCTATATTGCTTAGTGCCTAGGCAATGACCGCCTCGACAATTGGCGGATTGATAATATATACTTAAATAGAAGGTCACACAGGAGTTGCGATTATACAACGGCTCTTAAAAGAGAAATAATTTCAGTAATGCGAAAGCAATTGCTTCAGATTCACAGCTTTTAAATTGATGCTCAATTTTATTGTACAAATACGTAGCAATGTTTTGTTATTTATTTCTTCCTTATTAGAATTAGAAAGAGAGGTAATATGGAAATAGATTTTGAAGAATTTCAGGGAAATTATCCTTGTCTAACAGAAAACTTTGATGCATAGTTGGAATTAGCCACCACATATAAAAAACCAACCAGACGAAGTCATATTTCTGTTAATTGCAAGGTGAGTTTCGTTTTCTTTATCACAACTATGTTATCAAGAAGAATAATTTCAACGTATATACTATGATGTAGTTAGAATTTGTTGACGTGTTTATTTATTAGAACTTTTTCCAATCCTTCAACTGTACCTGTACAATAATAAATGACTTTAAAACAATATACTTTAATAAAAAAAACCTTTTTATATCCTGGTGGCATTACCTTTTTCTATGGTTCTGGCATAAACTTAAAGAAAGAAGTAGTGGCACCGTTAAATCTAAAAAAGTATTAAGCGACCAAGATATATTTGTAAAATATACAAAATATGCTGAAGAAAGAAATGTTGTTAAGAGATGGCAAATAGAAGCCAATTTCATGATGTGTAAAGATAAATGGCTTTGTTAATTGCATTACCGCGTATTAAGTTGCAATCTACAGACTGCAGCCAAAATAATCAACTCATGTTGCAGAAAATATATGCACTGGGTACACAACCACAATATAACTGATGAAGACTGCGAAGACCTAAACTTTGATAAAATACCGCACATTATAAAATGTAATTCATAATGAGTAAACTTCACTGTGACAAGATTTATTTCATAAATTAACACACCTAAGTATCTACTTTTTAAAGTTATTTAATTTTTGTGGCTCAAAGCTCGTGCAATTATCCCTTCATCTATGCTTATAGCGTTTGCTAAGCTATAAATAACCTTCCATCCTCACCCTAGTATTTCTTATCAGTCCAACTGAAAAAAACATAATTTAAGAAATAACATATATTTAACAAAACAAAGAGCAAAATCATTTTGATACATTAATTATTAAATTTTCTTTGGTGCTCTTACCTTAGCCCATAATTTGGCAACTTTTTTGCGCCTTCCAGAGAATTCAATGAAAATTTCATTTCGGCCCATTTCAGTTTCATCCTACTGCAAGCGCAAATGCCCTTTAGCAATGCCAGGATTTTCCTCTAGGAATTTCACGAATATTTCCATCTATAACTTGAAGAGATGAGACTACTTTTTAGAAAGTATATGTATTACAAGAATATATTTAATTAAATATGTTCATGTTTATTATCTACTTATTAACAAATTTAAAAGTAGGCAACATTATTATAATTAATTTTATTAAATACTTCGATTACAAATTGTACTTACTCATGTTATTTGAAAATGTTAGGATTAATATTTGTTTCGTTTTTGCGTATAAATAAAGGCTTTGACTATTTAGATTCTTTATAAAAATATTCCAACACTGCTACTGTCCACATTGACGAGTGAAAATTTTGGTTTATTGGTGGATCGAGATCTAAATCGAAAAGAGTAGAGAATCGAATCGAGTTCGGGAATAAGCCCCCAGAATAGTAGAGAGATTGCGAGAATGTCAAATACTTAATTGAAATAATTATAGAATCTTTCCCCGTCCTCTTCTTTCGAACGACCGATTCACCAGGTGTCACGTACTTTCGTACTTTCACATGCTTAGGCTCAGTGCTCAGTATGATAATATTAACCACTGCATCTGATTTATCATGTTCGGACAGGAACGTTGGGAGACTGTATGATTAGGTCCATTATTCTTTATCGTTGGTGAACTAAGCGCTATTAAATATCCACAGATTCTCCAAATTCAAATTATTTCGACGTTTTAGCGAATTCTCTTAAATTTTTTGGACATTTGAGTTCAACAAGAGCAAAGTATTGCTTATCGATAAGAATTTGAGAGAGCTACTAATATCTCGCGGATTTAAGGGATTAAATTGTCCATTTGTGTAACAAAATCCCGCCAAATCTACTCAGATACCTATGAAATAATCTCTGCCTCGGCTATTATTTATTTAATCAGATTAATAATGTTTATTGGTTCAAGAGTTTAATGTTTAATTTTCTTATTTATTTCTTATGAGAACCATACAAAAATCAACGTGTTCATGAACTAGGTTCTAGAACCTACTCGAATTCACGAGCACGGGTAGGTTCGTGACTCAAGTTGACAGACATGTTCGACTGTGTATGGGCCTCATTAGAAAACAACTTAATGCCTTTTAATTTGTAGGATTTTATCTATTTTTAGGCCACTATGGCTAAGAGAAGCACAGCACTATTTTTCTTTTTCAGAGGAGGCAATATTTGTTACATTTATTACAGCAAATAACTTCTAGTATGTAATGAAATGACCTAAAAAGAATCTCTTTTCTGCTATTCATACTGATCTAAACGTGCTAAAGTGTGTGGCAGCTGCTGTCTTTATCGCTTGGAATAAAAGGGAGGAAAATTATTCTAAAATTAGGAATGTAAGTCAATCCCATTTTGCGAAAATGATAATCCTAACCTCTATAAGTAGCGAACAGTGGACAAAATACAAGATATCGTCGAGTTTTGTTTCTGATATAATAATATCCAGATCCCTGCGATGACAATAATTGTTTTTACATTTTATAATTTGAATTCAGCTATGCAAATATCGCCAGTTTCTCAGAGTTGATTGTATATGAATAGCAATGTATTGGGCTCAATCAAAATACTTCAGTTTCTTAGAAGTCAAGTCAATGCCTTTTTTAAATCTAATACTGCATATTACAACAATTGAGACAGATATACCTTAGAAAATTATTATTGCAGATTCGTTGAGTAAACTAAGAGAAATTTTGTCTCAACAAACACGATAGATAAAAGAACCTTTAAAGGTAGACTGTATAATAATAGATTAGATTTTTGACCGACGAACCCAAACAGAGGAGGTATACAATTATTCGACTGTATGTCGATCTCTAGTATTGAGAATTGGTCCCATTAAAAAAAAACAATATTGGACATGCCCTTCCCCTTAAAAACTTCTTCGAAGCGGGTGGTGGGGTCAATTTTTCCCGAAAATTGAAAATCATTGCTGGTAGGAGTTATTTTATTGTTATATCGAATAAATATTCAATCATATTGCACCTACCAGCTATGATGTAATCCAATGCGGGATGAAGTATTTGCTCACTCGTCATATTTTTCACGATAGGCGAGCCGTAAGAAGTTTCGCTTAGAAAGATGATGAACTATTTTGATTAGGATTTTAATATGTACTTCAGTTGTGAATTTCAAGACAAATATAAACTTAAAATTCCTGTGGTCGTCATAAGAATGAGCCAAGGCACTATCTCTATCAAAAGTTCCTTTATATTCAGACAGATCCTGTATAACGTTATGTCGATGTAGCCATTAGATGCAATATCCTGATTTTGATGTTGAATATTAATTAAAACGAGATCATGCTGGGTGGAATAACAAGAAACTATCTCCTGACATTGAATTTACATTTTAATCATCGCATCCGGGACTCAGATAAATATACCAAAGTCGATGTGGTTGGTATCCATTTCGATAAGGTGTTTCAGAAAGTTTTTTTTATAAAAGTCTGTTTAAGCTTTTTGCAAGGGTTTTCTGTTCCACTTCGTTCCTATCTAAATCGGCCCTGGCTTGATTATCTGCTTACTTCAGAATTATAGCTCTTTTGCACTCGGCGTTTCTTTTGCTTTAGCCGTATAAGAGATTTTCATCATTATATCATCCGATTTAATCTGTGATAGGTAGGTAGTAGGTGTGGTAGGTAATGTGATTTTTTATTAAATGAGAAATTTGAGTCACTAAACTAGCCTGATGGGGGTCATATTACATAATGTTTGTAAAAACCCAGAAATGATGATCCTAATGTAAATATGTCGGTGGATGAGTTGATTCATCCACCATTGAACATCAGAAAATAAAAGAATAAACTTTTTCATGCACTAGTTGATAGAACTAAAATTAAATCAAGGCTGAGGAAATTGAACACTTTCACCACAACTCTCAATTTAGGTTTTTCAACAATATTTTAATTATAGATAATATTCTAATAAAGATGGTTATATTTCTTTCTATAAAAAATCCTAATTTAGTGAAGTCTTATTTTTGTTTAGCCATTAAAATGTACATCGTACAGAATATGGGTGTGACAAGGTTTTTCATTAGATAGCTATAAATGATCCCGGACACGATTGTCTTAGATTACGAATATCTCACACAACACCAAATGTATATGAATAATTAGGCCCAAGATGTTGAATACAACATCTTCAGAATATTCATGGACGAGGCATCTGTCTTGCTTAATTGATTTCTATAATTCACAAAAAGAAGAGATGTTTCGAGGAAAAATGAGGGAATTATGGTTTCCATACGAAGACATCTTCTGAATTACCTGTATTCGAATTCTACATCTAGAAGATGAAATGTTTCCATTGTGTTATTTGAAAATACTCTTTGAATAGCCGAGCCGTAATGAAATGCCAACGAAACCTTCAATATGCATTTGAATATTTGTCATTCCTCTCTTGAAGCTTATATATTTTTCTCAAATAACTTTTTCTTTTCTATCAATAAAATTGTTGATAGTAAAATGGAGTTCATTCTGTAGTCCCATAATTCAATATTTGATTAAACAAATTATGTTTTGGTCTACTGCGTCCAACAAAGAAAAAAATCTTTTTTTTTTCAATCATTGAGATGAAATGAATGGTGGTGCTTTTATTACTAGAAGCGTTATGCGTGGTATGAAAATATCATGTGATAAATATTTTAAAAAAAATGGACTTGTCGGGTTGGTACCAAAAGTCTTCTATCTAACTATAACTGCAGAACTTCCAAATTACCAGTAGGTACCAATAGAATTGATATTATTTTGAATTTTTCAGTGCCCCAATTAATAATTCGGTCAATTTTTTTGTAAAAAATATCTATTTTTACACTTTTGAAAGTAAAATTAGTCATTAAAAATAATTTGTGAATGATCACCAAATAAGATATTACGTTGCTTATACTTATTCAGAGATTTCAAAACATAGCGAAAATACACATATTTCAGACTTTATCACGTTTACTATATAAAAAGTCCAATTGTATACCTCCTTCGTTGGTCGTCGGTAAATCTATGTTTAAAATAACACATAATTTTCAATCATGGATATTTTCTGAAGGATTGTATTCTGAAACCGACAGAAACCTCGTCAGAGTTTGAAAAGAAAGATCCAGTTTTTTTGATTGCGGTCTTTTTTTGGGGTATTCGATGAATAATGTTTGTTAAATATAATCTAGTCAACTAGATTTAACAATGGAGAATGCCATCTTGTCATTAAAGTTCTCTTTGTTGGTCAAAACCATGGTCTATAAACTGACTTGAACTAAAGATAATGATAATAACAAATATTGAAAATGTGTCGATATCCATCCAGATATTTTCGAACTTCACTTTGCAAACCTTGAAAATATTTGATATTAATTTGAAATTTTCTGACAGTGTTCTGTGATTCTCTGTATACTTTTGGTGAAGCTTATGTATGCTCGAGATATAAATCAATAATATTAAATGAATAAATTAATCATTGTTCAAATCATTGTTCAAAAAAACATTTTATTTTGGTACGAAAACATAAAGTCATACAAAGTCTTGAGTATGGAACCCATCTACCTCGGAGTCCTATTCGCACGTAGAACCAGTCCGAACCACAACCCAGATCCATCCATCAAGAGAGAACAGGATGAAAATGTCTCCTTCATATGTCTTAGGGATTCTCCGGAATGAAACCCTCCACCTTTAAGTCTCAATCGCACTGGCGGACTCTCACAAAACAGTCCAGTGTCATTCTACACACAAGCATAGCGAAAAATCCACGAAAATTCAGCCCTAGAGCTCAAGAGATATTTCTTTGGGTATTACAGGTATAGAACCCTCCACCTAGGAGGCCTAGTTAGAAATACAGCCACTACCAAATCTTTCCAATAAACTCTACAAACATACATGAATAATAAGGAGACCATCAAAATCCAGCCATAGCGTTCAGAAACATATAACTTTCAGGTGCGGAACCCACCACATAGAGTCCCACGGGCAATAAAAGGTAGCCTATGTTCTTTCTCAAGGGCTAGTCTATCTCTATACCAAATTTCATTAAAATCAGTTCAGTGGTTTAGGCGTGAAACCATTTATAATATTAGTTAGAATGAGATAATTGAAAAAAAAATACTAGAGGGATTATAAAACGGCATTTTAATATTTATTATATGATATGATTTTTATATTTAATGTAGGTATGTTTCTTGTTGTATTTTAATTTTTCTTTTAATTAGTATTGTATTAATTTGTAGTTATAGATGTAAAGGTTTTTGAATCAACCAAATATAATTCAGGGTTCAGGTCTACACAGAGACGCATCTTGGTAGGGGGTTCATATAAAGTCAGACAATTCCGTTAGCACTATTTTATATTTATTTATGATTTGTATGTTACCCTGAATAACTTATTATTATTATTATGGAAGTCGGTCAATAAATGGATTTACACTACCTCCTGCAGAGCAATTAGATTATGAAGCAATGACATAAATTAGCTATTTTTCAAAAACTTTAATGGTTTCAGAGAATGAATGTGCAAGACTGCTGCCGCTATATTCTGAAATTGCTAAATATAAGTCAATATTCAACTAATAAACCATTCAAAAGGTGAAAAAAAATATTTCTTGAAAAAATAGGTCCGACTTTTAGTTAGTTTACTCACAACTACCCACATCAAAACTGCCAGCACTAATAGAATTAACCTTATTTTGAACTTTTCAGGATTTGCTGGCGTATAATTTAAAGTCACCTGAGAGCACTTGCTTTCAGAATTTAGGTTTCACAACTTGGAAATATTTCCAAACTGCGACCCAATTGTACGTATATTCAATTTCATTTGAAGTTCTGATCTGTCAACAAGTATGCAAAAAATAATAAATAACTTCCGCATGATTGATTTGGCATCGTTGTATGACGAAGTTGATATGAAAATCAAAAATACTGAGTCGATATAGGAGTGCAACGCTTCTCGCAATAGTAGATTTCTCTTTTTTCAAATACCGTACGTACTTAAATAAGTTAAGTGGCAATCGTACAGTTGCGGCTGATGGCGGGATAATATATTAATATCAGCTTGGATAGACAGGAGTTCCTTTTTTTGTAATTCTCGTCTATGCAAGTTAAATCCCTTGTGTATAATAGACAGCCGTCGAATGATGTGAAAATGTTGCATGCATGTAAAGCGTTTACAGCAGCTGAACAAAATAATCTATGAACAGTTCTATTTTCTCAGTAGCTAAATTCATCTACTATCCGCGCTCATGTACAGTGAAATGATTCAATTTAAAATGCCGATAGATCTGCATATCGTAGTTTGCAGATATTTAATATCATCCAGATGTAGAATGAAGAGAAACAGTATACACAAACTACATATGAGGTAACCCAAGGGTGCATACAAGCTCCTTAACTTTTTTTATCCATCCACGCTATCGACGTGATATGTTTTTTAAACTATAAGTCCAACAACGAGGCACATTTTCAAAATATTTTTATTCATAGCATACTTTTTCAAAGATGAACAATAAACTTCTGTTCCACTAAATCGCCGATTTAACGCTCCTGGGTTTCTTTGACTTATCAGTTTTTGAGATATGTCAAGTTATGTGTCAAAGATTTCTTTTAAACCATTCAAGCCAACCATTGACACTAAAATGACTTAAGTGAAAATCTATTGCAGAAACCCCGGTGTGCTATATCGAAAATTTAGTGACAAGTCTACAAATTAAAAAAAAAATGGAGTGCCATTGTAATCAAAAACAGAACATGATTTTAGGGACATTCTGTGTAAAAATGATAATACTTTATGAATGCGCCTCGTTGCAAAAGCTTTGGAAGAAAAAATCTTTTAGCTCTTGCACGTAATATGTAACAATTTCTAGACAAGTCTATGTTTTCATTCTATCTACGCCAATGCAATAGTATTTCGATATGTACCTATTGATTTGGTCTTTGGGACATAGCTTTCTTACTTTATTGACTGTACTGCACTGATTCTTTAGGTATTTTACAAGTCATCTTCCCAAAGAACTCCTCAGTGAGTATCTGAAGGTATTCAAGGGTTTCTTTCAAGACTTTGCTATTGAAATGTGTTAGATTATATAGATATGTAGGTAGATAGAATAATCAACTTTTAGTGATTATGGTTAATTACCCGCGAAGATTGATGATAATATGGCTGCAATAAGGATGAGTTGTTTGTTGATTATGTGGATTAGACCTCCTATTGCAGACACTACTCAAGAAAACACGCTAGGCCACTCGAACACAGGACGAACAAAGGTGAAAAAACGGACGTGATTCATTCACTGTCACCTCAGGATACCGCTGACTTTGTAGAGTTCAAGCCAAAGGCACAGAGAAAGCCTTGGGGGCATCCTCATCAGCAAAGAAGCCACGCCCAAAGTTAAAGGCTCGGTTGTCTTGATAAAACCAAGTGAAGGTATGACCTACGCTGAAGTGCAGGGTGCAATAAGGAGAGCAGTCACTTTTTAAGAATCGGGAACAGTAGTACGCAAATCCGGAAGATGGCCTCTGAAGGAGTGCACTTGGCACTCTCTAAATGCGATGACAGGACAAAGCTTCAGGAGGCAATCATCGAGTCCATTGGGGACCATGGTGTGGTACGGACTGTGTTCCCAAAGCTCAGGCTGCATTGACAACTGAAGCCGATATGAAAGGAGCAATACGCAGAGATAACTCTCTTATAACTGGCGACATTCAGATTTATCTACTCGCACCTAACCAGCGGGAGCAGAGGAAGGTCATTGTGCAATTGGATGAGAAAGATGCAACCTAAATTCTGAGGAGAGGGAAAATAAAAGGGGGATGGGTGAACTGCAGGGTTCACCAGCGACTAATCGTGGACAGCTGCTTCCACTTCCCAGATAATGACCAAATCAGCAATAATTGCCTTGAACTCGATAGGAGTAGCAACTGTTGGAAAAGTGGGGGTGAAGGCCATAAAGCTGCTGACTACACGTCGGCACCATCTTGTGTAAGGAATCTCCTGGAGTATCAAAAGATCATATTCCAGGATGAAGAGTAGGCGTGGCTCTTAAATATATATCCTAGAGCAGTTGGCATATGAGACCAGAGCCCATATAGTGATAGTCAGCGAACCATATGGTTTCAAAACGAGCCCCTTATGGTTTTACGACCAGCTCGGCACCGCCGTCTGGATCTCGGATACTCGCTGTGGCCAGATCCAAGGGCATGGGTCCGGAAATGGTTAGGTTAGGAATACAGAGAGAGGTTGGAAGCTTTGGAGGATAACCTTCGAAGTATTCCAGGCTATTTTATTGTGGCCGGTGACTTCAATGCACGGGCCTTCATATGGGGTATGCCCGTAACTAACACCAGATGAAAGCTCTTCTGGGGTCTCAAGGCTAGATTTGTCAGTTTCTTTTACTGCTGCTGTAACTCGGAAACCGCAGTTTTTTTATAAATATCCAATTTAAATTTTGCTACATATAATCTCTTCTTTCTCTCATATTTACAATTTTCAAAAAAATGCCCCCACTACATAGCTGAAACACACACACTTCAGAACTTATCACTGATGTAACTCGGAAACCTATATAATTTCTTTGAGAAATGTCCAATTTAATTAAATGATGCCGGAGATGGTCTTTTTTTCAATGGAAGTAACTTTCAATATTTCTCTTTCAAATTAACAAAAGCAGACAACCAGTCGAATTGTTTATTTCCTTCGTTTGGAAGTCGGTCAAAAAGTGGATATTCGGATAAAATATTCTCGAGAATGTGGCGCTTCGGGTTACGCAGAAAGTAGACGCTAACTTTGTTATTTCAAATGGATCGCTATATATATATATATATATATATATATATATATATATATATATATATATATATATATATATATATATATATATATATATATATATATATGTATATTATTGTTTTGAGATATTTTTGACCGATGAACCCAAACGGAGGAGGTATACAATTCGACTGCTTTTTTTTTGGTTTGTGCGCGCGTTGTATATAGTAAAGGTACCCTGATTTTGATGATTTTTGATTCATTTAAAAGAGAAGACTTGAGAAATGGTCTCGTACCTATTCCTAAGAACTCTAATCCGAAATTGACTTCTTCCAAACAACGCCCCTGAACGCGGTGGAGGGGACAATTTATCTCGAAAATCGAAAATCTGAGACTGCAGAATTTAAGATTGGACAATATCAGGAAACGTTTAAGTTGAATATCTTTTTTCAAAAGGGTTACGGTTTTTTGACCGACGAACCCCGAACGGAGGAGGTATACAATTCGACTGTCTGCTTTTTTTTTTTTTTTTTTTTTTTGGTTCGTGCGCACCTTTTATATAGTAGACGATCTCCGATTTTGATGATTTTGGATTCATTTGAAAGAAGGGGATTGAGAAATGGTCCCATATTCATAAAAACGCAAATCCGAAATCCCCTTCCCTCCGAAAACCGCCCCCGAAGGGGTGGTGGGGGCGAATTTTCTCGAAAATCGAAAATCTGAGTTGGTATAATTAAAGATAGGACAATATCCGGAAACGTTTAAATTGAACATTTTTTCAAAAGTGTTACGGTTTTCGAGATAGACGCATGTTAAATATGTATTTTTGCTATGTGGAGAGGACAATTTCTTTCGAAAATTGAAAATTTTTCGATACTACATGAAAGATATAATTATTTGTAGCAACATTTATAATGAACATTTTTTCCTTAGAATTACGGTTTTCGACAACTAAAATATTCAAGCGTATTTCCGCCGCGATGTTCTGAGATCTCAATAATAACAACTACAAGCAAGGAATATACGTGGGTAATAGGACTAGTACTATCTTCATTGATATGGTACAGTGAACGTTCAACGATTTTCGGGACTAATGTTACACTCAAAAGTGTGAAATAAATATTTTTTACAAAAAATTGGACCGACGTTATAGTTGATGCACTGAAAAGTATAAAATAATATTACTTCTATTGGTGATGGTACTTGTGAAGTTGGTGCCAAAAGCTATCAATCTAACTGCAACTGCACAACTTCAAAAGTACCATCACCAATAGAAGTAATATTATTTTATACTTTTCAGTGCATCAACTATAACGTCGGTCCAATTTTTTGTAAAAAATATTTATGAGTTATAGCGATGTTAAAATCCATTCGAGTTACAGCAGTGGTAAAGTCTAAGATATGCGATTTCCGCGACGATGTTTATAGATTTCTGAATAATAAATACCAAGTACAAGCAAATAATATATATGGGTAATCGTATAAGTAGACGTTCAACGATTTTGTGCGAAGTAAATATTTTTTGCAAAAAATTGGACCGACGATATCAGTGGGTGCAATAAAAAATACAAAATAATATAAATTCCATTGTTGCTGGTACTTGAGAAGATGGTGCCAAAAGTTTTCAATCTAACTGTAACTGCACAACTTTAAAAGTACCAGTACCAATAGAATTAATATTATTTTTCGAGTTGTGTTTGAAGTGGGCCATGGTTGTATTAGAAAATAGTCACTTGTATCAAAATAGTCACACAAATAATAATATTATAATTACTATTTGCAAATTTTCAGTAAATATCATTCCGGTACGATTAAATTAAACAAATAAATATTTTCAATCTATTTATTAACTATAAGGATTGTGATAAACTTATTTCAAGAACTTGTAATACATTTCTGACGTGATGTCTACAAAAACAAGAGCATACACCAAAACATATTAAAAGATTATAAGAAACTTCAAGAGTTCTGGATCCGTAAAAATAAAACAGTCGTTCACATTGAAAAAATGAATTGAAAGTGAAATTTTTTGAGTATTTCACCACATTTCAAATAATATTTTAATGGAAAATAGCATTAGCATCAGGATTATCGAGGATACGAGTTCAACGGATTTTAGGAAAATAATAATAAATAAATCTAAATCATGTATGAACAGCATTCAGAAACATCGATTCATTAATCTTGAACTTTGGTTTTCTGAAAAAGCCCTTGCTATAAATGCAAAATAAACTAACTGTAACAAAACATAAATCATTTTAACAAGAAGTAATATTATTTAATAACGGTTCTATTGAAATGAATAAATGAAGTAATGATTTTTAATCTAATATCTTGAATAAAACTTTCCCTTTCTAAAAAGATAGCTTGTCAACTCTAAGATCACCATAGGCGCGATATTTAATATCTAAATCAAACTTATTTGCTGCCTCCTATGCTTCAGAAATTATTTTCTCTCTAATAAAGAACTCTAAAATCTTGATATCTGGTAAATATTCCATCAATTCCCGGTAAATAAAAGTAATATCATCCTTTCGGGCAAACATTTTGTAAATTACTTCCCTTAAACAAGGCAGAGTATTTTTCGTAATTCCACTTTTGCTCCGGGAAACGTTTGCACACATATTTCTTTAAAATACGAAATCCGATGCTCTGATGTTCTAGGTTGTATAATTTGTTTTGAGGAGTTTTCAGGACATCGGACGCTTTTTGAATTGAACAATTCGAGATCCAAAATCACTTTAAAAATAGCTTACTCCACTAAACATAAGTATTTTCGATTCAGCGGAATAGTGCATTTTATTTTGGAGTATTGATACGTTATTTACCTAATGACATTTATTATCAAATTTTTGACGTAACCTCTAATAAGAAATCGACGTTCATTTTTGTTAGTGGTTTCTTGTTTCATATGATTCATGACTGATAAATGCATATTACATATATATATATATATATATATATATATATATATATATATATATATAAAAATAAATAAAAATAAAAACTAAAATATTATTCTGTAAAATAAAAATTAAAGTAAGGAAAAATGTTGTTAGGACAATATCATAACCTACCTAAGACATAAAGTACAAAAAATCAGCTTCCTCCAAAAAAAACATATAAATAAAATAAAACTGAAAAATAATTGTATAGGTTCAAAATATGTTGCACTACATTCTCTTTTTCTTTCTCTTCATTTTGTTGTTTCTCGTGTAGAATTAATTTTGTGGAAGATTTACCTATGTGTTGACTTGACTTGTTAATTGAGAAAGATATAAAGTGACAGACAGGAGGATGTAGGTGAGGGAAATTATTATTGTAAGGTTAAGTTTCATATTTAGTTTTTACCTAAAAGGTGGGTTTGTTCGGATAGTAGTCTTGATGATGTTTCTAACTGATATTATTGAATATTTTATAGTAAGTTATAATAAATTTTACTGAGTTGCTTAATATCTGTCTTAGAGTTGATTGCATTTGGATTTTTCTTTATGTAAATCATTTCCAATATTTTACGTTTAGAGGAGTATTTTTCCGTTGCTAGTATTTTTGTTTCGTTATAGTTGAATTTGTGTTTATTTTGTTCTTCATGATTCGACAGAGCAGTTTTATTTGTTTTATCATACTTGTGACCTTTTATTCTGTTTTCTAAATATTGGCAGGATTCACCTATATATTTACTATCGCAGTCGTTGCATGGTATCTCGTAAACGGTGTGTGTTGTTTTATTTTTGTCGGTTTTGGTCTTAAGCCTGCTGTAGATTTTTTTAAGAAGATTGTGGCCCTTATGACTGAGTGGTATATTATAGCTTTTGAACACTTGTTGCAAACTTTTAGATAGATTTTCTATGTATGGTAGTGTGAGATAATGCTTATTTTCATTTTGGTTTGTATTAGCATGTTTGTTTATATTGTAAGCTTCATTTATTTTAAATTTGAAAATTGAGTTAATAAGTTTTATTGGATATCCATTCTGTATAAGGACTGATTTAGCTTTATTTATTGCGTTGAGTCTATATTTTGGGTCGGTTAGTTTAATTGATCTGTCAGCAAGGCTGTTTATGACTGATTTTTTTTGGGATAATGGATGTTCTGATTGAAAATGTAGGTACCTTCCTGACCAGGTACTTTTTGTGTACCATTCTGTGTATATAGTGTTATTGTTGTGAATTAATGTTAAGTCCAGAAAACTTATTTTGTTGTTTAGCTCTGTTTCTATCGTGAATTTGATTTTGTTATGATATGAATGGACTAGTTTTAAAATGTTATCTTCTTTATTTTTGGGAATAGCTGTTAGGCAGTCATCAACGTATCTGTAGAAAAAGGGTAAATGAAAATTGGCGGTAGGCAACAATTCATTCTCAAGGTCTTCTAGGACTAATTGAGCAATGCAACTGGAAATTGAGGATCCCATTGCGCAGCCGTAAATTTGTTGGTAGTATTTGTTTTTGTGCGCGAAATAAGTGGAGTTAAGTGTGAGCTCGACAGCTTCCTTGAAGTCTGTGAGAGGGATATCTGTATATTGTTGTAGTTCATTCCATTTTTTTTTCAATTATTTTGAGAGCTAAGTCTGTTGGGATATTTGTATATAGTGAGGTTACGTCAAGAGATACTAAAATATAATTATTAGGAATCTTTATGTTTTTTATTTTTTCTTTGAAATGCCACGAATCTTTGATATATGAGCCTGACTTATTGATAATATTCTGTATTATTTCCTTCAAAAAGTTGGATAGTTTGCTAAAAGGTGATTGAATGGTAGATATAATTGGTCTTATAGGGATTCCTGTATTATGTAATTTCGGTTGACCATATATTTTTGGTGGTAATGCATTGTTGATTGTTAAACTCTTTTTTGTTTCTTCTGGGATGTATTCTTGTTGTCTCCATCTTTTAATTAGGTTGTTATTGATTTTTTGATATTTGTTGGTAGGATCCGATTTAATTTCCTTGTAAGTGGTGGTATCAGATAATAACTCATTCATCTTAAAGTCATATGTTTCGGACTCCATTATTACCGTTTTGTTTGATTTATCTGGTTTTAGTACTAGCAAATTTGGGTTATTTTTCAGAAAAATTCTTGTTTTATTATAATCTATAATGAGTTTATTTTTTATATATTCTTGATTTGGGTTAAGTTTTCTATTTACTTTTTTGTGATTGGTTAATATGTTGCAGCATGTTGCTCGTATTTCGTCCTTATTTTCCGACGAAAGATGTTTAATGGATGACTCTATATTTGTAATAATTTCGGGAATGGGTATATCTTTTTGATTTTTCATTGGTAAAGCGAAATTAGGCCCCAGACCAAGTATTTTTATAGCATAATCTGGTAGTGTGGTGTTTGATAAATTTTCTATCCAATTGTTTGGTATATTCAGATTATCGTGTTTTGCTATTTCTTTGTTTTTAAGGTGGTTGAATTTTTTAATATTGTTAGATTTTATTTTATCGAAGCGTATATTGAATTTTGAGTTTTGGTATTGTATGTATGAATTTAAAGTGCTAGGTGGTATCATTGTTTCGAGTATCTCTACATGTTTGATCAACTTATTAGTGAGAGAAATTTAGTTGATCAAAGAGAATTATTCTCTTAAAATTCATTATATGTTTATTTGAGATTAAATGTATAATCTAGGTACCTATGAAAGATTTTCATAACATTTACTGTTTTAGAAATATGCATGTTGATTAGTGAGAGATAGCAGCTTGTTTCTGGAAAAATGAATGATTTTCAAAATGTTTCATTCTCATGTCGTATTGTGAGAGAATATGATTCTATATATTATTTTGAATATTTATGAATATTTGAAAGAACATTAAAGCGTATTTTAGAATTTTAAAACATCTATTTCACCCAAAAATTTAGAGGTTGATTAGTGAGAGAAATCGGCCTTTTTGAGTGAATAAGTATCAGTGCACTTTTCAGAATAATCATGTTTATATGTATCGTATTGTGAGAGAATATGATTATTATGAAATTTTAAATAATATTATATATCTTTTTCTTTTAACTGTCAGTTCAAGCCCAAAATAAAAATCATTTAGTCTAAGTATGGGTATATATGTATGTATTTATGCCATATTCTTAAATTACTTATATTTTTTTTTAAACTGAACCTGTATCTGTATAATTTTAATTTAATTGTGCTCCTTGTTTAAATAGCTACAAACATATAAAGATCATTCAGTAATATTCATTTTTATCAACTAAATCTAGATACTTTCTAACTTATTGTGTTACCATGACAAATATAAATAATGACATTTGTAATTGATGGCTATGAAATCTTTCCTGTTTTTAGCTAATTTATTCTAAATTCACGATATATATATATATATATATATATATATATATATATATATATATATATATATATATATATGTAATATGCATTTATCAGTCATGAATCAGATGAAACAAGAAACCACTAACAAAAATGAACGTCGATTTCTTAAAAATTTGATAATAAATGTCATTAGGTAAATAACGTATCAATACTCCAAAATAAAATGCACTATTCCGCTGAATCAAAAATTATACAAACAAATTATACAACCTAGAACATCAGAGCATCGGATTTCGTATTTTAAAGAAATATGTGTGCAAACGTTTCCCGGAGCAAAAGTGGAATTACGAAAAATACTCTGCCTTGTTTAAGGGAAGTAATTTACAAAATGTTTGCCCGAAAGGATGATATTACTTTTATTTACCGGGAATTGATGGAATATTTACCAGATATCAAGATTTTAGAGTTCTTTATTAGAGAGAAAATAATTTCTGAAGCATAGGAGGCAGCAAATAAGTTTGATTTAGATATTAAATATCGCGCCTATGGTGATCTTAGAGTTGACAAGCTATCTTTTTAGAAAGGGCAAGTTTTATTCAAGATATTAGATTAAAAATCATTACTTCATTTATTCATTTTAATAGAACCGTTATTAAATACTATTACTTCTTGTTAAAATCATTTATGTTTTGTTACAGTTAGTTTATTTTGCATTTATAGCAAGGGCTTTTTCAGAAAACCAAAGTTCAAGATTAATTAATCGATGTTTCTGAATGCTTGTAATTGATTGCATAGGAAAATAATCACACGTGTCATCAAAAAGTCAAACTATTCTCATAAAAATGTTAATATTATACTTGTTATTCACGATTTTTCAATAATTATGATGTGAAGAGGACTAAATTATAAAAAATACCTTCATACATGATTTAGATTTATTTATTATTATTTTCCTAAAATCCGTTGAACTCGTATCCTCGATAATCCTGATGCTAATGCTATTTTCCATTAAAATATTATTTGAAATGTGGTGAAATACTCAAAAAAATTCACTTTCAATTCATTTTTTCAATGTGAACGACTGTTTTATTTTTATGGATCCAGAACTCTTGAAGTTTCTTATAATCTTTTAATATGTTTTGGTGTATGCTCTTGTTTTTGTAGACATCACGTCAGAAATGTATTACAAGTTCTTGAAATAAGTTTATCACAATCCTTATAGTTAATAAATAGATTGAAAATATTTATTTGTTTAATTTAATCGTACCGGAATGATATTTACTGAAAATTTGCAAATAGTAATTATAATATTATTATTTGTGTGACTATTTTGATACAAGTGACTATTTTCTAATACAACCATGGCCCAGTTCAAACACAACTCGAAAAATAATATTAATTCTATTGGTACTGGTACTAGTTGTGCAGTTACAGTTAGATTGAAAACTTTTGGCAACAACTTCTCAAGTACCAGCAAGAATGGAATTTATATTATTTTGTATTTTTTATTGCACTCACTGATATCGTCGCTCCAATTTTTTGCAAAAAATATTTACTTCGCACAAAATCGTTGAACGTCTACTTATACGATTACCCATATATATTATTTGCTTGTACTTGGTATTTATTATTCAGAAATCTATAAACATCGTCGCGGAAATCGCATATCTTAGACTTTACCACTGCTGTAACTCGAAAGCTCTCCATAGGTATAGCGAAGATAAACATGGGTATTTGAGATTTTAACATCGCTATAACTCAAAAACCGTAACCCTTTTGAAAAAAGATATTCAACTTAAACGTTTCCTGATATTGTCCAATCTTAAATTCTGCAGTCTAAGATTTTCGATTTTCGAGATAAATTGTCCCCTCCACCGCGTTCAGGGGCGTTGTTTGGATGAAGTTAATTTCGGATTAGAGTTTTTAGGAATAGGTACGGTAGGTATCAAAATCAGGGTACCTTTACTATATACAACGCACGCACAAACCAAAAAAAAGCAGTCGAATTGTATACCTCCTCCGTTTGGGTTCATCGGTCAAAAATATCTCAAAACAATAATATATATATATATAGCGATCCATTTGAAATAACAAAGTTAGCGTCTACTTTCTGCGTAACCCGAAGCGCCACATTCTCGAGAATATTTTATCCGAATATCCACTTTTTGACCGACTTCCAAACGAAGGAAATAAACAATTCGACTGGTTGTCTGCTTTTGTTAATTTGAAAGAGAAATATTGAAAGTTACTTCCATTGAAAAAAAGACCATATGCGGCATCATTTAATTAAATTGGACATTTCTCAAAGAAATTATATAGGTTTCCGAGTTACATCAGTGATAAGTTCTGAAGTGTGTGTGTTTCAGCTATGTAGTGGGGGCATTTTTTTTGAAAATTGTAAATATGAGAGAAAGAAGAGATTATATGTAGCAAAATTTAAATTGGATATTCCTAAAAAAAACTGCGGTTTCCGAGTTACAGCAGTAGTAAAAAAACTGACAAATCTAGCCTTGAGACCCCAGAAGAGCTTTCATCTGGTGTTAGTTATGACAAATATAAATAATGACATTTGTAATTGATGGCTATGAAGTCTTTCCTGTTTTTAGCTAATTTATTCTAAATTCACGATTGTAAGTATTTTTATAATACTATTAAGTTTTTGTTGAAATAATTTTGTAACGATTATATATATATATATATATATATATATATATATATATATACTTTAACTAAATACAAATCAAATTTACAAAAAAATGGGCAATGGGCCCACTTTATTAGTTGTTAAACTTAAAAATACAATATATATATATTTCAGACTATACTGCTGCAACTCGAAAACCGTAACTCAATTTAAATGGTGCTACATATAATCTTTTCTTTAATTTGGCCGTTTAATATTTTCAATTTTCGAAAAAAAATTGCTCTTCCACATAGCGGAGATACGCATATCACATATTTCAGACTTTACTATTGCGAAGCTCGGAAACCGTAACTCTTTTGAAAAAATGTTCAATTTAAACGTGTTTCCGGGTATGGTCCCATCTTTAAGTCTGCCTTTGAGGCAGATTTTGGAGGGAAGGAGATTTCGGATTTGAGTTTTTCTAAATATGGGACCATTTTTTTAACTCTCCTCTTTCAAATGAAAAAAAAATCGTCCAAATCGGAGTATGTTTACTATGCACAACGCGTGAAAAGCCTTAAAAATGTTTATAAAAAAGCAAACATAAAACCGAATAGTATAACGTCTCCTTCTTTTGAAGTCGGTCAATGAACAAGCATTCTATATATAAATAAATATAATCCTGTTTTGTTCATGTTACCAAAATGACATTTCGAGAAATATGGATATGAATTATTTTCAACTACGGATAGATAAGATAGAAAAATTATTTGGTCTTGTGTGGATTAGCAGAGGCGTAGCATTTGGGTCACGTACGTCAAAATCCTTCAAAATTCTGCGTTCAAAATTACACATGGGTTCTCGCTCTTGGGAAACATATCATATGGTCCTAGTGTAAATGACTATAGTGGAGACCGTATAGCAAGACGGGTATTATGGACATTATGTAGAAGTTTTGATCCTAATTGATAAGCTCAGTATATAAAACGTTCATTGTTGGTATGAGTGTAACGTGTATATACAATTAGTTAATTCGACGTTATAATTTGTGTGTGTGGAACAATTCTAATTCAGTTTTGTCGGCACAGAGGATAAACTATGCAAATAATTAAGTATTCTAAAAGTCCTTCACCATGCTAACTAGCCGCTGAGCTGAGTCCAGTTTTAACATGGACAAATGGTCTCTACATTAGCTGACCATTGTAGTGCAGTGTGTATAATTTTCGGGTTGGGAACGGTGCGCCATCCTATTGTAAAGGTTGACAGTACAAATGGCTCGAACGCTTTCTGTTACACAATAGAAACTAATTCATGACGACGAGTAATACCTCTACTCCATCTACCTAGTGCAAACAGTGCACAGATATTGCCGGTTTACTATTTTGAGCGAATAATAAAAATCCGGAATATCAAAATGTTTTATCTCCGCCATGAATCATTAGAGATTTATAAACTTCCATATTCCCAGCAGTACGGTTTTTGTCCGTTCAGGGATGAGAGGAGACACTGTTGTCGCAAGAGAGTTGGACAAACAGATCACAACAACGTATTTTCTATTAACTGTACAATTATTACGGAATGTATTTGGGTATAAATATATAAATAAATGATTGGTGAAATGAAATTTGAGAATATATACTCACAATCAACGCTGACCTTTATCCTCTTGCTAACAGTAGGTGGTACTCCATTACTGGCTATGCAAAGATATGCACCCATATCCAAGCGTGATATTTTTGTCAGTTCCAATTTCTCTCCATCCCAATCTGGTACTGAAAAAAATAAATTTCAAATATTAATTATCAGGATTTCAACGTTCGATCGATGTTTTTTTACTATATATTTATTTATATTTATTGAGAAATATAGATTCAACAGAAATTATAACATACTAATTATAATCATGTATTTTCAACAACAAATTAAGTTAAAAACAGGATATCAAAGAGATTCGCTTGCATAAATAAATTTTAATATTACTCCTGATTGAACTGCAGCAATTTGCTCCCTAATAGTGTCATTCAATTTATCCAGCTTGGTAACACCTTTTCTTTAAAAAAGCTGCAAAAGCTATTAATCCGCTTAGCTAATATCAGATGATCTAACATGAATTTTCAAAATATCTTCTCATGACACGTTGGAGATCGTGCAAACTGCAGTCAAATTCTATAACGGGTCGTTAAATAATTGTGGATGCCCCATAGGAATCATGTTTTTAACTCCTTCGTGCTAATACAATACTGTCCTGTTCATAATACAAAGTATGATCTGATGATGATGTTAGCAGTAAAACCGCACAAAAGGGTGACTTTCTTTTCTTGGAGACCTCACTAAGTTTGTCATGTGGGTTATTTGTAAACCAAATTTGTGATAGTTTATTAACTTTTTTAATTATTAACTCCGACAGTAAAAAATAAATCTTACTCATACAACCAAGAAGCTATATTTGTAAGATAAATAAACCTGTAAAGATAATTTGAATCCTTCTATTGGAACAGTAGTTTCAGTTTATAGGATACATTTGTAGTATATTATATATTACGTAATCAACTTTTAAAATGGTAATTGTAATCATTCTCATACCAAATTCAAACAACTGATTTCTAGAAGATTTGTCATGGTTAAGCTTTCATTTTCCTGAAGAACTTCTGCAACTTAGACACCACTAATCAGTGATCCTCCTGATCTGGCTGGGTCATTTGAAGATCCTGTTCATTAAAATTTGCTACTAAAATTACGGTACGCTTTCATTTGCCAGGGCCCTGAAAGTGTAATTAATTTTCTACCGCATTCGCTATAACATTCTACATACCAATTGAAGATCCATGTTATATGACTTCAAATCGTTTCAGTGAACGTTTACGTGAGTTTTATGTTAAGAACAATTCTCTAAATCGTTATAATGTTTGCCACTGCTGATATAACACTTTCGTTATTCATGAATGTATAACTCAACTTGATTCTTTTTTTGCTACAAACTGGATTTCTTAAAGTTATAAATATATGAAGGATTTCAAAGAATATCCTTTACTTTATGATGACCTAATATAATTTTTTTTATAGGAAAGCAACTCAGTTTTTTATGTCAGATGTCCTCAAAATGCTTCTAAATTCAACGTTTTATTTATTCAAAATAAAGCAATCAAAGATTGGAATCTGTCAATTGCGAGGAAATCTAAAAAACATGGTGGACTTAAGACTCTATGGACTTAAGAGTAATATTCAAAAATAGGTTTTCGTTTGATATCTATTTTATGAGTAGATTCGGCTAATTGCCAGTCTATCCTTCAAAATATTGAGATAAATAAAAAAGATCCTGTGCAACTCAGTGCGCGCGTTAGAAGTAAAACTTCTCCTCTGCCAATTCCATAAAGAGTTTTAAAAATCATAGGAATAAGTTGGGGAATACAAATCAAATACCTATTTAATTTATTTCGTTAATTTGTGGTAAGGACATTATCTTCAACCTCTAGGTGAAGCGGAATGCCATATTATTCTGGTAACTAAAATACAACCAAAACCGACATTTCTAGATGTCGGTGAAACTTTGCGCCAAGTACATATTTTTCAGGTAAAATGCTAAGATATTCTTAAAATGTATGCAACCATTTCTATTTTCGAGTGATAATCTAAAAAAGTACTATAACCAATTAAAATATATCTAAGAAAACTGTTATTCATAAAAATAAAATTATAATAAATAGTTCCTTTTGAATTAATTTTCAAAAAAAATCGCTAAAACTATGCAGATATAAGATAATATTAGCTGAATCACTCATTTTGCTATTGTTTGATTCAAGGCTTTATTTCAATGAGAGCTTAGAGTTCAATTTTCTTATTTTATTTCATAACTGCTGACAATAACTTTTTTAATTTGATGAATTCCATTTACTTTTTATACCGTTATGGCAAGAAAACGCAGCAGTTATTTTAAGAGGAGGTATTATTTGTTACATTTATAAAAGCAAATAATTTGGATCATGTAATAAATCGAAGAAAAAAAATTGCTTTCCTGATAATTTAAAAGAACACACAGATTCATATAGATTTTACACGTGCGAAATGGTGTGGCGCCTGCTGACTTAATCTCTCGAGAGAAAATCGAGGGGGAATGATTCGAAAGTTAAATACCACTCCTCACCGGAAATCACTCGATCCTTTTTTGTAAAAATTGTAATACTAATTTGTATAAGTAGCGAACGGTCTGTAAAATACAAGATATCGTAGTATTTTTATTTCAGAGATGACAACATATAGATCCCTGTAATGAAAATAATTGTTTTTCCATTTGAAAATTTGAATCAAGCAATGCAAATATCATCAGTTTCACCCACGTTGATTGTGTATGAATTATTGGACTGCATTGGAATAAAAACACCCGAGTTTCATAGAAGTCGAATCAAGGTATTTTTTTATTCAAATAGGTACTGCAAAGTATAAATTGCTGGCCTATATTTTATTATGTATTGTCAATATTGAGAGTTGGTGTAAAGATCAATAGCGTATATCGAATTAGTTAAATAATTAAGAAAACTTCTCTTCTTGAATTTCGCTATTATCTGTGAATGTTTCTCCGTAATTAATAATTTAAAAATTTCTTGGTTGTCATACATCTCAATATAAAACATAAGCGGTAGAGCTCAAGATAGTACAATCGTGTTATTTTTAGAATTTTCAGTTGAAAATGGTAATAAACCATTGTAGCAATCAGTAATAATAACAAAACCGTTACGCAAAACTACGTTTACTCATATTGCAAATAAATATAATGCATAATTAGGGCACGGCTGAAGAGATACAAATTTCCTTGCCATATATCAAACAGGCACAAGCTGGCAACACAGCGCTTGTAATATATTTGAGATTCAATGTCCAAATGTTGACAACGCACAATAATAGTAAACTTTAAAAATTATTCACGCATTCGTTCTTACTTAAAATAAAGCTTGCACAAGTGTTTTATCTTATATGCTCAGTTTATAATACTTTATAACCGTTTTCAGATGAAAGTTAACTCATGTCGAAAGTTATTTTGCCTGAATGCATTAGTCGAAAGCTTAACTGAATATACATAACATCACAATGGAGGGGTCAGTTGAAGCACGAGAAGACAAATCAACTATTTAGCAAGTGTCAAACTAGAATTCGCTCATTTCAATATGGCAATTCAACTTAATTTATTCAAAGTAGAATGGTGGCCATTTCTATTCCCGATTGATCGTTGGACCAGAATGACAAATCGATGGGCAGATTCCGATAATGGATATGTTGTAAGCGAGTATTTCGCACTAAATATCATACTTGCATGTAAACTATGTTCTGTTTGTTTTCGTTTCAAATTTCATAATGAGAGTTTATAATAAACGAAAGAAATATAGAAAGCTATGTCGAATCTATTATGTAGCAGATAAATATTTTTTACAAAAAATTGGACCGATGTTATCAGTTGGTGCACTGAAAAGTACAAATTAATATTAATTCTATTACTTCTGGTACTTTTGCAGCTGTGCAGTTGCAGTTAGATTGATAACTTTTGGCACCAACTTCACAAGTACCAGCACCATTAGAATTAATATTATTTTGTACTTTTCAGTGCACCAACTGATAATGTCGGTCCAATTTTTTGTAAAAAATATTTATTTCGCACTTTTGAGGGTTACATTTGTCACGAAAATCGTTGAACGTTCACCATTATCCATGTGTATCCTTTGCTTGTATTAGCTATTATTTAGAAATCTAAGAACATCGTCGCGGAAAGTATTATAAACTTTACCACTCTTTTAACTCGAAAACCGTAACTCTAAAAAATATTCAATATAAATGTTGCTACAAATAATCTGGTCAATAATTTTCCATTCACATATTTTCAATTTACGAAAGAAATTGCCTCTTCCACATAGCGAAAATACACATATTTGAAATTTTAACATCGCAGAAACTCAAAAACCGTAGCTCTTTTGAAAAATGATCAAATCAAACGTTTCCGGATATTTCGGTATCTCTAATGCTGCCATCTCGAATTTTTGATTTTCCAGAAAATTTGCCCCTTCCACCCCCTTCGGGATTGGTTTTCAATGGGAAGGAGATTTTGGATTTGCGTTTTTATGAATATGCGACCATTTCTCAAGTCTCTTCAATCAAATTATTCAAAAATCATCAAAATCGAATAACGTTTACTATGTAAAACACGTGCACGAGCCAAAAAAAAGCAGACAGTCGAATAATTGTAAGCCTCCTCCGTTCGGGGTTCGTCGGTCAAAAATAGAAGTATGCTAATATCAATGTTGGAATTTGGCTCTAAATATTGAATACAATTAACAATGTGAATTATCTTATTTTGCTTGCAGATAGAGGTTTACAGTTTATTATTATTTTATGAATATCGTTAAGTATTAAAATTCAAGTCGGGAGAAACTTTAATACTAGGAACAGAATGAATATTAAATGAACATTTATCATATAACAAAAAAGCAAATGCACAAGAATACAGCAACTACCGGATGATTAGTCGACTAGCCATACCCTATTTTTTTTTATTCATATTTTTCAAGATTGTACATCAGAGAAGAAACATAAGAAAAATTTAACAAGACTTTGATTGAACCCTATTTGGCTTCAGAAATATAATGGTAACGAGAAAGGCGCTATACATAAACTATTTTTTGTATGTTTCTATTTGTATTTTACGTTTCTATTTTCTCGGTGTTGTCGGAAGATATTTTGTCTGAGGTATTGTAACTTTTGGCGACAAATTTATTTTCCTGGCATTAAGTAGTAAAACAATAAAACTCCAGTACCCTTCAGTACCTTTAACTGCAAATTTGTATCCCTTTCAACGCCTTTTCTCAAATCCATCACGTGCGAACCACCCACCTTGAGAAGCAATGAATTTAAATTAAATAAATATTTTTAAAAAATGGACCAACTTTATTAGGTGCACTGAAAAATACAAAATAATATCAATTCTATTGGTGCTGTTGATCTTGAAGTGGAGCAATTATATAGAAGACTTTTGGCCCCAACTTCAATGGTATTATTATTTTTTATATTTTAGTGCACCAACTAATAAATCCGGTCTATTTTTTAAGTATTTATTTTGAACCTATCCATGTTTCATCTTTCATGACGAATAAAAAGTGCCAAGTAAAACATACGATATGCATCGTGCTTGTCTATGGAGGGCCTTAAATAAATAATGTTATTTTTTTAAACTACAAATACCTTTATCTTTACTCACAGTTAGGTACCTTGTTGAATTACAAGAATGAAAGCCATGAGTTTATAAGCAAGTTTATTTCAATTTGATAGAAATATTATCTTCACCCAGTTTACATATAATCTAATATCCCCACAAAATATTAGACAAATAATTGAAAACGACAATTTAATAAGGAACATGATTAAAAAATTGTTCTTATTTACAAATAATTGCAATCAACTTCGCTTTGATACTTTTTATTCGAAATTTGTACGTTTTCCAGAGCAGCATTTCATGCTCAAGATTAACTATGTGGCAAATCAAATTGTCGTTTTGACTCCGACGACTGTAAAAATTGCTCCAGTAGCGCTGCTGTTGTTCGTTTCATAATAACCCTTCCCGGTTGGTGTTTTGTTGTAGGTAAAAGAAGTTATTGGTAATGTCTAAGGCTAAGGAAAGTCATGGAAAGTCATAGAAAGAATTTCAACACTAATTTCTTAGTCTGAGAATTGATCCAATGTAGAGACAGGAAAAAAGTCAGACTGGTTTAAAATATTTTTTTTATGGTAAGAGAAAAAATAAATCAAGAGGGACATAAAGCAATTCATCGTGCGTGTTATTGCGAAAAGCTAGGAAAAGAAATATGAAGTAGATCGCCTACCTTGGAGGGTCTTGTTTATGGTAATTTTGGAATTATCATCCCTCTTCCATTTAACGCTAGGTGTGGGAAATCCGGTGGCTTTGCAAGTTAACGTCTCGTTGGAGCCCTCCCTCACTATCACGTCGCTGCTGCTTTGAGAATCGTCTATGTTGGGGGGTACTGCAAAAGGAAGGAATGTTATAACCAAAATATATTCCACTGTTATTTATCGAATGAGGAATTACTTATAGCACAAAAAATAACTTAACTGAGCTTTAGCGAGCGATATACCACATTAAAATTTAAATTAATGTTTTTTGACTGGTAATAAAATGTAGCTATTATAAATGTTAATGTTTATCATCATACTGATAGATACATGCTGCTTTTGGTTAAGTTGAGGTTGAAAATGATTTCTTGAATCTAGTAATGTTGGATCAGTAACAGACTGCTCAGTCTAATTTGAAAAAAAAACAAATTCTTGCTGCAGTGATACCTTTTGCCAGACTACGTAACACTAAACATCGAATACACAGTATTACAATCGATATATATACAATAGACAACATTGTACGATGGAGTTACCACATTGACTTCTTAGTCAAAAAGAGCAACAATTGAAAATTCTATATCTACAACTCCCTTGTGCCATCATACCGTATGTAAGGCACCTTAAAGGGAATATAAGCTCTCGCCAAACCGCTCAAAAACAAATTTTAAAAATCATGTTTTTAAAAAAGTTTGTTTGTTATGGAATACACGATAAAAGTGAAACTTTCATACAAATTCGCTCTAAAATAAAAACAAGGAAACCGGATGAAATGATAAAAATGGCGATAAAAATAATTTGATTGTACAAATGAATCATCTGTACCTACATTCAGATATAGATGTAGAATCTTTAGACGGCAAATATTGAGAATGCAGCATTGACTTTGTTTTCGATTTGTTAATATCTCCATTCATTGATAAATTTATTTTAAAGGTTTTGCAGCATCAATAAAATAGATTTAAAAATCATCAGTCAAGACATGAGGCATGCTGTGGAAGTTTTTACCGACGTCCGCATAAACCAATTATTGAGATCTGTGCCTAAATTCTAAAACATATATCAAATTGCTTTTTCTTTTAGATATACACCACTACCAAAATTAAAATTTGGCTATCTTTCATTTAACAATTAGCTGACCAACTCTCGATGCGTCAAGATCTACTCCCACCAATCGTCAAATTTGCAAAGTCAAGTGTGTTAGGTAATTGGAAAACTACAATAAGAAATAAAAATGTTCAAGGCGCGAGTGATGCAGGCTTAATAATATCAGCAAGAGACCGATTTCACCAGAAATAAGGAGGTATTAATTCATGTGTATGTTTCCTTTTTGTGTATGTATGTCCATTTTGCATTTTAAACATGCACCGATTTTGATAATTCTCACTTCATTTAAAAGTTTAGCCATAGCAACCAGCCTATATCCGGTTTCTATTTCTTAAATATTCAAGTACTTTTTAAATGAAGAATGACAATTGAACATTAAATAATATGATAGAGGTTTCTTGCAAAGAGACTTAGGTGTCTCCAAAACACCTGTCATAAACAAGTACGCATTTACTCATTCCCATTCAGTGACAATATTATTGTGCGAAATATTCGCACAGATTCTACTTGCAGATTTGTTGAAGGTTTTCAAGATCCTTATGTCCAAATAAATCCGTCTTATTCGTGAAAACATATTGGAGGTTTTTATCAGCATGTTATAACGCGACACTCGATAATAGCGTTAAAACACTCATATAGCGACATTATTGGGTCTATTCTGTAACGCAACCGTTAAAAATTATCGGACGTTAATATTTTAGGCTTTTAACGTAAATTGCTTTCTGTAAATTCAACATTTAACGCATCCAATAAAATCTAATATTTTTAGGCATCCAATAAATCGTCTCCAAGGTGCCAAAAGACATACTTTTTCTATGGATTTAAGTGATCACAGTTGCCGAGGCTAATATCAAAAAGATAGTATTGTTTAGAGATCTTAAAGCATCGCGGCGGGAATACACATTTTTCAGACTTTAAAACTGCTGTAATGGACGCTCCACATAGCAGAAATACACATATTTCAATCTTTTCCATTGCTATAACTCAAGAACCGTACATCCACTGAAAAAATGTTCAATTTAAACGTTTCTGGATATGGTCTTATCTTTAATACTGCTGTCTCAGATTTTTGATTTTCGATAAAAATTCCCCTCACCACCCCCTTCGGAGGCGGCGTTTCGAGGGAAGGAGATTTTGGATATCAGTTTTTCTATATATGGGACCATTTCTCAACTCTTTCCTTTCAAATGAATCAAAAATCATCAAAATCAGAGCACCTTTACTATACAAAGCGCGAACAGCCATACATAAAAAAGAAAACATACATGTATACCTCCTCCTTTTTTTTAAGACAGTCAAAAATAATACACTGATACTCCAACGATTGGTCCGGCAACTTTGCTTCTTCGTATTCGCTATTCTCGGCATTCTCGGACATGTGCTGTAGACTCGAAGTCGGAAGAAAAGAGACAACCGTTGCACCCTTATGCATTCGCAAGTCCTTAGTCCCAACAAGCAATAAACGCTACCTTCAAAGCAAAATCCACTCGTCCTGTACTTTTCAACTTATGAGTAGGACATAGTGATAATTTTGACGTATCTCCATACATTTCAAGAATTGTGTCGAGTTCAGTGGTTGTTCCAATAATTTATGTGTGTAATAGGTACTGTAGTTCAAATATCTCACGAATAATAACTGATATCGACTTATGAACAGTTTCATTCAATGTGTTAAACACGACTGTGCCGTATTTCTATGGTTTTATTTATTTTTATACCTCGCGGGGTACACTCATGGTTTTCTTGAAACTTACACTTAATATAACATGTATATTGTATTACTTGCTTTATGAGTCCAAACAATATCCAGACCTTCAAGTAATATGTCTTATTATTATCGTAATTTAATTTTAAATATCGTATTAATTTGAGATCTACAGTTGCTTAGCTCAATCAGTTTATCTTTTATACTCTCTATTTCCAATTATTTTACCAGTCCACCAAGACAAAGATCTTATATCTTGAATAGAAAATTCAAATGTTCCGTTGAATTTTATACCCCAATCTGGTAAAAGGTTCTGTCTATCGAAAAAAAAGAGGGAATTTTCGCTTTTTGATAAAAAGAAAGCTATAAATTCTATATCTGATTAAAACTGAGTACCCCCAATGTATTAGCTATTTCAGCTCAGATTGAAGTCATAGATAGTATCTTTTTTTATTTAAATGTAAATGAATTTTCGATTTGAATGTAGAAGAATGATAGAGAAGGAAAATAATGGGCAAGAGATTGGGATTTCTTTGGCTTTTGTGAATGTAATCCAGCTGAATGTGGTATTCGGTTTAAACTAAAATATATTATATTCTATCATAGAAAACGGAAATAATAAGATATTGCCAAGAGCATGATAATTTTTATATTATATGATATGTAGTAGGGTTATTGTAAACGTTGTGGGATATGTAAGAATTCCTCATAAAGTGAGGGGAGTAGGTACTCTAATATACATGTTACGCTCAAAGATTGGATTTGGTGACTGACCGAAATGAATTACTCATAGCGCGCTATGAGCTATTCATTCTTACCAAAAAGAAAAGAACATTTTCCTTTCTTAAATCTGTGCTATGATTTCTTTATAAGAATAAAGCAAATTATACCTCAATTGGATTGCTTTAATAGAAATAGTTTTCAAAATGATTATAAAGTATGTATATTAGGATATAGAGTAGAGAAGTAGATCAATATCAGATTGTGAGATTGTCATTGATTAATGCTTGCTGCTTTTTGTTTTTCTATGCGGTTAATATTGAACTATATAAATATTTTTTACAAAAAATTTGACCGACGTTATTGGTTGGTGCACTGAAAAGTATAAAATAATATTAATTCTATTGGTGCTACTAAGGAATACCATTGTTTAAGCAATCAAACTTATTTCATATCCTGTCGATTGAACAAATTAAGGAATATAATTTGATGGAAACACATAATGAGCTTAAATATATCACTTTCTTTATGAAAATCTTGTACCTACTCCCATTCGTAATAATGTAATCTTATCAATCGGCTCTGTTTCATACAATATCGCTTGCAATTATTAGATCACTATTTTTGAATATAATAATAATAATCTTTATTCAGGTTAACATACAAATCTTGATTAAAAAAATAGTATGCTAATAGATTGTCTGACTTAGAAAGTCCAACAAACCCCTACCGAGATGCAAATAGCATCTGTGTGTAGACCTGAAATTAATAGTGTATTAAAATCTACAAGCTTAACATGATGTAAATATACATATTAATATACAATAAATAAACAAATAATGAAATTAAAAGGCAACAAAACTATAAATACAACTACAAATGTTAGGAAAGACACATGATATAGGAAGTATTAAATATTAAAACAGATTTCTTAAGTAATATAACAATATCAATGTATATTATAACTTCAAATTATTTAAAATTCAACTCTTAATATGAAATTTAATACGCCCTCTAGAGAAGTTTAGTTTTTTTAGATTGTTATCTAATCTATTGTAGACAAGTTTGGATCGATATAAACTAGTTTTTTGACCAATATTTAATTTAGTTTTACTTATTGTAAGCGATTTATGTTTAGAAAATAAACACGCTTCAGCAATAGTATACTCTTCCCGTAGATTACAATAATTATTTATTAGTGCTTCCAAAATCTATTTTTGATTGATGTTCAGCAATCGTGTCTCACTAAGGTGGTGTTGTTTACCAAAAGTTAAAATTTTGATAGCACGCTTTTGTATTTTTACTATCGGCCCTAATGTATTTGAGACATATAACGCTTCAGCACCTACCCTATAAAATATAATCATACGAAGAAAAAGATCTACGTCGATTTTCAATTTCAGTTTTCTCCTTTTTTATGCAAACATAACTGTTTTATTGAACGACTTCAAGAAAAGGAGAAGGTATTAAATTCGGTTGTATGTTTACTTTTTTTATGGTTGCTCGCGCGTTTTGCATAGTAAACGTACCCCGATTTAGACGATTTTTGATCCATTTGAAAGAGGAGAGTTAAGGAATGGTCCCATATTTAAGACACTCAAATCCGAAATCATCTTCATTCCAAAAACCGCCCCCAAATGGGGTGGGGGTGGCAATTTTTCTCGAAAATTGAAAATCTGAGAATGCAGTATTAAAGATGGGACCATATCCATAAAGTTTAAATTGAACATTCTTTTAAAAGAGTTACGGTTTTCGAGTTCAGCAATGGTGAATTCTGAAATATGTGTTATGCGTATTACCGCTATGTGGAAGGGCAATTTTATTTCGAAAACTTAAAATATGAGAAGGCCAAATTAAGGAAGAGATTATATGTTGCAACTTTCAAATTGAACATTTTTCAAAAGAGTTACTGTTTTCTGAGTTACAACAGTAAATTCTGAAATATGTAGGTATATCTGCGACGCCATTTTCTTAGATCTCTGAATAATAAATAATAAGTACCAGCTAAGCCCATACATGGGTAATAGGATAAATAATATCTTCTTTGGTAATAGTGAACGTTCAACAATTTTCATGACTAATTTTGCACTCAAAACTGAGAAATAAATATTTCTTACAAAAAATTGGACCCACTTTATGAGTTCTTGTACTGAAAAATACAAAATAATATCAATTCTATTGGTGCTGGTAATTTTGTTGTGCCGTTGCAGTTTGTTGTTGTAGGCACCAACTCCAAAAGTACCAGCACAATATACTTAATATTATTTTGTATTCTTCAGTGCAACAACTAATAAAGTCGGTCCAATTTTTTGTAAGAAATATTTATTTCTCATTTTTGAGTGTAGAGAGAGGGTCATGAGAATCGTTGAACTTTCACTAATACCAAAGAAGATCGTATCCTATTACCGATGTATATTTTTGGTTTATACTTGTTATTATTCAGATATCTCTCTTAAATGTTGTTACATATAATCTCTTTAATTTGGCCGTCTCATATTATCAATTTTCGAAAAATAATCCTCCATCACATAACGGAGACACACATATTTCAGAGTTTACCGCTGCTGTAACTCGAAAACCGTACCTCTTTTGAAAAAATGTTCAATTTAATATTTTCCGGAAATGGTCTCATCCTTATTTCTACCGTCTCAAATTTTCGGTTTTCGAGAAAAATTGTCACATCCACCCCCTTTCGGGGGGGCTTTTAGAACGAAGGATATTTTGGATTTGAGTTTTCCTAACTATGGTACCATTTCTCAACTCTCTTCTTTCAAATGAATCAAATATAATCAAATTTGGAGCACGTTTACTATGCAAACGCAAGACAGCCATACAATAAAAATATAAACAAATTGTATACCTCCTCCTTTTCTGAAGTCGGTCAAAAATAGAGAATGACAATCAAAAATCGACGTGTATTTTAGGACTGAAGAAAGCGTTTCAATACTTTGTGAACGTACTGAATAAGGCCATAAAGTTGTTAACCAAACCATAATGGATACCTACGTAATTATAAAATCGCTTCATATTGTACCTATGCAGAAATAATCACTTTTATAAATGAAATTAGTTCATTCAACCATATAATAGACGGTGAAGGTGAGAACGATTAATTATTATTAACTTTTTCGTAGATATTACTTTATCATTCTTATTCTATTTTATCTGGGTGGTAGATACCTGACAGTTTCCTCAAAAGAGACGAAGTTTTTTGATAAAGGTTAATTGAAAATGAAGCTTTTTTAATATTACCGTAAACTTCCAATACTTGCGGCTTACAAAGCCAATTGATTTATGCATTAGACTAGTTTATTTAAGTCTATGGATTTCTTTGAAGATCATCCAAAACGAAGTAGATTTTTTTTACCATTTTCGATTTTTCTTTTTTTTAGCATTATAGGGTTTCTCTTTATTAAAAACGCGCTAGATGCAGAACAAGTAACGTTGGTAGTAGAGTAAATATTCTAGTTCACTTTGCAATTGCATTTGGTGCAATAAAGTGTGCGCCTTTGAGATTTCCGCTGCGGAAATACTTATTCAACGGATAGAAATCGTAAATCACCACCTGCTGAGATGGACAGGTATAGTTGGATTGCAAGTGTTGTTGATGCCTTAGTCCAGTTTTCTCTACTATGTAAGCTCATATCTGTATTTCCATACGTAGGGCAAACTTTTACGGTCGCTGCAATTTCGATTAAATGCCAAATTACTTTCTCATATATAATCATTTTATGTTATGATCATTTGAATGTTTATTTACGATTAAAATTATATAATGGATATTAGTAACTCGGAAACCGTACATTTTTTTAAATTTCCAAATCTAATGTTGCTGGATATGGTTTCTTCTTCAATATGGCCGTCTCATATTTTCGATTTTCGAAAAAAATGCCCCCTCCACATTGCGGAAACACACATATCTAAGACTTTAACACTGCTGTAACTTAAAAACCATAGATTTTTTGCTGGATATGGTCTGTTTTTAAATTGTGCCGTCTAAAATGTTTGATTTTCGAAATAATTTTTCCCCTCCACTCTACTTGAGGAAATTAAATATTGAGTCGGATAGAAGACTTTTGGCACTATTTTCAAAAGTATCAGTATTATTACAATTAATATTAAGTAGTATTTTTCAGTGAACCAACTAAGAAGGTATTTTTTGGTAAAACAAATATTCCAAATTTTTGAGTGGTCCTTTAGCATTAGTCATCAATATCGTCGATGATTTGTACTCGGGGGTTTCGACATATTGTTCAAATATGAAATTGTTGAACTTATATTCAGTGATTTAAAAATGAAATCATACTGCTGTAATTCTGAAACCCTCATCTTTTTTCAAATTTCCAATTTAAAAGATTTCGGAGATGATCCTTTTTCTAATCTAGACAGATAATATTATCAATGAAAAAAAATGACTCCGCCATCCCCTTTGGATGTATTTTTGAGGAAAATGCGACCAAGTCTTATTTTTTTAATTTTCAGTGAGAAAACAATAATCAAAATCGGTGCACATTTACTATGTGAAACGTACAAACAAAAAAATGCCGACAGTCGAATTGTATATCTACCTCCTCCGTTTGAAAAGCCTGTCAATAAATATTTTTTTACAAAAAGTTGGACCGACTTTATTAGTTGGTGTACTGAAAAATTCAAAATAATATTAATTCTATTGGTGCTGGTAATTTTGAATTGTGTAGCAGCAGTTAGATTGAAAACTTTTGGCACCAACTCCAAAAGTACCAGCACCAGTAGAATTAATATTATTTTGTATTTTTCAGGGCACCAAGTAATAAAGTAGGTCCAATTTTTTGTAACAAATATTTATTTCACTATTTTGAGTGCAACATTAGTCACGAAAATTGTTGAACGTTCAATAAAAACAAAGAAGATAGTACTTAGTATTACCATGTGTACTTGTTACTTATTATACAGAGATCTCAAAACATCGCGGCGCAGATATAAACATTTCCGACTTAAATGCTGTAACTCTAAAACCGTAATTCTTTTGAAAAAATGTTAACTTGAAATCTTGATAACTACATATAATCTATTCTTTAATTTGGCCATCTCATATTTCAATATTTTTCATAGCGGAAATACACCTATTTCAGACTTTACGATTGTTGTAACTCGAAAACCGTAACTCTTTTCAAAAAATGTTCAATTTAAACATTTCTAGATATGGTCCCGTCTCTATCTTTAAAATCTCGAATTTTCGATTCTCGCAAATATTTGACCCTTCCACATAGCTGAAACACATATTTCAGACTGTAAGTAACGCGGAAACCTGTGATTATTTTTGAAAATGTCCAATTTAAACGTCTCCAGGTATGGAATATTTCCTTCTATTCTGCCGTCTCGAATTTTGAATTTTCTGGAAAAATTGCCCCCACCCCCTCCTTTGGGGGATGTTTCTGAGGGGAAGGGCATGTCTAATATTTTTTTTTCAATGGGACCAATTCTCAATGCTTCTGTCCCAAAGGAGAAAAAAAAATCATCAAAATCGGAGCACGTTTACTATGCAAAAGTCACGAACAAAGATAAAAAACATACATACATACAGTTGAATTGTATACCTCCTCCGTATGGTTCGTCGGTCAAAATTTGGTAGGGCACTATATTAAGTAGGACTAAAATTAATTGAGGTTAGTATAGTTTTATACCTTCTCGTATTTATGTTTATATCCAGCAAGCTAATCCCCAATAGGCTATGGAATGTACTTACTAGAAACAGATAGAAATTGCTCTTTAAGTGTCCTGTGATAAGGCGTGCATTCTGATGATAGATAAAATGAGACTATAGTTTAAAATTTTAAATAAAAAAACCCCGATGGTAGCCAACGGAAAGGTAAATTTCTCAAAATTCATTGAATTGAAATTTGGATAACCTTTTCATTCATATACTTAGTTACATGTCATTACACGCAAATTGCCCATTTTTAACCGCATGTGTCATAGCTTTCTGGTTAGAGGTTGTTGTTTTGGTTGTTGAATATAAAGCAGATGGGGTTCGCTTTCCGCTTCAAGGCTGTTTTTTTGCCTATTTCTTATCAATAAATTAAATATATATATTAATCGATTACTATATTAAGATCTCCAGAGCATGTACAATCACATCAAATTTAGGCACGTTTCGGATAACTCTGGCCCCTTTTTGTTGCAACAAGCTTGCGAGATGTTGAAGCAAAAGGGATATTTGGTAAGAATACGCATGTATAGGTATAAAAGAATTCGCACTTACCAGAATCACACTGTAGAAACCGTCCCAACAAAGTATTTTCTTGAAAAAATCACTATAAACACGTACATTTCACCTTGCACTCCTTGACTCTTTCTTGTCTAGCCGCTATTATTGTCATATGTCATATTATTGTTGTTTTAAATTTATGTTACAAATAATACACCGTTGCCTTTAAAATGTAGTTATTTAGGAAATATTAAGGAACCAAACCTGTCACCAAAACACAAACCTAGCCAAGCTAAATACTAAATCCTTCCTTGTTCGAATAAATTTCATTTGAATTATATTTCATATAAAAATACTTCTTTCTATTGTCTACAACGTATTCCAGCTATAGCAAGAATACCTAATGATAATTCTTCTTCTAAAATGAAGTAAATAGCAACAGTGTATTTATAATCGTAGGGAAACATATTTCCATAATCAAAAATATGGCGGCAGACCAAAAAGTGAAATGTGTTTACAGTGTATTATTCAATTAAAAATGGCAATTTATGAAGAAATTGCCTTGTTGAGATGGTGTCTACAGTAATTTTACTAGTAAGTACGAATTTGTATTTACCTCTAAACGCGTTTTTTCCTAATCCAACACCCCTTTCCAACATGTCGCAAGCTTGTTGGAAAAAGAAGGGGCAAATATATAAGGAGACGATAACGAGAAAATTGGTATTCTTGATTTTAGTCTTATTTTGGGGGTTTTATTAGAAAACACCGTTAAATCTTGGCACCACAATTATCGGAGAGTCCCCTCAAAGGCATATTGAGTTTTCATGTTCAATATTTCTTTTTTTTTTCTTTATCAATTTTTATTTTTTTCTGTGCATTTTATGAAAAATTGCTTCAAACAAAAGTTGTAGGTACTGATTATATCTATAACCAAAAATTATTTTTGATGGTATTTACACTATGGCCCCTTTTTGATATATTTTTTAAATATTTTAACGGTCGCCCTTTAAAAACTACTTACCCAATAATACCCAATAACAAACTCGGCGGAGATATTTAAGAGATTGATTTTTGTAGCAAATTTGAACTTGATACCTCCAAAACTGCGACCTCTATCGTGTTAACAAATTTCGTAATATCCCATATATATCAACCAAAAGTTTTTTTGGACTAACTTCTAGACAAATAACAACATGGCATTGAATTTTTTTTCGAAATTTAAAAGTGTGAACGATCGCAATAGGTATATTTCTATAAGAAATTTACCTAAAAGTAGCACGTTTGATTTGAAATAAGCGAATATTGAATTGTCCTGTAACATCGACGATATTTCTGACCAATTGGAAATTACGAGAAACCCCCGTAAGTATATTTTAAAAATTATATCTTGAAGGATATTCCAGAAAGGGCTATTTTAAAACGAGGTCCACACTGTGTATATATTATACTAATTTTGCGAATCAAAGACTTAGAAGTTTATCCATTACTTCTTTAAATGAAATAATGGTTATTATACGAGTGAAGTAGAACTAGTGAATATGATCGTACTTAACTAATTAAGTATAAGATGTGATAATCTTTGATTAAAATTTCTATTCAAGTCACTGGAAATGAATGCAAGGATGTTAAGGAGGAAAGATGAAAGAAGAATTGTATCACATCTTAGCTGATACCAAGCACAAGGTAGGTATAGATAATAGTGAGAACATTCATGTTAAACAGTGTAATAGGTACGTACGTACATACTTAATAGATCAAATTATCTAGGAAAATTTACATGACGACACACAAGTTAACTGTTCCAGCGTTAATGAATATTCAAAATAGAAAATTATTATACAAATTATATGAAAACATGACTTTTGTAGAACGTACGAGAACCATAAAGTTGTTTTAATTAAGTTGATCATTTAGATGCAAATCCTTGTTGTTGAAAGGAGAACGCGCACACACACACCCTTACCCACTTGCGATGCTTTTGGGGTTGCGGCCCAAAGGGGGAAACATATGGGTCCCATCCCCATACTCCTCTCTTTCTTTTTGATCTTCTCGCGGCTAATATTCTGATTTACATAGCGATCGAAAATCGATTCGCTCATCAAGGCCTTTGAAAAATTCGCAGCTACCCCATTCTCTTCTCCACTCAAACGATGTTATACATTGAACAGAAACTAACTAAAATTTTGCGCTAGTGAATATGAAATCGTATATACGAACCTTTACGCATCAAAGGGGATAGATATTATGCTGTCGATAAGCTTTGGTTTTTGTTATGATATAGAGACGCTGCTCTTTCTCGGCTATCCTAATAATGGCTACTGTGATGGAGTTGGATAGATGGTGGATCAGTTGCACAACGAAACTTTTGTGTAAGACTTTTTATTGAAAAACATAACGATACCATACACGATTCGATGCTATAACAGATTATTCGGATACTATCAAATTTTCATATTATAGGCCAGGGAATATAGCTGTTTGAATATTTACCTACTTTCTGACAATTAGAAGACATCAAATCTGTTCATTATTTGATTTGGTGCTAATTAAGGGATTTGCGGTGGCATAAACTACATAGATACTTATCAAGTTTAATGTTTATCCTAGAACAGTATATTCAAACTTGGGCGATAATAATTGCTATTTAAAAAATACAACATTACCTCTAATTGCTATGTAATAGAGCCCAAAATGAGCTCCTCAATACATAATTAGATGCCTTATCATTACTTGATAATGTTGTGTTAGTGTCACGTATACCTAGCTAGAACCCATTAAACAACAAAATAAAAAATCTAGAAGTTTCAAGGTATCCTGAATCATATGAAATGTTTTTTAGGAGGATATCTGTGTCTCGGTTTATGAGTGAATGTGTGAAAATATATTGTAGCGTGCTTCGGCTCGGCAATTGGGAAGCAAACAATGGGTCACGTGAATACTATTTATTTAAACAATTCAATAAAAAAAGCAAACATACAACCGAATTGTATACCTTCTCCTTTTTTGAAGTCGGTCAAAAACAAACACCGATTACACTTTAACAAACTAGCTTGTGCGTAGTAAATTGCTATACTTCCCTTGGACTGATACGTCGCCGGTTTCGGTCTTCCGCTCACCCCTGTCTGTTTACCAATGATGAAAAAGGTTCGAGAAGTTGGTCCTAGTAGATTCGCTCCAGTAGGAAGGTTTTATAGTACATTGGTGCGCAGAAATTAATTTTCGTCTTCGTTCCAGCCTCCAGCTGCCTTTTGTATACGTTAAGTGACATCTTTCGCTTGTTCCAGCACTCGATACGGACGACCCTTCTAGGGAGTTTGAAGCTTCAGAGATAGCCCACGACGCTTACGTGGATTGAAAAGCCAAACTAATATCGTCATGTTTGTATCGCTTTGAATGGGCGTTCAGATCGTACGCATCTTTCATCTGGTCACTCGCTTCCTGGATATTATGCCTTACCCGTTCATGGTATTGGATCATCTTGTGGCGTAATATTGACACATAATAGTCTTCGAATTAAGTTCGCAAGGAAGTCTTATCTCTCGAACAAACACTATGCTGTAATGCCCGGTTGCCTCATGGATAGCAGCGGATCGGTAGGCAAGTAGAAACACATGCAGCCAGTTTATTCCTCTGGTGTTCGAAGACCACTTTCGCCGGGTATAGACTGATGCTCCTGTTCATCCGATCGAACATTCAGTCGCTCTGGTCTTCCAGATACCCAGCGTGGCACACCTTTTGGAAGAGGATAGGTTTTGAATTCCTGTCTTTGCAGAATAGAGAAAAGGGAGACCTCGAATCTGCAGATCCACTCTTTGACTAGTGATCAGCTCTGTAGCTGACTGTTTGACTGTTCTCAGCCTTCTGGTTTGGTAGAGCATAGACCTAAGCCCACTTGCTGAAGCAGTCTATGACAACAACGATATACTTGTTTCCAGTATCCGATTTAGGAAAAGGTCCAGCTATGCGCTCAACTGCACCAGTTCTTGTAATCATCCTACTGCTTGCTGCCACTAACTGTTTCATCGGGATTCGCCAACATCCTTTCAGAACTCCATCCTCGAGAACCAGGTAATTTTGCTGCCTTCGATACTTCTCGACACTTGGAAAGTGGCGAGCTATTACGTCCCAAGTTAATCTAGTTCCACATTTCTTCCATTCCAGTACCATTTTGAGGTTCGGCCTCTTGGTCTGCATGAAGAGCTCCAGCGATCGTCACTTATTTCTTCGGTCCTCTTACAGTGTCTGCTGTCATCTGAGCATGGTCCTCGAGGTAATGCATCTGCTTCCACCCGAGATTTACCAGCTCTTATTGAAGCGACTGAGCTGTCTACACTCCGTCAGTCAATACATACTTACAAAAACTCCCAGAAATGGTCGAAGACTTAAATTCGATTGAAAATATTTTTTATTGATTTATACGAATTTTTGATATGAGATTTTTTTAAACGGTCACAAAAAATAAAAATTCATGGATTCCATTTATTAAATACATAACAATTTTCTGCCGGCCGTCAAATTATATTTATACTATAAAATATTGTTTTACGAGTACCCTCAGCGTAGAAATTCCACTCTTATCGATCTACTGTGAAGTTGGAGGGGCACACTCATTTTGCTGGTATTAATTGTATTTTTCCAAAAACTCAAATGGTTAGTCAACTCCAAACCTGAATTACGAAAAAATATGATATTTTACACTTTTTTGTGTAGCATTGGTAATGAAAATCATTCAACGTTCACCAAAGTAGATAATACGTTGCTTATAGTTATTCAGAGATTTCAAAACATCCCAGAAATACACATATTTCATACTTTCTCACTGCGGTCAATGTCTTCTTGAGAAATCCCAAGCAACTCTAACTCCATGTATTAGGCGATGCAAATCCATCTTCTACCTATCATGTCTCAGACATCTTCAACGGTAACTTGAAAGTCATAAAGCAACCAGGTAATAACTGCTGTTGAATGAGGACTGGCATTATCTTGTCGGAAAACTGGGCTTTCTAGTTTCTGAATATCGGTTTCTTAGAAACTATAATTATAGTCTTGAGCATTATTTTTTTTCAAGGAAGACTAATGGAGAAATCTTTAAGATTCTTTATTTTTTACTGGGTTTTGCATTTCCAGTGTTACACCTGTTTTAGATCTACAATCTTAATCAAATCACATTCTTCTATCTGTTCGTGAGAGCACAGACATACCTCTAGAATAATGACCAAAAATACCGCTTTTGAACTCAGGGTTTCCTAAACATTTCAACCGGTTACAATACTTTGTTTACATAGCTACACCGATTAACGGTTGAAAAGTGATAATTCTCATGAAAAATTCAATATAGTCGAGATTTCTTTCATATTTTGTTTTCTGGATATTACATCAAAATTGATGGCATTGAGAATACGTGAGATTCGAGGGAAGCTGCTTTGAAGGCTCGAATAGTGTAGAGTCACGTCGACACGTGAGAGAGAAAAAAAATGGGTGAGTTCTTCTACTATTCGGTTCGGAAGGGAAGTGAACTTGAGGACACGTTTACGCCGATATAAATCGCACGTTATTAGAGAATGAGGGAGTTGGGAACGTCGGTCTTCGACAATAGCTTATATTTAACTGCATTGGTGTGGGGCTTAATGAAAGTGAATCGAACACCCTGCGAAGAAATACTGCCGTAATCAAGAGGAACTCTAAGGCATCCAAAGAGTGAGCGATGTGGTTGGTTAGATTTTCACCCGTTCACTATTCAATCCTAAGAATCAGGTGGCTCATTTTGTCCAAATATTTCATAGACCGTTAGAAGTTGCAGGTAGACGAAAAAAATCTCAAATGTCCGCCAGTGGAAGCCGCACAAGCCCGAGCATTTTTAATAACATTTTCAGTTTTCGATAGTTTTCGGAAGGAATATTTCCCGAATATTCTTGAGCTGATCTACAATGTTTCGTTGAAATGAAATGTTTCGGAGACATTATTTGCGAAAATTTCTTTGTTTCACAAGTGGTACCGTCCTAATGGAACTGCATAATTTGCAGGTTAACTTATTGAATCTGAGGAGCCAGAAAGTAATGAATCATATCGCGGCAGCGCTCACTAAAAGAATAGCCTGCAAATTCTTAAAAAATAAGGTCCAATGACATCTACACATCAAACTGTGACTCGACGTGGATGAATGAATTTTACAAATTTGGTTTGAACAACTACTACAGCTCCACTTTTTAAATCAGTCAGTAACTTAACGGCGACCCTGCAGAAGAAAGAATATATAGGTTTTAATAGTCAAATATAGACAAATAGAAGATAAGTTAGAAACATGAATATTTTCTACAAAAAATAGGACCGAGTATACTAAATTCGAGATGATATTAATTGTAATGGTAATTGCAATTTTGAAGTTATGTACTTATGAGATAAGATAGAAGACTTTTGGCACCAATTTCAAACGAACCAGCACCATTAGAATTGGTATTTCGTATTTTTTGACCGACTTCAAAAAAAAAGGAGAAGGTATACAATTCGGTTGTAAGATTGCTTTTTTTATGGCTGTTCGCGCGTTTTGTATAGACGATTTTTGTTTCATTCAGAAGAGGAGAATGGGGAAATGGTCCTATATTGAGAAAAATCTCCTTCCCTCCAAAAACCGCCCCCAAAGGGGGTGGAGGGGGCAATTTTTCTCGAAAATTGAAAATCCGAGACGACAGAATTGATGAAAATTCCATATCCGGAAAAGTTTAAGTTGGACATTTTAAAAAATAATCATACGTTTCCGCGCTACAGTCTGAAATATGTGTTTCAGCCATGTGGAAGGGGCAAATTTTTCTGAAAATCGAAAATTCGAGATTTGAAAATTAGAAAGGGGACCATATTCGGAAATTTTTAAATTGAACATTTTTTGAAATGAGTCACGGTTACCGAGTTTCGCAATGGTAAAGTCTGAAATATGTGATATGCGCATTTTCCGCTATGTACAAGCTAAACCTACCGATATCTTTTTGGGTATTAGTGAACGTTCAACAATTTCCATGACTAATGTTACACTCAAAAATGTGAAATAAATATTTTTTACGAAAAATTGGACCGACTTTATCAGTTGTTGCACTGAAAAATATAAAATAATATTAATTCTATTGGTGCTGGTAATTTGAAAGTTGTGCCGTTGTAGTTTGTTGTTGTCGGCACCAACTTCAAAAGAACCAGCACCAATAGAATTAATATTATTTTGTATTTTTCAGTGCAACAACTGATAAAGTCGGTCCAATTTTTTGTAAAAAATATTTTTGTACACCAACTCGGTCCTATTTCAGTAAAAAAGTAATTAATTCAAATTCTTGAGTGTTTCATTAGACATCAAAATAGTTGAACGTCCACTTATATTCAGTGATCTCAAAATGAAGCGATCTCAATTTCTCTTAATTACGTAACTCGGAAACCCTTCTTTTTTAAAAAAGGTCCAATTTAAAAGCTTTGGAAAATTATATTTTCTATAATCTTGCCTTCCCAATTATGGATATTTTTTTTGGGGAAGGAGGTATTTTTAAGATAGAATTTGGGACATTTCTGTGCTCTAATGACAAAAGAATCATCATCATTTCTTTATAAAACACTCATAAAAATTACGGCCAAGTAGGATTTTAACTCACAAACGAAGTGTTCCTGACCATTGTAAAAGAAAAATTTCACTGTTTACTTATTATTGTTCATGATATACAAACAGCTGATGGTTGGATGAAAATATGGATGGACTTAGTAGTATTTGCTGTTGTTGCGGTAAGAGAAATACACATTATCTGAGAATTTCAACTCGCTACCTATTACTGTTTGTGAGATACAGCCCACACATAGACGAACAGACAGGCGGATGGGCGGATTTAGTATTTGCTGTTATACTGAGAATAGAAATACATATTCTTTGAAAATTTCAACGATCTACCTATAACGGTTCATATGATACAGCCCGCTGACAGACGTACAGACAGATGGACGGACGGGCTTAGTATTTGTTGTTGAAGCGGCAACCAAAATATACATTTTCTGAAAATTCATAAATCCGGGATAGTAAGAAAATAATATATTTAAAATTATCATGGTAGTATTAACAACATTTTGGTTTCTGACAAATAGAAAATAATTTTTTTGTTACGAAAAAATGAACCGACTCTATCAGTTGTTACAATGAAAAAGATAAAATAATATTAATTCTATAACGGTATTGGCTGATACTTGATGGAAATCCATATTAGATTACAATTGAAATAATATCATAAATTTCCTTTATTATATATTTTAAAAACACGTAACAATTGTTTCGGCACACTGTACCTTTATCAAATGTGACCATAAACTCACACGCGAAAAACCATATAAAAGCAAACATACAACCGAATTGTATACCTCCTCCTTTTTTGAAGTCGGTCAATAAATCTCTCAAAGAACATCTTAATGATGATTCATAATGAAGTGATTGTGCTCAATTAATTTCCATTCAAATTGTCAAACTTAGGAGACCCATAAAAGCTATCACAATTCATTTTCAAATATCAAAACGTTCTCACTTGAAACATAAAAAGACGTCAACAGCACCTGAAAAGCTGAGATTCGATTTGCGATCGAAATTATGGAAAAAAGTCGAGAGTTCTTGTGTTAGGTTTTCAGTTTTGTCTGTTAATTCGCTACTTAGTATGTGGGATACGTCTACACCTCTAGTGAAATGAAACGGGGAAACCTCTTACTTTTATCAGTGGAAAAATTCCTAATGAATTCTGGTAGTTAGAAAAAAGTTTGTGACATCCGAACATAGATAGCTGCAGCAACGAATAATAATGCATAGTTTCATCGTTTTGAAGGGGGATAATCCCTCTCAAATTTAATTTTCAAGAAAAAAATTTAAAATACTTTGTTGAATAATAATGATTGAAATAATGAAAGTTGAAAATATTATCAAAAGAAATTCCTTTGTGGTACAGGCCTGTTTTTATCCCATTAAAATTTGATATTTAGATGAGATCAATATTTCGCCTAAAAAACTTTCCAACACTGTTTCTCCTCCATTTCCCAATTATTCAAGCGAACAGTTTATCATGGAAGAAACATAACTTGCTGAAAATTCAGCTAGCTTCCGCAACGCTCAACTATATATCAGTTATTTACACTTTAAACTGTTTATTCCTAGAGTTTTTATGCATTGAACTCGTGGAGTAAAAAAAAGTGCTGGCAATAATGACAATTCCGTCAATTTACTGCTAGATTTTTGTACGGTAAATGGCCTTTGTATATGGGATTATACTATTGGCAGAATCATTATGACCCTTTTATCGCGTTACCAGTATCTGCCCATAAATACCAATCAAAACCTATATATATATATATACAGATTGGCTTGTCGCTTTTTAATTCATTTTAAAAAGGAGTTTCTCCTAAAAAAAAAACAGATTCAAGTTATTTGACCACCTACATCAGTGATACACAGTTATATAGTGATGTCCATAGGAATGGAATAAATTCATTTTAAGCGTTATTATGAATTTGTTTGAAAAAAACTTAAAACAAGTCGATTTCTATTTTCAATTTGACAAATGAATGTATAAAAATGTTACCCTTTTCTTGCGCCCCCTCTGAATTATAAACACCCCCTCCAAAATTTTAAATAAGAAGGGGGGTCGTGTGGCACTTAGTTCCAAAGAGGTTTTCACTATCTCTTCAGCAATAATAATTTTTTCAAATTTGGTGCAATCATAACTGACAAAATTTATTTTGAAAATGTGGAATTTTGATACTTTAAGTAGAATGAAGGAAATAGTGTCACATAATGTTTAGGAAGTATTTTTCAATTTATTTTATTGTTAAATTGAATATTCAAAATGTGACCACCATTCACTTCTTGACAATAAGCAAGGTGATCTTGGAATTCTCGTAAAACATTGTTTCAATTTAGTAGGCTATATATTTGTAAGTTTCTAACAGAAGTCGGTGTATTGAAAAATATTTGTGTGTGTATGTGATTTAACTATGGCTTATTGACCGACGAACCCCAAACGGAGGAGGTATACAATTCGACTGTCTGCTTTTTTTTCGCGCGTTGTATATATAGTAAACCTACTCCCATTTTGATGATTTTTGATTCATTTGAACGAGGAGAAAAATGATCCCATATTCATAAAAAAGCAAATCCAAAATCTCCTTCCCTCCGAAAACCACCCCAGAAGGAGGTAGAAGGGGGCAGAGGAGGCAAAGTTTCTCGAAAATAGAAAATCTGAGGTGGCATAATTAAAAATCGGACAACATCCGGAAAAAATTAATTTGAACATTTTTCCAAAAGAGATACGGTTTTCGAGTTAGAGGCATGTTAAATTTTTAAATATGTGTATTTTTGGTACGTGGAAAGGGCGGTTTCTTTCGAAATTTGAAAATCTGTCGGTACTACATGAAAGACCTAGTTAGTTGTAGTAACATTTATAATCAACATCTTGTTCTTAGAGGTACGGTTTTCGAGTTACAGCGGAGGTAAAATGGTAACAACTAATATACTTATGTTTAAGTATTTCTGCAGCGATGTTTTGAGATTTCAATAATAACAACTACAAGCAAAGAATATACGTGGATAATAGGATAAGTACTATCTTCGTTGGTATTAGTGAACGTTCAACGATTTTACTAATGTTACTCTCAAAAGTGTGAAATAAATATTTTCTACAAAAAACTGGACCGACTTTCTTAGTTGGTGCACTGAAAAATACAAAGTAATATTAATTCTATTGGTGCTGGTACTTGTGAAGTTGGTGCCAAAAGTTATCAATCTAACTGCAACTGCACAACTTCAAAAGTAACAGCACCAATAGAATTAATATTATTTTGTATTTTTCAGTGTACAAACTAATAACGTCGGTCCAATTTATTGTAAAAAATATTTATTTATACGAAAATCAAAGAATAGACATTTTAATGATGATTGGCTGCGGTAATAAAACAAGAACTCAAAAGGATATTTGTGAAATATTCAATAATAAATACCCTGGTCAACAACGTCACAATCTACAGTCAGCAAAATAGAAACAAGATTTCGTGAAACTGGATAAGTAAAAACTATTCGATAAAACAGGTCGAAATGTTAAATTGGATGATGTTAGATTTACTGTTAACGATTGAGGAAAATCTGTATATGACAATGTATGTAAATCATTGATATTGAGAGCTTTACATAAAGAACAACACCATCCTTATAAAGTTCAGTTGGTTAAGTAGTTAAATGATGACGATCCTGATAGAAGGCAATAATTCTGTGAATTTATGATGGACAGAATGGAAGCAGATTTGCAGTTTATAAACAAAATTTGGTTTTCTGATGAAGCTACTTTTCATTTAAATGCAACGTGTATACATAAAACAACAAAATTATTGGCTCATATTTTTTTGAAGGCACAATTAATGGTGAGGTTTATTTATTTTTTTATGATTTTTTTACTGCCTACATTGAAAATACTTTATTCTGATGTTAATGATCCAAATGCAAGAGTTAGATCAATTTGGTACAAACAAGATTGAGTTCCACCGCATTACAAACGAATTATTAGAGATTATTTGAACGATTTTTTCCCAAATAGGTGGATTGAAAGATGTGGAACGATTGAATGGCCGCCTAGATCCCCATTTGCCGTCTTCTAGATTACTTCATATGGGGTTATTTTGAAGCAAAAGAATATTTCAATAGACCAGACAATATTGCAGATTTAAAAGTTAGGATAACGGAAGAAATTAACAACATAACCCCTAAGGTCCTACAAAATGTGGTACGAGACTTCCAAGATCGCTTTTGTTATTGTCAAGAAGTGAATGGTGATCACATTTTGAACATTTAGTTTAACTGTAAAATAAATTCAAAGATACATAAACATTTATTTTTTGGAAGTATAAAAACTGTTGAGGAAAACCTAGTGAAATTTTTATTTAGTAAATTGTGACTGGATATCAATAACCGATAAAATGTTCCAGTCTCCAGCAGTACGTGTTTATACAACAGAAAATGCAGATAATCTGGTTCAGGGGAAACCAGGAAGCCATAATTCAGCTGTGAGAAAACCATTTGTGGACAAATCAGTGAATACTAAAACTCTTGATATTGCTAAACTTAAACCCAAAGTTGAACCTACCAAAGAAACTAAAGTTCCAGAAAAACAATCATTCCAAGATGACTTGGATGCTAGCAAGTTTATGTTTTCCTACAAAGACACTGATCGCATGCAAGAAGACTCTAATCCATACTTCAATAAAGAAGATATTATTCATATACTTCGTTCATATGCTGGAGATTTCGAAACACCACCTCCGTCACCTTCGAAAGAAATAAAAAATTCGACCCAATGTTTTTGAACCTACCTCATTTGGAATACGCAGAGCAAACCAGCCTTAATCTTTTTGAAGAAAAAAATCTTCTCGATGAAGATTGAATGTGGAAATACCATCTTACGATAGTGAGGAATTTGATGAATCAATGTACTGATACACAATATGCATTTTTAAAATATTCCGTTGACTTTTAGTATTGAAGAGAAATTTTTCTCATTGCTTACATACTCCAAGACAATCACTACACTTTAAGGTAGTTTCGTTATATTATGTGACATTAGTTTCTTCATTATTCTTGAAGTATCAAAATTTTACGTTTTCAAAAAAAATTACAGTTATGATTGCACCAAATTTGAAAAACAGTATTGCGGAACAAAGACTGAAAGTTCCTTTCGAACAAGGTGTTGAACGACTCCCCTTCTCATTTACATTTTTTGAAGGGGTGCTCATAATTAAACGGGGTGCAATATTTTCATTCTATAAATTGTCAAATTGAGAATATAAATCGACCTGTTTCAGGTATTTTCAAACAAATACATAACAATGCTAAAAATTAATTTATTCCTTACCTATAGACCACACTATATGTTAGCTATGTAACAAGTCTAACGGAAATTATGTATTATAAGTAATAATAGTGTATGCCTACAAGCAGGTAAAATAGCGAAAAAAATTATGTAGGTGGTTTGTTTACGATTAAGTATCACTCGATGAACAGTGGGCAGTGAGAGAAACGAGGCAATAATATATATTGATTAACTGTGTTGCTAGATGATAATCAACTATAATACTGATAATAATATATGTTATTTTTTAAAAAAATCGTACAAAACTATTCTAGTAGTAATAGGACTTGTCCTAAATAATCGCAAAATCTCAACATAGCGGTGACTCTCTTCGATATTCTGAGAACACCCTGTCCATTCTACTGTAATTCCTTGCGAAAGGAAATTTCCACCAATCTTTTAACGTCATTTGAGCGAACATACAGACAAGAAAATTACTTTTATTAGCTCACTCGAGCTAACTTACAAAATAAAACTTTGGTGGAGCATCTAATTCAGACAACAAATCTTTAGTGAGCGTCTTGTCCTTTTTTGCCTAGCACAAATTAGTTCGACTCTCTTTGTTTAGGAAAAACGGTTCGGCATTTCATTTGTAATATAGCGATGGATGAATGTAGTCGAGATCTGTCCATGTAAAAGCGGCAGGGTAAATCTATCGGAATTTTATTGGAAACAAAAAAAGTTATGGAAATGAATACAATAATGCCAGAATGGATGAAAGAAGAGAACAGAAACTATCTATTCTATATCTACATTAAACAAGGTAATATATCTGAGAACAGTCCGACCTTTTATAAAGTGAACTATTATTTTCCAAAAAATCAATACTAAGATATAAACTCTAAATTTGATCGATTAAGAAAGAACAGCTTTCCACTCTTCCACGCTATTAAGATGCATCAGATAAATCTGAACATAAATTCCTGAAGCTATTAGTTGCTCCACTGACCAAACGATTGATTACTGAAAGATTGGAAATAGTACTTCGCTTTTGTTGTATTCATTCAAACGATTATCGGAAATATGCGAAGTGGTGATGTCAATTACTTCAATTGTGCCAGACAAAACATATATTTTATTGGCTCTCAACTTAATGGATGTAAGGGATTAGGACAGAACTGTAGTACTAGGTAGTAGTTCAAGACGAAGTAGTGGAGTGGCGGGGCCCTTTCGCCCCGCCAATGATTAGAAGAGAAAGGGCTCATCGGACGACTTGGGGAAGATTCAATATAATGGTAATGATTTAGGAAGGTTGGTTCGCAAACTAGCATCGAGATTGCTATTGCTGTTTCAGAGGCCGTGTAAGGTGAAGCCATGGCTAAAGCCATTATCTGGTCAATTACATTGAATGGAATTGAGGTTTTGAAACTGTAGTTATAATTGAAATCTGTGGGATGGTTGAAGTTCTCTTGGAATCTTGTGACAGTCACGAATTTTTGTAACAGCTACGTTGATGCTGTTTATTTTTCACAGATAAGTTAATTTAGGCATAAGGCTTTTTCTACGATTCAGAGATACAGATATGGTATGATTTATCATAAGTCGGAAAATGTAGATTTCAAATGTTGTCAATAAAAGCTATACATTCCTTTGACTTTATCTTAAGTTATATTTTCATTAAATGCTCTTGAATACATACATATACAGACACACACAAATAAAAAAGTTAATTTAATGAAAAAAGACGATCCTGCTTACTAGCAGATCATTATCTCGACCGGTCACGATCCACGGCACACTTATTGACAGTTACAGAGAGTAACAAAATTCATCAATATTTTTTACAGAAAAAATGGACCGACGTTATTAGATGGTGCACTGAAAATTACAAAATAATATTAAATCTATTGGGGCTGTTACTTTTGAAGTTGTGCAGTTGCAGGTAGATTGATAACTTTTGGCACCAACTTCACAAGTACCATCACCAATAGAATTATTATTATTTTGTATTTTTCAGTGAACAAACTAATAACGGCCGTCCAATTTTTTGTAAGAAATATTTATTTCACACTTTTGAGTGTAACATTAGTGACGAAAATCGTTAAACGTTCACTAATACCAATGAAGATAGTACTTATCCTATTACCCACCTATATTCTTTGCTTGTAGTTGTTATTATTGAGATCCCAAAACATCGCTGCGGAAATACGCGTAAGTATTATAGATGTTACCATTTTACCACCGCTGTAACTCGAAAACAGTAAAAAATGTTCATTATAAATGTTGCTACAAATAATTTTCGAAAAAATCGCCCTCTCCACATAGCAAAAATACACATATTTGAGAATTTAACATGCCTCTATCTCGAAAACCGTAACTCTTTTGAAAAAATGGGATATTGTCCTATCTTTAATTATACCACCTCAGATTTTCGATTTTCGAGAACATTCGGCCCCTCCACCCTCTTCGGGGACGGTTGTCAAAGGAAAGAAGATTTTGGATTTGCATTTTTATGAATATGGGACCATTTCTCAAGCGTCCTTTTTTAAATGAATCAAAAATCATCCAAATCAGAGTACGATTACTATATAAAACGCGCGTTCAAACAAAAAAAAGCAGACAGTGGAATTGTATACCTCCTCCGTTCGGGGTTCGTCGGTCAAAAAGGGTGGTTAAATCATAAATGAATACATTATTGCGAAACAGTTATTTCAGATTCATTGCTTTTATATTGATACACAACATTGTTGTGCCAATAATTCAAATTATAGCCACGTGTACCTTGTCAGAGCCCTAACTATAAAACCGTGAGATTTATTGAGAAACTTTTAAGTACAAATATTCCAATAAATTATATAAATATTAAATGAACATGAGGAAATTTAAATCAAGACCATCTCTCAGCCATATTCATTCAAATGAAAAAAAAAACATCAACAAAATCGGTGCACGTTATGAGAAACGAGGTAACATACATACAGAAAAAAAACTGGGGCGTGAAAAGTCACGCGGTAGAAGTGAAACTTTTATGTGACGTATAAACGTATTTAGCTAGGGATAGAATCCAAAATTCCTATTTGGCCATGTACATGCCGTATCGTTTAAAAAAGGGACATAATTGCTGCAACTTAACCAGAAATATTGTTTACAATTTGTAGATCGAACATTTGCTTTAACCACTGTTGAACATAAGAAGTAAGGTTATTTGTATAATCGAATTTCTTCTATATCCAATTGTTAACTTTTTCAGAATTCACACTAAGATGAAATATATCTTTTAAACCTTGATGACATTCAGTTAGTTTACTAGTCCCTTGTAAACTTCTAGGAGAGAAGTTAAAATCTGGGCTACTTTTTCGCTGAAAAAAGCCCAGATTTTGGGAATGTTGTTCAGAAATGTGTCATCAATAGTAATAGGGGTATACGTATACGTTCCTTATACATAGTATAAATGGTAGACATAGATAGTTCCTCTAAGATGTTCCATTTACACAAAATTGTATTCAAAAAATGTAATATCAAAATTAACCTAACCTCACTAATCTAGTAATAGGGGTATACGTATACGTTCCTTATACATAGTATAAGTGGTAGACATAGATAGTTCCTCTAAGATGTTCCATTTACACAAAATTGTATTCAAAAAACGTAATATCAAAAGTAACCTAACCTCACTAATCTTGATAGATAGTTGGCTATATGAGCGGGTGCGAAGTTTTGTGTGTCTATTACCACAGTATAAAGTTCGTTTCAACACGCATCACCAAACCGTTTTCTAACAGTTTGCAAATCGCCCCCAATGCGCATGTCTATCAGATAATTGTCCATCTGACGAATCTTGACAGCTGACAAATAACTGGACAAGGATTTGAAATTTGAATTAACCGCAAATCTATATCTCTTCTCCGCCTCCATGTGTCTGTGATTTCAAGATTATTTTTCAGTTGTTCTATTAGGTGTATTTCATAAATACTTATTAAGGATTTAGTTTTTAATATAGGTAGCTCGCTTCGATGTTTGCTTCATTTTCATTTGGCCCCAGTACATCAACTATCTCTACAGGGTGATTATTGGCAGTTTGCATTTGGAGTCTAAAATGCTGAAAGAGCACTTCTTCGGAACTCTGAGGTATAGTTTTCCTAGAAAATGATAGTTTTACCTTATATGATATGAATCATATCATGCAAAAAATACCTAAATAATTTAGATTTTTTATTCTTCTTTCGACGAAAGCAGTTCTATATCCTCATCATAACTCTCCAACGACGATACGTCTCTCACTTCACTGAAATCCTCTTCACACATCTTTTCCAAAAATAAGTGAAAGTTTTAAAAAATATCCCAACAAATGATAACTACCACAAAAGAAATCATAGAAATTAAATAAAACAACCAAACATAACTTTTATAATCTGTGATTGATAAAATTATAAACAAGCAAACAGCACGTGAGAAAAACAAGCCAATTACAACATTGCGCATTCGCTAAATCGATGGTCAGACGCTTGAGTTGAGTTGAGTTTGAGCTACTGCGCAGAATCCTGACGGTAAGAAACTGTTTCTGACAGATGTTAGAACGGAGTCTATATTTAACTATCTTACAATCGCCATCAAGTTGCTAGTAAATTACCTCAATGTCATTGATGCCTTACCACAGATTTAGAATCTGTGGCTTTACTCAGTGATAACTTGGCTTTCTTAAATTTGTATTTCTGAGCACAGATGTAGAATAATAATTATTGTATAAGAAGCTATACTTATATTTGATACAATGCTCTAACACTGACCTCTAAAAATAATTACGTTCTCTGGCAGAAACTATCAAGCAATATGTTTGTTCTATGAACGAAACTTCTCTTGACGAGATTCTAATTCATTTCATCGCCTTCTGTTATGTTCGAGAAAGTTTTGAATAATATATGCTTCTGGCGATGGTGTTTTATTAATTTTATGGGACCAAAACAAAAGTGGATATAGGTAGGCCATGTATGTAAGCCATTGTCGTTGATCAAAATTCAACCAATAGGTAGTCACACTAACGATGGCGGACCTGTCAAAAAGCTTATATTGTGTCGAATACGGAATAAACACTCTAGATATTCCCTTCAATTATCGATTCTACAATGAAATTGTGGTGGAAAGTTTTTGATTATAGTGTGCTTTGATAGAAAATTGAAATACAAATTCCCAAAATTAAACGCTCTCCACGTACCTATTTCTTGATAATAGCAAAATTTGTTAGGAACTGTGAAATCTTTACATCTATCTATAAATCTATATATCATTTGATTTTGTATTTTTGACTGATTCACAAAACGAGTTTATTCCATGGGATACAGATATTTATTAAATAAAAATCCTTTGGATTAAACCAGACACTCGAGAACGTTTATTCTCTTCGTCAGGGCAAACTACAAATCGATCTATGGTTGGACGTATATAATTATATATTAAGTTGTTAGAAACCAACTTTTATGAATGGTGAATGTTGAACAAGTCACACAATTAAAATGAAATTATGAAGGCAAATAAAGATTCATTTATAAGAAAAAAAATTACGTTTGGTTAATATAATAAATGTACTGCTTACTCAAGAATAATCTTTGTCCTGGCGTATTCAGTTATTTACCAGGTTACGTAATCACTTGATTTTGTAACTATGCATTTCAAATTTGGAAAATCATAGTACCTACGACCGGTATAGGATAGTTTAGAATTAATCTATATATCTATAAGTCAAAATAACATATCTGTCTTTGATTTTGAGATACCTAAAAGTTTTTTGTTGAGCTATTTGTTCGTGGACAAAACTACTTTTAAAATCTTAAAAATTGTTGTCTGTCTATTTAGCCGTCCTAATCACAAAAACAGCCGAACAGATTTTGACGGAACTTTCATTATCATATAGAAGAGAATAAGAGAAGCTGCTTTTTCCACGTGCTTCGCCAACTTAGCTGACACTGACAAATTTCTAAGCAAAAAGATAAGTCGCTTTCTATAGATCCATGCGTGTCGTGGTACCATAGTTTTCGATGAATGCTAATTCTTTACCAGTGGTGCTATTTTTCAAAAACTATCAGGAATTTCTGACTTCATTATCACATTACAACTAAAATAGGGAGTTGATTTATGAATAAACTCATTCATGGATTACTTTATAAAGAATAATTAGATTATTAACAGCAGTTTACAAAAAATATATTTTGTGATCCATTCTATAAAAAAAACTACTACTCTATTTCTGGATCTCAAATTTAAAGCAGTATTATATTCAAAGGTGTCGATATGTTAAAATTAATAAATTTTTATAAAAAAGTTGAGAAGTCTACTATATACTATATTTTATGCGAAATTGTATTTGTGCTTATTATTTCTAACTGCTTCACGCACATAGTTTGGGTTATCGCTCGAGTTGGAACTGTAGGAAGGCGACGATTGTCATGTCGAATACGTGATAATGTGTAATATTTGTTTTATTTTTTATTGGTTGAATGGCACGCGTAGCTCTCTTGCTAATGCAGGTAACACACATCGCTTGCCTATTTTGACCGACTTTCTAAACGGAGGAGGTATACAATTCGACTGTATGTCCGCACGTTTTTTTCATCTTTGCTCGCGCCTTTTGCATAGTAAACGTGCTCTTGATCATTTTGTTTTCATTTGAGAGAGGAGAATTGAGAATTGGTTCCATTGAAAAAAAAATCAATATTAGACATGCTCCTCCCCTCCAAAACATTCCCTAAAGGGGATGGTGGGGGCAATTTTTCTCGAAAATTGAAAATCCGAGATGGCAGAACTAAGAAAAATTCCATATCCGGAAACGTTTAAATTGGACACTTGAAAAAATAATCATACGTTTCCGCGTTAGTCTGAAATATGTGTTTCAGCCATGTAGAGAGGGATTTTTTTTCGTAAATCAAAAATTCGAGTTAATTAAAGAAGAGATAATGTGCAGCAACATTAGAACTGGACATTTTTTCAAAAAAAACATAGGTTTCCGAGTTACAGCAGTGGTAGTGAGTGGTAAACTCAAATATGTTTACATATTTCCGCGATGTTTTGAAATCTCTGAATAAGGATGAGTAACGCATTATGTTCTTTGATGAACGTTGAATGATTTTGATGACTAAAGATACACTCAAAAGTGTGAAACAAATATATTTTATAAAAAATTGGACCGATTTTATTAGTTGGAGCACTGAAAATACAAAATAATATAAATTCTATTGGTTAGTTAGGAGCTTCAGATTTCGGAATTAGGGTCAAATTTACCTAGTTTTGTTCTCGTAACATGGAGTACAGGAAGAAAAACGGAATTCTAGCTAAATCGCAAGACCGACACCAAGACCATCTATGCAAGACCAGACCAAGACCAAGACCAATACTTGGATGTAAGACCCAATACCAAGATTAACCTGGTGTTGGTCTTGGTCTTGCTGCAAGACTTGCGAGACTTGCAAGACTCTCTCAGTTCCGTAATTAAACAATAAAGTGGTAGGAAACATATTTTTTGTCTCAATGATTAGATAAGAAACGGTAGTAAATAACCTAATTAATTTAATCTTTGAACTCCCTTATTATCAATCTTTATTTTAGAGATTCTAAAAATATTGAATTATAAGTTGTTGGGTGAGAAGCGAGTTCATTTTACCCTTCTAGGATTTCCGGATTTCAGAAAATTCTGGAATACCCTATACATTAATTTCAACCCATCTAGGATTTCCCTTAACGAGCTGTTTTCAAAGAATCCCGACAGTTCGTAGCCAGGGAACGTAAACTACACGGTTTTTCATTTTTATTATTTTTTATGGCGTGGAATGTTTTAAGCAAACGTTACAAATCTGGTCTTTTTGATGACTTTTATCCAGTTGCCACTTATGGAGATTTTCGAAATTTTGGATTGCCCTTATTTTGAAACAATTTTTTTGATCATGCTCATTAACTAACTCAAATGAGATATTCACACGACTGATTTTTGAAATAGATACCTAGTTTTATAAATGCGCGTATTAACAAATCTCTACCTGTTTTTAATTTTTTTTTTTTTTTAAGTTTTATACAAAAGTTATAAACCTGAAATACTAATAATAAGCGCTTTCACTCAATATAAACTGTGAGAGATTCTTTCTATTTTATTAAAGAAAATGATACAGAACTATTGTAGAATGAGTTATGAAATAGAAGTAGGTATGATGCACAAACATAAATCAGGAACAAGGAAACCATTATATATTAAAATACGGCTAGAATGTAGTAAAATAAGTGCTCAGTTGCGATGGAAGTTGGAGGTAGTGTTCTCTGGACGGAAGAAACCAAGAAAGCACAAGCAGACTAAGTCGCGCTAGAAAGATACGATTATCATATGTAAATGGTGATTAGTAATTTATAAACTTTATTAATTAATTACGCATCTCACTTGCCCTAACTTAATTCTAAGCACCTAGTTTTATTCTTGTCTAGTCTTGCAAGTCTTACAGCAAGACCAAGACCAATACCAAGACCGTATATGCAAGATCAAGACCCAAGACCAAGAATAAGGATTTGATGCAAGACCAACACCCAATACCAATACCATGCATGCAACCTTTGTCGCAAAGCAGTTGCGCTGTGGGCGGTGGGCTTTATAAACAAGACCTACATTATTTTGCCTACAGATCATATTATTTCGGAATTACGCGATTTTTACCATATTACAGGTTGTTGCTATGATTTCGTACAGTGACCCCTACTACTTAATATTGGTACTAAAACATGGATCACTATCCCAAAATGCCACGTTGTCATTCAAACCGATATTGTCCTAAACAAAAAGGTCGTTAATTAATAAATTAATGAATTGATGAGAAAGGCAGCCCTTAATGCTGCGTGGAATAAAACATTTGAAAAATCAGACCCATTACAATAACTTCTCACTGGATAGTTGAGAAAAAATACAGCCGTACAATTTATACTGATATGCCAAAATTCCGTTGATTATAAAATGCACTATGGACCGCAAACAAAAGATCCCCTGAATAAAATAAACTAACTCGGCTACTTTTATCTGATCAATATATCATAATGACAAGTTTAGATGAAATATTTTTGATTACTAATTACGAATTTCTAACAATTTTTCATCAATCTATTTGTTCGTTGAGTACATTGGTATAGAGTTTGAATAAAATATAGGTATAGCAATTAAATAGACATGTAATATAATTCCTGCTCATTTCCACAAAGGCTTCAATGAAAATATTTCAATTTGGAAGAGTTCTTGGAATATGCTCGTTGTTTACCTACCTCATTTGTGTACATATAATGTGCATTTATATTAGAGGGCGGTTTTAATTAATTTTGATAACTAGATTATAGTCGAATAGTTTTCATGAGCAGCAAAATATAAACATTTTTTCAATTTGATTTATAAGCTTCAGGCAGACATAAACGTTGTTCAAATCAATGATTACTATCAATCAAACCACTTGAGATGGTAAAGTTTGATTGAAGGATTGCGTTTAGATGGAGAATAGATATAGATTAATTACCGATCAATAATGCGAATATACAGGGAGTTCATTTTATCCCTTTCACTAAATGTGATTTTTTTGAACAAGACGTTGAAATATGTAAGAATTAATATCAAGGACAATTATTCAGTCAAAATTCATTTCGCCCATTTTTAACCCGTACCCACATGGCTTTTGATTTACCTAAACAGGGCTATTCGTTTTTGGATAAAATTAAAAACTTTTTTTATTCCAAGACAGTTATCTGCTCTGAGAGTACGCATGGCAGAATATAGCTATCATTAGGGATCGAAATTAAGCTGGCTAGTGCGTTTGAGCGTTGCTATATATAGGTATATATAAGCCTAGCTCACGCGTTCTGTACGAAAGCCTTTTCTAAGTCATAAAATAATATAATAATAATAAAACAAATATACTGAAAAAAGATCTCGTGCAACTCACTGCGCGCGTTAGAAGTGAAATTCCTTTACCGATTCTATAAGAAAAAGAAACAAAGATTTAGAAAAGTCCTAGGATGTGAAATACAAATTTAATACTTTTCCTCTCTACGAAAAATAAAAGTGACAAGGACTCATTCAATGCAAAATTCATATTGAAGTCACTACCGAGAATCAAAACGAACTCCGAACGGAGGAGGTATACAATTCGACTGTGTGCTTTTTTTTGTTTGTGCGTGCGTTGTATATAGAAAACGTACTCCGATTTTGATGATTTTTGACCGACGAACCCCAAACGGAGGAGGTATACAATTCGACTGTGTGCATTTTTTTTTTTGGTTTGTGCGCGCCTTTCATGTAGTAATCGTACTCCGATTTTGATGATTTTTGATGCATTTGAAACAGGAGGCTTGAGAAATGGTCACATATTCATAAAAACGGGAATCCGACATCTCGTTCCTTCCGAAAACCGCCCCCGAAGGGGGTGGAGGGGGCAAGTTTTCTCGAAAATTGAAAATCTGCGGTGGTATAATTAAAGATAGGACAATATCCGGAAGCTTTTAAATTGAACATTTTTTCGTGATAGGGACATTTGAAACTCTCAAATATACCTATTTTCGCTATGTGGAGAGGGCGATTTCTGTCGAAAACTGAAAATCTGTTCGCAGTACATGAAAGACATAATTATTTGTAGCAACATTTGTAATGAACATTTTATCCTTAGAGTTACGGTTTTCGAGTTAGATCGATGTTAAAATGGTAACAACTAAAATGCGTATTTCCGCAGCGATGTTTTGAGATCTCAATAATAACAACACTCATTGGTATTAGTGAATGTTTAACGATTTTCGTGACTAATGTTACACTCAAAAGTGTGAAATAAATATTTTTTACAAAAAAATTGGCCCGACGTTATTAGCTGGTGCACTGACAAATACGAAATAATATTAATTCTATTGATGCTGGTACTTGTGATGTTGGTGCCAAAAGTTATCCATATAACTGCAACTGCACAACTTCAAAAGTGACAGCACCAATAGAATTAATATTATTTCGTATTTTTCAGTGCACCAACTAATAACATAGGTCCAATTTTTTGTAAAAAATATTTCCATCATCACTTACCGAGAGCAGTAACATTGAATTAGAAAGAGAGGTAATCGGACTTGTCGACCAGCAAGCACAGAACGGTAAAGAGCTGGCGGGTATGTCAACTATACAACTGAATAATCATTATCCGTCCTCTCTTTTCGAACCACTGATTTATCAGGCACCACGCATAATATTCGCACGCCTAGGCCCACAGTCCTCAGTTTGAAAACAATTAACCACTGCATCTAGCTTACCATGAGAGATTTTCGGTTTAAGTCATTTCACTAGATGTGAGAAATTAATGTTTGGATAGGAATCTCGGGAGACTGAATGATTAGGTCCATTTCTTATCGTTGGTAACCTAAGCGCTATTAAATATCTACATTTTTTAGAATCAAATTATTCCAATAGTTTAGAAAATTCTTATTAATATCTTATTTTGTTTCAACAAGAACAAAGTATTGCTTATCGACAAGAATTTGAGAGAGCTACGAATATCTCGTTGAATTAAGCGAGTGTCCATTTGCCTAACAAAATTCCGACAAATCTACTTCTGAGTAGAATAATTTCTGAATCACTGATATGGCTGTTGTTTATTTAATTATAAGTATTATTAATGTTTTAAGAGTTTAGAGTGTAATTTTCTTATTTTATTTCTAATGGGACCCACACAGATCAACTAGTACTAGAACATAGTTGGTCAATACGATATCAACAAACGTATTGAGATGGTGAATTTGGTTAATCAACACTTTTTCATATCTATCCGAATTAACGACCTCGGGTATATTCGTGACTCAAGTTGAGGGACTTTTGTATGGACCTTTAAATTTTTTGAATTTTATTTATTTTCTAGGCCGCGCACAGTGCTACTTTTTTTGAGGAGGCAATATTTGTTACTTTTATTACAGAAAATAACTTCTAGCTTATAATGAAATGACGTAAACAGAATGTCTTTCCTGCTAATTTAGATTCATATTGATTTATACGTGCGAAGGTGTGTGGCAGCTGTTGTGTTTATCGCTCGAGTGTAAATGAGAGGAAGAAGAATTATTCTAAAATTATTTCAGTTGAATACTTGTTGTCCCCGCCAGGAGTCTAGCTCAATCCCATTTTTAGAAAATTGTAATCCTAATCTGCACAAGTAGTTAGCGCGTTTTATCTTACATACTCACTTTACAATACTTTATTGACCGTTCTTAAAGGTAGAATGCTAAGGATAGCAGGAGTGTAGTAGCTCAACCTTTTTTGCGTCCCAACTGGCAACACTAATTACACTCTAAATTGATCCCTCTTTCATTTTATCTCGCGTCTATCACATGCTTTATCTCTCTTGAATCGCAAAAGATTCAGAAAACTTGTCGTTTTGGTGCCGTAAAAAACACTTATGCAGCCAAAGAAGTTTCACTTTAAAAAATCATTTGTGTGAAAAACCTCGCTATAACACACTAGATGGATTAAAAATGTAATTGGTGGTAGTTCATTGCAATGATGGATTTTTTGTTGCAAGTATTTTTATTAACCAAGATTGACGTGTTAATATACACAAGACTTGAAATGATGAATTTAATAAATTTGGCTTTCCCATGTTGTATATAAATAGCTTTTTATGATAATAAGTTTTTCCTTTCATTATTCACAAAATTGTTGGTAACCCTATTTGCATAGATTCACAGTCTGGAAATCACATTCATCCATTTTTTTTGCTCTTGTATCTGTATTTAGTTAGAATACAATCAGGCTTGTTAATATTGATGAAATTACAAATTTTGAAGAGGTATACTTTATCTGTAGATAGCTGATGAGAGAATGCATTTGACATTTAGTTTATTGATAGAGAAGTGCTGTTGAAGCAGATATATGAGATGATTCTCAAAACTATCCGACTTGCGTTCATAACTCCACAATGAATTCGTTTTTTTCATCCGGTTCATGGCATCTCTCCTCTGAAGCATTTTTCTCTAAAACTGAAAAAATAATTGAAATTGTGAAATTTCCATAGCCACTGTCTACAAGCCGACGGATTTTTTTCTAGTCATGGAGTTCCTGCAAGCACTAATAGCCTTGTCGACAGCTAAATAAACAGGACCCAACTTCAGCACTAACATTGGTGAGAATTCACATAACAACAAATATATTCTTCTAATCTATAGTTGGAGTTTGAAGAAATAATGAAAGAAACATGGGACCATAGGTACATCAGGTTTTACAATTAGTGAATAATCTACGTTCGTGACACGATTAAGTCTTAATGTAGGGTCTGTTAGGTGAATGTCCAATCATGGAAACTCCAGAATTATTATCCATATCTTGAGGAACTATATTAAAATTGCAGAATCAACAGAAGATATATGATTTAATGAAGCAACTGTTTGCACAAGAGACAGGCAATGAAGATAACTCTTTTGATGGCTAATGCTGCCTTTCTTCATCTCCATACATTTAAATATATTGTAAGAAATGAAGTTTATCAAAGAAACAAATCAATCAACGATAATTTTAACTGTAATTGAAAATATAATTTGAAATCAAAGTGTTATAAAATATCTGAAATTGAAGTGGCCCCCGCTAAACTTATGCAGAAAAACCGTTCGGAGAGCAAGAGCTAAAAGTCTATCGGAACGCCTTTTATACTATTTTAATAAATAATTTATTGAGACAAAGTGTAAATTGTATTTATTTTCAGTATCCTGCTTTTCAGTTCTAGGTAAGAAAAGGCTCATTTTCTGCCCCTGTCGAAAATCAGATTTCATAATAGTTAAGTAGAAAAAGTGTATTAATAATGTTGTAAACTAAATAATGTAATTTTTTTGACCTATACTATAACTACTTTTATATTAATAATGAATGCTCAGTATTTTGCATTTTATAAAATTGAACTTTTCGCTGGAGTGATACTTTTTTTTGTCTGTAACAAGTTACTGATCATTTTCCCCTCAATATCCTCAGCAGTTGAACTATATGAACAGCGTCAAGTTTGTAAATGAAAAGTCAATAATGAAGCTACACGCACAGACAAATGCCAATAAACAATTTTTTTATCGATCCAATTTCAAAATTGACACCATCTCTGTTGTCGGTACAAAACAGTGCTTGAAAGCTTCACTATTAAAAATACGAGTGTCGCTTACAGAATCAACTCGAATATTGATAATATGAAGTCATCATAGAGTAACCAATTTTATACGTTAAAATCTTTTATTATTTTATGGCAAAAAATAGAAGGAATCGGGATATTACTGTATTTATTGTGTTAAAATAAAACCCATGTAAACAATAAAATGATTTGAACGTTAACAAATGCTAAATGAAATATTAAACATTGGCGATAACAAAAATTTCTTTCATATCCTGTAAACCTAACTTGTTGAAAATACTCAGTAAGCTACAACATATATCTCATATTTCATGATAACCTTGTATACCTATTCGGAAAATGGATCTTATGGTGCAGGTAACATCATACCGCTAAATCGTACAAACTGGAATTCGGCACTCGACAATTGTGTAAGTTTGGATGCATTGTCAAAAGTATAACAATTAATTACGCTGAATGCGAGCACCACATCTTTTTGTCTGCGAATCTGTTGTAACAGATGAACAATTACTTAAGAGGTCACAGTTGTTAATTAAGAAATTAATGTTTCAAAGTTATAATTTGTGTGAATTGTGTGTGTGTGTGAATTTTGATTTGATTCTGCCGCAAGAAACGCGGGCTTCAATTATATTGGAATACCATGTGTTGTCGTTGACAGGCATTCTGTTTCTTGTAGCTTCCTAGCTTATTAAATTATGTTTTGGAACTCACTGATATCGAGAAATTTAAAAAAAAGTCGGCTCCTATAACAAACCTGAATCTATTGAGAAGAAATGAGTAAATGGATTTCTTGCTACATAAAACGTCTCTTTTGCATGGGACAGTTTCATTACAAGATGCACTGTTCCTTCAAATATACTATATATGAAGAATTTTATTAAATTTTCAAACATAATATATACATTTAAATTAAATAATCATAAAATTATCAAATAAACAGTAATTTTTACCTGTGACGTATTCAAAGTTTAGAAGATTCGTTGAAAACCGAGCCAGTTGTTTGGTAAATCATCTATTTCTATCATATACAAATTTATCTATTATTAAAACTACCCTGTTAATGACATCTGAAATCTTGAAGAAATTGAACAGGATTATCGCAAACTGGAAAAAGTGTGAGAGATATATCACCGTTATTATTAGTACAATGTTATTATTGAGAAAGTACCTAATTGATATCTGCAGACCTGTGGGCAAATCCTCCAGCTTTAACTTCTCTGTACTACACTCACTATTTAAATACTTTGTTATCTCAGAGTTTTCATTTCATTTTTCTTAGATTTTTTTAATCTAAGCTTATTTTAAAGATAAGAGATTTTGTGGTTATCCTGGTTTCTAAAACCAACATTGTACCAATGTATTGCTTCATATAATTTACGAGCATCTATGCTGATATTCAGTTTTTTCCACAACTCGTAACTAACTGAAAAAATTGGAGGCGTCGTAAAACGCCTACGTAGTTTTTGGTGAAAGAACAAACAGAAAATTTATATCTGATTTTTAATTAGATTATATAAGAATATACTCTGTGATTTGTATAGAAGGAGATCGAGATAGATTGACATACAGTGAAATTTATTGTTTATATGTTCAGACCAAAAATACATGAAATAAAAATGTTCAAAACAGGCTATTTCATATATCAAATATAATACGATATTTAAATAATAAATATTTTTGTGTAAAAAACGAAACAAATGTTGATGAATTTTTCAATACCATCAGTATTATGATAGATTCTTGCCGCTTCAAAAAATAGTCATAAATGAAAATGGAAGATCTAAAAAAACAATTTATTTTAACAAGGAACTTCTTCGTTTGAAGCAGCAATTAACAATTATATCAGACAGGCTGATCCGGCGAACTTTGTTCCGCCCAAGAGTAGATGAGTGCTAGCTAAACTTAATTTATTAACGTATATATTGTTCTTGGTAGCGCTACTTTTGAGGAATAGATGAAACTCACGATCCGATATGGTATTGGTTTAGAATACTGTTTGACATATCGGCAAGGAATATGGCGGATGTCCAATCATAATTTATTTAAAAAATAATTATCTGTATATTTTTTCAGTTAATTTTCTGATATTTTAACAGTTATTCTGTTATTCTATGCAAAGAAGAATCCAAAAAAATATGAGATACTTAAAATCGGTCCATCCAATCTTGAGTTATAAATGGTGTAACTAACACCACTTTGTTTTATATACATAGAAGATTTTGGTCTCGCCCGTTTTGGTGCCGCCGGTTTGGCGATTTCGTTTTGGTGCCGGTATGTATAGTTGAGAATATAGAATATCCCTTCATTTTTTGCGTCTGGCTGTCCGTTCCGGCTAATCTGCGTACCGACTAAACCGATGCCGTCATGATTTTCACTGGGAGGTTGCGCGGACGAAGACGCGAGTAACGGTTAGTATTAAATATGAAAATCTTTTGGAACAATTATAATAATTACCTACTTTACAGATTGAATTTTGGTCATTTTAGATTGAGAAAATCCTGTATATCACCCCGCTTTTAAATTAGATGCATTCAGCCGACTTAGAGCCTCTGAACATTTCCTGCCTCTTTGAAATTTTCTTAACATTAAATATGAAAAAGTTAGATGGGGTGTGCGGACTACAGGACAAACTTTATATCATATAAAAAAAATAAAAAAAATATTTATTATTCTTGATTGCAAATAAAAATGTTTGCAATTTCTGCAAAACACGTTTTAGATTATTGCCCTGCACAAATTGTTGGATAGAGATATTTCAGTAATTATCTCGTCGCAAGTGTATTACATGTTCTTCAAATAAACATGTTCGCATCCTTCATAAATAATAAATAAATTTAAATAACTTTGACTTCTATTGAAAGTTGTTATTATTTTCATAGAAAAAGGAAAAATTGAGATTTCGAAAATTACTACTTTTTATTATAGACAAACCTACACAAAGTCACCCTTATTTTTACTGCGGGTTTCAATTAGAAAAAATGGACTTTGGACGTTATTAGATCCTATTTTTCGAGCTAGTTTTTGGATCACCTGGTGTAAAAAAAAATCATATCATAAAAATAATCCTAAAGTAGACCTTCTACCAGATTAAAGCCAGGTTCAAATTTTCATATTTCTTTCTAGATTTTTAAGTGAATACATGCAATTAATGTTACAATTATTTTTTTTTGTATTATTTGAACACGGCGCCTAAACGTCCCAGGGTCAAAACAACGGCGCCAAATCGTCCTGGCAGCAAACCAGCGGCGCCAAAACGACCTATCCCGATAAGATTTAGCTAGCATTAATCCAATAGGTATATCATCCACCAAGAGTAGAGTTACAGAAGCACTACAGTAATGCACTGTGAGATGGCCAAGAAAAAATATAATGACAAATTGATAATGGAATCAAATAATAAATCGAAAACAATATGGAAAATTATTTATAATTTGAAAGGAGCTACGCAAGAAAGTATGCCTATCAAAATTCCCGATGGAGAAGGAGAACAAATTACTTATTATGAGATGACCAACCAGATTAACTTCCACTTTACTAGAGAATCATCATCTGTATATCAGCATGATCTGGATTATTTAAAACTGAATATGCAAATTTCAAAAAGTTATTTTCTTCTTAAGGCCAGTGACACCCACAGATGTGAACATTTTGATTGCCGATTTAAAATCATCCAATTCAAGTGGATTTGATGAAATATAAAATAATTTACAGGAATCATCGACCACAAGCTTATGTGAACAGTTGGCTTTCCTTATCAGTCTTTGTTACTCTGAAGGATTTTTTTGTTTGAAATTGGCTGTTGTTATGCCATTATATGAAAAAGGGGATTGTGATGACTTTTCCAATTATAGAGCTGTCAGTTTAGTATCTAGTCATATATATATATATAGAAATCAGCACGGATTTTGTGAAAATATGAACAGATAATCAGCTCTGTGTGATTTTCAGAAATTTCTTATAAACAAACTTGATAAAGGAGAGTATGCTCTTGGTCTCTTCATAAACTTTTCAAGAGCCTTTGATTTAGTGAATCATAGTTAGGATGTTAGACTGAATGGTATTCTCAGTACTCCACGTAAAATAAATCAAGGTATACCCCAAGGCTCTGTATTAGGACCTTTACTATTCAATATTTTTATCAATGATGTCATTACTCTTATGGAAAGAAAATAAGATATTAAAATAGCATGTTATGCAGATGATACCAATATATTAGTTTTTGAGAAAAGCATGGATATACTACTGACTAAATGTGAAAATATTTATGAAGAAATTATTCGATAGTCGGAATGAAGCTGTCTATGATTAAATCATAACAAAACAGGCGCTCGAAACAAAGACCACCCGTGTTATTCAAAATACGGAAAAAGGAATAACTTGTAGTGATAAAGTTAAACTATTAGGATTGACCTTCGACAAACATCTAAATTAGTCAGATCATACAGAACTGTTGTCTAAAAAGCTGAGAAATAGTTGCTATAGCATAACTGCTTACAGTGTACTTCGCACACGTTCACTCCCACATGAAGTATGGTATTCTTAATTGGGCAAACCGAATCTCAATTCTCCAAAAGTATTTAATTGGAATTATTGAAAATATTGATAAGAAAACCAGTTGTCGTCAAAGCTTTACATCTCTTGGTATATTAACAGCCTTCAGTATATATATACATATATATATATATATATATATATATATATATATATATATATATATATATATATATATATATATATATATACATATATATATATATATATCTATATATATATGTTCAAATCCTTATGCTTATTTTGTGGCCTATTGTCATTGGGAGTTGGCTATATTTATGATGATGTATTTATTCATCGTCAGTGACAGTGTATTTGTAAAAGATGAGCTTAATCCACTGAGGCCGCACCAGAAGTTATGTCATCATCAAGCAGAGCTCGACTCGACTCGACGTATTTCCTGTGGCTCCATCTTAATGCGAATATGTCGCAATAGATGTGTTACTTCGAAGACTGGCTCAGTTCAGTAGCCGGTAGCTTCTAATCTGAAACGTGTTTCGAATGAGGGAATACGGGTGCCAGATGAATTCTGCCAACACACTGTAACTATGTGAAGGAAAGCGGAGGCGAGAATGAAGGCATACAGTGTAATTTCACAAGTTGATGCACAAACATATTTCGATCGTTAGTCGATAAGGGAATATTATCACGACACTGCTTACCAATGCAATATAATGCAAGTTCAACATTTGTTTAAACATGAACGTATCTCATTCAACCGAAACCATTTTCAAACATTAAGAATGACCTATTTGAGTTAAAAACATAAAAGGTTATATGTTTTTGGAAAGGAGTTCCTTAATGCATCCTACGGTAGGAGTTAACTAGCAGAAATCTTCACGCGTTACGCTCCCTTCATAGACGAGTTTCGCTGATTCTCTTTTTTCTTTTTCTTTCTCTCTCTTTCTATTATATTCTTTGTGTGTATGTGTACGAGTATAATGATTCGTCTCTGCGCAGCAATACCTATCTTAATACTAGATCTCTGATTTAAAATTAAAACACTTTAATAAATTTCCTCTAATATATTGCTTAAACATGAAAACGGTTTAAGCACACTTTGCCTTTCTTAAATGTGAGTATTAAAAGCTCATTCATTCCTTGAATTATGCGCTACATTTCGATGAAAATAATCATAAATTAAATGATACTTTCAAAATCTTACATACAGAAAAAAAGGATTGAAACTGAATTTACTTGAGTCATCAAAATTAATGAACGTAAACATGCAGATAATCTCCTCAGTTTCCAGATCGATGGTATGTCCAGACCCTTACTGTATAGGGTGAATGCGCCAGTAAGCCGGCCCCATCTAGTGGTCGGTCGCATACCTACCCGTTTAATTATATATATTTTGAATCACAAGCGTTTTTCAAGTTCCTTATGTGCTTATTCAAAATCTCCAGTAAGGATGTAAGGCGGCCCCATCTTGTGGTCGGCCGCATACCCCTTTAGTTATATATATTTTGAATCACAAGCGTTTTTCAAGTTTCTTATGTGCGTATGCAAAATCTCCAGTTTATGAACTGTAAGGAGAAGAACTTTGCTTTAGGTCAAATCTAACGGAATCCCCTCAAAAACCGTTCAAAAAGTTGTTGTTCGTCAAGCAATGCCAAACGTCTTAGGTAGAACATTGAGTGGGTGAACTTTAACACTAAGTACTAATTGCTGTGCAACATCGAGAGCTTTTATAAATGATTTTGCTAATGGATGTTTATTCAAATAACCTTAATTCGATGGGAAATAATGCCTTTCTATAAATTTCGTGTAAAAACAAGATGGCCGGCCACTAGTTTCGCAATTTTTGATAGCAACTAGCTGGCACACGAGGGAAAATTTTATTATTTCTCTATCACATTCAATAAGAACAATATTCACATTATCTTTGTATTATTGCATAGTTTGGTATACCTAAGCCTATTGCCTGTTCCAGTAGACTGACGTGCTTACGATGCTTGGAAAAAATCTTACAAGCCATCAAATCTGGTGGCCGACTACTAGAGCTTACGTTTTTTTCGTAATTTTACCAGTAATCGGCCACAAGATGTCTGAGGCTATTTCAAGCAAATTTTGCACGGAAAAGTTGATTTTAACAATCCTTAGGTCATGTTAGGCCGAGCGAAAACAAAGATTCATCGACACAACGATGAAAACTTAGCAAACGCTTTTGAAGCTGTGAGAAATCGTGCTTCGATAAGGGAAATATGCCGAAACTATGGAATACTCAGGTCAACCGTACCGGACCGTACAATTATAATTTTCGAACTGGCAAAATAGCATTCAGCCGTTTCAATTACATGAACTAGAGTCGAAAAGTATTTGGCAGCAAAGTCAATGTGTGATGTCAGTAGAAATACTAAATTACGATGAAACTACCTACATTTGTCCAATTTTAGGGCGGCCGACTACTAGTATAGGTACGGTGGACTACTAAGATATAAATGGCAGACTACTAGCCAAAAAGTAGAATCGTCTTGGTACCAAAATGAATAATCAGAAAAAAATGAATAATCAGAAAAGTTGGTATTCTTTTAACATTTGGACCAATGCATTACAGAGAATTTTAGAATGCTCTACTTTATCAAGAAACATGTACTCACAAGCAGCGTTAACACGTTCAAAAAGTGAAAATAATAATGTCTACCAATATCAACACCTTGAAATGTGTTTTCTTAATCTGGGCAAATTTATCACCAGTACCCATAAGAAAAGTTTACTTAAGCCGGATTTATGTGTAGGTATCTTATGCAGATAATATTCCAGGGATAGACATGTAGTAGTAACAAGCAGTTAGTGACAGGTTTCACCTTGAGGATGCCAACCCAAAAATATCGGGTGACAGTAATAAGTATAATAGTGTTGGTGTATTTGAGGTACAAAATGCTCGTGATTTTTCCACAAGAAATTACTAATTTATGGTATTTAATCTATTTGCACTGAAAAATACAGAATAATATTAATTCTATTGGTACTGGTAGTTTTGAATTTGTGCAGTTACAGTTAAATTTTTTTGGCATCAACTTCAAAAGTACCAGAACCAACAAAATAAATTTTATTTTGTATTTTTCAGTGTACCAACTAAATAAAATCTGTCAAATTTGTTGTAACAAATATTTATTTCACACTTTTGAGTGTAACATTAGTCATCAAAATCCTAAAAACCTATTAATAGTATGATAGATATCAGGCTGACCCTTCCTACGCCAACGCCCATTTAACTTCATATTTTTCTTTAAACACTCATTTTACGAATTTCTAGAAAATGCACCAAAATATAAAAAAAAAATTTTGAGCACACAATTCCTCCATACTCCTTTTTAGGTTCCATTCTTTTCATGAATAAATATTTTTTACAAGAAATTGGACCGACTTTATCAGTTGTTGCACTGAAAAATACAAAATAATATTAATTCTATTGGTGCTGGTAATTTTGAAGTTGTGCCGTTATAGTTTGTAGTTGTAGGCACCAACTCCAAAAGAACCCGCACCAATAGAATTAATATTATTTTGTATTTTTCAGTCTTAGTCTTAGTCATAGTCTTAGTCATGAAAATTTTTGAACGTTCACTAATACCCAAAAAGTTATAGGTAGGTTTAGCTTGTACTAGCGAAAATACGCATATCACATATTTCAGACTTTACCATTGCGAAACTCGGAAACCGTAACTCTTTTGAAAAAATGTTCAATTTAAATTTTTCCGGATATGGTCCCCTTTCTAATTTTCAAATCTCGAATTTTATATTTTTAGAAAAATTTGCCCCTTCCACATAGCTGAAACACATATTTCAGACTGTAGCGCGGAAACGTATGATTATTTTCAAAAATGTCCAATTTAAACATTTCCGGTTATGGAATTTTCGTTAATTCTGTCGTCTCGGATTTTCAATTTTTGAGAAAAATTGCCCCCTCCACCCCCTTTGGGGGCGGTTTTTGGAGGAAAGGAGATTTTGGATTTGATTTTTCTCTATATGGGACCATTTCTCATCTGTCCTCTTTCAAATGAAACAAAAATCGTCTAAATCGGAGTACGTTTACTATGCAAAACGCGCGAACAGCCATAAAAAAGCAATCTTACAACCGAATTGTATACCTTCTCCTTTTTTTGAAGTTGGTCAAAAAACTGCCTAAGTTGGTTATCTATACAGAGTTTTTGAACTTTTAAAGGAAACTGACGAAAGCTCATCGTTCCCTCTCCTTAAGGAAATAAGAATATAGGACCTCACTATAGCTTACAGGATAATCCTAAATTCGGAACACTCTTTAGATCAGCCCGCACTTGTCAATTTTTTATAGAGAATTTTTTGTTGAAATATCGATGAATGTTTATTATTCAAAAAGTGCTAAGAAGCATTAGAAAATTAATCGTACAATTGAATTTTATGTCTCCCTTTTTGAAAAAGTATTCTTCATAAAATCGAAATTTCTTCCAAATTAAGGATTGAAGTTTTTCCAAGATATTAGATTCTTGTAAAAAATCACTTATGACATGTTTTCTAATATTTTAAGTTACTGCACAACCTTCAATTTTAGATTTTTTTTATAAAAGGTATAACCAAGAGGATAAATTCACTTTGCAAATATTCTTATAAAAAATATTGATAATTATAATATTATAAAGCAAAATATTATTTATATTTATGAGAATAAGTAATTAATAAAAATCTTATAATATAAAATTCTTATATTTACTATGTTTGACTATAATATAAATGTACGGAATCATCGGGGTATGAGTTCTGCTCCTACATGTCACATTTTTTTAGGACAATCGAATCTTCATCATGACACTACACAGAAATCACGAGGTACGAGCTTTACTTGGTAACACCAGAAGACCCATCTTTCATTCTGCGGCGACTTCACTTACTAAACTTACTGAATCTATGTTCAGAGATATCTAAGTGCTTCCGTCCGACAGATATAGATCCCACATATTTCTATGTGCACATATTTTACGAAAAACCACTTTATGTCTCCGGAATTGTTGCTGGGTTAATGTCCTGAGAAAAAATAATAAATTTTGCCGGAAAAGGTTGTTTAAAATCGATGGGGACTAGAGAGAAGTAAAGGATAAAATAAGTAGAAGTGGTGTGGGTCTCCTTCTATCGTTGTGAACAACGAGCATTAGCAGTAAACCTAATTTGTTAGATGTATTAATATGACCATTATGTAATGAAGAGAAGAAGATATCAACTATCATTCTTTAGGGACATGAGAAGAAAATGAAAATATACGGTTAATTACCTTGTTTTTATTGAAAATCTCATTGAAAAGAGTTTTTGGAGTTTACTGTTTAAGAATCGAATTCATAAATAGCTCACGGGACAAAGATCTGATGTGTAGTAGAATCAAGGTTTAACAAAAAACTTTATGTTTTCTATTCGAAGAACAATGCTTCTTGTAGATAGATGACTATCAATGCAACTCTGATAACTTCATTCGCAGACTTGCAGCCGCATTCCGCATTATGTATTATATTTGGAATGAAGTTTGCCGCTTGTGGAAGTCGTTAACAAGCAGAAATTGCCACGCGTTATGCCCTATTATGCTCCCTTGATGAGAATGTGTGTGTGTACGTAAGAGATTTTTATAGACAAGCATTTATAGAAGTATCGTGCGTAGCTGGTTGTATTATCTTAATACTACATCTCTATTACTATCGAATTCCATCAAGAAACAGCCAATCATAAAATTTCTATATAAAACGAAATTCGGAATTGGAGAAAAGGCGTACGGAACTTCGTTCCCCCGACCGCACAACTTTTTTTTTCTCATTGAAACGTATCATATCTCTCTCCAGCCTTCTAAATTGAACAATCTGAGATTCGATGGTGACTAAGAAATTAATTGAATATAGAGTATATAGTGTTATTAGAAATATCTCTATCGAATCAATATAAAAATCCCGATGGCTTGTTTTTAATTTTTATCACTTTTAAGGAAAAATGATTCAAAGAAAATTTGTAGAGACAGATCAATATCTATAACTTAGAAACATTCAATCAACTGCTATTTTTTAGAGTTTTTGTAAAGTTTGATCAGCCGCCATTTTGAAACTACTAGTACGATCATGCTTATTTATGAACGTGACCGAGATATTTATACGACTGCTTTTTGTAGCTAATTTGAACGTGATATCTTTAAAAATTCCACCTCTATCGTGTTTACATCTTCTTGAATATATGTATAAATATATATATATATATATATATATATATATATATATATATACATATATATATATACATATATATATATATTAGAAGCACCATGTCATAGAAATTCGAAACTCGAAAGTGTGAACGATTTACCTAATAAATATGAATAAACATATATTCATGCCTTCAGTATTATAAGAGATGCGTTTATTTACTCCCTTTACCAATTGTTTCAATGGCAATCATTGTTAAAGGGTAAACTCCAGTCGCGATTCAGAGCTGACACATGAAACTTATTGTTTAATACTATTTATCTCATTTCTTTCTAATAGGATTGTTGACCTTGATTCTATTTAAATGAATAATCATCTGGTCTTGTCATTTGAACATAAGATGTATCTTTTATTGAAATAGCGGGTGTGAGAAACTCACCACACTGGGTAGTGAGTCAGTCCCAGGACCCGAGGACCCAAAAAGAGAAGGTACAATTCGACTGTGTGCTTTTTTATGTTCTAACGAGTGCGTTATATGAGAGAAGAGAGTTGAAAAATGGTCTCATGTTAAATAAATTTAAAATCCAGCCTCTCCTTCCCCCAAAAAACTCCTGGCAGCGGGAAATTTTTAAGTTGGTGCCAAATTCTATCTACCTATAACTACGCAACTCCAAAAGTATCAGCACTAGTGTAATGAGTATTATCTTGTATTTTTCAGTGCACCAACATATAGTCTTCATTTCTCAGTGGAAACATTTAAACTGCTGTACATTAGTTCTTCCAAGCCTCGAATAGTCATCAGTGGTGTAGTGTGGTCATCCAGTTACTCATATGAGACTAAATTGATTGAGTCAGTACAAAAAAAGTTTCTGAGACAGTGTGCATTCAAACTGGGTATATCGTACGTGTAGACTTCTACAATGACTACACATTCATAGAACAATCATTAGGCATCCAGTTAGTAGAACTTTTTTTGATTTCTGCTTTTTATTTAAAATTGTCAGTGGTCTGATCGACTGTAATTACATACTGACACAGTTGAGGTTCAACACACACTTTAGATCTCGCGATAGTAAATTATTTTAAATTAAATTTTACCCTAATAACTATACATATATTACAGTCCCTTAGCAGGAATACCTCGGAATTTTAATGATATTCATTGTTCTATTGATCTATTTGATATTACTTCAAACCAAATTAAGAATAAATTGAGATCTGTACTAGCAAGTCAAAATATATAAAGTTTTACTGGGCTATATTATAAAGTTCTTAGCGAATTCTATATAATTAATTTATTGTATCTTGTTCCTAGCTATATAATATTTGGATATGTATTATTTGTATAAATGGTGTAACCGTATAAATAAATACCTACCTAAATACCAAAATAAAGTCGGTCCTAGTTTTTGTAAGTTTTTTTTTTTGGAAAAAAGTCCAACTTAAATTTTGTTACATTTAATCTCTTTTTTAAATGTGTCTTCTCAAATTCTGCATTTCCGAAAAAAAATCCTCCTTCACTTCCTTTGGGTAAAGTTATATAAGTTATATGTCGATTTTCTTCAACAGGACCTATTCTCAATAATAACTTTTCAAATGCTAAAGGCGCGAACAGATATAAGAAAGTCTGCAGACAAACAGTTCTCCTCCTGCGTTTGGGAAGTCGGTCAAAAATCTGAAATATACTTGTATATATACAAACCAAACATGAGAACTGAGAATGATTCCGACTTAATAATAATGATCCGGTTTTGGTTTGTGGAAGACCGAAATATGCGGTTTGTTATGAAATTACCATTACAAGCCAGATAATGATAATAGCTAAATGCATTCATCATGTATGAATAGAGAGACACATTAAAGGGCTCCGGTTATTAATTCATTATGAGTGTAAACAATTTTTATAATTATTCGGTATTATAAATGTACCTATAACGGTCATTCGAATTTATTGTAGTTATATTACCAACACAGGTTGGTCCTGAATTTAAAATTTGAAAATCGTTTTTGTGTTGAATTCGAAACTACTCATGTGATTTTTCTACAAATGTATAATTTCAACGCCAATGGTTGAAATAACATTTACCTACATCTATAAACAAAGATTTGTTCGAAGAAGAAAACTAAAATTTACGTCGAAGATTACTCTTCCAATGACAGATCATATCAATGAGTCTAATTTGTAAGAAATGTCACGATGAGCAAATACGCGAGTACTAGAGCGAATTTGACATATACTTACCAAGAAGCGAATGCTCTATCTAGATTGTACTATTCCATGATCAGCAGTTGTTTTCTACTGACTGACTTACTGATGTTTCGCATTGCAAATGTCACCATTCAAAGTCGCGTATTTAAAGTCATACCTATAATATGAAATATGAAATTTATAAAATCTAATAACACAATAATTATATTGAATGTGGACCATCGAAATTATTAAATTCCATCCCTAGGAAACGTTAGTTTTTGAATATTTTGATATGATATAATAATTTGAGACAAAGTAATGACATAGAGTGTCTATAACGGTTCTATGTCTGACTGACACTTCAGCTGCTACCAAGAATGAATCGTGGATCAGAAGTGCCTATATGACAGTATTTTTAGTATAAGTAGGACATGGGAAACATAAATTAGTTATTAACTCATCTTATTGTAAGCATAATCTATGTCCATCTTAATTTTGAATTTTTATTAAATAAATTTGTTAATGTTTAAAAAAAGTAGTTTTGAAATAATGTTATAATTTAAGTCAGAAGTAGGATCCTTCTACACAGCAGAACACGGCAGGTCGACAGTCCTAACTAGGTGATCAGAAGACATCAGAACAAGGCAGTCCCAACTGTGTGTAGTGGTTTCTAAACCAACAAACCCAGCAGCCAGCAACCAGCCCTTTGTAGCAGACTTCTTGTGCGGATACTATTGTAAGTACAATAAGAATCATCTCGTTCTTCTTTTTACATTATCAATTAAACAACCCGTAACCGAAACAACCCACTATATTCGACAACACCAATATATATCATGGTTGCAGGAGCAATTACCTTCCTAGTTGACCGACGAACCCCGAACGGAGGAGGTATACAATTCGACTGTGTGCTTTTTTTTGGTTTGTGTGCGCCTTTCATATAGTAATCGTACTTCGATTTTGATGACTTTTGGTTCATTTGAAAGAAGAGGCTTGAGAAATGGTTCCTCCATATTCATAAAAACGGGAATCCGACATCTCGTTCCCTCCGAAAACCACCTCCGAAGGGAGTGGAGGGGGCAAATTTTCTCGAAAATTGAAAATCTGCAGTGGTATAATTAAAGATAGGACAATATCCGGAAACGTTTAAATTGAACATTTTTTCAAAAGAGTAACGGTTTTCGAGATAGAATCATTTTAAATTCTCAAATATACCTATTTTCGCTATGTGGAGAGGGCGATTTCTGTCTGTAAATTGAAAATCTGTTTGCAGTACATGAAAGACATAATTATTTGCAACAACATTTATAACATTTTATCCTTTGAGTGACGGTTTTCGAGTAAAATCGATGTTAAAATGGTAACAACTAAATTGCTTAAGCGTATTTCCGCAGCGATGTTTTCAGATCTCAATAATAACAACTAAAAGCAAAGAATATACGTGGGTAATAGGATGAGTACTATCTTGGTATAATGTTTAACGATTTTCGTGACTAATTTTACACTCAAAAGTGTGAAATAAATATTTCTTACAAAAAATTGGACCCACGTTATCAGTTAATGCACTGAAAAGTATAAAATAATATTAATTCTATTGGTGATGGTATTTGTGAAGTTGGTGCCAAAAGTTATCAATCTACATGCAACTGCACAACTTAAAAAGTAATAGCCCCAATAGAATTAATATTATTTTATACTTTTCAGTGCACTAACTGATAACGTCGGTCCATTTTTTTGTAAAAAATATTTATTTTTAAGCTGCTAAACCAAAGTCAACGACAAAAAAAGTTCGTTATTCAAACTTAATTTGGGTGACGGTGCTTTGTTTGGTACCTAATTAATCTGACTAAACATTTATAGTGGTATTTCCCTAACAGTTGGCGTTATTCAATGGCGGACTTGAGTATGAATTTAAATCACTGCCTACCTGGTAAATGGGGCCTATATATATTTTCAAAATGCTTTATAATCAAAGTAAACAATTGTCCCCTGAGTTTTGTCAAAGAGAATGTTATTTATAACTATAACTTTTTTCCAAAGCTTATTTCAAAAATCTACTAAGAAAGCTAAGAAAACAATGGAAAACTATGAACAACACAATGAAATCTAAAATTTCGATAAAACGTGTCAAATAGATAATATTTCATGATAAATTGAATATTCCCCTAAGCTCATAATAGTTTGAAACGGTATGTTGATAATATTGCCCAATATCAATTATAATATAGATGAGTAGAATACTACGGTTCCTTTTATTAAATGTATTAAATTGTATTGGAAACACATCAAGTTTCTATCATTGTCACAATGACAAAGTAGACTGGTCATAAAATAACATCTATAAATATTTGGTAATAAAAGCATGTTTGTTATATCTACGTCTTGGTAGTTACGCATTGTTCAATATTTCCAGTAGATTCGGATGCTTAATGTAATGAAAAACTTAACAATGAGTTAAAAATTATTTTAAAATATCGGGTCATCTATGATAAGTAGGTAGGTATGATTTAAAGTATTTTGTAATTTTGAGAAATCAAGCTAGTAGCATAAAGTAAATAGAATCTATAGTCAATTTAAGCAACCAGTTGTAGTACGTCACAGTTATTATGATAAACATTTTCAAGTTCAAAATATTTAAAATAATTAAAACAACTTGTATTGTGGTGGGTTTAGTATTTTACAAGATCGTAATAAAATACGAGTTACAACCTAAAAACATGAGAATGCCCCTTGACATGTCTGTAGACGTCAATAATAAATCGATTTGACAACTCTGTAAAATAGTTAATTAAACTGATACATTTCAAAACAATCCCTTCACTCTATATAACATTAATTGTGTATTCTCAATGTGAAATGATGTTGGAAAGTCAATAAAAAAAACTCACTGGAAAGACCTTAGCTGATGTATTAATCACATTGCTTGTTTAAATAGACTAAAATTTTATTGCATACAGTAAACCACAAAGTTGTCGTATCAACTGTTATTATAATAATCAATTATAATCATCGCGATTTAGAGAATTGTTCTCAAAATAAAACTTCTGTACATTAAACTGATGTTATACTTGATAATATGGACCAATCAACAAGAATTGTGTTAATAAAATCTTATTAAGAATCCGTTAAAAATGATATTATTTTATTAGTAAATTTGAAAGAACAACATCTGCTACTGTGCTACCCAGATCAGGAAGACTAAGAATTATTGATGTCCAAGTTGCTGTAGTTCATCAGGAAAATCAAAACTAGCCAAGACTAATCTGCTTGAACAAATTTGACTTCAATATCACAGAGACTGCAAATAGAATACATCACGATTTGAAAAACAAGTTAACACAAAATCCCAATATTGTATCCTTATAAATTTTAATTGATGTTAGAATCAAATGATGCAGATTATCCTATCAGGTAGGACTTTTTTCACTAATATTGGTTCAGATTGAAATTAAACCCCAAAGTTTATCCCATATTTGATGGACAGATTAAGCTCATTTTCCTCTAAACGACTCAATACTCAAAACTGTCCGGTATGATTATTATAACCAATGAAATCATTCAAGGAAAGTAATCATGAGAAAAAAGTTTGGTGCTGTCTGAAGATACAAGACAGAGAGACCGTATCTGTAATTCGTACTTCCAGAGATACAAAGCGAATACGAATATATTGAAAACATGATTTTTATAGAGTACGAAGCTCCCTTCAGTACGTACAAAGAATTATTAATTAACTTCTTCTTCAGGTACCATATTCTCTTCGAACGATCATCAGCGCTACAAGAAACTTATCAACTGCTTTTCTGAGTAGTGTCATTGTATTTACACAGTACCATTGTCTCAGGTTCTTTAGCCAGGATATTTGTCTGCCTACAAACCGATCCTCTTAATTATTCAACATGTCCCTCAATTATTAGTTTTAATAGTGCATACTTTTCATTCCTAGAAATGTGGCCAAGCTTTTGTTATTTTATAGTAAATAAAACTGCCGGTTTTTTACTTATTCTAAGAATAGCATCAGTATTACGTACATTGTCCACCCAACATATCCTGAGCATTCTACGATAGCGCCACATTTCAAATGCCTCCAACATTTTACGTATCGTATCGGTCATTGTCTAGGTCATGAAGCAGGCTTATAGTGACACATCCGGCCGAACTAAGACTTAATAGAGGTTTCCTTGTACCGAATCCTCATCCATAAAGGTCTTGTATTTAGCATAATTTTTTTACGAATAATCTTAAGAAATATTTTTAGCATGTGACTCATCAGGCTAATTTAGCACTCACTGCAATTATTTTGCTTCGTTTTAGGCAGGCATTTTCAATTCATGGCCTCTAAGATCTTACCCACTGGATTACTGTTTCACCCTGCGTCAACTGAGTGAAACAACTTAATGTGTGCGTTACATTATAACTGATACATCATATATCCAACACAAGTTCAAATAATTCACTTTTTATTTGTTATGTATTGCCTGTAAATATAATTATCCAGTAATTTGTTATGTAAAAAGTTCAATTATACTTTTTTGTTACTCGTATTTCTTTTACTAACATGTTATATATATATGATAGATATATAAGAGCGGTTGATTCTTTCAAATGAATTTGGGCAATTTTTTTAAGTTAAAGGAAGTTAATTTCTTGATATGGGAATGGTTATTCTCATTCACGACATTGGGAATTGTTTATTAGACTTTAAAGATGATTTTTCGTAAATGTACAAGATGTGGGTCAAAAAGAACTATATATTCTAACTAATATGTTTACCGCATATAGAAATGGAAAATGTGAAGGATTCTACCAGATCCAGTTTCGTATCCAGATTTTATCTGCACTTTATATTCCAAACTTATTTGACACGATAAATTTAGCACTGCAACTTACATTAAAAGAGAGATTCACAAATTTCCATTTCTTGTCGTTATCTCGGTATTGCAGGACCGCATACGATTTTCTTTTTATTTCGACTCCATTCGGTAGAAGCGATTTCCAGACTACGGATTGTTTTATTATCGCAAAATACCGAGTTGTTTCACAGAGTTGAAGGCTAGAAAAAAGAACTGACGAGAAGCTAAAAAAATCATAATAGCTGTTGCACAATTAATTCTTCTATTCACTATAAATTTTTCAAATCAAATAAAGGTAAACACCACGTTGCTTCGATAAAAATAGGGTAAGAGGAGATCCCAGTCATAGCCACTCTGTTTCCTGTGAAAATCTAAAGATGCAATCATATAAAAAAACGTTTGATATTAATAATCAATTTCAATATCATCCTCTTGGTTGCTTATGGTGATGATAGATATACATATACTTTGTGACTTTCAAAACGATAACAATCAAACATAAAAAAATATATGATCAAAGATGCGAAGAACAATGAAATTACTCTTTGCCCGGAAATTTTAATAATGAGTCGAAGGAATGTTGTAACTCAAGAAGTATCTACTTCATTCCTCAACTCTCGAAGGCATATTTCGTATAAGGTGTTGATCTTCTTGAGAAATTGAGTCCAGAGCAACTTGAATTTCATGTCATAGGCGATGCAGATCCATTATTAAGCCAGGAAATTGTCCCAAGCTTCTACCGATACATGTTCAGGTTCAACGAGTGAGAGGTCAGGAGACCCAGCTGGCCAGGGAAGAACGGTAGCTCGAGGAGTCACGAAAAAACCTGGAAGTGACTTCTCCTGGACTGGCATTATACTATTGGAAAATTGAATTTTCTACCAGATGCATGTTTAAGTATTCATATTTCCTTCAAGAATTATCACTAACGGGATCCTCTTCCAAATGAAATTCCACTCCATATCAGTACTCCTCGGGTAAGTGCTCTCTCACGTTGTAGCCAGAATTGAATTTCCTGCCTTTCATCATGTCTCTTCTTCTATCATGGGCCAATAAAAAAAATCCAAACTGGTCTGTACACAATTCGTTCTACTTGTGATCCCATGGGACACGTTCTTGTCATCACTGCAATCTCCCTATTGCTTTAACGACCTATATACACGCAAGCAAGTGCTAAGACTTGCCTGTGCAGGTCTCGACTCGCGAGAAAGTGCGAATGTGTGTGTCTCAGATCTGGTAGCGATTAATTTTTAAAGCAATAAAGGGAAGCCATCTTTATGAAAGATAGAATCGAAAGATTATTCCAACTAAACAGTGAAAGAGGAAGCATATGGAATATAAATTAATAAGTTGAAAGAAATAAACCAAGATGCTGGAAAGGATTTACCTGAATGTGAATAGGCCGCTTTTGAGGAAATATGAGACGCGGTCGATAAAACTGAGCCAGAGGACCCGATTTTACGATAAACTGATCATTGTTCTATAGTAGTCAGCTATTCCTGTGCACTTCTAATGACAGAGGTAGAAAAATCAGGGCATTAACTCTCACCAGAAGTTCTTCATGGTCTCTAGTTCTTCGGACTGCAAGAAAACCTCTCCTTTGATGTTGCCTTTGCTCTGTGGTTCATTCATTGTAATCTCCAAGTACTGTGGATGGATTTCTACCAATCCTATTACATATTTCTTGAAATGAAATTCCAAATGAACATATGTGATAAAAAATACTTGTCTTTTCGCTGAAGTTTTTAAAGCGAGCAAAGCAATAAAACATTTTAAAAACTCCTATTAGCATTAGAAACATCTGCTGTTATATGAAAAATTTCGAGAAAAATGGAATTCGAATTACCTATTGCACTTAACGTATTCAATATTACACTCAACACAAATAATTCTCTCGGAGACAAGCACATGAATACATATCTGAAGTAGTTCCGTAATCGATCACTTTTCGTTTAGCTTAAAATAAGATAAATAACTTTATTACAGTATCGTTGCACTTTTCAGTATCGATAAAATAGGGATTTTCGGTGTCCTCATGAATATTTCACGAACTTTAGATAAATCATTATAAACTCAGACATTGTTTTTCCTTTAGAATCTTACTTTTTTCCATTGCTACGCAGTCAACGCCTGTAATGTATACAACTCTTGAATTTTAATTAAAAGCTATTATCGAAGTGGAAATATAATGCTCAATCTTGTCACCCGTAGTAACCTTCTGGCACTGAATTTATGGGAATATCTCTCCTCGACATTCACAGGGAAATGACAGTTTATTATTCATCTCTAAATAACAGCTCAATTATTATTGACAGCCAATGGGTGTTGAGAAAGGTACAATTGGACCATCGAAACAGTGAATAATTTTGATTGATATTATTGTTTAAGTTTGGTTATGATGCCGGAAATCATTTCTTCCAAACAAGATAAGTTAGAACGTTCTGAATGGTAACCTTCCGATTAAAATTGACTGTAATTTTCAGCACTTTTCCTTAAATGTTATAGTCTAGTAACAGATGTCAAATAAAAACCTGGCAATTAGTTGTGACTTCGTTATCATGGAGCTAGTATCCACTGCAGAAATAGTATGATATGGTTTCTTAGATGGAGTCGTAATAAGTCTCCAAGTTTATGTGGTTTTAACAGGATGGTACCACTTGCCATACAGCGGACAAAATAATCTATCTTTCAAGGGCGGAAGATGTCATTTGGAATAATTTCTCTAATAGTTCAATTTAGTTGCCAGCATAGGTTTTAAAACCACTGGATTATTTAACGTGTTTTAAAGGAAATGGTTTTCGCTAAGGACCCTCAAATCACTGGAAAGCTCCTATACAGTTCATTATGTATGGCCCGGTTTTTAGAGAAGTTATTTTCATGTTACGGAGAAATTTGTGTTTTCACATCTGTGCTAAAATATATAATATCCGCCGAGATTTCCTTGTTATATAAATTAAATGTGTAATCACAGGATTAATATTTAACCTGATTCCCTCTTCCCTTATTTGATTGACATCGTTTGAGCAAGGCTTAAAATTCACTTCGCGGATAAATGTTTTCGATCCCTAATTGGAATATTTTGAAACTCATTAAGACTTAGCGGAGCAATTTCGGAATTGCCAAATCGTCTAATTACATTACCGCCCTTATTCGTTCGGAAACAAGAGGTAAAGTGGATATTTGATAAACTTTCGAATTGATAATTCGATCAATGAGGTAAGGCCAATCATCAACAGCCCCAGCTGCTAAGATTAAAAGTGTTTTGTCGGTTTTTTGCTCATTTACAGGGTCAAAGCACTTCGATTCGAAACCCCAAGACTAACTAGATTATTATTCCAACCGTAGATTTTGTATTAGATTCATGGAGGTACCATTAGCTTGTACGAGAGAAAACTACACAGCTCTCAAAATTAAATTCTTGATGTATTTGTGCTTTGTAAGACCAAACTTAGATGGTAAAACACAATTATCTGGAACATTCTCTCACATACATTTTGACGACATTCTATTTTTTTTAACAGAACTTTGAGCCCAATCAAACGTTGTTTTAACCGGTTTAACGAGTTCCAAAGAAAAATTTTTCCATGAGATTGTTAGAAGAAGTAGAAGACTCAGAGCAGGTCATCATCATATATATTTTGAAGCTTTATTTAATTGTAAAAGACCAACATGTTAACAAAACGTAATTGAAATCTAGTTGCTTCAATAATTGAATCTTAACTAATATCTGTTTATACAATCTTAAATTATCTCTTCTTTTCCACAACCATGTTGCAAATACCATCACATTTTTTATAGTGCTCATAAAAAATATACCACAGGATTGAATTCTCAACCAAATCATGTAAAGAGTACTCAAAGTTACATGAGTACCAAAAACAAGACCAAAAACAAAATTCGGCACTATTTTGCAATGTTAAAACCGAAACGTGAACAGACATGTCTTCGATTCTCATTAGTTTTAACACTTTTAATATGAGAACTATCTAATTAGAACAATAACCTTTATCAAGTAGGTGGATATGATAAATCTGAATGGCCTGGCAGGCAATGTTAATATTTAAGCTGTGGGATGAATTAATCCTCAAACTCAAGTAAGCCAAGATCTGGAGATAGAACACACAATAGCCAAAAGACCAAAATGTTTATGGATCTTGGTGATATCATGGAGCGACGTTGGTCTAAGAAATAAACACTTCAGAAATTGCTTGTTCGTGTATGATGAGTTTACTTAGTCAACCTTATTATTCTAATATGTGTATTTGGTGAATATTAAAATAACTAGCAAAGACGTTGCTATTCATTTTACCTATTCTACTATCCACATTATTATTCTTGAACAAGGTAGAACGAAATATTTTTGATAGTTATGTGTAAAATTATCTTAAAATTCACTCATAACTAGCTGAAGGCATAACAGTGGGGACTGGCTAAGCAAGTAAGTAAGTAATACAATAATATACATTTTTAAGAAACGCAACCAAATATAATTTAAAATTTTTCACTAGAAAGTTATTGTCCAAATAATTAAGCAGGTTGATCAGGTTTTCATCAAAATCCGTATCGAGATTTTTCTTGGGAATTCAATTATTCAGTCAAGCTTTCGAGAATGTTTGTTCTCTTCGTCAGGGCCAAATTCGGGAATATTAGAAGAAATTAACTACCAACAGAAAAGATTTCATAACCATGAAACAAACAATATATACCTACATATATTTATATAATAATAAGATATCTATCACGAGTTCAATCAAGAAAAATATATATATACCTAGTATAATGTATGTATGCATAAAAAAAGTATAATATATCGCTTTATTAAAATTCTATTTTAAAACGTAATTACCCTTCATTATCAAATATTTGAATACAACTGTCCCGTTTTTAAATTAATTTCATTCAATTCAACTGTTTGATTATCTAATGGTATATATATTTTTATTTAATTATACTTAAAAAAATAATATAAAATTTTCAAAATGGAAAATAATCCAGCATCTGAAAATCTAAATCTAGTCACGGACGCTGAAACAGAACCCTACAAGCTATCCGAAATATTTTGCTTAGTTCCAGAGTTTGAAGGGAACAAATATTTTTAGAATAAATTGAAAGGCAGAGCCGCACAGTTGATTATTTTACGAAATCCCCAAACCTATTTGGCAATAAGGCAGCTTTTAAATTTTTACTTTGGTGATTCTAGAGATCTTCCCTTATGCAAGATTTACAACGTTTGAAACAAATATCCAATGAATCAGCTCTCACTTTCTTTAATCGAGTTCAAGTTTTGAATTCAAAATTCATGCCTCCATTCAAAAATGTACAAATCTTACAGCCCCACGAAAAGTAGCCCAAGAAATTCTAATGGATACATTGGCCCTGAATACTCTTTTAACTAGACTTGAACCCCGACTAGGACAATTAATCCGAGCTAATCTATTAGAAGCCCAAAGACGCATTCGCCGAGAGTTACAACTTTCGTATTTTGAACATAAGAGATTAAATAAACCAGTCCCAAATAATCAAAACAAGCCTCAAAATAATTGACCACCAAGAAGACCGCCCCAACAAATACTTAAATGTTTTTTATGATATTAACACTATTGGAATATTGCGCTCACTGTCAAGTAATCACGATACAGACGACGAATATTTATGATTTAGAGAAGGTAATGAAAACAATCAAAAATCAATCCGGGAAATAGAACAAAATATTTTTGACATGCAAGATTACTCATTGGCCCATTGTGTATCAGAGGATATGAAAATGCAAAAGGCTATTTCAGCAAATTTTAGGAAGTATTTTGGAAATGAAGACGAACCGTCTACAAGTAAGGAACAAACATCAACAAACGAGCAAGATGAAATTATATTAGAGGAATTCAACAACTTTGTCAATTTATATAAAACCAAAAAAATAATTTACTCTTCTAAGATCTAAACAACGAAAGGACGAAGAACGAAGAATAACCAGATCTCAATTTAAATTTAATTAACATTTTAAGCTCTAAATCTGTTGAAGATTGAAAATATTTTTTAATACCACTCATATCCATTTGACCCAAAACTCGTAATAGGTACACCAATTGTTTTTATTATTATTTAGAGAACAAAATAAATTAGATCCATAGACTTATTACACCAAATAGAAATAGATATATAGATAGATAGAGAAATAAATGAAGTTAAGAATTACGCTCAAAAATGCTTAATTACCAATTCCAGTACTTTTTCAGATAAATATTACCTAATATGCAATTATTTTTCAGCAGCTTGCATATTGTACTTTTAAACACAGTTGATTAGGATTTTTCTCACATTATTTTTAAGTATTTTCTACTTACCTTCTTAATTTTTTACACTCATTGTGAATTATCTTGTATGTATTTATTATTATTATTATTTATTAGTAAGGATAACGACGAATAGCTCTTCAAGGAATTGTAGTGTTGACTTTAATGTGTTTCGGGAAGTCAAAAACGCTCGGTACCGGTACGGCATCCTTCTCTAATATGCTTTTAGGATAAAGTCTTAAAAAATCGCTTTCCCCAAAGTGCGCACTGCAAAGAATGCTAAATTTTTGCGGAACGAATTTATCTCGATTAGTTGCTTTACTCCAAAGCTCTCTTACAGCCGGGTCTGTTGGAAACCTATATACGTAAGTGTAAATATAACTTACCACTCAATTTCACCTATTACTAAACTATAATAGCAGCCAATACATATCTAATTTGCAAGCAATTCATTGAAAATAACTGGTACAAAAGTGTAAGCTGACTTATGAGAATAGATTTATGATGTTATTTTATGTACTTAAAAGATAAAACACCTACCTATGAAAAGAGACTGGATTATCTGCTGCAAATCGAGCATGGCAGATGTAAGCTGAACACAATTTCACCATATTTAGTTATTAGGTAATAATTAGGAGGAAACAAATGAAACTAATCGGTCTAAAACTGTGATTGAAAGATAGTTTAACAGACGACGTCAAACACAGGACTGATGCCTAGTTTATTTAAATACGATAAGTCAGCAAATAGATGTAAGGTGAATTTTATAACACAGAAACATCGTCCGCGGGGTTCTTTTTGCCGCTCCATACTGTTTGGGTTGCATACCATCTTGACAACAGCTTTTAATGGCTAGGCGTTGTCTATTTTCGCAAATGCGGAAATTAATTACAAACTTTTCAAAGCATTGTCAAAACTCCGGACTCTGATGAAATACCAATTAAACTATCACAATATCACATAGGTAAAAGTAATATCCATCGTGGGACAAATGGACCGATCCAACGATTTAAATCAAAATATAATTGGATAGGACTGACAAAAGATGTTGAACAATTTATTTAAAATTGTGAAATCTGTCAGAAAGTTAAAATTTGCAGGAAAATTTTAAGTACACATTAAGTGATAACAGAAACACCCAGGACTCCTTTTGAAAGAATTAACATTGACATATTCGAATATCCAACACGAAATTACGCACTCACCATTAAAGACGAATTAAGAAAAAAAAGACAGACAAGAAAGCTGTTGTTAACAGCTTGTTAATACTTTTCCAGCATTTTGGTATACCTCTAAGAATTCACTGTGATTGTGGACGTGAGTTTGATAATTCCTTAATAAAAGATCTTTGCATATTACATAATAAAATTAAGTGTTAGTCATCCTCAATCAAAGAGCTCTTTAGAACGATTCCATCCACCTTATTAGAAATGATTCGAGCCCATAAATCGGAAAACCCAGAAGTACATTCATTCAATATTCCATATCGTATAAAAATACAAAAAATAATAGACCACCCGAAATTCTTTGTAATGAGATAGCTTTAATCAGTAAATTTATCCGTGATTTAAGTAAACGGATGCAACATTCCTATAAGATTGCTAGAGCCAAAACACAACATCAAAAAGAGAAAGCTAAACCAAGGTTTGATAAAAGTGTTTCTCATAAAATGTCAGATTATATAAAGTAGGAGACAAAAGACCGAATCTTTTTAATGGTCATTTCGAAATAATTCAACTTTTCGATACCTTAGCAATTGTTAAGAACCTTCAGACCAATCAAAAAACTAAAATCCATTCTGACAGACGGAAACCTTATTATGAGTAGTCATTTTTGGTTTTAGATTCCTTTGATTGATAAGGTCAGTAGCAGCTCAATTCACCCTTACACCTATGAATAACACCATAGGAATATTTTACCACTAAGAATCAAAATATCTAATGACAAATAGACACTTCTGGCATTCTCGTCTTTGAAGATGCAAGTCTCATTATGAAATCCATTGAAACTAATGACAAAATTTTAATAGAAATATTGTTGATATGTTACGGACCCTTCTCCGAGATTCATAGCCTTCAAAGCTGAAGCTCAGACATAATATGTTAGCTTACTCTCGCAAATTTCAAATAAAGATAATTTAAAATATAAAGAAATTTAGAGAGATACAAAAGAATATAACACCAGAGAAAAGAGAGGTATTTTCAACGGAATCGGTTCTTTCTTTAAAACGATCACCGGCAATCTAGATGCATCGGACGGAGAATATTTTGATGATTGTATCGACAAATTAGCAAAAGATGAGCATGAATTATTAGGAAACCTTCTTGAAAAACCAATATCAGTTACCACAATAGTGATTAAAAATTTCAAAAATACTACCCAAAAATTACAAATCGATGAGAACACTTTTAACAATTATATAAAATCAATTCAAATATCTCTTATGAATGTAACTGATGACCTTGCATTTTATAAAGCACAAGTTAAAAGTTTGGATATTTGTCAATCGCTTATGGAAAGGTACAATTATGAAAATTTCAGTACGATATTAAAATCAATCACATTTGCACGAATTAACCTATTGCACAGCTCTATAATCACTCCTTCAGAAATATCTATATAACTCGTTGAAAATAATTTACACTTACCAACATATACCTCCAACATAGCTAATTTTCTAGATATAATTGATCTAGAATGCATATCAGTCGGGAAGTAAAGTAGTACTTGTTCTTAAAGTACCTTTGATAGAATCAGAAATGTTTTATCATACCCAATCAATAATGACGCAATTTGTGAAGCCCAACTTCTCAGAAGATTGACCGAGTTAGCCAGAACTTGCCAAACATCTATACTTTATGTCAAAGATTACAACGTCGATGAAGTTACTCCAAATTTTTGGCTGAGGACAGTATCCGATCCTTTACCAGTTACTGTCAAATGCAGAAACAGGGAAACAAAACAGAAATCATCAAGACGAATAGTTTACTCATGCTGCAACCTGAATGTAGTACTAGAGTCTACGCTAAATTTCCAATTGATAGCTTTAAATAAATAGTCTGTAGAAGCCACCCGTATTAATGGGGGAAAATTTTCTCGCAAATCGAAAATCTGAGATGGTATAATTAAAGAAAGGACAATATAAGGAAACTTTTAAAATGAACATTTTTCAAAAGAGTTTTCGAGTTAGGGGCATGTTTAGAGTGACAGTATAGCTTGCAAGATTATACATAGATTGGAAGAATGAAGTCAAATATCTGGGTATAAACCTAGATAGCAAGCTTCTGTGGAACAAGCATATTGAGATCACTGCTAGAAAGGCAACAAAGGCTTTGATGGCTTGCAGAAATCTAGCTGGTATGACTAGGGGATGAAACCCAAAAATAATGCAATGGATGTACGTCATGATTGTGAGACCAATAATAACTTATGGGGCAATAGTCTGGCATGTCAAGGCAAGCCAGGACACTACGATGAAAACCCTCGATAGAATACAAAGGTCGGCCTGTGTTTGTATCACCGGAGCTATGAGAACGTGCCCAACTAGGGCATTGGAGATCATCACAGATCTCACACCTCTTCATCTTGTGATAGATAGACTAGCTCATGAGGCCATTCTAAGACTAGGAAGGAAGTGACCGGCAATGAGGAAATTAGGAATTTAGGAGTTTGGCCCTCTTTGACCATATACATCCCATCAGCTAACCTTCCCAGCGACGAGATGATAAGGAAAATTATCATCGAGAAAGCTTTTACTACGATGCTAAGTAAAAAAAAAAATTGGGAAAGGGAGACCACAATCCAAGCTCTCAAAAAAATACCATCATACACAGATGGTTCTAAGACCACGACGGGAAATGGCGCTGGAGTATTCGGGCCTGGCACCAAATATTCACTATCGTTAGGTCGCTGTCCAAGCGTCTTTCAGGCAGAAGTGCTTGCAATCGAAAGATGTGTGGAAATGAACCTCGAAAGAAACTATCAGAAATGTGATATAGCTATACATTCTGACAATCAGGCTGCGATTAAAGGACTGAGCTCTCATATCATCGATTCTAGGATGGAATAGGAGTGCCGGAGAAAAATCCAAATAGGCAAGAAAAACAAGGTCTGTTTAGTTTGGATTCCCGGCCCCTCGGGAATCAAAGGGAATGAAGAAGCACACTTGCCAGAAAAGGAGCACGAACTCCTTTCATTGGCCCAGAACCTTTCTGTAGTACAGGCAAATATACCTACAAAAAAGAGTTTCACGAGAAGGAAGAAACCGAAAGATAAACACTCTGGCGGAATCTTCCTGAACTGGATCATTCCAAAAAATGTCTTGGCTTTAATACTGCAAGATTTAAGAAATATCTTGTTAATATTTTTCTGTAGAAAGTGACGTGTATTCGAAATATTTATTTTTTCAGTAAGATAGGTTGGTATTTAGAATTATGGTCTATTGGAGTGAAATGTGTGGGGTTGATAGGGGTATTATTTATTTTTGATTAGTTGAAATTAGTTATTGATTTTATATTATGTTGAATTATTATTGTTGTGTTATAATTATTTATATTATGGTGTGATATATTCGGCTTAAACTATTAATGACAGTTCTATTGTTCATTGCGTTTGGTCTTCTATTTATATGAATCGTTTCTTTTATTTCTCTCTTCTATTGTTAAAATCAGGATTATGTTTGTCTATTACAAAGTGTTTATTAAAGGCAGTGTTTGATTTTTTCATGTATTAGTAAGCGTTTTGTAGTAATTGCGATGCCATTCGAATGTATTTTTGGTTGCAGTCTTTAGACGGTATACTTTTTAAAGGGGTAAACAGGTGTTTTAATAATTTGTCTGATTTAAAACAAGTTTGTATGTTGAGATTGCTTATGTTTTCAGATAGCTGTGATACGTATGATACTGGGTGGATATTTATTCTGTTGTAGTGTAATCTTTCGGGTGTTGGTTTTGTTTTTTATTGTGTTGAAGAGTTGTAAAGATTACCCTCGAGATTACCTATGTGTACGTTGTTTTATAATTTCGTTGATTATTAGTAATACATAGCTATTATTATTCGTTAAGTTTTTTTTTAAATCTTTCAAGTGTTTTTGTTTTTTTTTTGAAAAGCAGGACTATTTAGTACGAGGGTTTTGTCGGTTAGGCCTACTAAAACACGTTTTTTCTGGGACATTGGGTGGTTATAATTATAATTGAAGTATCTACCTGACCAGATTGCCTTCATTATTTGGTGGTTTATTTTAATGAATGTCATATCTAAAAATTGATACTGTTCTCAGCTTATTCTGGCGTGGGTTGGATTTTGGAATGGTAATATTGAATGATTTGATATTTTGGTATTACCGTGATCCATAGAGCAGGTAAAATTCATTGTTAAATGGAAAATAGCTCTCGATAAGCTTTGTGTTATAGCTTGGAGAAAATCTATTTTGGGGAGTGGGGAGTGTTCTTTTAATAAAATGTTATTAGTGATATATTAGTGTGCTTGTGTCTTGTATTAGATTAGATATTTCCATTATAACGGCTTCAATACTTTTGTCTGGTTTCAGAAGCAAATTACATCAAGGGATCATAAGACCCAGTGAATCACCAATATGGTCATTGGTCATCACCAATATCACCCTGGATTTGGATAGTGATTTCTACGAAATAGAAATGGTAGAAGATGATTTTCAGAAAACTACTTTTACTATACAAATGACACTACGAATATCTAAGAACGCCATGAGATTACAAAAATCCGCCAGAGATTTTCCAGAGAGTGGTTGACAATGTTCTGAGAGATGTACAAGGTAAAATCTGACTCACATAAATGGACGACATCATCGTGTATTCCACATCTTTACAAGAACGTATGGTTAACTGAACAAAAATGTTCGACTCGACAAATCGGCAATTTTGTAAAAATAAGTTGCGTAAGTAGGCCACATAATCACTCCAAAGGGAATAAAGCCAAATCCCGAGAACACTAAAACTATAAGCAAACACCCATTGCCACGTACAATAAAAGAAATTAAAAGATTCTTGGGACTTTTGAGATACTACAGGAAATTTATCAAAGATGCGATGAAAAATCACGAAACCACTAACAGAAAATCTAACATCTTCAACAGACACAACTGAGGATTCATCGGACCATCATCACCGTTCATTAATGGAAATGGCTGATGAAATACAGAACTAACATCCAGAAAGAAAAAAAACTCCTCTACAGATACAGCCGACGGAGAACCACAAAATGATATCTACTATATCTGAAAAACCACTAAATTTCTACAACAAACCAACCAGTCCAAAAAAGGAGCATATATTTCATAATTAGATGATAAGGAAAATGACGTAATAAAATTATTCAAGGAATCTATTCTACCGAAAGTAAAACCCGCAATAAAATTTGAACCAAAATCTATGTACCAGCCAATTTCAAACATTATTCATAAAATTTTCAAAAATAACGCCTACACCTGGTGAAATGTAACGAAGGAAGACAGCAACAAATAATCATACAAAATTATCTTTGTTGCATATTCAATCTACTCAGGAAATTCTAAGGATTCGTCTGTAGCACTACGTTTCAAAAGACCAGAGATTTATCGGATAGTAGGTAATCAAGATTCTGTTCTTGCTTTCTCAATTATTTGTTTGATCTCTATTAAGTGGTCTCATTGATGGTTTAGGTTGGTACCTAGGTAGGTATAAGTGCTGCCTCTTTAGATCTGTTTTTGGTTGATTGACATTTGACAGGGTTAAATTAGTTTCTTTTAATAACCATATACCTATTAGATTTTCTTAATATTGACTTCAAGGCGGAACTGCTGGCTAATACAAGCTATATTTGTTATTAAAAATTTTAATCTCTCCAAACTATCAGCAAAAACTACCGTATCTTCTGCGTATCCGATGTTATTTAGCCGATCACCGTTTATAAGTTTTCCCAATATATATTAAAAGGCAACGGATACAGTACGATTCCTGCATCATGCCCCTTTTTTATTTCAACTCCTTCTGTTATCTGGTACCATCAAAATTAATGGTTGCTGATTTTTTTATGAACTGTTTAACGGTTTTGAAGTATGACCAACTGGCTTCTCAGTTCACGGTAAAATAACACAATTCCTAATCCGACTGAAGATGCGTCAGAACTAATTCCGATGGGAAATTTTTGACTACAGTGGGCTAGCACAGAACTATAACAGACATAGCTTTAACAGAATAAAACGCGATTAGAACATTGCTTGCTCCATTAAACTTCCTTTATTGTTAAGGAATATTAAAGTTCACGTAGGTAATGGAGACATGTTTAGAAAAAACTTTCCATATAAGTTAACTAAGACTAAAAATGCTATTGTTTCTGATTGGCAGTTCCGTGTAACATCTTATCCATAATTTCTTGGAATATCACCGGTGAAGAAGCAATTTCTTGAGGCAATTTAGAAAACGGAAGTCCACCTGATTTACACACAACTGAGAATTTATTGTTCTCTTGAAGTCATCAGTAATACGAACTCTCTCAGACTTCAGTACGACGACAACTGGCAAAGCCCAATCTGAATGTTTAATTTGAGAGATGACTCCAGTCTCCTCTATTTTTTTCAGCGCAACGTCGACTTTCTCACGTAAAGCATATGGAACTGGTCTGGTTTTGAAGAACAGGTGTTGTGTCATCTTTCAGGCTTGATTTGTATTTGAAATTTTCAACTATGCCGACTGGTGAATCAAATCCTCATACTCTTCTTATAACGATTCCAAAGTACATGGCTCATAGATGTCATCACTGGCAGGATTAAAGGGTTGAACACATGATAATGCAATTTTGACAAAGTAGCAGAACTAATCTAGGCAGGTTCTTTTAAAGCCTCGTCGTCAATTTATGTTATGTATTTAATGTAAATAAACATACATCGGAGATAAATTTACTTTAATCTAGCTTGATTTCAAATAGTACTTAACAAGAGAAAAGTGACAAAAGAATAGCTTCCTGTACCGCCCCCACCGTCATATGACAACAACTATGACAACAGATCAAAGGAATGATAAAATAATGACAGTGGTTCCGATTGTACAAAAATATATGATTCAATGTATATCAAACTCAATAGTTAGGTACTGTTCACTTTTATTGTTATCGAAATCGAAAAATATTTGAAAATGCGAGGAGAGTGTTTTGTTTTATTGGTGGTATTGGATAGTAGCACGCACAGATGAAGATTTATTAGTCTATGAAGTATGTAAATGACAGATATGGATTTGCGCTCTAATATTAGACCACCATTCATAAGACTTACAAAGAATCCTTGAATTTGTTGGATTTTGATTTAAATATGTAACACTAACCTCATGACGCAACCATATACATTTAAGCTATTTGATATTTCGTTCTAAGCCTCCTCTTTCAAACGATTTATTTGCGATGAAACTTTTGATATTATCCAATAAGCTTTTCTTTGAAAAATTCGAAGAAACTGATTTTTTCATTCACACTTATTACACATTCTATCGCTCTCGTACAAAAACTGACGTTCTGGTATTCTAACATCAACGAAATTTACTAGAAACGTTGGAAAACTGATTTAAAATATTCGAAATAGTTGATCAATCATGAAAGTCAAAAACGAAAACTACCAAATCAATATAAAAGCACAGATATTTGTCAAAAATTGACATTGATTGGTGAAACAGAATAGCTTAATTTTTTAAAAAGAACAAAAAAGCGGAGAAAATTAAGTTGATTATTAGAGTGAAAACTAATGTGCTCGAGAGAATGTATCAAATTATATTTTATACCTGTAAAAAGGAAATATACAAATCAAACCATTAACACGTAACATAAAAAATAAATACTAAAGAATTTTTGTTCCATGTACTATTTTGCGTGAATTGTTCATATAGAACTGGGATTTTGGTCGATAGATGATATACTGCTAACCATGGGGCAAATGTTTTCCACGAGAGTCGTAAATTTTGTTTGTGGAATAATTTTATTTTATTTGACACAATTTATTGGACATCTATAAAGAATCATTTTTAAGCATAGCCTTCAACTGAACCAAGCCCATAAAAATATTGTTATTATATATTATTTATTTTTGAGCCTGATTCAGGATTAGAAAAAAAACATTCACAGGATTTTCTATTTGGAAATATGTACAATTTTTTCGAACGATCTAAAATTATTGCTGCAGGAGTAAACAATGAATTTTCGTTCTGATGATTCAATCCGATTAACCAAATAACTTCGATAGCGAAAATCAAATTTTATACCGTATTTTTCTCTTAGCGATTTAGATTGTACATAAGAAAAATATTGAAAGAATACTTAAGTATCCAAAAACTACGTCTTGCGGTTTTTCAAGAGAGGTATGCCCCACTTCGCCTGATAGTTGCAAAAGTTTATAGCAATTCGATGAAAGTTGATGAATTCATTTTATTTTATTTCTATACGAAGCTCGAACTCAGTTGTTCGCTATGAGAAAAAGTTCTATTCTTGCACCAAGGAAATAATTAACCTCTTGACTGCATCGATCAACATGGGATGTGTTTTTCAGACAAGATGAATATACGACTACTAAGCAGAAACGTAGAGATATTTTCATCAAAGAACATGTTGTCATATGATGCGCAGAGATTAAAATTCATTGCAACAAGACCATTACGAGAACAAAAGAAAAAGCTATATCATTGACAATAATCGAGTTGCCTACCTTGACTCCATAAAATGAAATAGAAGTCAATATTTGTAAAGAAAAATTATATCTGCTAGGCTAGTCTGTAGCCTTTAATTTAAATAGCAGTATCTGTTCATAGAAATGTGTTTTTACGGTGGTTTATATTGAATAATGATGTGTTAATTTTGCTGAATAATTTATGTCAATAATCCTTGGTCTTCATGGTCTTGGTAGGTCAGTTACAGACCCTGAGTACCAGTATTTAAGGTTTCTTCTGTCCGAAAGAAATAAGAAATATTCTGGAATAAGGGTGCACTAACCCCCAAAGTAAATAATATACCTAAATAATAATAGAAAAATAGGACTGACCATCAGATGTTGCACTAAACAATACGAAATAACAATACAAAACAGGCGACTGTAGGCAATATAAGAAAGGCGTAACTTATGACCACGAGAGGAAGTATCCGCTGCTGGCAATGGGACAGCTGTGCCATATAGGAAGTAGCTGCAGGAAGATATGAAAATAAACCACCATTTACTGGAGGCAAGTCAAGAATCGTCCATTTCAAAAGAGCAGTCCGCCGGCCCCATTTGCAGAAGAGACAATGCCTACGTAAGACAAATCCATCTCAAAGTCAACCCAGGGTCCGGAACATCTATGGAAGAGCCTGGTTCGGTAACCAGCACATCACAGGATGAGATTTTTTAAGGAGGGGGCATTGTGGCGAGCCCGGAGAAATACCCATCCGCACGTCAATCCTCACCATGCACGATGATCTCATACGCTCACCGAATCCTCTCGATGTCAGTAGAAGAATGCAAACGTATCTCTGGAATAACTTAGGAACGATGCCGGTCATCTGCAAAAGAATGATTGAGAAGTTCCGCTTCCGCGAATCATCTAGAAATAACCAATCACTGATACAAGCAAGCCGCAGTACGAGGAAGTATTTAGTATTTATTAATCATTGGTAGCTAGAATGCAGTGAGCGGAAGACAGAAACCAGCGACGTATCAATCCAAGAGTTCAACAGTTGAACTAAAGCAATTTATTCCACACAAATTGATTTGGTAAATTGTAATCGGTGTAATTATTTATTTAATTGGTTAAATAAACTGTATTCAAGTCATCGGTTGTGATGATGTATCAGCTAAACAAGAATCTTTATATAATTTATTTTTTTTACTAATTCTACATTATGTGTTGTTATTTCATACATTTTATAACATCTAATGACGTAGGTCCTCATTTATTTCACTATTTTAGTGATCCTGGTTAATAACGCACAAAGAAGATATTTTTAAACATTTCACTACTCAAATAAATAGTTAATATTTTCTTAGTAATTATGAATGAAAGAATATTTAACAATTTATGTTGTTATTAGATTCTCTTGAATAAAAAAATATTTTTATGAAAAAATCATATCCCCCAACGGGGATTCGATTCACAGATTCTGCTTCAGAGCTAACCTACAACCAGATGACTATGTCAACCGGCCACGGCGCCGTTAGAAAATAGAGGCCTTGCGATTATACAGAAGTCAGCTCAAATCAATGCATTAATGCGAAGGTAATTTCTTCATATTCGTAGTTGAAATTACAATTAAAAGTTTGTGCATGTAGAACAGGCTAAACAAAATAAAACAAGTAAAAATAAAAAAAATAACATGCGCATATAAATGATTATTTTCGAAAGTTGAAAACACTAATATATATATATATATATATATATATATATATATATATATATATATATATATATATATATATATATAATTATATTGTGCATTCATTTTTTAAGTTGCCCTCTATAATGATGATTTGGAGATACGGAACACCACAATTGTTTTGTTTAACGAAACCCACCAAAGCTAGCCAAACTCAACAAACGCACCAATCCTATATCATATTTGACATTTGGTCAACAAAACGCTTGTTGTGTTTCTATCTCGAAATCATCAAAGACCTGCTGTTGTCTTTCGTTGTTTTTTATCGTTAATAATCAACGATGAAATAGAGCACTCAAGATCAAGATCAACGGAGAGATAGAAAAGACATAGGAGGTACGACAGTTCCGAGAAAAAAATGAAAATAATGCAAATCCAAAAAGATAACCTCACTTATGTAGTGAACACAATTAAAAAGAATGAGGTGTCACCAGAGAAAGAACATATATCTACAGCCCAAATAAATTCTGTAACTGGTGCGTAAGAATTTTATAGTTTCAAACATTCCACACGAATATTTAAGCTTAGTCAAAATATCCACACGATATTTGGCTGGTCTTCTCGATACTGCGTTCAACAAGAACAATCAAAATCTCGAGTTGCACTATAAAAGCGGAGCAGTCAATAGATTATAATTCTTATTGGAAGAACTATTTTACTAATTTATCTATGTTCTTCTTTCTTCTCTGCCGAGGTTATAAACACCCAAAAAAACTGATGATATCATTGAGCTGGCAGAGACTACAAAAGACTCGGCGGCAAAGGAGGACATTTCAAAGACACCACCACATCAAAACAACTTCAGATTGACTTCCAAGCGGAATTAGTCAATACATGGACCAAATGGACACATGAAAGACTATCGGACAAAACAAACTAAGCAATCTTAGTTCTATATCCCAGGAAGGGAGATGTATTCACAGAGGCTCCGAAGGTTGACCTAGAGATCGTGCCTGTACTGTGTGAAATTGCAGTCAACAAGCACTTCCTTGAAAGTCTAAGCTATCGGCAGTGATAGATGACTGGCTCTATGGCGAAAATAACAGAGCAGGTCAGAGAGGCAGAAACCATTGAGAAAACTAGAGCGGCCATTAAAGCTGCAGACAAACAAGCAACAAGATTAACCTGGTCGTAAAACAAGGATCAGGGAAACGGGTAGAAGCCACCTGCGATATGCAAGCAGGTGGGGTCCATACCAAATAAAAAACAACGATCAAATTCAAGAACTGCACGCAGAATACGTCTTAGAGCACATCACAGGGTTCGATGATTACATTTCAGCAAATCAAAGAACAAATACACGCCGAGAAAGTAACTAGGCAGGTAATTCCAGGTAGACTGAAGTATTTTGTCCAAGAATGGAGAAAAATCACTTCGGACCAATTTATTTTAAATTGTTTGAGAGGATACCATCCCCCAATCCATTTGGTCCATTTGGTTTATGTACAAGCTCGTTCATTTTTACCAAGGAATATTACTAATAATATATCATCTACATGACATGTTAATTTTAGATCCATCATATAAGGGATGTTCACGGAATAATAGTAGTGATTATATTTTTAGACAGATTAGGCCTAATAATAAATTATAAAAAACAACCACTCACTTATACCTAGAAAAATATGTAAATATTAAGGATTCAATATTAATGCTAAAGATTTAACTTTAGAACTATCTGATAACAAGCAGAAACAAACACGGCGGTCTATCTTAACCCGATTCAAATGTCATAGTCATGCAGTGGCTAAGCATATCCATGAAATTAATCATAATATAAACAGACCTATAAAACTTGAGGCTTCTTAGAAAAGTTTCCAGACCACACAAAAATGTCCACAGTAGCGAAAATGGCCCCATTCCAAACAGATTTCTTTTTTCGTTTTTGTAAAAATATTAGGTGAATATGAGTTTTATGAAAATATACTTGTGTAGTTGGTTTGTAATTTGTTTATTAATCGTTTGCTAATGATTTTATTTATTATGATGAACATAGGTATAATGATTCTGTATAATTAATTCACGTTGAGTGTACATTATAAACTGGTATCAGGTGAACATTGTTAAATTTAAGTCAGATACAGGTTTACCCCTGAAGAGGCCAATTTTGTTGGCGAAACAATTGTCGGGTTTGACAAATTAATTGCTGGTGTATGTGTGCTTAATTTTGTCTTGTATATCTCCCAAGAATACCCTCTAAAGGGGGTAGAGGAAAAATGTTTTCAAAAATGGAAAATTTTATTCGCAAAATTTTGAGAAAACTTGAAAAAGTTAACAAAAAGTAACAAGTACCTACAGAAAAATCTTATTCTGTGTTTTTACGTACTTCGTCTAATTATTTGGATCCTGGTTTTTGAAGAAAGCTATTTTATTGAAGAATTCTATTTATAGCCTGTTTTTTTAAATATCAGGGATAGTTTATATTTATTCGATAATTTTGTATAAATTCCAACTATACTGCATAAGAAGTTTCTTGGTATGCAATTTGATTTTGAAGGAGAATTTATTGGAATACATCATTATCGCACCTGACTGAAAAATAAATAGAAAGTAAATCCATCCTGGAGAATATAAGATCAGAGAAAGAGGTGCGAGAGATCCTAATTGCAATTTTCTATAATTCTTTCCTGGAGATTATAAAAGAGAGACAGAAACGGGAATCCCCAATTTATTCGTCATGTATAAAGAGAAAAGAGTTACGTCCTTTCCTAATACTTCAGTTAGAGGCGATGTAGCCAATGCTCTATTTTATGTTCTCGCTTGTGGTAAGTTATCTATTCATTAACTTGGAAAATCATTCACTATACTAAGACAAGAAATTTTATTAATATAATACAAATAATTTAGATAAAAATAAGGGAGAAAATAGAAAGAAGGCTTTCTTTGCAGCAAAGATAGACAATAAATCCAAAACGTGCTGGGATATAAATTCTCAAAGTAACAATAGAATACATAAAACTCAGAAACTACCATTTTCAGATGATATAAATATATACCTACTTTATAAATATAGTCAATAAAGATGATTGAACATTTCTCCAAGAGTTAAACAAAATAAATAAAATAAAAAAAAATCTAAGTGAAAGCCTTTTAATAATCCTGGTCAATAAAATGCTAAATCAGGCTATTAGAAAAGAAATTCCACAAGTAATTCCCTTTCTTAAGGTAAAAAATGTCAGGGAATTAAAAAATCTTAGGCCCAGTTATATCAAAAATGTTCGAGACAGCATTCACAAATCAAATTGTGACACATTTTGAAGAAAACTTCATGTTTAATCGTAAGCAGCATTGCTTAAGAAAGAACTTTAAAAAGTTTTTGTGTAATTGTGTAGGTACCTCCCGATTAATAAATTAATGGGAAAACTCGAATATTATAATTGTATTGATGGATCAAAAAAAAAGTTATATCCTCATTGTTAACATGTACCTAGGTAGCAATAAGCACAGTTAAATAAAAAAATAAAGCTACTAGTACTATATTGAAAATAGAGTTTCACAAGGTTCAGACAAGGCCCTATTCTATTTTTGTTATATATAAATACAATAATCGACTTGAATATGTTTTCCACAGATAACCTAAGATTATTTGTAGGCGATACATTCTTTACTTCTAGTAATATTATAAAGCGAAGTATGTAGGTGCAAGATGCGGGAAAATTTCGATGATTGGTTCACATTGATTAGATTGCAGGTAAATGAAATGAAAACCTAAAACTTCTATTTTAGTTACAAGAATATCAAGAATCTGCAAGAAAACGAAGAAAATACAAATATAAAATTCTTGTAGTTGTATCTAAATGGATTCATTAGACAGACCATAAGTATAGATGACCTGCCTTTTCCTTAAACATTTCAAATATATGATTTTATTTCTTTATTTTTATCTGTTCAATTATGTATTTTATTGTACCTACTAGTTATATTGACCAATTCATGACTTGCAAATTTATCGGTTAATAAATGATATTATTATAATAAATTTTATTTTCAATAATTATTATATTGACAAATGCCTGTTCCCTGTTTCATATTCTTATACAGACAAGATTTTGTCTAATGCTTTACATAGAAGTATCTAAGTTTTTGGTATATGTCGTTACGAAACACGGGTCTGAGAGCAAGTTTGACATATACCTACCTAGAAACGAATGAATATCAAGACTGTCACTATCGCTCCATTGCTCACGTGAAGGATACATTGTTTTTGGAAGTTGAATCTGAGAATAAAAAACTTGTTATACCGATGACTTTTCCTAATATAATATTATGATTCTTTGAACAAGCAGCTCTATATTGATTTGACCCATGGTCTATAAACTGAGGATTTGCGTAAATGATTCAAGTCAAGGAAAAATTCTGATTAATTGATATCCACCGATGTTTAAGTTCTTAAGCCGAAGTTGAAAGACATGTTTAACGACTTGTGTTATTTTCGAATAATTTGGATATTTCCACATTTCTAAAGAGAAACCATGAACAATAACTTTTGAGTAGTCGGATTTGTTGAATATTAGACAAAAAAACCACTTTAGATCTTTTTTTTATTCATTCACATATATCAATCTTCCATTTATCCTATTATTATTTCTATTATTCTGACATTCTTACGGCCTTATGCCAATTCTCTTCTTGCGCCCTATTTCCAGTCCATAACTTAAATTACTGTACGGCTACATATTGTTAAGTAGATCTCCGCTGTCATATGAAACTTGATCCATGATACTTTTCTCTCATAACGCACACCCTTATCAATTAGCGTAAAAGGCTATTATATCTAGAATAATTGGGGTGGTGAATGGAGAGAGACTAGTGACGTTGTATGGGATATTTCCAAACTTGGCACATTAAAGACTTTGATGTTGGATGATACAATAAACTGATTCCTGGTTATGGAGAAATATTATGAAAGGCATAATTGGCCACAGAAAAAATGCAAAATTGAATAGAGAAATGTCCAGTAGCCTTGGCATGGGTCTCCTTTTCTTCCAAGTTTAAATTTGAATAAGGTAATTAGAAAATATCGTGTAATTTATAATTTAGAACCATGTAAATTTCAGATGTTACATTACATACATACCGGGTTATTTTGAAAAATATGCAAATATCAAAAACGAATAAATAATTATAAAAATACAGAATTCGAAAGAAAAAAACTGTTAAAAACCTCAAATCTATGCCAAAGAGAAGACAATTAATACAGATAACATGATAAATAAGATAAATAAGAAAAATATCAAAAACTATCGCGTAGTTGCCGGTCCTACCTAAAAATCCGCTGCTTGTGATAAACTATGAAGTATGTCAATAGCTTCTCACGATTTAATGCTATACATATTAATCGTATATGAATTATTAGCTATACACAGGTTTCAACTGGTCGATTTAAAGTACGTTTACAAACGTCAAATTTCATTTTATCAGATAGAAACAAATGACTCTAATCTGAGTTGGTAATCGTTAAACCGTAGCTGCAAATCAATCAGAGTTTGGAATTTTTTAAAGTATCTAGCTCTGTTGGTGTTTCCTTTGCTTTTAATGTTGATTAATACGATATTGACTTTGAACAATAATAAACAAGTCACACGTTTATAAATCTGGCAACTGTTTGCACTTACTTATATTAAAAACGCTGACCGTTTTTATTTTTATATTTTGGCAGAAATCATGGAGATTAACTGTCTAAAACATTCTCGTTTATTTCCATTTCACCCCGTATAATTGATATTATTGTAAAACAGATCCCCACATTTAGTTTTCAAATTGACATGGGGTCAACGTAATCAGTTAGTTTCATTACCATTCATTAGCTAACTCGTTTAAAAGCTAACTTACCGACTACATGTAGGTATCCAAACTGAGTTTTGGCTGTAACAGTATTGATTTGACACATGTAACGTCCTTTGTCTTCCTCTTGAACATTGCTGATATGGAGGAACCAAGTGCGATGCTTGTCGTGGGTGACGCTTATTCTGGGATTTCTCGTGATCACGTGATTGTGCACTGTTAAAATTGCTGATTGCTCGTAGTGCATCCAGGCAACCTGCAAAAAAATAAAAAACGATTCTCAGTTTGCTTTTTTCATAGACAATTCTGATTTTGTTTTCACCCATCATTCGACGACACCTTTAACGAATTGTCGAAATTGGATATCGTAAGCCATCATATAAAATACACTGATTTAATACTAATACTACAGCTTTTTTAAATACCTAATATTGACAAAATTCAATTTGGAGAATTGGAATCTAAATAACAACCCTCAATTTTTAAATCATAAGGATGCATTCTATTGGATTAAACAGATATTCTAGAGATTGTCAATTGTATGTAAGAAATACTACATATTTCTTCTATTCTAACATGTTCGTCTTTCTGGGAATATTTCTTATCTAAACGAGATTATTATGATTTTTCCTTGCTAATCTATTGATTATTATTTATTTCTGATCAATTTGTAGATTTATTGAAACAGAACTTCAATAAATTAATAAATGACTTAAATCAATTTAGATATATACAAAGAAGCAAATTTAACAAATAACTTATTGAGCGTCCCAAAGTCGACCTAATTTATTATAGGATTAAATTAAAACCAAATGAAAGCTGAGGCTTTATTTGTATTAAAAAAAATAAGGGTGACAAATCCAGTCCCGAACGAAAATTATTCAGCCGATTTTACGCGCCGGAAGTTCATTAGTTGACAAGATGTATTTCTACTACATGTGATGTAAAAACATTTATTGCTACGTCCGCAAAATAAAGTTCCAGAACTCCTATACAAAATAATTATTATCTAATAAAATACCCTGATGTTTATTTCTGAGGACCTTCCCCATTTGCATAGAATAAAAAATGACGATAACACCATCACAGCTGATGATGCCAACTTGGCTGAAGAAACAAATATCAATTTTTTTCCTTGCTTGCCGTACTCGCTCTAAGTTATCCGTTGTATGCAAAGTTTTTACAGAAACGAAAAATGTATTTCATACACATCCACGATCATGAAACTTTCCAACCCACTGCGAAATTGTGTTGCGCGAAGGAATGTTATATTCACGCCAAATCCAAAGATTAGATGTTTCTGATCTTTGCCAAAACTATCGTTGCACCTCAATTAACAGACTCCGATCGGTGAGACTACCTCAACGCAAAACCTACGTTAATTCACTGGCCATGTATCCATGTCCATGACTACTAAACTGCATTAGATGCGGAATATTTTAAGCAGTTGAATGTTTCCTCCACTACTCGTATTTAAATAGTGTCGTCTCAAAAATCGTCAATACCCATCGCGCCACCCTGTACATTCAAAGATCACATGCATGTCAGATATTCATAGATCAAAAATAAATCCTCTGAAAATAAATCCTCTGATGTATTGCAGGAATGTCCGCCCAAAACTTCTTGTAGACTTCTATTGAGACCGCTTAGAATTTTAGCAGTGCCCTGTATATTGGTATTTAATAAACTTTGCTTACACGTTTTTAAAAATTATGTCTCGTTTAAATAAATAAATAATAGTTTGTTTTTATACTTTTTTGCTCTTTTATGTATCATTTTTTCTAGATGAACTCCAACTTCATACACTTGTGTAAATCTGAAAAATAAAGAATTCGATTTTTTTTTTAAATTTAAGTGGTTTACCAAAGTTTAAAAAAATGCAAGGATGCGAATGAAAACGATTTTATCATATTTTATTAATTTTCTTTTTGGTTTCGAAAAAGTGTACTCTACTTCGACATTGCTGGACGCCGCTAAGAGAAATCTACAAAAATACAGAATAAAATTTGAAGCATATATTTTGAAAAAGAGCTGACTATCGCAGTTTCGATATACTGTCATAGTAAAGAAAAGTTATTTGTGTGTTTATTAGAATTTATCGAGCAGCTGAAAGAACATTTAACGGTGCAGGTACAAACTGAATCAATCACCTAAGTATACATCTGTATAAATATACGTCGATCAAAATGAATAAAATCATTCTAGCCCTTTTTGCCCACAAAACTAAATTTTCATAAAATACCATCTCTGTTGATGAAAATAAATAATAATTTCTCCACAAATTGCATGTAATGTTTAGCAAATAAGTTAGATTAATGATACGGGGACCTGTTGAATGCTTTCCATATATGAATATGTATAATCTGACAGCCAAGTGCAAAAAAATCCAGAGGATACCAGAGGGAACGACCAAAAAATGACAAATTAAATATGGAAGATACATAGGTATATAGCGACGTTACAGAAATTACATTCATCGCCTGTGTCCCTTGCGAATCTCCGGCCAGGATATTATTTTTGAATAACTTATTCACAAATTCAAACTTGTCGGAAAACGTTTACAAATGACTGTCATATAGATACGAGGGTATTATCACGAAAAAGGCCGGAAGCTGTTCTCATATTGTCAGATATAGTGATTGTAGTTGTCGATGTTATATAATTCAAAAGGTAGAACATAATAATACACATGGAAAGAATGAATGAGCCAGAGTATGGAAATGTTGGACCTTTTATTCAAACGGTAGGTACATTCAACATAACTCAGAAGGAAGCGATACGTTGGATAACTGCACTGCTCAATAACTTATCATCGTCATTTCATTAGATCATGCAATAAAACGTACAGTTGAGACGACGAGAGTTTGCTGATCCCTGATTGATTAAAGGAGATAAGATAAAACTCATTCTATTAACTACTCTTGGACGTTAAAAGAGTGGCAAAATAGTAACAATGCATCTAAAAGAGAGATCTATAGAAAATATATTTACATCGTGCTTATCCAGTGAAGTGAGGTACTATTCATTTTATATCATTTTTGTGGTTGAGCCTAATATAAAAACCGTGACTTTCACTAGTAATATTATTTAGACATTTTCTGATCTATCTATGTGAAATCCATCGAATTAGACGAAGTAATCCATCGACTTAAGGCCCGTTCTCACGGCACCATCCTGTTTTTGCAAGAATGTTTTTTTTGCCGGATACCTACTGATTATCCAAATTTGGCCTAAGATATTTAAAAATATGATCTTAAGAATTCAGCCCTTAATTTCAGAAACAGCTCTAGAGATTTTAAATAGAAACGTATCAGCATAATGCTATAAAAGTATGTATTGATTAAAGGTAGTACCATGTCGTTATCATTGTTAGTTAATAGATGACTTCTTCAATAATTTCATATTATGTTTTTGTAAAGAAGAACTCTTCATAATTCTGAGTAATCATTTAAATTTTCCATCATTCGTAGATTTATCGATTATATGTATAATGAATGCTCTCTCCTAATTGCTGTGCGTATTACATTCAATCTTTTCAAAAGCAATTATTCTGGTATTATTTATTTTCCTGAAATATAATTTCAAGACTTCTTTCCGTTATAATGGCTGTATATGAAGTATTTCATCATGAAATTACTCATTGTTATATTATTGTATACAGTTCAACTTGGAACTTCTTTGTTCATAATAAACTCTACTCTTCGAAAACAGCGATATTTTAATTTCCTCCAGCAATTTATTGTTGATCTTGTGTAACTTTGGACATAGTTATACATTCCAAAATAATGTTTTATTCAAGTGGCTCATGGATTCTTCCTTGTAGTTTTCAAAAAACAATGTCTTTAATTCCACTCATATACCAAAAGTAATGACGCAAAAGTTCCGCTACTACTTTTTG